>JAWNOA010000050.1:0-712257 GCA_035046345.1 Drosophila birchii
CCACTATTATTCTATGATACTATTTTCGCTTTCTGACATTTTTGACATTTTCTTACGTACTCAATTATATCTTTAGACATATTTTTCCAGTAATAGTGTCTTTTTACTTTGGCCAAAGTTTTTAATATGCCAGTATGACCGCCTTGTATGGGATCGTCATGGAATGTAGACAATTTTGCTTATTTTTCTTTTAAATTTTGTATTTGGGTCACCGGGTTGAGTAGCGCTACTCTTAACATATTCAATATTTTATTGCCCATTAATTTAAAATTATCTATTGAAACATTTTCAAAGATATTTTCCCACGGTGCAAGTTTCAGTTGGCTGATTTTATTTATACCGGCTTGCATTTCAAGCCTTTGAAAGAACTGACCTAAGTCAATATTCCCATTAGTATATAAATCGCTAACATTATATCTTGCGATTATTTTCTTACCATTTTTAAAGAAACATAGCATGTTTTTAATCTGCAAGGTCACTACTATACGTACTTCATCATTGTTTATGACTTCATATACGTTGGGCTTAGAAGCTTTTTCAATAGTTTGCATAGGCAATTCTATTTCTTTATTTTCCGCGCGGAATTTTTGTCTACTTTGAAATCTTGTAGTGACTTTCATAATATTTCCTGTCATATTTTATAGCTCTTTAATAGTTATTCTCGACAATGCGTCAGCTACATGATTATCTTTTCCCTTTAAATACTCGACTGTAAAGTCGTATTCTTCTAATTCAGGTCTTATACGTGTAAGTTTTGAACTTGGATTGACCATTGAAAATAGACATATTAGGGGTCTGTGATCTGTTCTAACTACGAAATGTTTTCCATAAACATATGGTCGAAAATGTAGTATTGCCCAATGAATTGCAGCTAATTCCTGCTCAGTAGTACACTTATTACTTTCTCCTTTTGTAAATGCTCTTGATGCGTATGCAATGGGAAGTTGGAGTCCGTTATGGTTTTGAGTTAAAACCGCTCCACACGCTTGCTTACTTGCATCTGTGATTATGCAAAATTCTTTAGTGAAATCAGGATATTGAGCAAATTAGGTTCCATAAGTTTTGTTTTTAAATATTGAAATGCATTTTGACATTCATCTGTCCATTGAAAGGGAACATTCTTTTTACATTGTTTTTTGCCTTGAATAGTCGGCGAAATTTTTGATTAAAAGTCTGTAATAGTTACAAAATGCTACAAAACGTCTAGCGCTGTCCGCGTTGTGCGGTACTGGGTAGTTCATAATGACATCATATTTCTTCTCGTCGGGAAGTATTCCTTTATCAGTGCATTTATGACCTAGGAAAGTCACCTCATGCATAAAAAATGAACATTTTTCAGGATGCAACTTCAGGTTGAATTTTCTACATTTCTCAAAAACATCTGTTAAGTTTTTAAGCATATGTTTTTCGGAGCAACCAATTACTATTAAGTCATCCATATAAATCAATGCTTGAGAAGGCTCTAATCCAGAGAATGCAATAGTCATCATTCTTTGGAACGAGTTAGGAGCTATTTTTAATCCAAAAGGTAATCGCGTAAAACGATATGAGCCATTGCAAGTTGAAAAAGACGTTATATCTCTTGAACTTTTTTCTAGTTCAATTTGATGGAATCCTGACATTAATTCAAGACATAAGAAATATTTAGCTGGACCTAGTTGATCCAAAATATCATCAATTCTAGGTAATGGAAATTTATCAGATAGTAATTTTTTATTAATTTGGCGATAGTCAATCACTAGCCGCCATTTCTTTACATCTGATCCTGGAGATGGTTTCTGAGGAACAATTAACAATGGGCTATTATATTCAGATACTGATGGATCAACAATTCCGTCGGAAATTAACTTTCCTACTTGTTTTTGTATTTCTTCAACTTGACTGTGTGGGCTTCGATAATTTTTTGTATATACTGGTTCACTATCTTTTAATCTCAGTTTTTGGTTGTTAAAGTTATTTGTAGTTATTGCTTCGGGTTCCAATCCGAATACATTGCTATATTGGGTGCATTATTTAGTGAGTTGTAACTTGAACTGAGGAGGGAAGTTTTTCGAAAGTTGGGACAATACAGACTTTTCTCTATTTTCTAGATTGGGTTTGACTACATCGTAGTTCGAAAGTGATTCATACGTTAATTTATCTATAGTGATTACTTTGTCGGTATTTGTTGTATTTAGTACCCTTATGAAAGCGTCCTTGGATGTTGCGATGGTAATTGCAATATAGATACCATGCTGAATTTCCTGATTTGGAATTAATACACTGTCTTCCTTTGAATTAAGTTTTATTTTTCGAATAACTTGGGATCTTGCTGGCAGAAGAATTGAATTGTTGCCAGTACTGTGAGTTAGTGGTACATTAATTGGAAATTTTAAATTATCAGGTCTAATCATTAGCCAATATTCAGATCGATCGAAGTCCAATCGACAGTTGTATTTTGTCATAAAATCGATACCTAATATTCCATCACATGGAATAGGGAATTGTTCAGTGACGATATGAAAATCGTGTGGAATTATGTATTTAGTCGTCTGTATTTCAATAGAAACTAAACCTATAGATTTAGTTATTTCTTGACCTATCCCTTTTATATCTATAGTTGTACTGGATATCGTGAAAGATATCAGAAGTTTCTTTTAAGATTGATATATCCGCACCTGTTTCTATCAGAAAGACAAGTTCTTTTCCTGTAGCTACGTTAATAAATGAGACGAACCTATTCTGACTGAGATTAATTGTGTAAACTCTTGTATCGTTTACTGCTGAGGATTTAAAGGGTCTTGCGAGTTTCCCGATGCATCTTGGGTATATCTCATGCGGGTCTGGGAGTTGTTTTGGCCTCGATACGAGTTACCACTGCCTCTATGTTTTCCTCCATTTTGGCCTCTTCCTCCATTATTGGTATTAGTGTAATTACTTCGGTAGTTATTGTTATTGCCTTGATAACTACGAGAGTTGCCACTATAATTTCCACGCCAGCGGTTTGTACCGCGTTGGGATTGATTATTATAGTACAGGACAGTGTTTGACTGTCCCGTTTCTTCTGTGCAACTATCAACAAATCTAAAAAAAGCTTCGTTCATGCTATTGAAACTACCAGATTGCATGATAAGTTTCACCCTGTTAATTGTGCAGTTTTTAGCCATTGCTTTGACTGCCTGCTTAGTAGAGTAACTTCTGGCTAACTCTAGGGTTAATCCGTCCGTTATATAAGCACCTTCCAATGCTTTAGTCATCTGCTCAACCTCTTGTGTATTTGGGTTAGCAGTTTTGTTACGTTGCTGTAGGTTCATCATTTTGCAGATAATACGTCTACAATTTCGCCTCTGACGTTGCTTTTTAATTTCGAAATCGCCTCAGAAATAGTTTTTTCATTTCCGATTAGATTCCTGGCGGCACCTTTTAGCTTTGTTTTTATAATAGAAATAGCTAATTCTTCATGCTCGCCTATAATTGACTGTATTATTTCTAATGCATCAACAAAACTTGTCAAATTGTCAGCTTTCCCATCGAAAGCTGGTACAAGCTTGGATGCTGTATTAATAAAGTCAATATTCGATTGAGCCATTGTAGTTCTGTTAGTTTCTACTATACTTGAACTATCGTCAGAATCTGTGGAGCTATCCAGTTCTGGTATTAACACAGCTGGAATAGTCAGATTGTTTAAATCTTCTTCCTCCAATTTAGGGTTTAAATTTTCAGTTCTATCTGATTCCTCACCAGTTTCAATTGCTACTGATGTATTTATTATAGTAGGTATAGACAATTTTAAATCAAATTTTCGTTCGATCGCTATTAAATTAGATCTTAGTCTGATCAAAAGCCTTGATACTTGTGACCAATGATCTTGATTTAGTATTTCTTTATGATCATGTACTAGTATCCGTATTTCATTGAAACTTTTTACTAGTACTTCGACATGCTTCTTTACTGTAGTTCTTTGAATCGGTCTGTCCCGAGCAAGAGATTTATAGGATTTATCGAATTCGAGTTTTATTTTATATATATCTTTGTATAATTCGGTCCACTCCATTTCTTTTCTATTGAAACGATACCAACGATAACATATTTATCCTACGTATTTAGCGTAGCCGTATATATATTATAATTTTGAATGAATTTTATTTATTTATCATTTCATTTTCTTAAATTTAACAAATTGGATATATATTTATTTTATATATATATAGAAATTTTAAGTTTTTATAATTATATTTAATGTTGTGTTTAAATTTTATCAAGGTCATTGGCGCGACTCATGTACTTTTTCTTTAAGCATTTATAATGTAGTTTGTACATTTTGTAAAAGAGATTTGCGCACATAATAACAACCATGATAATTAACAAAGTGTGTATTAAATCTAAATTTGCGTTTAGGGGTTCTACTTTATTAATGACGTTAGCAGTGGAGTCCACTGTCTTAACATCGACTACTCCCATTTTTAATGTAATTTCTTCTGTTCTAATAGTTTCTGTAATAGTTTCTATATGTATTTTTGATTTGTAAAATCTTGTTTCTTCTGAAAATTTACTTATTGCATTACAGCATTGCATTACTTTTTAAAGAAGAAAAAATGTTTTTCTCTTTTTTTTCTATTATATTCTATTTATATTTTTCTATTTTTTTTTAATTAATTAATTGGGTTTAACAAGTTTCCTGCCTATATCTTCGCATAGCTTTACTGGCTACACTGCTAATTGGGCAGAAAAGGTTCCGCTCAATTTTGACAAATTTTAATATTATATTTTAATTATATTAATTTATATTATTTTCTGCTTCTGTCCTCATCAGCCTGCGTCAGCTGGTCGTCGCCAGTTGGCTTTGCTGACGCTCCCTCGATGGCGTAAGAGGCGGCCTGCCCCTCACGCTTGTTGATGCTGCTGCTGCTGTCCTGGGCCTCTTGGCTCAGGCGGTTCCGGTGCCGGTCCTCGCACAGGTTGATAGGCAGAATGGGCTGTCCAATGGTCCCGGACAGTCCCTAGGGCATTCCTTCTTCCGGGTTGGTAGTTGCTGAGGTTGTGACGACGGTCACGAGGTGGCCGCCGCCACGAGATGTAAATACTTTGTAAATATATATATGCTCCTTAGGTTAAGTGTAAATAATAGGTTAAGATTATGTAGTTAGGGATTAGCTGTAAGAATAGGGTAAGATTAGGGATAAAACGCTGTATAAATGAAGTCGCTAATAGATTAAGGCTAGGAGATAGGCGTTAGGGAAAATCAGGAGGGGGCCGGGCGCTCACCATCGGTCACACCGGACCTGATATCACGGGCAACATTGCCCGCAACATCGTCCGCAACATTGCCCGCAACATCGCCCGCAACATCTGCAAGGAACGGGACGAAAGAGACTGGAGGACCGGAACACGGATCCGCCAATCAGCGGCCAACCGAAGAGGCCAGAGAGCGCGATCCGGGCAGAGACCGCGGCGCAGGCGCCGGCAGAGCGCAAAGGAACGCGATGGGATTCGCACCAGCCACCCGCCCGCTCAGGAGAGAGAGCGAGAGGGGAAGAGCGCAAAGGAATGCGATGGAATTCGCACCAGCCACCTGCCCGCTCAGGAGAGAGAGCGAGAGGGGAAGAGCGCAGGAATACGGAATGCGGAACAGCGCGTGCCAGCGATCGTGGCAGCGCTGCCGCCACAGGAACCGACAGATTTAGGTCAAGGCAGAGTGGACAATAGGAATTTGATTCACTCGTAATTTGACCAGCAGCGCAGAAAGTTGAGTTTAATTGATCAAGTGAAACATACCCCACCAAAAAGACACACACACACACATCGGCACCAGGACACGCAGGATACACGGACGACGAAGGACCCCCCCCCAAGACCAGGAGAAAGAAGACAAGGACAAAGACAAGGAGAAGGAGGCATCTTGTGAGCCAACTGCGCTCGACGCACTCAGGGGGGCGGGGAAGAATAAGAAAACAGCGCAGGGTATATTTTTAACAAATAAGGAGCTAGCGTAGGCAAAACTAAATACGAAATAAAGAGAACAATGTGAACATACGATCTTATTTACTCCTTACATTAACCAGCCATCCTTTTCACACCCCACTGCGCCCCTCCTCCCCATCTCAGTCGCCATCGGGTAACACCAGGCGCGGATTTGGGTAGGACGGGAACAGGAGCACCCCGCTGCTGAGATCAATTCCGGGCGTGGGTGCGGGCGGCGACTCTTGGGTACGCCAGGTCGCCTGCCCGATCTCAGAATGCGCCCCAGGGATTAGCCCGGGCGCCGCAGCTGGCGAATTGCGAGTCATAGGGACACTTTAGGGGAGGGCGTCGGCCGCCGTTGGGATACTACGGTGGAGCCGACGGGCCGCGGCAGCTCGGGCACGCCGGCGCCGTGGTCATAGGTCAGGGTTGCGGGCGCAGGAGCAGGCTGCCGGTATCACGTCAGCCACAGCTCCAGTCTTTAGTGGAGGGTCCGGCCGCTGGGAAACTCCAGGGCCGGTAGTGGAATCCCGCCTTAAAATACTCGAAAACCTCGACCCCTCCATTTCTTGGCGTTTCCAACTATAAATTTAACTGGAAAAGGACTCTGGGCCGCTGAGTTCATATCTCGGCCTTTGCATCCTTACAAGGTGGAGGAGGTATTAGTTTTTTATTGTTTAAAGTCTTAGCTACTGAGTGAGCTGGACTTTTAGGCTTTCTCTCTACGAGACTCGATTTTAGGAAATCAAGCTCTTCTTGCAGCTTCTGGGCTGTTGCCCAGGGGGGTGGCGGCTGATTTGTAAATAATAGCCACTTAACATGCGCTATTCTTTTGTTTATCTTAGCCTCTACACCCCCTCGCTTTGCCATTACAGTCCATCTCTACTCACTCAGTTTTTGCTGTCCGTGTATCTTCTTGGTTCCGGTATCGTCTCAGTTAGACCTCCAGCGTTTTCCAGTTATATATAGTTTATATCCAGTTTATATCCAGTTTATATCCTGTTTATATCCAGTTATATGTCCAATTATCCAGCCCGACTTCTCGGCTCATTGTCACGGTCGCCATGTAGAATTATGAACATTATTTATTCTTTATTAGAATTATGAACACCATGTAGAATTATGAATATTATTTATTCTTTATTAGTTCTTTATTAATTTTTGGTGAAGCAGCGAAGGTGCCGCTTCGACCAGTTCGTCGTGATTGATTTTACAATATTCTTTTAATTTAAATTAGGGCTAGGTTCCATCGCTGCGCTGCCCGCAGACGGCGGCAGAGCGACGGCTTAGGTATATGCTTATGTATATAGGCGATGCGTCGGAACGCGAGGGTATGTGTTCATGAGGTCAGCTCATGTTACAGAAGTGCATACGTTAGCTCTTTCATATGCCGGCTTGAGTTTTATGACCGGGAAATTTGAGGATTATTTACATTGCAACAATTAGTCACAGTATGCATTCTTTAAGTATTTAGTTTACAGTGGGTATTCAATGTGAGCATACTACAGTGGTTTGATTTGGGCATCCTTCAATAGATCAAATAACGCATCTGCTTTAAGCAGCAAATCTACTTTTTGGGGCTTATGAAAAGCTGGATCAGCGAGAGGTAAATTTGTAGGAATGTTTAGTGATTCGAACGAAACTCCCTTTTCTGGATTATAGGAGAATACAGATTTTAGCACTAATAAATCAACTACTATTTGATATTTGTGAATCCGAGAGCTAATCGTTTTTTGCACAATTTGGTGGGCGGACGAGCTTGATTTTCCGATTCCCAACAAGTTAATTTCCTTTCGAATTCGCTTTAACTGCAAGCTTCTTGCTAACTCATCGGTTATAAAATTGACCTGGGACCCCGAGTCAAGAAGTACTCTGTACTTCAGCCAGTACTCTGGCTGGCTGAACCTGACAGGAGCCACCTTTTATATTTTTTTGCACGTTTGTGCAACTGCTAGCGAAGTTTTGCCAACATGTTTGTTTTTTTAAATCTAGTTTTCCTTTGCGACCTTTAGACCGCCCAGTTGTAGCCTCTTCTGCAGACAAATGCTGAAAGCGCTTATTAAGGGCACTAACACACTCAGACCACAACGAAATTTTTTGATAATCAAGATTTTCTTCCCACCTAGAGCGAGTCCTTCCATCAGCCTTAGACATGACAATGTGAATCAAAAGTGCGTTTGCAATAACCTTTTCGTCGCCAACTGACAACAAGGACTCATATATTGCCGATACAGTATCAATAAGCGATCGCAACGCGCTTGCTGATGGACTTTGGATAGCCTGAATCTCAAAAAGTCGCGATATGTCATCAAAAAATATAAGGCACTCGTTGTCATAAACTTGCGATAGAGCAGCAAGAGCCTTTGCATAATTCTGATCCGTCACCTGAAAGGCCTTGACAGTACCTAACGCTTCATTTTCTAAACAACACAATAAATGGTTAAACTTGTAAGGATGCAAAGGCCGAGATATAAACTCAGCGGCCCAGAGTCCCTTCCAGAATAATTTATATTTTGGAAACGCCAAAACATGAGCGAGGCCGAGATTTTGCAAGAACTTTTAGGGGTGGGTTTTTCGGCTTAGAAACTGCGACTTCCAATTTGCCCACGCTGGGCGGGACAAAATTGCTACCGGCCGGGAATTTCCAGCGGCCTGAACCCTCCGCTAGAGACTGGAGCCGGATCGGGATCGCCCAGCAGCCTGCTCCCGCGCCCACAATAACCCAATAATCCCGTCTTGCCCAATTCGACGCCTGGGATTGCCCAACGGCCGCCGACATGGGAAGGAGGGGAGCAGAGGGTGGTAGGAGTGGCAGCGAATGGAATATATTCAGTAACCAGTAGATTCATCTTATTTTACACTTCTGTAATTTCTTATAAGCTAATTAGTTTCCTTCGCTATAATCTTTTCCCACTCTTCCCCTATTGTTCTTCCTTAATTCTACCGAGTATCCTCGCCCGCAAATATATTTGCTATAATGTTTTTCGCTCACCGAAATAAAATCCGCCAGCCAGTTGTCAGTTACTGTTGCTGGTCTTCCGTCTCCTTCTTAATGGTTTTCACTGCTGTACTTTATACCGCGCTAGTTCGCACTTGAAAATATTTTACGTTTTGCTGCTGCTCCTTGCTAAGGTAAGGCCTCTGCCCCCGACGCGCTCTTTCTCTCCCTCCGCCGCGGAGATTATAGTGTCGTCGCTGATCAGCCGATGCTCGGTCGGCATTGTGTCTAGCGGCTTCGAAAATATGGTGCAGCTGCTTAGTTCGTTCCGTCGGGGTTACCTCGGGGTTTCCACGTCCCGGAGTAACTTCGTCGTAAAGGGCGTGAGGCAGCCGAAGTTCTCTTTCCTGAACCAGGAATGCTGGGCTGAACCCCGTCGTGTCGGAGATACTGCTGTTTATTGCCAGCGTTATCTCTGGGAGCAGCTTGTCCCATTCGTTCTGCTCACCTCCATCCAGATACTGGGCGATCATTGTCTTGATCGTCCGGTTGGCCCTTTCTGTTGGATTCTGCCTCGGTGTATATGGAGCCGTGTACTGTAATTCCATCCCCAGGGACTTACAGAAATTTCGGAACGATCGACCCGTGAATTGGGTGCCGTTGTCGCAGACGAACGTACGTGGCACTCCGAAACGGCTCAGGATCCGTTCTCGAAATGCGCGCTCCAAAAGCGTTCGCGTGGCTTTGCTGAAAGAATCCAGGAAAACTAAAAGCATAGTGTTACCTTGTTTCGAACGCGGTAGCGGGCCGACGAAATCCGCGCAGAGAATGTGGAATGGCTTCTCCACTTGGCGTGTGAACATATGTCCCGCCGGCTTCTCCTGACTGACCTTATTCCTTTTGGCAATTCGGGCAATTTCGCACGTAGCGGGCGACGTCGCGAAAAAGTCCTGGCCAATAGTACCTCTGGGCCACGCGATTACTTGTTTTCCGGACTCCCAAATGTCCGGCAGCAGGAATATCGTGGTTCTCCTGCAAAACCCGATGGCGATAATCCGCTCCTACACACAGCTTCCATGGTGTGTACTCCTCCTCCTGTGGCCGTAGCCCAATGCGGCGATAAAGCTGTCCGCTTTCTTCCCTAAAATCCGGGAACTTTGCTGGTTCGGTCCGAACCTTCCTTACATCCTCGTGTGCTTGCTGCGCTACCGGCAGTGGTTGGCGTGAGAGGGCGTCGGCCACTAAATTCTGGGCTACCCTCCGGTAGTGAACGTCGTATTGATACTGCTGCAGCTCGAGTGCCCATCGAGCGATTCTCCCAGTCGGATTATCTATGGAATTTAACCATTTCAAAGCCTTATGATCGGTTATTACCTCGAACCTGTACCCTTCGATGTAACACCGCATCTTCCTTACCCCCCATACGATGGCGAGACACTCCTTCTCGGTCACCGAATAGTTCCTTTCCGCACTATTTAAGCGGCGGCTGGCATAAGCCACCACTCGCTCCTGCCCATCAATGGTCTGGGTTAGTACGGCTCCAATGCCATATTCGCTGACGTCTGTTTATAGCACAAATTTCTGCTCAAAGTCCGAGCAGACTAAGACCGGTGCCTCCGTCAGCCGCGTCTTCAACTCCTGAAACGCCTGATACTGCCGTGGTGTCCAATCCCATTTCTTACCCTTTTTCAGCAAGGATGTCATCGGCTCCACGATATCGGCGAAATTGCGGACAAATCGACGATACCAAGATGCGATTCCCAGACACCTCCGAAGTTCCTTCAAGCAAGTCGGCGGTAGTAGCTCGCGGATCGCGGCTACCTTATCCGGATCGGTGTGGATTCCTTCCTCGCTTATTACGTGCCCCAAGTAGGCGATGTGCCGCTGGAAGAAATGACATTTGTCCCTATTTAGCCGCAGGTTGGCTCTGCGTAATCGGCGAAACACCTCCCGAAGATTTTCGACGTGTTCCTCCAGCGTCGACCCGATGACTATAATGTCGTCTAGGTACGCGAACGCATGCGGCTCCATGTCCGGACCGATTACCGTATCCAGAGCTCGCTGAAACGTCGCTGGTGCCGAGTGATGTCCAAATAGCATCACTCGCCAATGAAATAGGCCCCGGCCAGGAACCGTGATAGCCGTACATTCCCGGCTCTCCTGAGCCACAGGAATTTGCCAGTAACCATTCTTCAAGTCCAATGTGAAATGAACTTGGCGTTCCGTAATCGCTCCAATATCTGGTGGATCCTTGGCAGCGGGTACGCATCCGGCACAGAGTTCTCATTTAACTGCCTGTAGTCGATGCACATCCGTGCGTGACCGTTTTTCTTGGCCGCGATCACAATCGGGGCACTATGCGGGCTCTTCGATGGCTCGATACGGCCATCCCTAAGCAGTTCGTCTATCTGCCTATCAATGACGGCTCTCATGGCCGGATTCCGGGGAAAATACCTCTGTTTTATCGGGCGGTCGTTGCGCATTACGATCCGGTGCTCTGCGATGTGGGATACTCCGGCCAGATTCTCAAATTCTCACAATTCCTGTTCCACGAATTCCTCCACCCAGGGCTCTGGGTATCCTTGTCCCGATTCCGGCGGGTCCGGTTTCTCGGGTGTATAGTTTACAGAGTCGACCGTGCCGCAGAGGGGCGCATTCTGTTCCGGCGTTTTCTCGGCGTGGTCCTGGAAGCGGACACGCTTCTTGGAGGTGCGAAAAGGATTTCGCTGCGCGGCGGTGGCGTTAGCCACAGGCAAAACATGGCTCCAGCTGTTTGGTCGACTGGTCGAGGGTCCCTCTATATCCCGGGTAGTTCCCATGCATGAACTTCTATTTGCTGCCCGAGGGGCAGGGGTCGGCGATTGTCCTTGTACAGTACGCGGCTTGGGTACTGGTCCTTGTGTGGCGGTCGGCCCCTCCTGGGTAACCGTGCTAAATAATTCTCGATGCGTTTCCTCTGTTATTCCTCCTGATTGTCTCCTCGTCGACACTCCTCGTCGTTCCGCAGAAGGCCCGAGTGTGTCTGGCTCCTGGTGGCCCGCTTGTGACTTCCCTGGGAGTCCGGTTCCTGGTGGCATGCTAAGGGCTTCCCTGGGATCCGGCTCGTGGCTTCCCTGGGGGTCTGACTCCTTGACGAACTCCTGGTGGCATGCTAAGGGCTTCCCTGGGGGTTCGGCCTGGTCGTGAGGCTCCTTCCTGTAACTCTCCTCGCCGTCTTTCCTCTTATATTCTCTCTCGCATCTCGTCTTCCTGCGATTCTTCCCGCTGTTTCGTGCGTGGATGATCCTCCTGTGTCCCTCGTTGTGTTCCTCGTTGTTCGTCGTCCCCTGTTCTCCGAGTCCGCGCCCACGGTGGCTCAAGCCGAGGGTCTGTCCCCCGCACTGGATGGTGGCTCCAATTCCACACAGGAAATCCATTCCTAACAGTACGTCGTCCAAGGCGTCTGCCATGACCAGTAGGATGGTCGGCGCTGCGATTCCCGCAATGGATATTTGCCGCTAGTGCCCTTGTCAACTCCCGGCATGTCCCATCGGCGAGTTTGACCTGTGTTCGTACGTCCCTAGTGTTTTGCTTGTTGTCTAACTCCTTGGCCAAATCTTCACTGATGAAGCTATGCGTAGCTCCCGTGTCCAGGGTGGCCATAAATCGTCGCCCTTCCATCTCTATGGCGGCTCGGATGCGTCCCTGATGTTGGTGGAGGGTTCCTCCTGTTAATTGCTCGGGTTTGATGGGTCCCTCGGGTGATTCCCGGTCACACGAGGGCCGTTTCCGTTTTCCGGAGCCTGTCTTCGGCAGCATTCCGATGCCCGTACTCCTCGTCGTATACAATCCCAGCAGTGGATTAATGCCTGACTCCGGCAGTCCGCCGAAAAGTGTCCCGGTTGTCCGCAGTTTCTGCATGCCTCCCGCACCCTTACTGGTGCCTGCTCCGGTGTAGATGCCCGACCCGTATTCGCGTTCCTACTAAAACTTCCCTGCATTGTGTTCTCTGCGGCCTGCGGGCCGTGCGGTCCGCATCCGTGGTGACGCGAGAAATCGGTGGTGCCCTAGGGTTCGGGTCTTGCTGATTTCCAGCTCGTCCGCTCCTGCGGCGAGTCTCCTCGTGATCGACCAATAAATGAGTCAGTTCCGCCAACGTGCGGAAATTCTGTCTCCTGACAAACAGTTGATACTCCGTTAGCATATTGTCGTAGACTCGCTCCAATTCCCGTTCTCCCGTGATTCCTGCCCGTCGCATCTGCAGGCGCAGGTCCACTAAATACTCCTTAAATGGCTCATTGGGCCGCTGATAATCCGTCCTAATTTCGTCTTCCAACCGCTGATAATAGCGCGGCGGCAAAAGAAATCTAAAAACTCCCTACGAACCTCCGTCCAAGTGGCATTCTGGTCGATCCGGCAAGTATCGGCCCGTTCTTCAATGTGCTCAATAAAACAGAGCGGATCCGTCGTTCCATCAAACGAGAGTCCCCACTTGGTCATCCTATCCAATAGTGCGGCTTCCGGGTCCCCATGGTGGTTCGTTGCACGCGAGGTTTCCTTCGTCTTCGTCGGCATGCGTCTTCCTGCAGCCGGAGAAGTGCTCCTAGGTAGTAAAAGCGTAAGAGGCGCCGTCGGTGCCGCAGCTTCGGGCGAGTTTGTCTCTGAATCTAAATACATGGGCGACAGCAACTTTCCGTCCCCGGTGGGAGCGTTCCCAAAATTCCGGCTGTCGCGCAAAGGCAATCAGTCGCGTTCGCATTTCCTCCACTGTGCCTCTGCGCTCCAAATTAAACTCGAGAAGGATGGTCTCCAACTCCAACTTCTTGCGATAACTGATCCACGTGACGCCCATGGTCTTCTTCTTCTTTCCGTTGTTTTAATATTTATATTTTAGTATTTATTATTTATATATTCGCTATGACCTGCTGTCCTTATTTAAATTTTTTCCTTTACTTTTTTCCTTTTTTTTCTTCTCCTTTCCCTTCTGCCTTTCCTGGCTTCAATTTCCTTCCTTAGTCTGAATTAATTAATCCAATCCAATTAATAAAATTCTTTTCCCGATTCCTTCGCTTTTGTCCGGCTTAACTTTCCAGCCTTAATCCTAATTAATTAATCCAATCCAATTAATTTTTTTTCTGATTTCTTTCCTTAACCTTAATTAATTAATACAGTCCAATTAATTAAATCCTTTCCTAATTTATTTCCTTAATCTTAATTAATTAATCCAATCCAATTAATTAAATCCTTTCCTTATTTTATTTATTTCCTTAAATTTTCTCTTATTCTTCTCCTATTTATTCCGCTTTATTCCTTATCTTGCTGTATTTTATTCCTTATCGTGAGTATTTATTTAATTTATTATTAAGTTATTTTTATTTTATATATTTTCCTCAGTGTATTTTCGTTCCTTCAGCCTAGCCGCTGTTCCGCGGGTTTTTATAGCGTTTTATTACTTTCCCATCTCTTCCTTTTCGTTTGTGTAATTATTTTCCCTTTTTTTCCTCAGTGTACCCGTCAATTTCTAATATAATTCCATCGCTCTGTATTTTTATTTTACTATTTGTTGTATTTTATTATTTATTTTAGGGTGTAACCAGCCTTTTTATTTTATTTATTTTTCTCAGTGTAACCCGAGTTTTTTAGTTTATTAACGTTCCCTTTATTTTATTATTCTTTTTTATTTATTTTATTTTTTATTTTATTTTATTATTTATTTTATTATTATTTATTTATTTTATTATTTATTATTCCCTTCTCCCAATTTCTAATATAATTCCTTCGCTCTGTATTTTTATTTTACTATTTGTTGTATTTTATTATTTATTTTAGGGTGTAACCAGCCTTTTTATTTTATTTGTTTTTCTCAGTGTAACCCGAGTTTAACGTTCCCTTTATTTTATTATTCTTTTTTATTTATTTTATTTTATTTTTTATTTTATTTTATTATTTATTTATTTTATTATTATTTATTTATTTTATTATTTATTATTCCCTTCTCTCTTTTTTCCAGTGTAATCTGATTAATTTATCGCCTCGCTTTGTTTTATTGTTTTGTTATTTTATTCCGCTCGCGCAATTTAATTGTTTATTCACTCCGTCTGTTTCCTTTATTTACCACGTGCTCGACTCTCCCAGTGTATTTGTTTAATTTAATTTATTCCGTTTGTTCCTTTTATTTAATTTGATTTATTTGCCTTTATTTTATTTTATTTTATTTTAGTTGTTTTATTTTATTATTTAATTTTATTTTGATTGATTTGTTTTATTTTATTATTTTCCTTTATTTGATTTTATTAAATTTATTTGATTTATTTTATTTATTTTATTTAAGTCCGTTATTTATTTAATTAATTCCTTCCGTTTATTTTATCCTTCGATATATTTAATTTGCGCAGAACCTCTTTTTTTCACAGGATTCGACTTAATTTCGCGGCAATTTAATTTTTCCACTTTTCCGATGTTTATTCAACGACGAGTATTCTCTGAGTGTGTTCATTCAAATAAAAGGGCCAGCATATAAATTGGCTCCCGCCCTGATGGCGGCGCAACCAAGAGCGAAGTTTATTAACAAGAGAAAATATGTATAAGCATGTGTATAAACGTGTGTATGTATATGTACAACCCGATCGTCCGATCTGCACGTGCAGCGGCGGTTCTCTCTGCTCTGCCGACGTCGGCGCAGGCAGCGACGCAAAATCTTTCTTATTGACTAAAAATGCAACTTTGGTGCCTTGTTTTTGCCGAGGCTGTACTATTTGTCCCCTGAATGGAATTTTTCTATCACCTTCTCCTCTTCCCCTTGTCTTTCGTTGACGGCCCGAAAAAACGAGGCGCCGTTGTGGCGGCTGCATGTGCGTCGCAAATTTGGAAGTTTCTGGCAATTTCTAGCCTGTACATATGCATGCATATGCGTATGTAAATTATAATAAGTGTGAGGGACAGCGTCTTCCGTAAGGTGGCTGGCAGGCTGTCCGTAGGATCCTCTGGATGAAATGCGAAGACAATTATAACAAGAGCGAGGGACGGCGTCCACCGATGCGTTGTTGGCCGGTTGGCCGTAGATATCCCAATGATGATTAGGGAGATTAGGTTGGGAGGATTACTGTCCTCCTTTTACCTTCTGGCCTAGGGACTCAGATAGGTATTGGAATAATAAAGTATTAACGACAGATTGTCGGAGTTGGTTTTATGAGCGATGGCTCTTTATTCATTGAATGTAAAATCAGAACTGAAACTTAAGGCTAACAAAAGAGAGAATCATAGCGGCCGCTCCAATGGGTAGCGGTTGCCGGCTATGCACGAGCTTCCGGCCAGACGCTGTGTCAGCAATTTGGCCGGAGCGAGCCATCGGACGATCGGTCGTTGCCGTCGCCCGGTTAACTTAGTTAACTACTCCCCCCTCAAGATTAAGGCCGCCCTCGGCCGACCCTATTTGGGCGATCACCTCATTTAGTTGGAGCGTGTCCCTCTTAGCCTGGGTGACTCGCCGATAAGTGAGGCCGATACAGATCAATGCGCAGCAAATTGCTCCCGCAATAAGCATCATCTGGTGTAAGCGATAGTCATTGATGTCCTCCCCGAATTTCTTGATATGCTCCAGGTTACGCTCACTCAAGCGGTGAAGGTAAGGGAGACTTAGTACATCGTGTTTTAGGGTGATGTTCAGGGAGGGTGAGCTGGCCACTCCTGGAGCCCCTTTCTGGGCCGCGTCGTGGTTCACGTACCGGGTTTCATTAACTGTTGCACTCTCAAGGAAGGTGATGAGGTGAGTTCCTCGTAAGTGGACGGTGGTACCGTTGTCCACACTCACAAGAGCCGGGCGATCGTTTATGATGAGAATTCCATCATCCACTCGGGTGACGGGGTGCACGTCGCTGTGTTGGATGTCGCAGTGTGCCACACCTCCGGCGTGGAGTTCCTGGGCGCATGATCTTCTTTGCGCCAGTTGACAAAATGTGGCTCCAGGTGACTCGGAGCAGTCTTTGACGGTATGGATTTCCCCACTGCAATCCGCTATGACCTTGTCCTCTAGCTTAAGCATAGTGTCGTGGTGTGACACGGGAAAAACAGTAATTTTAATGCACGCTGTCTTAATTTTAGAGAATTTAATAATAAAGTGTAAAATGTTATCGTTTTGTAATACTTTGACAGACGCAACGGACAAAATTTCTTTAATGGGGGTATCTGTGGGCTCCTCGATCCACACACTCTCCAGGTCTGCATGGTCTAGTATGCTAGGGCTAACGATGTTGATTTTAGCAAGGGCTATAGCCAGCAATACATTTTGCAGCTCCATCGCGATCATCCTATTCCGAGACAATAACATCTCGTATAGGTGTCCCGTGTCGATTTGGGACTTTTTAGCCGACCTCAGGATTTGGTTGACGGTTGTGGTTATGCTATTGATCTGTTCTTGTACTTTACTGTTAATATTTATTTGTCTATTGTTTGCATTGATGAGTTGGAATTCGTTAAGTTTAATTCTTTCAAGGCCTTCCGCGTCTGGCGTTCCCGCCACTACTTTCAACGCCGCTCCTAAGAAGTCTAAACTCCTAGCTACTCTATGGTGGATGCTTAATGAATCGAGCAGGTCACGCAGGTGAGCCACATCTACGATCAAGAGCTTCTGCATATGCGACTCGGGGAACATGTTAATCATGCCACCAGTCTCTTCCACCACGCGCCTATACTCTGAAAGGTTTGCTGAATGTCTAACGGATGCAAATTCCTCCCATACTAAAATTCGCCCATCGATGACGGGAATGTACTTGGCTAGCGAGTAGTCCGTGACGTGCGCCGATGTTAGGGTCAAAAGAAGAAGCAGCGGAATTGATGCGAATCTGGAATTTGGAATTACTGTAGTGTTTTACAAAATTTGGATATTCCACCACCAAAACATATAAAAATGAAGCGTGATAAGACAAAACGTGCGTAACCTAATAAACGATAAAAGCAACAAAAATAAAACGTAATAGCGAAAAAACTTATGCCAAATGGCTAAGGATAAAAGGTATAAAAAATTATCAGGCGAATGGAAACATGGTTGTTATTCGCCTACCTAAGGTTGTCCTTGTGGACCACCCTCCCCTTAATGAGGACTGTGGTCCCCATGTCCGCTTCCACCGTTTTTTCTTCGCATAACGGCGAAAGCTTGTTGCCCAGTCTCCTATTAGATTTCACTAGGACTTTGTCACTGACATTGAACGTTCTGTTTTGCCGGGAGGCATTTTCCCGGTTTCTGAGTTTATCTTGGGCAAATCTTATCCTATCCTCTATATCATGCTGTGGGTCACTCGACTGAGCGACTACCACATCGGCCGGCCTCTTATTGATGACCGTGTGGATAGATTTATTGTATTTAGTAGTAGCCAGTAAGATCAACTCTACGGTGTCGTTGATGCCTTTATCGATTTTGAGGCATCTGGCAAGCTCCACCAGAGTGCTGTGGAAGCGTTCTACTTGTCCATTCGAGACACTGTGGAGAGGCGGTGCGTTCGAGATGCTGACCCCGAAGTGATTTTCCAGCATGGTCAGAATGGTATGCGAGTTTAATGAGGGTTCATTATCGCAGTAGATGACCTTGGCCTTGGGAAAGATGTTCATAAGTTGCAGTAGGGTCGGTTTGATGTCCTCTATTGTTCTAGAGGGGATTGGTTGGACCACTGCAAATTTCGAAAATTTGTCAACACATGTGAGGAAGTATTTCCTGTCAGTAGAAAAAATGTCTATGTGTAATATTTCCCCCACCTGTGACGGGACTGGCGTTTCGCCGAGTTCCTGTTTTTTTGGATGCCTGTCGTATTTCGCTTTAGCGCAGGTCTTACAGTTAGTGACGATTTCGCTCGCTAACTTGGCCATTTTCGGGAATACTCCGATAGCACTTGTTTGACATTTTCTTGTGCAGATCTATGAGCCCTTTGGTGCTCAGTGGTGAGGATCTCTCGTCTCTCAGCGACTGCGAAAATATCAGTGACACGATTTTTACAGTGCCAGAATTTGGTGGCAGGAAATTGCCGGATTAAATCGTCTTGTATCATCGCTAGCGTGTGCAAATCGCAATGAATGGCGTTTACGCCCTTGGGGACAATGATGTCCGTTAGCTCCTCAAGCAACGATTCTTTGCATGTGAAACTAATGTTGTGTCGTCTCTTGTTTCCAAAGAGCACGAAGCTGCGTTTAGCCGGAAAGCGTGCCTCCTCCAGAGTTATCTAGTTCTGGAAACAATTTAATGGCTTTTCCGAGGATTCGATGGTGTGTGTGAGCGACATTTCACTGTGAATAGTGGCCGCACACGAATAAGCGTCTTCCTGCTCCACAACGTTAAGTTGCTGTCTGGAGAGGGCATCCGCAACGAGATTTTCCTTGCCGGGCTTATAGAACATTTTAGCCCCGCTCTCGTCGATGCGAGCTTTCCATCGTTTAATTTTTCCGTTCGGATTGGACTCCGAAACCGCAAAGGTCAATGGCTGATGGTCGGTATAGATATTTATATCTTTTGCCGCATACAGATAATGTATGCTCCTCCGTTAACGGAAAAGGAAGTTTTTTCACGATCACGCTCTGCCAGTGTTATTTGGTGGTAGCCGGACTTCAGATCAAGCGTCGTGAAGTACTTAGCTTTGCCTAAATTCCCTAGTATCATGGAAATATTTGGCATGGGATAGCGATCAGGTATTGTCCTCTCGTTCAACTTGCGAAAGTCCAATACCAGTCGCATTTTTCGTTTGCCCGTTTCGTCAGTACCCTTCTTATCTACTACCCATATTGGGTTATTGTAAGGGGATTTAGACTTTTGTATTATACCATTCTTCAACAGGTCTTGAATTTCATTGTTAACAAAATCCGCTGCTCCCATTGGGTATGGGTAGAGTTTGGCATAAATGGGCTCCTCGCTAGTAGTTCTGATTGTGGCTACTACCGACGTATTGTAAGGGAGTGCCTCGTTGGGATTTGCAAAGGCTTTTTTCCTCTCGCCAAGCATTTTTATGAAGGCGTTTCTAGCTGAGGGCGTTGCGTCCGAACAGTCAATGCTGGTAAAATTGACGTCGGGGCACGATTGAAAGTCTATCTTTTCAACTTCGGAGCCCCATTTGAGGTGGCCGGAGTCTAGGCAGACCGATGCCTCGGCCTCCTTTAACGATGGCATCGAAAGAAGTCAAATCTGGTAAAATGAAAAACGTGGCCTTCAAGTTGAACAGGGAAACGAAGCATTTTTTTGTGATGGTGGTGACGCCATGGATAGATTGTATCGCAAATGGCGATTCTACAGGGCGGACGCCTTTCAATCCTTCATACGGACGGATGAAATTTTTTGCCGCGCCTGTGTCTAATAAGAGCCTCATATTTTTGCCCGCTACTCTTCGTCGGATGACGGGTAGCAGGGATTTTCCCCTAAAAAATTTATAACGTCCGAATCATATTCCTGAATTGCGTCGTCATAGATTTCTTTAGCCGCGCTCGAGGCTGCGGCTGTGTATTTTTCCTCGGTACCGCCTGCACTCCGAGTGACGTGGTTGACCCTCTGTCTTTTGACGGGGCCTGAACGACCGGACGTAGCTGGCCTCCCGCTTTGGTGAGCCGGTGTCTGAGTCGGCTGCCTGAACCTAGAAAGGGATGGATCTACCTTCATGGGTTCTTGAATATTATTCTGCGGTGCAGAATGTATCTGGGCTTTGTGCTGCTTGGTGTAGTGCGGATTCTTACCAGAATTTGCTTGGTAATTGGTATACGCGGCAGCTTGCTGGCGCTCTTGCGCCTTCGGATATTGCTTCCTATCCCTATCCTCTTGGCTCTTTGCAAATGAAGTTGCAAATGCGTACCTGTCATGGTTTGACTCTACTTCTTATGCCAGAGCGAGTGCTGATGGCATGTCCTTCGGCTTTGCGGAGAAGAGGACGTCCGTGAGATTACGTCTTAGCCCCGAGATAAATACTCGGAGGGCGTCATCCCGGAATTTGTCGCATAGGACTTTTGCCTCTGAGGCAGCGTATGACATGGCGACTTTGTTCGTGAGGAGAGTGAGTTTCTTCTCAACCTCATCGTAATACTGTAAGAGGGTAAGATTTCCCTGTCTAAGGGTGCCCATCTCCTGCTCGATAACATGTATCGGCCGCTTGTCGCTGTATGTGAAATCTAAGTGATTTATAATCGCATCAAAATTCAGCACTGTGCCAAATGAAGACAGTACAGCATCAGCAGGGCCCCTTATTTTACTTCTAATGATAACAGCTGCCTGATAATGGCGCGAGCTATTAACAAAGTCTTTAAAAATGCGGTATGCCGCTTTTGCCGCTTGCCGCCAGGAAACATATGTTTCTTGTGACCCAGTGAACTCGGGCAAGCATTTGACCGCGTCAAGCGGTTCGTTGCATACAACGTTGCCTTTAATGTCTATAGGCTCGAAAGTCTGTATCTGAGGGGTCTGGGCAGCGGCGGGCGTAATTTGTGCCGCTGTCAGCCGATCAGACAAATTTTGTATAGTCAAGCGCAATTCGTTTTCTCTGCGCAAGTCTTCCCCCGCCTTTTCTTGTAAAGCATGGGCAACGGCTGCCTGGATAACAGCGTTTAGCTGCTCTGCGTTTAAGGCCATATTTGTGTCCGAAGGGGTACTAGTGGTTGCTTGTATTGATGTGGAAGCAGTTGGCGGCTTCTCAATGTCCGACTCTGAGTCGCTATCTGGCCTCTTGTCCCTATAAGTAAGGAATGGGGAGCTCATATGGAGCTGTGAACCATATAGTTATATTCCACAAAAATTAATTTAAAAATAAGCTGCATGCCCATAGAGACGACTGGCCTGCGAGGGGATTGCGGGGGCTAAGTCGCCGCTTCAGCAGCGTCGGACGAAAATTCGCCGAACTCAGCCACTGCCTTGCTCAGCAGCGGCAATAAGAGGGGTGCGCGGGGACCGGGTCTCCGCTATAGCGAGCGAAGTAGCGAAGCTAAACAAAGTTTGGGATACAAACGTCGCGGTGTCGGGTTCGTATGTCGGTGTGGGGTGGGGTGCAAGATTGTTGCATAAACAAAGCTGAGCAGCCGAATAAAGTTGCGACGCAAATACAAAGACTTATTTTTTATGTGGGCAAAAAAGAATACAGTGAGACAAAAATGTTAAATTTAATGCCTTTAACACAGTGCAACACGATTTCTGTATCTGGAATGAGGCAAACCTTTTCTTATAGATTTTTGGACGCTGAATCCGAATCTGTAATCAGAATTTGTCTATCACGTAACATTTTTTTTTGCAAAAAAAGCGTTCAAAGTTGCCAAAAACGCTGTTTTTGCTCTACTTTACAGTAATATAACTCGGTTTCAAGATGTGCTAGAAACTTCGTTCTTTTCGCAAAATATAGCTAAATACTTCTATAATGATGACCAAGTGGTCATTCATCGGATACATTTCTAATAGACAAATGATATGCAATTGAATAACGAGCGCGCGCGCGCCTTGTCCAGGATGTTACCGCAGCAATATGGGGCGCGCGCGCGCCTTATTCAAGTGCATATCATTCATCAATTAAAAATGTATCCGACGAATGACCACTTGGTCCAAGACCACACACAATGACCACACTCACAAGAGCCGGGCGATCGTTTATGATGAGAATTCCATCATCCACTCGGGTGACGGGGTGCACGTCGCTGTGTTGGATGTCGCAGTGTGCCACACCTCCGGCGTGGAGTTCCTGGGCGCATGATCTTCTTTGCGCCAGTTGACAAAATGTGGCTCCAGGTGACTCGGAGCAGTCTTTGACGGTATGGATTTCCCCACTGCAATCCGCTATGACCTTGTCCTCTAGCTTAAGCATAGTGTCGTGGTGTGACACGGGAAAAACAGTAATTTTAATGCACGCTGTCTTAATTTTAGAGAATTTAATAATAAAGTGTAAAATGTTATCGGATTGTAATACTTTGACAGACGCAACGGACAAAATTTCTTTAATGGGGGTATCTGTGGGCTCCTCGATCCACACACTCTCCAGGTCTGCATGGTCTAGTATGCTAGGGCTAACGATGTTGATTTTAGCAAGGGCTATAGCCAGCAATACATTTTGCAGCTCCATCGCGATCATCCTATTCCGAGACAATAACATCTCGTATAGGTGTCCCGTGTCGATTTGGGACTTTTTAGCCGACCTCAGGATTTGGTTGACGGTTGTGGTAATGCTATTGATCTGTTCTTGTACTTTACTGTTAATATTTATTTGTCTATTGTTTGCATTGATGAGTTGGAATTCGTTAAGTTTAATTCTTTCAAGGCCTTCCGCGTCTGGCGTTCCCGCCACTACTTTCAACGCCGCTCCTAAGAAGTCTAAACTCCTAGCTACTCTATGGTGGATGCTCAATGAATCGAGCAGGTCACGCAGGTGAGCCACATCTACGATCAAGAGCTTCTGCATATGCGACTCGGGGAACATGTTAATCATGCCACCAGTCTCTTCCACCACGCGCCTATACTCTGAAAGGTTTGCTGAATGTCTAACGGATGCAAATTCCTCCCATACTAAAATTCGCCCATCGATGACGGGAATGTACTTGGCTGTGACGTGCGCCGATGTTAGGGTCAAAAGAAGAAGCAGCGGAATTGATGCGAATCTGGAATTTGGAATTACTGTAGTGTTTTACAAAATTTGGATATTCCACCACCAAAACATATAAAAATGAAGCGTGATAAGACAAAACGTGCGTAACCTAATAAACGATAAAAGCAACAAAAATAAAACGTAATAGCGAAAAAACTTATGCCAAATGGCTAAGGATAAAAGGTATAAAAAATTATCAGGCGAATGGAAACATGGTTGTTATTCGCCTACCTAAGGTTGTCCTTGTGGACCACCCTCCCCTTAATGAGGACTGTGGTCCCCATGTCCGCTTCCACCGTTTTTTCTTCGCATAACGGCGAAAGCTTGTTGCCCAGTCTCCTATTAGATTTCACTAGGACTTTGTCACCGACATTGAACGTTCTGTTTTGCCGGGAGGCATTTTCCCGGTTTCTGAGTTTATCTTGGGCAAATCTTATCCTATCCTCTATATCATGCTGTGGGTCACTCGACTGAGCGACTACCACATCGGCCGGCCTCTTATTGATGACCGTGTGGATAGATTTATTGTATTTAGTAGTAGCCAGTAAGATCAACTCTACGGTGTCGTTGATGCCTTTATCGATTTTGAGGCATCTGGCAAGCTCCACCAGAGTGCTGTGGAAGCGTTCTACTTGTCCATTCGAGACACTGTGGAGAGGCGGTGCGTTCGAGATGCTGACCCCGAAGTGATTTTCCAGCATGGTCAGAATGGTATGCGAGTTTAATGAGGGTTCATTATCGCAGTAGATGGTTGCCCATAGAGACGACTGGCCTGCGAGGGGATTGCGGGGGCTAAGTCGCCGCTTCAGCAGCGTCGGACGAAAATTTGCCGAACTCAGCCACAGCCTTGCTCAGCAGCGGCAATAAGAGGGGTGCGCGGGGACCGGGTCTCCGCTATAGCGAGCGAAGTAGCGAAGCTAAACAAAGTTTGGGATACAAACGTCGCGGTGTCGGGTTCGTATGTCGGTGTGGGGTGGGGTACAAGATTGTTGCATAAACAAAGCTGAGCAGCCGAATAAAGTTGCGACGCAAATACAAAGACTTATTTTTTATGTGGGCAAAAATGACAAAAATGTTAAATTTAATGCCTATAACACAGTGCAACACGATTTCTGTATCTGGAATGAGGCAAACCTTTTCTTATAGATTTTTGGATGCTGAATCCGAATCTGTAATCAGAATTTGTCTATCACGTAACATTTTTGCAAAAAAAGCGTTCAAAGTTGCCAAAAACGCTGTTTTTGCTCTACTTTACAGTAATATAACTCGGTTTCAAGATGTGCTAGAAACTTCGTTCTTTTCGCAAAATATAGCTAAATACTTCTATAATGATGACCAAGTGGTCATTCATCGGATACATTTCTAATAGACAAATGATATGCAATTGAATAACGAGCGCGCGCGCGCCTTGTCCAGGATGTTACCGCAGCAATATGGGGCGCGCGCGCGCCTTATTCAAGTGCATATCATTCATCAATTAAAAATGTATCCGACGAATGACCACTTGGTCATCATTATAGAAGTATTTAGCTATATTTTGCGAAAAAAACGAAGTTTCTAGCACTTCTTGAAACCGAGCTATATTACTGTAAAGTAGGGCAAAAACAGCGTTTTTGGCCACTTTGAACGCCTTTTATGCAAAAATGATTCGTGACAGGCAAATTCTGATTACAGATTCGGATTCAGCGTCCAAAAATCTATAAGAAAAGGTTTGTCTCAATCCAGATACAGACAAAAAGTTGAATTTTGTCGCACTGTGTAATTTAATGAGACGGTTCCGTCGACAAAAAATTATATAAATGAATTAATAATTCATTTATTTCTCGGCGGCGCCCTTGCGCTGAGGCCGAGATGTTTAATATTATATTTGAGTAATATAAGTGGCCGTTCGGCACTGAGATATAAAATGCAAACAACACACAGAAATAAATACAACAATAGTGAGAACAATGCGTATAGTTGTACGTTTAATTATGTAATTTATTTAATTTCACAACGCCACCAATTAATGAGTATGTAAAAACACAAATTTATAGGAGCAGATCTGCAGAAAATATTTTGGCAGCGATATAATCTTTTTTTATTGAAATTTAAATGCCAATGCAGATGCAGGAGGGTACAGGGACTGAAGTGCTCACTTACATGATCCCGTCCATATTGTTATGGGTATTTTTACGTTGAGCGCCAATTATAATAAGTGTGAGGGACAGCGTCTTCCGTAAGGTGGCTGGCCGGCTGTCCGTAGGATCCTCTGGATGAAATGCGAAGACAATTATAACAAGAGCGAGGGACGGCGTCCACCGATGTGTTGTTGGCCGGTTGGCCGTAGATATCCCAATGATGATTAGGGAGATTAGGTTGGGAGGATGACTGTCCTCCTTTTACCTTCTGGCCTAGGGACTCAGATAGGTATTGGAATAATAAAGTATTAACGACAGATTGTCGGAGTTGGTTTTATGAGCGATGGCTCTTTATTCATTGAATGTAAAATCAGAACTGAAACTTAAGGCTAACAAAAGAGAGAATCATAGCGGCCGCTCCAATGGGTAGCGGTTGCCGGCTATGCACGAGCTTCCGGCCAGACGCTGTGTCAGCAATTTGGCCGGAGCGAGCCATCGGACGATCGGTCGTTGCCGTCGCCCGGTTAACTTAGTTAACTTGTATGTATATGTTTTTCACCTCTAAAAATCTCTTGTTCGGCTGGCGGGGCTTTAATCCACCTTAGTAAGGATTCTTACTTCTCCCCATGTCCTGACGAGTCTCTGCTCGGGCGCCACTGTAAGGATGCAAAGGCCGAGATATGAACTCAGCGGCCCAGAGTCCCTTCCAGAATAATTCATATTTTGGAAACGCCAGAACATGAGCGAGGCCGAGATTTTGCAAGAACTTTTAGGGGTGGGTTTTTCGGCTTAGAAACTGCGACTTCCAATTGCCCACGCTGGGCGGGACAATACTTCTACCGGCCGGGAATTTCCAGCGGCCTGAACCCTCCGCTAGAGACTGGAACCGGCTCGGGATCGCCCAGCAGCTGCTCCGGCGCCCACAACAACCCAAACCTAACCCCGCGGCCTGGTCCGAACCCAACAGCCGCGGCGCGGCGGCTCCGCCTGGAGTTTAATTCCCAGCGGGCCGTCGCCCCTTTCCCCCTAAGATTCCTCCGTGACTCGCGATTTGCTTGAGGGCACCCGGGCTTATCCCTATGGCGCTCCCTGAGATCGGACAGGCGGCTTGGGGAAACCCAACAGCCGCCGCCCGCGCCCGCGCCCGGAATTAATCTCAGCAGCGGGGCGCTCCTGTTCCCGTCTTGCCCAATTCGACGCCTGGGATTGCCCAACGGCCGCCGACATGGAAAGGAGGGGAGCAGAGGGTGGTAGGAGTGGCAGCGAATGGAATGAGAACATATTCAGTAACCAGTAGATTCATCTTATTTTATTTTACACTTCTATAATTTCTTATAAGCTAATTCGTTTCCTTCGCTATAATCTTTTCCCACTCTTCCCCTATTGTTCTTCCTTAATTCTACCGAGTATCCTCGCCCGCAAATATATTTGCTATAATGTTTTTCGCTCACCGAAATAAAATCCGCCAGCCAGTTGTCAGTTACTGTTGCTGGTCTTCCGTCTCCTTCTTAATGGTTTTCACTGCTGTACTTTATACCGCGCTAGTTCGCACTTGAAAATATTTTACGTTTTGCTGCTGCTCCTTGCTAAGGCCAAACCGCGAGTAATTGCTAATTTAATTGCGAAACTCGCCCTGACCTAAATCTGTCGCTCATGTGGCGGCAGCACTGCCGCGATCGCTGGCACGCGCCGTTCCGGGTTCCACCCGTTCTCTCACGCTGACACTATCTGCCTCTCGCTCTAGCTTGAGCGGGCAGGTGGCGGATCTGCATTCCGCTGTCCGCATTCCGCTGGTTGCATTCCGCTGCCGCTGCCCGCGTCGTAGGCCTCTGCTCCCGACGCGCTCTTTCTCTGCCTCCTCCGCTCTCGTTCCGCGGGTTCCGTTGGTCCTCCGGGATGCGGACCGTTCCGTCCCGCTCCCGGGCCGTTGTCCTGCAACAATGTTGCTGCTCCCGGCTAGCCAGTTGTTGCTAGCCGATGTTGCCGGCGATGCTGCCGGCCGATGTTGCCGGCGAGCGTTGCCGGTGTGTGGCCGGTATGTATGGCCGGTGTGTGTGGCCGGTATGGCCGTGGCCGGTGGGCGGCCAACGCCTACGTCCCTACTCCCTATTCCCTATTCCCTACCTAATTATAACCTAACCTATCCCTTATCCTATATTAAACTAATATGTACAGCTTAAACCTACTATACAAGTGACTTCATCACAAACTTTTCAACGTTGCTAAGGGATGGGTCTTTATCAATTATGCTCGAAAACAATCCAATAGTTTTTAAATTCAGAATAATTTCCACCGAACTTAGGCAACTGCATTCGAGGTAGGTGCCTTGTCTGCGAAATGGTTGTATTTAGTAACGACTCGTTTAGATTTTTTGGTGTGGCTGGAGTTTTTAAAGACAACAACAATGCCTTGGTCTTCACGCATAAATCTTCAAGTTCGGATCGCGATGATAACTCTGGGTCGGTAGCGGTACCATATAAATGTGTGATTATGTATGTTGCATAACACTTATTTTAAGAACTTTTATATTTTTTCTTTGAGTTTTTTTGTTTTAATGGTTTATTACCTTATTTGTTTGATGCGAACTATTTCGGTAATAGGGCATCTTAAATTTCAAACCAGATTTTTGTGATGACTCCAATATGTAATATCCAGCGATGCGGGCTTTAAATCCAAATTTTATTACCCAGCGTCAAGGAATCGGCTTCAACGAAATGTCCAAATGGATCCAATGTCCAATGATATGGCACACAAGTCCACCCGGGGTCGTGCAAATAACGAACGCCGATAAGGCAAATTACTTTTCGAGGTTACAGGGACTGCCAAATTAAATAAGCCCTCTGGACGCCTTGATATTCTAATTGCGAGTGTTCACTCCAAATTTATTCAGGCTCTTCTAGAGCTATTAGTTGAGTTTTTAGATACAATAGTGGTTTTTTCACGAGAGAAACAGAGAGCGAAAGCTCTTTCTTCATACAAGAGCGCAGCTTGAGCTTCAAGAGATCTTAGGTACTAATTTATATTGATAAACAAAAGTAAACATCCTCCGAATTGAAAAAACAAATGGAATTTTTAAACAATTTAACTTTAACTTTTACTTTCGCCATCTAAGATGTTTTACTCCTAACTTATTCAGAAGCTAAAACGCAACTTAAAAACCCACCCGCTTATATTACTGAGATAGCGAGAGTGCATGTCAAATTTTTCATCAAAAATTCATCAACGGAGAGGAAATGAGAGCGAGAGAGAGTCGGCTTCGACACGATTGCCGACTGAGAGTGTCAATTCTGCCGACGCACAGTGGCGCTTTTCTGGCATTTGACGTTGCAAAAATCATAACTTTTGAACCAAATAAGATAATCGAATAATTTAAACGGCATTTAACAGTGAATTGATGTAAAATTTATATATCTAGTAGACAATGTGCCACGCCCACCCATTCGCCCATTTATAGGGCGTCAAAGTGAAAAAATCGAATTTTCTCATAGAAAACGATTTTTAAACAAAAAAAATTATTTAATTTTTTAGCTTTATTTTTATGGATTTGCTCAAATAAAAATGTTTTAAAAAATTTTTAAAAATATTTTACAGAACAAAATTTTTTAAATTTCGATTTTTTTTATTTTTTTATCATTTTTCTAACATTTTGACTAACAATAAACCTATATTGAGGGAATTTCTAATAGCTGAAGCATTTCTGGACTATAAACATTTGATTCCTCATCCTTTCGCGTCTTAAAATCATTCAAAACAAAAAAGTTACGATCTTAACACTGCAAATGCCCTTGCGCGCTGCCGGTACCCCTGAAGCGTTTTCACCCATATTTCGTGTTTTTTGACCCTGAGTTGTTTCACTAAAATCGCTGCCAAAGGTGGAGTCGCAGCTAGACGCAGACTATCTAAACGGATCCTGGTTCAGGAAAGATACACGGAACAGACCTATATAGTGTAGTTGAGTGCTCTGTAGTGCCAAAAAAGTTCTAGACTACTTTAGGCAAAAAAAGTTGTTAAAAATGGACACCTGGCAGGTAACGATTTACCTGTAGAAGCCAAACCCAAACTGCCGTTTTTTTTGCTTTAATTTACAGTTTATGAATGTATCTATAATTTAAAACCAAAATCATTCCGATTGGTTGTCTAGTTTTTGTGTAATATTACCTGAAAGTCGACCAAATTCTCTTTTTTTTTTGTGTCGCAAAAACGGAAATATTTTTCGACTTTGAATGCTCATAACTTCTACAAAAATGGTCCGATTTTTGTTTTGGCAACGGATTTTTTGCGACAATGAATTTTTGACTTATGCAACGCCAAATGCGCCAATGGCGCCACTGTGCGACGTCGCAGTCGGCACGTTGATGAAATGTTGATTACAAAGGCCTATTGATGACAAGTGGTACTGAAGGGATATATATGTACATGTATAGATCTATATGTGTATGTACCTTAGACATTAGCGGATCACCGTGAAAACTAATTAGGGGGCCAATATTGGCAAAGCACACTTCCACTTAAAACAGAAAAAATTCACTGCGGCTAGGCGTATTTATTTATACCTATATATTCTTGTATATAGGCACATATATATATCACTGTTTACTTTTTACTTGAACTTTTTGGAATCGGATAGAGTATAATAACGCCGTTGGAAAAAGAATATGGCGACCACGGACGAATGGATAGGAAAATAGTCGTACCTACCATGAAAAAACTCCGCAGAGGGGGGAGCTGATCAGGATAGATCGCATGCGTCGAAGGACCATGAAATGGAGTGGGCGGAGGTTTTCCAAATTAAGCCGGCTGTCACTGGGATGTCGTCGGTGGCCGTGGAACGTTGGGTGGACTGGAGGCTGCTGCTGCTGGAAACTCCCAACAATCAAAAGAAGTCGAAAAAATAGTGCGGCGATTTCACTTCACAAGTAATCTCGATTTATTGGCGCGAACTTAAAATCTAAGAGCTAACGAGCTCGGGACCCCGGAGTGGTGGGTTTCGCAGGGCGCTGGAGAGCAACGGAGAGCGGGAGTGCAAGCGGGAGTGCAACCTCCAGTGCAGCGCTCGCTCCCACACTGCCGCTCAGAACTAAGCGCCCTTGTGGCGCGAACACCCAATAACCTGGGACGCAAAAGAAAAACTATCAGAATACAATTTAGAGAGCTTGCTGCGTAAGCCTCTAGGATTCTGATAGTAATATTGTAAGGAAGAGGTACGTTTTTGGGGACAGCAGGTAGAGCGGTTGACACTTAGGCTTGCGACGGTCTGGGTCGTTGTACACCCGCAGGCCGTGTTCTCTTCATTCGAGCCTCATACTTGTTGACTATGTGGGCTCGGGCAACTTCTTTCTAGCAAATAGTCTCAAAGAGTTGAAATGAGGCATTGATCTTAAATGATGAAATGTCTCTGCTATACGTAAGTTTGAATTTTTCCACCTTGATATTTTGGGCTTTGATTTTGCCTTGTAAATAGGCTAGAACATCTTCCGATGTGAGATTAGGGGTAAACCTCAAAACAAATATTGTTTTCAAATGTGGAACGGAAATTGCTGGCTAAGCGGCTGCCGTTACTCCAGCGTCCGATTCGCTTACCAATCTTTCGTTCCTGATCTCAGAACCATTGGATTTACAGCAGGGACCAGGAACTGTGGCGCAGGACAGTGGCAGGAAATCGGTTGCTGTGGCTCACACAGTTGCAGCCGACTAGGAGCAGAGTTTTTGCGTTTTGGCGGCTCATTTAATTCATACTATTAAATTGAATGTTAAGCGCGGAGAACAGGTCATTCGCTTTCCTTCTGCCTGCTGCAGAAAATCGCACTCGCACAAAAGTATAATACCTATGTATCTTTGGTACAGGGTATAAAAAAAGAACTTAAGAGCACCGCCTTAGCACAAACTAAAACTGATTATTAATACAAATTAATTACTCAGAAAAGTAGTGAAGGTAGAGCGATGGGATACACTTCCGACTCAAATAATTGACAAAATACCAATTCCAAATCCAGCTTCGAAATTTATAAATAATTTGAAGAAAAAATATATTTATATAATATATTTATAACATATATTATATTATAAGCTTAAATATATGTCGGATCAAATGAAACGGGGACTACTTTATTCTCTTGGTCAGAGCATGTGAAGCGGGGCCTTCCTTAATGTGGAGCAGGACCTATTGAAAAAGGAAGTTAGAAATTGAGTGAAAGCATGGCAGAGCAGGACAGATATAGACTGCTACCAAGTGGGGTCCGTTCGTTAGGCGCAGACATACATGTTAGAAAGAGATGACTAACAATGTTAACAATGTCAGGCCCAGCGTGATAGTGAATGGCGAGCTCTGCTAGAAGGACAAAATCTACGATTTATTGAATTATTAAAAACAATGCAGCAGCTTGCTTCGACAATAACGAGTGAAAAATTGAAAACTGCAAAAGTTGAAGCTGACGCCAGCTCGTGACGCAAAACAGCAGACATGATTTTCAGGGAGCATCCCATAGAGGGCAGTGCGCTTGTTATGTCGCTGAGCGGAGCCCTAGAAGGGAGTCGTCGGTCATGTTGCATCCGCATGTATGAAGGGAACAGCAGCATCGAGTAGCAGTATGAACGAGAAGAGTAGAGTAGACGTCTGTGCAGTGTTGGAGCCCAAGGGAATTTTGTATCAATTTGGTGAGGCCTTTTTATTCTTTTTCGACTCGGGTGCCGAGTGCTCATTGATAAAGGCAAGCTAACAGACAAATTTGCCGGAAAGAGACATAATAATTTAGTCATTATAAAAGGAATTGGTGCAAACACTGTACACTGTAATTTACAAATACTCTCCACCATACAAATTTGTCAATTTAATTTGGAAGTCATGTTTAATGTAGTTGAGGACGAGTATTTAAAACATGACATAATGATGAGTCGTGAAATCTTAGCACTTGGCTTTGGTATAACGATGGATGCTGATGAATTTAAGATTTTCAAAACTTAACGAGTTAATTCAATATCTGATGAAACTATTGTCAATTAATATAAGCTAATTGATGAAAATTATGATTTAATTGATAATGATACCAATATATAATAATGGATACCAATAAGACTGTGCAGAGATGCCATATCGACTTGGCGTAGATGAAAAAGAACTAGCTAGAGATAAAATCAATGAAATGTTGACGGCAAATGTAATACGTCCAAGTAATTCTCCATTCGCGGGCCCAATTTTGTTAGTGAAAAAGAAAGATGGCAGTGATAGGTTGTGCATAAATTATAAAAAGCTAAATGCAAATACAGTGGCTGATATATACTCTAATATCAGATCAAATAAACAGACTGCGTGGGGGTAAATACTTTTCTTGCTTAGATATGGCAAGTGGGTTTTATCAGATTCCAATGGATGCAGGATCTATAGAGCGAACTGCTTTCGTAACCCCTGAGGGCCAATACGAGTTTCTATCTATGCCATTTGGACTAAAGAAGGCCTCTTCGATTTTTCAGCGAGCTGTAGGTGACTTGGCGTACTCCTATGCAATTGTGTACATTGATGATGTAGTGATAGTAGCGAGGTCAAAAGAGGAAGCATTTGAAAGATTGATTGCTAAGGTTCTATCGGAAGCAGGATTTTCATTTAATATAAAAAAGTGCTCTTTTCTGAAAACTGAAATAGAATATCTTGGCTACTTGGCTACAGTATTGAACAAGCTCCAAAAAAATACAAGCTTTGGCTGGACTATCTCAACCAAAAATTGTTTCACAATTAAGACAATTAATAGGATTATCGTCGAACTTCCGTAAATTTGTCCCACAGTTCTCTGAACAGATAACACCGTTGTATCATTTGATTTCTAAAAATAGTAGCTTCGTTTGGAAAGCAGAGCATGAAGAAATACGTCAGAAAATTATCTCAGTACTAACTCATGATCCGGTTTCAATTATCTTTGATCCGCAATATCCCATAGAGCTGCATACAGATGCAAGTGCAGGTGGCTATGGTGCCATACTCATGCATGAAATAGACGGCAAGCCAAGAGTAATCTAATATTTCAGCAAGTTTATATCGCCCTCAGAATCTAGGTATCATTCTTAAGAACTAGAGACCCTCGCAGTATACGCGGTCGAAAGTTTGTAGTATTTACAGATTGTAATTCATTGAGAGCAAGTCAAACCAAAGTAGAACTAATGCCAAGAGTACACCGTTGGTGGGCATATTTACAATCGTTTGATTTCACTGTAGAGTACCGCAAAGGAAACTGCATGGCGCATGTGGACTTTTTATCTAGAAATCTGATTGTCACTGAATGTGAGACAATGAATAGCATCGAAGTTCGCATCGACCTAACAGATGTCACAGATAACTGGGTGGTTGCTAAGCAGCAGCGTGATTCGAGCTTAAGGGGAATTAAACCCCAGTTGAATGATGGAGAGTTGCAGGAGAGTCTAGCAAAGACGTAGGAGTTTTGCTCAATGTACAAAATAGAATTACATTTGGTAGCAACATTTGGTGCAAGTAGGGCCAATGGTTAAGTTTAAAGTCATGAGCACGATAAAAAATATGTTGATAGCGGTAGAGATAAGTGAACGTTCCTTGCAGGACGCACTTAGTGAGGTACAGTTGGCCATGAATTGTACGTAAAGTATAGTAGAATTATTGATTGAAAGAGAGGCCAGGCCAATGGGCTTATTGCCAATAAATGAAGAAGCTAAAATAGATTTTAAGCAAGCGAGGGCTCAGTCCAAAGAAAATATTGAAATTAATACGAAATATGAAAAGAGTCGGGTTGATAAGAATAAGTCCAAGATTGTCTGTCGAGCAGATCTCTGATGAGACGATTGAGAAAAGTGACAATAGTGAAAAAGACACTTCTCGTGAGAAATCAAACTCAGGGGCAAGATCTGATCAACAATAGTCATAGTTTATTACCCTACTTCCTAATACAGATACAATTACAGTAAAGACTAACGGTTTACAATACTAACAACAATAGGAACAAGAGAAGGAAGAGGAAAAAGGGAGGAAAAGGGGTGCGTGGACGCGGTATCGCCGCCTGGCATTGCATCGCGTTCGCTGGGCCCCTTACTCCTGCTGCTTCTTCCGCCTACGCTCCAGGGCCCTCAGCTATTTCATCAACCCCGCCGTAAAGGTGGCTGCCGCCTCTCACACTATCCAGTCGTCCAGCATTCTCGGGACGAGCGTTTCCACGCTGATAGCGCATCCGGCTACCGCCTCCAGCTCCTGTCGTTCGAGGCCGAACCTGCGACACTCGAAGAGCACGTGCCGCGCGTCTTCCACTATGCCGGTACCGCATTCTGGGCACATACTGGCGGAAGCATCCGTGACCACTTAGCGCCTGCGTTAGGTAGAAGTCCACCATTCCATGGGATCGTTCCACCCAGCGCTTGATGTCCGGTATGAGGACGTGTGTCCAGCGGCCCTTGGACGAGGAGTCCCAGCTGGTCTGCCACCTCTCCATGCTTTTCCTCCTGGCGGCTGACTTACGCTCGGCCCTGGTTGGCTGCTCCGACCCACTGGTCGTCGGGGCAATGGCTGTCTTCTTCCGCTCCCTTACCAGTTCCGTGTGCGGGACTCTCGTATTGGGAAGCATCCTGGATAGTGCTCCTGCTGTCCCACTAGCCTTCTTCTGCGCATACTCCAGACGCGTGTCGATGAAGACTCCCAGGTATTTGATTGCCCGCTGCGACCGGATTGTGGTCCCTCCGACCCGCACGCTGGCCGTCTCCACGACCATCCGGCTCGATATCAACCTAGAGGTGCAAAGCGTCGCAAGAGGCGGCAAGAGCCTGTAACTGTGGTTTGATAACGAGGATAGCCAAATGGGCGGGTTTGCGCAGAAGAGTACGGGCTACTGAGAGAGAGTTATAGAAGGTCAAGCCGAAGGAACAAGTGCGGAACCAGGAGTGTTCTGTTATGGCTTGTGGCGCTATTGACATTTAATGACGCAATTTATAAAGTTGTGTGTGTGTAGAATATTTGTTTGATAAGAATAATGAATGTAAAGTTAAATGAAACGAGAATGGTACCAACCTAGTGTTACGGTAGGCACACGAGGACGTATGAAAGTCAGAATGGCCGTGTCGGAAACAGATAGAAGAAGCTAAATTTAAATTAGACTGTAAAGCGTTAAGAACAAGGCAAAAATAATAAAATAAAACGACGGAGACCATGTATTGCTAAAAAAACGAAGAGCGCCATCAAACAAAGCTTGATTCAAAGCTTAAAGGTCCTTTTGAAATAATTGAACTATTAGATAGAGTTCGGTACACTTTAAAATCATTTAGTAGCAAAAGAGCTTATATATATGCGCATGAGTTTTTGAGAGCATTGCCATATAGACAAATAAGTAATGAAGTTGTTAATTTCTGTAAGTCTAACTTCGAGATGCACGGGTCTTTTCGTGTTTTATGTTCTTTGTACAATGAATTTTATCACTTGTTAAATGTTGAGATGTCCTTAGATTTTAATTCAAATACTGTATTACAATACCTATCCTTACCTCGGCCCACCTGATGTGAGTCGGAGCACATCTCTAAAAAACACTCCCTTCCTCGGCCTGAGGTAAGGGTAGGGTCTTTATATAGCAGTTATTTGCTATTTTCTCAATAAATAAATAAATAAATAATGTGTAACCATGGGCTGCGGCTGCGACTTTATGAGTCGATACTTGTAGGTCATGCTATAGAGTCCCATATTGCTGCGGTAACATCCTGGACAAGACGCGCGCGTGCGCATTATTCAATTGCATATCATTTGTCTATTAAAAATGTATCCGATGAATGACCACTTGGTCATCATTATAGAAGTATTTAGCTATATTTTGCGAAAAGAATGAAGTTTCTAGCACATCTTGAAACCGAGTTATATTACTGTAAAGTAGAGCAAAAACAGCGTTTTTGGCAGCTTTAAACGCTTTGTTTTCAAACATGTGACGTGTTAGACAAATTCTGATTACAGATTCGGATTCAGCGTCCAAAAATCTATAAGAAAGGGTTTATCTCACTCCAGATACAGAAATCGTGTTGCACTCTGTAATCAATCCAATTCCAAATTAATTTATCTCAGCTTTTCGTACTTCAATGTCTTACCAATTCAATGTTTCTTCTAGTGCACATAGGCCTTCATTTACGTCTATAACCCTGTTCAATTCACTAGTGAGGGTGTTCGATAATATAATTCGACTTCATTGATTCTTGTGATTTAATTTTTTAAGTATATGCGCTCTAGCGGCGAAAAAAAGCATTCATTAAAATTTTCAGTAAACGATAGAATCAAGCGATATAATGTGGCATAAAAATTAATCTTTCGAGAAACGCGAAGGAAAAGAATTTTACACAAAGGTTTGAGACTCACTGCTTTTTCCCACGACGAAAACCGATCTCCGGGAGGATTTAGCTGCAAAGAAAGTTGAGCGAGGCTTTCTCTCTGAAAATTGAAAATCTCTAGCGTCTTTTTCAAGGCAACTGCACACGCTTAGTTCATATCCTCCTTCTTCAATTGGCTTTCCAAACTAACCGCGAAACAATTAGATACTAAATATAACCAAGAATTTACGGGCTATGAAAACAGCGGCTGTTCAGCCGAAATAATTTTATCCGCAGCTTAATGCTGATTGGACATCTTTCGAGGGCTTCGTGTAAAGAAAAATAAAATTTCCTGGCTCTAATGGCTAACGGATATCACGCCTAAACAAGGCTAACCGACATTGCTGAAACTAGCGGACGCAGAGTAAGGTTAGGGCCACTTGGCCAACATTCGTGGGGTCTCGAATGAGGTTAGAACGTAGTGTCGAGGCTCCAGGTTACAGATGATACGAGACGACTCCGCTCCGGGGACGACGACGTGGTCCGAGGCTGGTGCTCCTCATCCCAATTGGCGATCTGCACGCTATAGCACAAGAGGAATCCCTTGACGTGGCGTTCGTGAGTTTTCCTTTTAACGCTCAATTCGAGCTTAAATCTCCATAGGGCCTTCTCGTTACTCCGTTCAACCTTAGTGCAGAGGTGGCCTCAGAAGCGCACCCTCTGAATCCTCTTGTTCGCTCGCTAAGCTTCTCGAAGAGAAATTTCCAGAAATAATAATGCTATGGCCTCACACAGCCGCATCCACAATGTTAATGGCGTAAAGACGACGGCGGTAGCCGAAATGAATCCCTTATTGACCTGTGGATAGTTTAATATTACGCTTATTCCACAGATTCGATTTCACAAATTTGTTACTTTTGGCTTTGACTATAAAATTTTCGCACCATGTGCAACCACTGCAGCTTGCGGACGCGGGCGAGGCGGATTTGTGAGCCCACTTGTTCCGCGGACTTGAGTTGCACAACAATGGCAAGACATTTACAAATGACCTTTTCTTTTAAAGTTTGCTTATTGGGATACTTCGAATACACGCTTCTATTTGCAGATCCAACGAAAAAAAACTTGACAGATGACAGGAGTCATGCTTAGAAACACTATTTGCTGACAGCTAAACATCGATAGACATATCCTCCAGGTGGCAACATACTTTTTTTAGTTCCCCCTAATTATCGTTGGCGGATTTTTAAATTGTCGCTTCTGGCCGTTACAAAGCCCCCCATCAAAAATCAGGCTAGGGAGTTTTCTCCATACGCACCCTAGACTGATAACCCTGAAGCGGCATCACTGGCGAATGTCCTTGGCATGAAAGTTGCCCAAGAGACTAACTTGGAGATCTTCCAGTTCGTAGTATGAACTACCGACCTTCTTCCTCACTGAAGCTTTCACGAACGTTGGACCAAATTTAGCGTTGTAGCCCGAGTGGGAGCAACTTTGCTTAAAGTTGCGACTTAACACTTCCAGCCTTTTTGCAAAAGTGACTTCTCGAGAGATTAACATATCCTGCCGAGGTGCTCATCCCAATCCTTCTGATCAGGAAGATAAGCTCAAAAACCTGCCATGACGGAGCGATTTACGCGTTCCGGCGCATTGGCTTGCGGTGAATGCACAGTGGTCAACGTATGAGAAATGATGTACGTCTCTATCAACTAACGGAACGTCTCCGACCGGAAATGCGATACGACAGTTTCAGAAACCCCATACGTCACGAAGAGTTCTTCTAAGTATTTGACAACTACACTAGCATTTATTCTCCTGACAGGTTTCAAGTACACAAATTTTGAGAAATTATCAAGAACAATAAAAATTCCTATGTTTCCACTCCGGGGACGGGGATAAGGCCCCAGAAAATCAATATAAATGCGTTGGAAGAACCTTAAAGACTCCGGCGCCTTTCCCATCGGCGGCCGTAAAGTGTGGTTCGGTGGCTTCATCGTTTTGCAAGTCCCATATGCATGAATATGAGCTTTTAAGTCAGACACCAACCGAGGCCAGAAATAGTACCTCCTCAGACGCTCCACGGTTTTGTGGATTCCTCCATGACACGGTAAAGGGTCATTGTGAGCCTGGAAAAGAGCTTCAGGAATCATTTCAGACGGTAACCATAACTTCCAAGCGTACTCGTCATGTACTAACTCTCCTGTTAAGTGTTCAGCTTTTCGATACACGTATCCATCTTCGACTTTCAAATCAGGAAAACTTCTCGCATTCGCAGTGATATTTCATACTAGATCCTTATAAGAGTTTGCTTTGAACTCAAATCTAGTAGCAATCCTTCGGACAAGTCCGCCGCAGCCACTTTGTCCTCGATCACTCGAGATAACGTGTCAGGCACGTCGTTAAGACGACCTTGACGATGTTTGATTTCAAACTAGAACTTTCCTAGTACTATCGACCATCTTGCTAACCGAGAATTTAGGTCTTGATTTGACATGAGCCATCTTAAAGAAGCATGATCGGTTACAATGGTAAATGTATGACCCTCCACATAGGCTCTAAAACTTTTCATTGTAATTACAGCTGCCAGACACTCTTGTTCGGTTACAGTGTAATTTCTTTGAGCTTGATTCAGTTTCTTAGAAATTAACGCTATCGATCGTTTGTTTATTTATTTTATTGATTGAGAAAATAGCAAATAACTGCTATATAAAGTCCCTATCCTTACCTCTGGCCGAGGAAGGGAGTGTTTTTTAAAGATGTGCTCCGACTCACATCAGGTGGGCAGAGGTAAGGATAGGTATCGTAATACAGCGTTTGCATTAAAATCTAAGGACATCTCAACATGCAAAAAAAATCTAAAATCTAAGGACATCTCAACATGTAACAAGTAATAAAATTCGTTGTACAATGAACATAAAACACGAAAAGACCCGTGCATCTCGAAATTAGACTTACAAATATCAAGGGCAATGGGACGAAAATGACGGGAAGGCCTACTAGGGACCGAGAGCCTAACGAGGTTAAGAAGATAGATGGAAGTTATATGACCGTGAATAAGTCTATGCATGAATATCACTCCATGGCAGCTCCGATGGTTCTTCAACGAGGGCAGGCCTAAAAGCCGCAGTCTATCCATGTAAGCCGGTAGACGACGGTGTTGATCCCAATTTAAGCCGCGAAGAGCAAACAGAAGGAATTTTTTCTGTACCGATTCAATAAGGTCCTGATACTTCGCGTACTGGGGTGACCATACACCGAGCAGTATTCAAGAATGGGCCGAACAAGAGAGATGAATGGGAGTTTAGTGGTATAGGGATCGTCAAACTCTTTAGACCAGCAACAACATTAGGCAAGTCGTTAATAAAAAGTACAAAAAGAAGAGGTCCGAGATGGCTCCCTTGCGGAACGCCAGAAGTAACGTGCACAATATCGGAAAACGCACCCCTAAAAGCAATTCTCTGAGTGCGGTTAGATAGATATGTTGCAATCCAGCCGGATAACAAAGGGGAAAAGCCTAATAAAGAGCGTTTTTTCAATAATAACTGGTGATTTACTTAGTCGAACGCTTTGCTAAAGTCAGTGAAGATAACGTCTGTCTGGGTATTGTCTTTAAAAGAATTTCTTATAACAGCACAGAACTCCAGAAGGTTGGTTGTGGTAGATCTCTGTTTCATAAAACCATGCTGCGAGGAGGACATAAGTGAACTGCATTGGTGTTGTAGTTGACCAGTAATTACGAGTTCGAAAAGCTTGGGAATCGCACTAAGTTTAGCGATGCCTCTATAATTCTCAATATTTCACTTATTTCCTTTTTTATGACGGGAAATTATGAATGATGCTTTCCAATTGTCAGGAAAGAACGAAAAATTTAGAGACATTTGAAAAAGCTTTGATAAAGGACTACATAACGCATTGGCACAGTTTCTCAAAACACAACTAGGCACAAAATCGGGACCAGGAGAAAAAGATGGCTTGAGGGATCTCAGGTTCCGAAGAACATTGTCCTCTCTGATTGTGGGCATGTAAATGGAGTTGGAATGCGGAAGAGAGTATTTGTACAAGGATGTAGAATCGAAACAAGTAGAAGAGTACGTAGTCTGGAAAAATTTTGTGAATAGGTTAGCAATATTAAGATCAGAGGAAGCAGACTCGGATTTAAAATAAAGACGGGAGGGGAAAAGCTGCGATTTGCGCTTTAATTAACGAAAGCATAAAATTGCTTAGGATTAGTCTGAAATTCTCTTTTACATCCATTCAAGTGGTCCTTATAGCATTCGGTGTTATGAGTCAAGAAGTCAGAGCGAGCTACCAAATACCTGGCATGGTCGGCTTGTAGCCCAGTTCGACGGAATTTTTTAAAGTCTTGATTTAACATTTTTTAAATACGAAAGACGACGTGTAAACCAGGGAGGGTTGTGGGAAGTAACAGGAGAGGGAAGTGATGGGACAAACAAATCAAAACAAGAATATAAAGTGTCATAGAAGCGTTCAATCAAGTCAAGGGGATCGTCAGTATTATCCAAAAAGGTCCAGTCAATTAAAGATAAATGTGCATTCATTTCAATGAAGTTGGCTTTGCGGAAGCAGCGAAACGTAGCTGGCTCTGGAGCAGCACAAGGCAATAAAGGAGCCGAGGCTTCAAGTATTAGCTATGGTAGGGTGGTAAACATCTTCGGGACAAGAGAGAGGATCGATTCGAGAGACAGAAGCATTGGCGTAGTCCGAAACAAAAATTAGGTCCAAGATTATGTCACAACTGTTCTAGACATAGTTTAATTGACCTAAAGAAAGGTCAATAAGTCGTTGAATGAAGTCAGGAGGGACAGAGGGAATGAGAACATTAGAGTCAGGTGAGGGTATCCAGGATATGAGAGGGAGATTAAAGTCCCCAAAAGCGATAAGGTGGTCATTAGCATTCAGAGTCGAGTGGATGTTTTGAACTAAGGATAGGTGCTGATTGTAGATGTCGAAGTCAGATCTAGGTGGAATGTACGAGCATGAAATATAGACAACATAGTCAAAGACTTGAATGCGAACAGCAAAAAACTCCAAAATGCAGTCAAGATTAATTATCGGGGCCAAATTTGAGGCAAGGCAGGATTTGACGGCGATAAGAACATTGCCGCTGATGCGCGATGGACGGTCGTGCCTGTAGACAACGTAGTTGCCAGCAAAGAGTTCAGAATCACAGACAGAGGAGTTAAGCCACGTTTCCGTAAAAACAATTACATCCGCATCAAAAGAAACACTATTAACGTGTAATTTACTAAGTTTCCCCAGCAGACTACGAACGTTTTGATAGTGGATGGAAAACGAATCGATCAGTTTTTTGACGGCAAAGCTGTGGGAGTCTGAGGCGCACTAGTCCGAGGATTAATTTTGTTTACGAATTCATGAACTATGGCATGTTCAGGCCATACGGAGGGATCCAGGACCCTATCCAAAAGACCATCAGAAAGCGCAATTTTAAACGAAGATAAAATTGAATTTTGAGACGGAAAATTCGGTACCAGAAACTTGCTGCTCAGATGGGACTTAACATCATTTTCAGAAGCACCAGGGTTAAGACGGGAAACAAAGACAAACTTCCTAGGAGCAACGCCGGCCAATGGTGACGGTTTTCGCTGAGCAACTCCAGAGATTGTAGAGCGTTGTGGTCCAGGCGAGAAGATAGGAGACGACGAGATTGATACCGCCGGTATTCCAAGATGAGCGTCTCTATTGTTATCCGCCACTAAGACATTAACGGGGGCAGCACGCGACGTGGAGGCCAGGTCAGCATAGACGGGCTGTTGAGTTGAGGGTTCGGCGACGTCAGTGAGTAGACAGCCCAGAGCCGCACTTTGAGTTGGCTCAGATGAGGCAGCATCGCAGGAAACATCGGTCACAGCCGATGTGATATCACTGGATATGGCTCGAGGGCTGAACTGCATAAGGGGGGTAGCAGGGTCTGGAACTTGCAAAGACGCATTAGGCATAGTACACAAGTTGTTATTAGGCAAAGAACTTAGCAATAAGCAGTAAACGCACAGCACAGAAAAAAAAAGGCAGAGGGGGTGGATGATACTTAAAACCGAAATAATTATACGAGATTAAAGTCACTGTCTTTATTTGGAATGATTCAGATGTTATTGGTGAATAACGAGCACCAAAACACTGACCAATTACCAAAAAATTGGATTTTGTGGATTAGGATTATTCGGTGAAATTTTCGAGTAAAGGTGAAGCGATAGGAAACACGTCCGATTCAAAGCTTCGCACAACGAAGCCCTTCTTCTGAGACCTGCACTACGACAGCTCCAACTCCTGTCTTGCTTGCGGCACAATGGATAGCAAACGGCTTCTTAAAGTCTGGCCTACACAAGACGGAGGATTCGCAGAGACTAATTTTCAGCGACTCGAAAGCCTTCAACGCCTCAGAAGTTAAACAGAACTTTCGTTTTGTAGTCTTCAAATTCGTTAGCGGAACGAAATTCGGCACAAATTTCCGATACCACCAACACAATCCCTTGAAATTACCCAAGGCACGAAGTGTCTTCATGGAGAATGAATATGTAAAGAGTCAAGCATGAATTATTATTTTTTATAAAATGGAATGTAATGAAGAACCAAGAAGGAATTATGAATAAATATAAAATAATAATACATACGACGGGACAGCCCTTCTTCAAATTTAAATCAAACGCGAGCGCGCGCCCAAGTAGGGTCACACCGAACAACCGGGGGTTGGCCACACTAGAAAGGATCGATAATGTTAAATGAGAAGCCAAACTAGACGGCCCAGGCCCGCTATATAAGGCGAGCCAGATCCCTTGAAAGGGCAATCAGTGCGAGCAGCCAAAGCGAGCAACACCTACCTAGGACCAGGAGGATCACCGGGTAAGCGGAGAAAAAGCCTAAGATAGGCAAAGGTAACTTAGCTACTAAATCTGGGTCGGAGAACCGACTGATCAGGTCTATTTTTAATCGTACCTAGTAGACCTTAAAGGCCTCTCACACTTTTCTCATATATTGTAGACCTTAAAGGCCTCTCAAACTTTCTCATATATTGTAGACCTTAAAGGCCTCTCAAACTTTTCTCATATATTGTAGACCTTAAAGGCCTCTCAAACTCTTCTCATATATTGTAGACCATAAAGGCCTCTCAAACTCTTCTCATATATTGTAGACCTTAAAGGCCTCTCAAACTTCTCTCATATATTGTAGACCTTAAAGGCCTCTCAAACTTTTTTCATATATTGTAGACCTTAAAGGCCTCTCAAACTCTTCTCATATATTGTAGACCTTAAAGGCCTCTCCAACTCTTCTCATATATTGTAGACCTTAAAGGCCTCTCAAACTTCTCTCATATATTGTAGACCTTAAAGGCCTCTCACACTTTTCTCATATATTGTAGACCTTAAAGGCCTCTTAAACTCTTCTCATATATTGTAGACCTTAAAGGCCTCTCAACCTTTTATTATATCTTGTAGACCTTAAAGGCCTCTCAAACTTCTCTCATATATATAGTAGACCTTAAAGGCCTCTCAAACTCTTCTCCTATATATAGTTGACCTTAAAGGCCTCTCAAACTCTTCTCATATATTGTAGACCTTAAAGGCCTCTCAAACTCTTCTCATATATTATCAGTGCTGCAAAATCTACGTATTTTTACGTAGATCTACGTATTTTCAGCCCCGATCTACGTATCTACGTATAGAGCTCCCAAATCTACGTATTTTTTTTAAATTGTACAAAAAAAAATTTTAGCAAATTTTTTTTAGATATAAACAAGAATTTAAATGTTTAATTAAGAAATTAAGAAATTAATACGCAACATACCATCGATTACACAAGCTGCACTTTCATTTTCAAGTAACTACTTTAAAATTTATTGTTTTATATAACCTCTAATAAACATGCATTTTCATGACAGGACTGTGCACGCGAAATTTCACTGAGCTCGACAGGGAGTGGCGTATCTTACGGAATACAGATCTGCCCTTTAATGGGGAAGATGCTAAGGAAGTAGAGATTTGGGCGTATATTGCAAATATTAAAAAAGGCGATGGTTCCCTTCTTTTTCCTTTTTTGTCAGAGTTTGCTCAAAATATTTTAACATTGCCGCATAGCAGCGCAAATGTTGAAAGAATTTTTTCTGAGATAACTTTAATTAAAACGAATAAAAGGAATTGTTTAGGCACAGAAACCCTAAAAGAATTATTATTCACAAAAGACCATTTAAAGCAAATATCATCTGAGCCATCGAAAGAGCACCTAAGCTATTTTAATAAAAATATTCACTCCTAAATATTAAAAACAAATATGGCATATATATAATTAAAATACCCTTTATAATTGGCTTTGTTTGACTTTAAAAAAAATACGTAGATCTACGTATTTGACCAAATTTTGGCTACGTAAAAATACGTAGATTTTTAGTTCAAGCTACGTATAAAAAAAAATTTCATTTTGCAGCACTGTATATTATAGACTTAAACTGTTCTCATAATTGGGAGACCTTAAAGGCCTCTACACTGTTCTCTTAATTAGTAGACCTCAACGGCCTCTCAAACTATTCTCTTAGTTGACAGACTCTGACGGCCCCAAGAACCGTTCGCCTAACTCGTAGACCGCAAAGGCCTCGAAACTGTTCTTATAGTAGTAGACCTTCAAGGCCTCTAAAACCATCCTAATTGGCAGGCCTCGAGGGTCTCTCGCTCTCTCTCTCGCTTTCCCCCTCTACTACGTAGCCGCCGACCATCGTCGGCTCATCACAACAGCCGAGACGAAGCCCGGACGACCCCAAACTCAGGAGCAGCGGAAGCCGAATCATTGAATCTCGTGAACAACAACTATTATACCCTCTCCCCATTTATTGTTAACCCCTTTGAATTTGGCCCAGAGCCCAATAAACGAACAAATATAAGTAATTACTGTGTAATTCCTCACGCCTTCACCTCTGGGAACGGATCGGGATCTTTCTTTTATTTACATTTTTGTGCGCATCACGCGTCACACTTCCCCCCCCCCCCCCCCCCTTTCAATTGTGGCGCATGATCGCCACATGGTTTTCCCGGTTGGAGGCCACCCTCCATATCACGCCTCCATCCTCCTGCAGCCAGCGCTTCTGCAGCCCGTAGCGTTTTTGGGCCAGCTTTTCCTCGATCGCTGCCACGCATGCCTCTGAGAGTACCGCCCCGGCCGGCAACGTCCAGCCCCGTTCACTCACTTCCACCGGGTGCAGGTCCAGAACGTCCTGATCCGGGGTCGGCGGCGTTGTACCAAGGGTGGTGGGCCCTCCTCCTCCTGCGCTCCCTACAGCTGGCTCGGCATCTTTGGGCCTGCCACTAGGGACCTGACCGCCCCCGGTTGAGCGGGTGCCGTCGCCCCCGGGGTGGTCGCCCCCTGCCCTCCGAGCCCCATCTGCCGTGGCACGCTGCTCCTGCCGCTGCTGCCGTTCCCGTGGGTTCTGCCGGTGCTCTGCTCGCCCTCCTGCCCATCCTCGCCGGCTTCGTCCGCTTCCTGCCCGCTACCGGGATCGCTGCTGCCTCCACCAGTTTGGCCCGTGTCGCCGCTGCTGCCGCCGCCACGTGCCGCTGCTTGAACTTCTCCACGCTCTCCTCGAACTTTCCCATATTGCCTGCAACGAGAACACAAATTTCTTCAGTAAATCTCATCAACTTGTCCCGTGCACTATGGTTATCTACAGTCTCTGTCAATGGTCGATCCTGAATAAGCGCGAGGTTAGAATCATGGATGAGAGTGACCCCCGCCCCCTATATATCGATGTATCGATATGGTTTTCAATCGATGTGTCGTGATCGGGGTCGTGCGATAATTTCACATATGGTTTTGTGTCACCAATATGACAGGTGAAACGAATCCTGCTACCTCCCATGGGCCGTCGTATCTTGGCGCTAGCTTTGCGTTGAATTTCTGTACTGCGTTTGACAGGTGGTGTGTCTTACACAGTACCCAGTCGCCAACCTTTGGTCTCCATTCTCTCTTCCTCAGATCATAGCGTGCCTTTTGCTGTTCCGCCGATCCAATCATGTTTCCTACTGCTCCCCTTCTTTGCTCCTCCATGCGTTTCCACCTGTCTTCGATCGTTTCCTCCTGAATTCCCGACCCTTCGGTGGCCTTGTCGAACACTGTACCTGGCAGCCTTAGTTCTCTCCCCAGTATTAACTGTGCGGGACTATACTTCGTTGTCTCCGAGATGCTGCTATTGAACGCCAACATTAATTCTGGCAGTTGATCGTCCCATTTCGTTTGGTTCTCTCCTGTTATCTGGGCAATCATTGTTTTTATTGTTCGGTTCTCTCGTTCCGTCGGGTTTTCCTGCGGCGTATAGGGTGCCGTGAACTGATGTTTTATGCCCCATCGTTCCATCGCCTGTTTCGTCTTCCTTCCCGTGAACTGGACCCCGTTGTCTGATACCAGAATTTTCGGTGCTCCGAACCTTGCCAATATCCGCTCCCGAAATACCCTCAGAAATGTTTCCGCCGTTGCTTGCCGGATCGCCGCTAACTCCACCCACCTCGAATATTTGTCGATCATTACCAGCAGTACCGAGTTCCCATGAGTTGTCCGTGATAATGGCCCCACGAAGTCAACGCATACCGTCTCCCATGGTGTCTCTGCCACTTGTGTTAGCATCTTTCCGGCTGCTTTCTGCTGTGAGACCTTGTACTTCTGGCAACTGTCGCATGCCCGCACGAACTTCTTCGTGTCCGTGGTTAATCTGGGCCAAAAGTACCTCGCTTGTATTCTTTTAATGGTCTTGAATATTCCCAGGTGCCCTGCTTCCGCTGCGCTATGGTTCTCCCTCATGATCTGCGGTATTTCGCTTGCGGTTGCGCACAGCTTCCACCGCTGCTGGTCTCTCTCCCGTTCACCCCGCTTGTATAACCGTCCTTCCGATATCTGATACTCCTCACTCTGTGTTCCTCCTTGTAACTCCTCCACCTTCTGCCTTATCCAGTCGTCCTGGTGTCGCAATCCCTTGACTTCCACCTGTGGTAGTCTCGATAGGGCGTCCGCTACCACGTTAAGTTTCCCCTTCCTATATTGCACATCGAACTGGTACGGTTGTAAACCTAGCGCCTACCTAGCGACTCTCCCTGCCGGGCTCTTGATCGAGTTCAGCCATTTCAGCGCCATGTGATCCGTTACCACCGTGAATGGATATCCCTCGAGGTACATCTTAAATTTGTCGATGCCCCAATAAATGGCTAGGCATTCCTTCTCAGTCGCGCTGTATTTCTCCTCTGTCTTATTTAACCTCCGGCTTGCGAACGAGATTACATGTTCCCCGTCCTCCGCTTCCTGCGTCAGGACCGCTCCTAACCCGAAGTCGCTTGCATCCGTTTGTAGCTTGAATCGCCTTGAGAAGTCTGGGCACGCTAACACTGGTGCCTGTGTTAAGCCCTGCTTTAGGCCATCGAACGCTCGTTGGTGCTTCTCCGTCCATTCAAATTTATGTCCCTTCCGGATCAGCTCCTGCAACGGCCCGGCTCGCTCGGTGAAGTTTGGCACAAACCTCTTATACCACGACGCCATCCCCAAGAAACTGTGCACCCCTTTCGTGGATTTAGGTGCTGGCAACTCCTGAATCGCCGCTACCTTCTCCGGGTCTGTGTGGATGCCCTGGTTGCTCATAACATGCCCCAAGTACTTCAGCTCCTCTTGGAAGAAGTGGCATTTATCCGGGTTTATTCGCAAGTTCGCCCCTTGCAGCCGTTGAAACACTTCCCGTAACCTCTGCAAGTGCTCCTCCTTGGTCCTTCCTATCACAATGATGTCGTCCAAGTATGCAAACGCGTACGGCTCCATCTCCGGCCCGATGATTGTGTCTAATGCCCTTTGGAATGTTGCCGGTGCTGTCGTCCGTCCGAACGGCATCACCTTCCATTGGAACAATCCTCTCCCCGGTACCGTAAATGCCGTATATTGCCTACTTCCCTGGTCCATTGGAATTTGCCAATATACCGCCTTTAGGTCTATAGTGCTTATGTACTTTGCCTCCCGTAGCTGATCCAGGATATAGTTCATCCGTGGTACTGGATTTGCGTCCTTCTCGGTCTTGTCATTTAGTAACCGATAATCTATGCACATCCGCCACTCGTTGTTCTTTTTCCTGACCAGTACTACAGGTGCACTATATGGACTTCTTGACCTCTCTATCAGGTCTAGGGACAAAACTCGTTCACCTGTTCGTCGATAATTGCCTGCTGCTTCGGGTTTCTTGGGTAGTACCTCTGTTTGATCGGCTTATCGTCCGTCAGGTATATCTTGTGCGTTGCTGCGTTACTGACCCCCTGCATCCTCTCGAATACTTGTCTCTGCTCCTGCAGGAAGTCCTTTATCCTCTCATCCAGCATATTTTCCGGGTCCTGTGTGTCCTCTACTTCCCTTGCTTCGTCGTTGCTGCTCCCTGCCTCCTTTATCTCCAGCTCCAGATTCCCGCAACGTAGAGTGCTCCGCACCTTTGCCAAGAAATCCATTCCCAACAAAATGCCTCCTGCCACCTCTGTCATGATCATAAACGCTGTTTCGACTCGTGCTCCTCCGAATCTGATCTCGGCGTGAAATTCTCCTATCGCATGCTGCTTCATCCCAGCGTTATTTCCGCCCGAACTCCGCTCCATCTCCCGTGTTCTCGGAGATCCTGGTACGAGTTCCTGCTGATCGCGCTCCGTGATGCTCCGGTATCTATGACTCCCTTCACTGTTCTCTCCCCGACTCCGATCCATGCCACGATTTGGAATCCGTCGCATGTCAAGTCGTCCCTCGGGTCTGGCCTGAGCTGCCAGTTTTAGTTGCTCAGGCCTTATGCGTTTCCCGTCGGCGCCCTGCAACATTGTGTCGTTCTCACCCCGTTCTTCCCGCATACCCAACAGAACATCTTCGGTGGGTTGCCACAACTGCGTGCTGCATGTCCTGGGCCACCGCATCTAAAGCATATCTCTTGCTTTATCTGTTGCTGCGTTGGTCGTATTGCGCCCTCCGTTGCTTCTATTTCCTCTACTTCCTCGGCTAATTTCAGGAACTCCGTTAAGGTGCTAAATCCGTTCCTCCGCGTGTATAACTTTATTTTGCTCCTGCAATTTTTGTACACCCTGTCCAATTTTTCGCCTTCGGATAGCTTCGTGAATCGCATCAGCTTCCTTAATTCGATTGCGTATTCTCTCACTGGCTCGTTTTCCAGTTGTCTCATCTGGGCGATCTGTTGTTCCAACTGTTCCTCGTACCTCGGTGGCAGAAAGTACTCCAGTAACTCCTCCTTTAGCTGATTCCATGTCCTGATCTCCGTTGGCGTGGTGTTCCACCAATCCGCTGCGAGTCCCTCCAAGATGAATGGCATGGTTTGGATTAACTGGTCCATTGCCATTCCGTACCCTCCGGCCCACTGTTCAATCTTCTCCAAGAACTCTAGTGGGTTTGATGTTCCCTGGTACCTTATCCCCCATCCTCGCACTCGGTCGATAACTTCTACTTCCACCTTCCTTACTGGGTTCTCCATCCTCGGGCTGGTCATCTCGCCCTCCACCAGGATCGTTGGTGCTCTTGCGGGGCTTTTTTCCCTCCTGTACCTCTCCGCCAAGGCTGCCAGTCTCTGACTTAAGCTTTCCGTATGATCCGTCTTCTTACAGAATGCCGATAGTTCCTTCCTTAAGTCTTCCAACTTCCCTGTCTGGTCTAACCCGAATTCCTCCGCGTACTCGGCCAGCTCGGCTTTTGATGCCATGTACATCCAGCTGGACATGTTCTCCTGGTCTCGGGTTTCTCCTACTACCACTCTTCCTGTTCGGGTGCCAATGTGACGGTCTGCCGCCCAGTTTCCCAGATAGCTCAGGGACGACCAGAGTCCGCCTAGTAGTCCGAGTGGTAGCTGTAAGAGATCTTTCCCCCGATTCCCAGTGGAGAGAATTCGGTTACTTAAGTAGGTTTCTCGGTTTATTCAATGCTCGTGGTACAGAGTTGTCGGTCTGGATCTTGGTTCCGCTGCAGCCTGGTCTTCTATGCTTCGGAACGCGCCCGCCGGTGAGTTCGACCCGGAATACGTCGGCGCTTCGGGACGCCCGACAGGACAGCTCGGGGCGGTGGGACGCCCGACCGGTCAGCTCGGAGGGGGATGGGCCCGGGAGCCTGTGGAGAAAAGAGCAGAGAGACGGTGGGGACTCGGAAGTCTTCCCAGAGGGCGGATTCTTCAGAGGGTAGTGGCGGCGGACTCGTAAGTCTTCAGGGGGAGAAAGAATTCGGCGGGCCGAATTCTAGGTCGCGACTCGCAAGTCCTTCGACAATGTATTGGCAACCCAAATCCTCGGATTCTGGTCGCATACCCAAAAAGTGACTTTGGCTGCTGACTACAAGGAGTGTGCTGCTAGAGGCTTACCGCTCCCGATCGCTGTCGGCTGCTAAGTGATTTCCTCCGGCCAGCAGCTCGCCTTATATAGCGTGCAGTGAGTGCCCGCCGCGATCGGCTGCTTCCTCTTCTTTTCCCGTGTGACCGTGGCCGCTAGAATGGCCTTTTCTCGGCGCGCGCGCGCATTTGATTTAAATTCAATTCAATTGTATAACTTCATTTTATTAACATCGGCTTCATTCTTTCTCCTTTATTTATAATTTCCTTTTATTTACATTTTTGTGCGCGGCACGCGTCAAAAAGCAACCCGTTGGAATTTCTGGAAAAGATGGAGCAATGGGCGGCAGGATATGGGATTCATGAAGACCATTTGGTTCAGACGATGCCCTTTATCTTGGAGGGAGCAGCGATCGATTGGTGGAACACCACACCAACCAAGATAAAAACTTAGAAACAGTTAACCACGGAGATCTTGGAATATTTCCTACCACAAAGATATGAGGAAAAAGTGGAGACACAAATAGCGCAATTAAGACAGCGCGAGAATGAACCAGTAAGGGAATACGTAATGGGATTAAGGAAAATAATGCGATTCACCAAGCTATCCGAGGAAGAAAAACTCGATCGGATATTTTCAAACTGCAGGAGTAAGATCAAATTATACACGCGCAGATCAGGATTCCGGACGTTGACACAGTTTCTCAAACTGGCCGAGGAAGTAGAAGAGATAGAGGCGGCGGAAAGGCCAACTCGATCAGACCAACCAGGACAACAACAACTGAGACCAGAAATATGTATGCGATACAGGACATACAGCACGAACCTGCGGAAACCCACCGAGACTATTCTGCTGGGTATGCGGACGGAACGGAATGCGCACAACAGAATGCTGAAGAGCAGGAGCGGGAAACGCGGCGGGCCTGAGCAGATAAAGCTGGCATCTCAGGCGACACAACAAAGGCCAGCGGCAGAAAAACGGTTGTATTGCGATGGATTTCAGATTAACCGAGAGAACCGGGAAACGAAAGGCGTAATAGACGCTGGTGCATCACGAAGCACGATAAGTCTAAACCAATACAGGAATCCTCGAAAGATGGGGGAATGGAACGGAACACGGTCAGCAATAACGCTAGCGAACGGCACGATTCAAGACACCATCAGGAGCTTCACAGCGGATATAAGCTTCGGGATCAAGAAAGTAAAAATAACATTCATGATACTGAAACAGGTGGCAGGAGAAATACTGCTGGGAATGGACTTCTTAGCAGGAATTGGGAGTACGCTGCGATGTGACGAATTGGAACTGGATATTATAGCTACCAACAACCACGAAGAAGTAAAGAGAAAAGAAGAACAAGCGTCGGAGACAGACGAGCCAACGGAGGAAGAAATACAGACACGGAAAAGGCCGGAGCACTGCAAGATTTACTACGGAAGAAAAAAAAGTTCGAGTGGGGGTCACAATAGCAGGTATCCTTCGACAGCCTAAAGGAAAACCTGACGCAAGCACCAGTACTAGCGTGCCCAGACTTCACACGCCAGTTCAAGGTACAAACGGACGCAAGCGACCTAGGGATCGGAGCAGTGTTAACGCAAGATGGACCAGACGGAGTACACGCGATCTCCTATGCAAGTAGAAGGCTAAGTAGGTGGAACGGAAATACAGTGCCACGGAAAAAGAGTGCCTCGCTATATATTGGGGAATCCACAAATATAAAATGTACCTGGAAGGCTACCGATTCATAGTGGTAACAGACCATATGGCGTTAAAGTGGCTGAACTCAATCGAGAGCCCCTCGGGGCGAGTAGCTAGATGGGCACTCGGCCTTCAACCCTTCCAATTCGAGGTGCAATACCGAAAGGGAAAGCTGAATGCCGTCGCAGACGCGCTATCACGAACACCAAGAATGGAGATAAAAAAGATAAAAGCAACTAGTTGGATTGAACAAAAAATTTAGGAAATGGAGAAGCGAACAAACGATGAAGAATACAGAGTGGAAGGCGGAAGACTATACAAAACGAATGGGGACAAAATGGACTCCCAACCATGGAAATTATGCGTCAGGGAGGAAGAAAAACACACGGTACTGGCCGAAAACCACAGTACGAAAGAAGCAGGCCACCTCGGGATCTCGAAAACACTAAAAAGAATAAGAGCCCGATACTTTTGGCCCCGACTGACAAGGGACGTGAACAAATTCGTCATTCGTCAACAATACAAAGTGTCTCAGCAAAAAGCCGCAGGACAAATGTTGACAAAAGTAGAGGTGCCTTGGGAAACAGTGTGTGTGGACTTCGTGGGGCCCTTACCAAGAACAAAACACGGAAATACGATGCTGATCGTCATAATAGATAAGTATTTAAAATGGGTAGAGCTTGCAGCACATGTACAGGCCACAGCGGACATGTTCCTCAGAACATTTAGGGAACGCGTAATAGCGAGAATAGGTGCACCAAAAGTACTAATATCCGATAACAGAGTACAATTCACCGGACCCAAGACCAAAACTGCCATGGAAAAGTGGAGAATACGCCAACAATTCACGGCACCATACACACCACAGGAAAATCTTATGGAGCGCACAAATCGGACGATAAAAACGATGATAGCTCAAGCAACAGGGGAAGATCAGACGAGGTGGGATGAAAACCTACCAGAGTAAATGCTGGCCTTCAACAGTAGCACGTCAGAATCAACAAAATACAGCCCAGCGCAACTAATGTTCGAAAGAGAGTTAAGACTACCCGGAGCATTATTCGACAACCTGACCATTGTCTCAGGAATAAGAACGGAAGGAGTACGTGGGAGATGGGAACGACTAAAGAACATCAGACAGGAAGCCACAAACAACATGACGGAAGCGGCAGAGCGGCAGCGCCACCATTACAACCTGCGCAAACGGGAATGAAAACAAGCAATTGGCGATTGGGTATGGTGCAAAACACACGCGTTATCGAAGGCAATCGACAAATTCAATGCGAAGTTAGCGCCAAAATACGACGGGCCCTGGAAAGTTATTAAATTCATATCACCCGTCATAATCCAAACGCGGGACACGAAGTCAAAAAAAATGAAACGCGTGTATATAGGTGATACCAAACCCTACGGGCAGGAAAATAATGATAGGAAACTGGCCAATCAGACCCTCGAGGCAGCTAATAGAAACTTGACATCGGTAGCAATCGATAGAAACCTACGACCCTGGAAAAATAACAATCGATTACTAGGACCCCCTGTGCTACTAACCAACACTGGCAAACCCAACGATAACATAAGCCAATCAATTATCGTTACAGAAAACAAGATGCAGCGGCTACAGGCAAGCATGAAAAAATTCAAGGAGAGCCATGTCCGATTGGAAGCGGCGCGGCACCAGGTGAAGATCTTGGCGATGGAAGAGGTACCCGGAGGCAGCCGGAGACTGACGCAACCAACCAAGATGGGGCCACAAGCACTGCGGAGCAGCACCACGGCGAAGACCATCGACCAGGAACCACCAGCGAAACCAACGGTGGCCCGGACAGGACAAGGTCAGAGAATCGCTCACACCCGGGCAGAATCTGGAAAGCCCGACGAGAGGCGAGAGGAAGCCACCGTGCACGACGCCAGCTACCAAGGGCAAACAGCAGCCGCACAAACATGCACGAACATGTCCGCTGGGCAAAGCGGAACAAACAAAGCTTTACCAGCAAAGGCAGCGACCGCCAACACGGAAGAAAAACCCCCTCACCCTGACCGGTACGCCAACAGCGACAAAACGCGAGCCGGTCCGGGTGAGCACAGAGTGGAGAGGGGACGCAGAGACGACGACCAGGAGAAGGGCCAGATGCAGGGAAAGCCAGGCAGCGGAGGACGGCGCGGCGCAGAGGACACCCCTCCTCATCGCGACCGGTACGCCAACAGCGACAAAACGCGAGCCGGCTCGGGTGAGTGCAGAACGGAGAGGGGACTCAAAGACAACAAGCAGCAGAAGGGCCAAGTACAGGCAAAGCCAGGCAGCGGAGGACGGCGCGGCGCATCTGACACCCCTCCTCATCCCGACCGGTACGCCAACAGCGACAAAACGCCAAAGTAGACGCCAAACCGAGGCAGCCCAGCGCAAACGGCAGCGAGAGCCAATACCACGGGGAGGAGCCAGGATGCCAACAATGTCCGAGGAGCCACCAACGACCTCACGGCGACCGACAACCGTACGGCGACCAACACCATCGCCGGACCGGGATGTTCTCCAACTCAATTCGGACGCGGAGATAAGCTGGGTGTGGAGCATACCAGAAGAGCCCAAGGTATCACCGACAGCAATTTTTGAGATCAGGAAGCGGCTGGCCGTGAAGAAGTTTGGGAAGCAGCAGGCATGCCTCGTCCGGGACGGAGAGAAAACATGGAGAGTCACGCTCTCCCGCTCAAACGCGGTGAGAATTGAAGAGCACCAGCGCAAACAAAAGGAGGGGGGAGTGTGACGCCCAGGGGCGCACAAGAAAAATTAAATAAAGCATGGAGAATGAATATGTAAAGAGTCAAGCATGAATTATTATTTTTTATAAAATGGAATGTAATGAAGAACCAAGAAGGAATTATGAATAAATATAAAATAATAATACATACGACGGGACAGCCCTTCTTCAAATTTAAATCAAACGCGAGCGCGCGCCCAAGTAGGGTCACACCGAACCACCAGGGGTTGGCCACATTAGAGAGGATCGATAATGTTAAATGAGAAGCCACACTAGACGGCCCAGGCCCGCTATATAAGGCGAGCCAGATCCCTTGAAAGGGCAATCAGTGCGAGCAGCCAAAGCGAGCAACACCTACCTAGAACCAGGAGACCTTCAGCTCTAGCAACTCTACTCAACTCAAAAATATAAATTTCTGAGGCGACCCTGGCCACCCGCGAGCCCCGGCGCACTGACCAACCGTCACAACTTGCTAAAACTACTAACAGATCGTCTAGATAAATGACCACTTCGTGAGCAGGGACCACTTTGTCTATCAGTCGGGACATTGTACTCGTGGCGTTACACAGCCCAAAAGGCATAACGGTTGATTGATAAAGTGGCCTACCAGCCGCTGCAAACGAGTGTTTTATCGCGAGACAGAACGTCTAACAGCGCCTGCCAGTACGCATCTTTTAAATCGATGCTGGTTATTTATTCCGGCCTCGGCAACTGACTTAATATTCCACTAATTTGCGGGAGAGGGTAAGCCTCCTTGTCAGTGTGGCTATTTACTTTACGACAATCTAGGCAAATCCTAACCCTTCCAGGCTTAGTTACGAGAACTATGGAAGATGACCACTCACTCTCCGATTATTCGATGACAACTAACTGCAACATCCTATCAATCTCTGTATATATTACTTTCTCCACGGCAGGAGAGACTGGGAAATGGCGCTGTTTGATCGGTTTGACCTTTCCGACATCGATTGAAAGCGAAATCATGTGGGTTTTCCCTAGGCCTTCTTCCTTAAATGAAGGGAAGCAACTGACCACCCTGGTCAACTTAGCCCTTTCTTCCACAGACAAGTCATGTTGATCTACGTCTTCAGCGGTGCTGTTTCGGCTCGGTTCTGGGAGCTGCAACTCCGCTACTTGCAATCGACTAGGCAGTAAACCGAACAACTTCTAAAAATCGATACCCAAGTACAGATCTAGTTTTACGGACGGAATGTAGAATTTGACCTCTTTCTTGACGTTGTCGTATTCCACCAGCTATCTGTTTCGGCCTTCCATCGGCCGTTGTAACCCTGACGTTCATCCGTTTTCATCCGCCCCAAGCACAACCGACACTAGAGATGGGTGGAACCACCGGTCATCCGCCAAAGTGACATTCTGAAACCTGTCTTGCACCGTCGGATCCAGCGATTGTCCCGGCGTTCGGGTCTGCATCTGCTGTCCACCAGCATCACCAGCTGCTTGCTCATCTTGGACGCCTTGGAGCGAATCTCGGTGTTGCACACCCGTTGTTCGCCAATGCCCGTGATGGCCAGATTAAGGGCTTTACCAGGGAGATGTGGATGCGACTCACAGGACAGCACCAATCCACCAAAGCTCGGACATCAAACCGCTTTTGTTCGGATCCGATTAGCACGAACGCGGTCGGAAGGCTGCGGGCTGGTGATACATCCATTGGAGTGGCGGAGCGTCGAGATCCGGATAAAGACACCTGCTGGCGCTGCGGTGGCTGACGCTGAGGCCGAGAATCCAACAGTGACTGGCGCCTTTATCGGGGTCGCGAAGATCGCGGCTGCCCGGAGTGGATGTGCAGCAGCGTGTGGTGGGCCTCCTTGCATATATGACACCCCACTTTACTGCGACACGACCGACCGGAATGCTCGTGGGCCAGACAGTTTGAGCAGTACTTATTGATCAGAACCGCGCGGAGCCCCTTCACAGCAGGAAGTTGAAGAAAACGCTGGCAACTCCTCAGTGCGTGGACTCCCCTCTAGACTTGACATCTGTATACATTGCCTCCTGATGAGCGACAAGCACTTTGGTGGGTCGTTGGAGCCATCGTATACACGGATCTATATCAAAGGAAATGGATAAATATGAAAAATTAAGTTCTGTGGATTCGGATGATCACGAAGCTTGGACGGAACAACGACGATCATGCGCAACAATTGAAACGAGGGGGGAGTGTGACGCGTGCCGCGCACAAATGTAAATAATGTAAATAAAAATGAAGCGAAAATAAATAAAATGAAGTTACACAGTGGAATTAAATTTGAAGCAAATGAGCGCGCGCGCGCCGATAAAGGGCCATACTAGCGGCTACGGGCGCGGCTGCTTCGATCGCGGCGGGCACACTGGAATCCGCGGCCCGCTATATAAGGCGAGCTGCTGGCCTAAGGAAATCACTTAGCGGCCGACAGCGATCGGGAGCGGTAAGCCTCTTGCAGCACACTCCTTGTAGTCAGCAGCCAAAGTCACTTTTTGGAGGCGACCCGAATCCGCGGATTTGGGTTACCTATAAATTGTCGAAAGACTTGCGAGTCGCGACATCGAATTCGGCCCGCCGGATTCTTTTCCCCCCTGAAGACTTACGAGTCCGCCCGACCTCTCTCTCTGAAGACTTACGAGTCCGCCCGCCCTCTCTCTCTGAAGACTTACGAGTCCGCCTGCCCTCTCTCTCTGAAGACTTACGAGTCCGCCCGTCCTCTCTCTCTGAAGACTTACGAGTCCGCCCGCCCTCTCTCTCTGAAGACTTACGAGTCCGCCCGCCCTCTCTCTCTGAAGACTTACGAGTCCGCCCGCCCTCTCTCTCTGAAGACTTACGAGTCCGCCCGCCCTCTCTCTCTGAAGACTTACGAGTCCGCCCGCCCTCTCTCTCTGACGACTTACGAGTCCGCCCGCTCTCTCTCTCGCAAACCGAAGACTTACGAGTCCGCCGCGCATTCTCTCTTTGAAGTCTTACGAGTCCGCCCGCTATATCTCTCCTGCGACTGAAGACTTCCGAGTCCGCCGCTCCTACTCTCTGAAGATTTCCGAATCCGCCCTCTGGGAAGACTTCCGAGTCCCCACCGCTTCTCTGTTTTTCTCTCTCCACAGGCTCCCGGGCCCATCCCCATCCGAGCTGACCTGTCGGGCGTCCCGAAGCGCCGACGTATTCCGGGCCGAACTGACCGGCGGCCGCAGCCCGGAGCATCGGAGACACGCTGCAGCAGAACCACGAGCCAGATAGTAAGCTCTGTACCTTAAGCGTTAAATAAACCGAAACCTACTTAAGTCTCCGAATTCTCTCCACCTGTTCTTACTGGGAATCGGGGAATCTCTCTTACAGCTAACACTCCAACTACTAGGCGGACTCTGGCCGTCCCTGAGCTATCTGGGAAACTGGGCGGCAGACCGTCACATTGGCACCCGAGCAGGAAGAGTGGTAGTAGGAGAAACCCGAGACCAGGAGAACATGTCCAGCTGGGTGTACATGGCATCAAAAGCCGAGCTGGCCGAGTACGCGGAGGAATTCGGGTTAGAACAGACAGGGAAGTTGGAAGACTTAAGGAAGGAGCTATCGGCATTCTGTAAGAAGACGGATCATACGGAAAGCTTAAGTCAGAGACTGGCAGCCTTGGCGGAGAGGTACAGGAGGGAGAAAAGCCCCACAAGAGCACCAACGATCCTGATGGAGGGCGAGAGGAGCAGCCCGAGTATGGAGAAACCGATAAGGAAGGTGGTAGTAGAAATTATCGACCGAGTGCGAGGATGGGGGATAAGGTACCAGGGAACATCAAACCCACTAGAGTTCTTGGAGAAGGTAGAACAGTGGGCCGGAGGGTACGGAATGGCAATGGATCAGTTAATCCAAACCATGCCATTCATCCTGCAGGGACTCGCGGCGGATTGGTGGAACACCACGCCAACGGAGCTAAAGGAGGAGTTACTGGAATACTTTCTGCCACCGAGGTACGAGGAACAGTTGGAACAACAGATCGCACAGATGAGGCAACGGGAGAACGAGCCAGTGAGAGAATACGCAACCGAATTACGGAAGCTGATGCGATTCACGAAGCTGTCCGAAGGCGAAAAATTGGACAGGGTGTACAAAAATTGTAGGAGCAAAATAAAGTTGTACACGCGAAAGAACGGATTTAGTACCTTAACGGAGTTCCTGAAATTAGCCGAGGAAGTAGAGGAAATAGAAGCAACGGAGGGCGCAATACAACCAATGCAGCAACAGATAAGGCAAGAGGTATGCTTTAGATGCGGCGGCTCAGGACATGCAGCACGCAGTTGTGGCAACCCACCGAAGCTGTTTTGTTGGGTATGCGGAAAGAACGGGTTGAGAACGACACAATGTTGCAGGGCGCCGACGGGAAACGCATAAGGTCTGAGCAACTAAAACTGGCAGCTCAGACCACGCATCAAAGGCCAGACCCGAGGGACGACTTGACATGCGACGGATTCCAAATCGTGGCATGGATCGGAGTCGGGGAGAGAACAGTGAAGGGAGTCATAGATACCGGAGCATCACAGAGCGCGATCAGCAGGAACTCGTACCAGGATCTCCGAGAACACGGGAGATGGAGCGGAGTTCGGGCGGAAATAACGCTGGGATGAAGCAGCATGCGATAGGAGAATTTCACGCCGAGATCAGATTCGGAGGAGCACGAGTCGAAACAGCGTTTATGATCATGACAGAGGTGGCAGGAGGCATTTTGTTGGGAATGGATTTCTTGGCAAAGGTGCGGAGCACTCTACGTTGCGGGAATCTGGAGCTGGAGATAAAGGAGGCAGGGAGCAGCAACGACGAAGCAAGGGAAGTAGAGGACACACAGGACCCGGAAAATATGCTGGATGAGAGGATAAAGGACTTCCTGCAGGAGCAGAGACAAGTATTCGAGAGGATGCAGGGGGTCAGTAACGCAGCAACGCACAAGATATACCTGACGGACGATAAGCCGATCAAACAGAGGTACTACCCAAGAAACCCGAAGCAGCAGGCAATTATCGACGAACAGGTGAACGAGTTTTGTCCCTAGACCTGATAGAGAGGTCAAGAAGTCCATATAGTGCACCTGTAGTACTGGTCAGGAAAAAGAACAACGAGTGGCGGATGTGCATAGATTATCGGTTACTAAATGACAAGACCGAGAAGGACGCAAATCCAGTACCACGGATGAACTATATCCTGGATCAGCTACGGGAGGCAAAGTACATAAGCACTATAGACCTAAAGGCGGTATATTGGCAAATTCCAATGGACCAGGGAAGTAGGCAATATACGGCATTTACGGTACCGGGGAGAGGATTGTTCCAATGGAAGGTGATGCCGTTCGGACGGACGACAGCACCGGCAACATTCCAAAGGGCATTAGACACAATCATCGGGCCGGAGATGGAGCCGTACGCGTTTGCATACTTGGACGACATCATTGTGATAGGAAGGACCAAGGAGGAGCACTTGCAGAGGTTACGGGAAGTGTTTCAACGGCTGCAAGGGGCGAACTTGCGAATAAACCCGGATAAATGCCACTTCTTCCAAGAGGAGCTGAAGTACTTGGGGCATGTTATGAGCAACCAGGGCATCCACACAGACCCGGAGAAGGTAGCGGCGATTCAGGAGTTGCCAGCACCTAAATCCACGAAAGGGGTGCACAGTTTCTTGGGGATGGCGTCGTGGTATAAGAGGTTTGTGCCAAACTTCACCGAGCGAGCCGGGCCGTTGCAGGAGCTGATCCGGAAGGGACATAAATTTGAATGGACGGAGAAGCACCAACGAGCGTTCGATGGCCTAAAGCAGGGCTTAACACAGGCACCAGTGTTAGCGTGCCCAGACTTCTCAAGGCGATTCAAGCTACAAACGGATGCAAGCGACTTCGGGTTAGGAGCGGTCCTGACGCAGGAAGCGGAGGACGGGGAACATGTAATCTCGTTCGCAAGCCGGAGGTTAAATAAGACAGAGGAGAAATACAGCGCGACTGAGAAGGAATGCCTAGCCATTTATTGGGGCATCGACAAATTTAAGATGTACCTCGAGGGATATCCATTCACGGTGGTAACGGATCACATGGCGCTGAAATGGCTGAACTCGATCAAGAGCCCGGCAGGGAGAGTCGTTAGGTATGCGCTAGGTTTACAACCGTACCAGTTCGATGTGCAATATAGGAAGGGGAAACTTAACGTGGTAGCGGACGCCCTATCGAGACTACCACAGGTGGAAGTCAAGGGATTGCGACACCAGGACGACTGGATAAGGCAGAAGGTGGAGGAGTTACAAGGAGGAACACAGAGTGAGGAGTATCAGATATCGGAAGGACGGTTATACAAGCGGGGTGAACGGGAGAGAGACCAGCAGCGGTGGAAGCTGTGCGCAACCGCAAGCGAAATACCGCAGATCATGAGGGAGAACCATAGCGCAGCGGAAGCAGGGCACCTGGGAATATTCAAGACCATTAAAAGAATACAAGCGAGGTACTTTTGGCCCAGATTAACCACGGACACGAAGAAGTTCGTGCGGGCATGCGACAGTTGCCAGAAGTACAAGGTCTCACAGCAGAAAGCAGCCGGAAAGATGCTAACACAAGTGGCAGAGACACCATGGGAGACGGTATGCGTTGACTTCGTGGGGCCATTATCACGGACAACTCATGGGAACTCGGTACTGCTGGTAATGATCGACAAATATTCGAGGTGGGTGGAGCTAGCGGCGATCCGGCAAGCAACGGCGGAAACATTTCTGAGGGTATTTTGGGAGCGGATATTGGCAAGGTTCGGAGCACCGAAAATTCTGGTATCAGACAACGGGGTCCAGTTCACGGGAAGGAAGACGAAACAGGCGATGGAACGATGGGGCACCCTATACGCCGCAGGAAAACCCGACGGAACGAGCGAACCGAACAATAAAAACAATGATTGCCCAGATAACAGGAGAGAACCAAACGAAATGGGACGATCAACTGCCAGAATTAATGTTGGCGTTCAATAGCAGCATCTCGGAGACAACGAAGTTTGTCCCGCACAGTTAATACTGGGGAGAGAACTAAGGCTGTCAGGTACAGTGTTCGACAAGGCCACCGAAGGGTCGGGAATTCAGGAGGAAACGATCGAAGACAGGTGGAAACGCATGGAGGAGCAAAGAAGGGGAGCAGTAGGAAACATGATTGGATCGGCGGAACAGCAAAAGGCACGCTATGATCTGAGGAAGAGAGAATGGAGACCAAAGGTTGGCGACTGGGTACTGTGTAAGACACACCACCTGTCAAACGCAGTACAGAAATTCAACGCAAAGCTAACGCCAAGATACGACGGCCCATGGGAGGTAGCAGGATTCGTTTCACCTGTCATTTTGACGTTGAAAAACAAACGAACACGTAAGATAAGGCGGGCACATATTGGTGACACAAAACCATATGTGGAATTATCGCACGACCCCGATCACAACACATCGAGTGAAAACGATATCGATACATCGATACATAGGGGGCGGGGGGTCACGCTCATCCCTGATTCTACCCTCGCGCTCATTCAGCGCCGACCATTGAAAACTGTAGATAACAAGATTGCACGGGACAAGTAGAGGAGATGTACTAAAGAAATTTGTGTTCTCGTTGCAGGCAAGATTGGAAAATTCGAAGAGAGCATGGAGAGATTTAAGCAACGGCACGTGGCGGCGGCAGCAGCGGCGACACGGGCCAGGCTGGTAGAGGCAGCAGCAATCCCGGTAGCGGGCAGGAAGCGGACGGAGCCGGCGAGGATGGGCAGGAGGGCGAGCACCGGCAGAGCCCAAGGAGACGGTAGCAGCGGCAGAAGCAGTGAGCCACGAAGGCACGGGCAGGCGACGAGTGGCGCACGTGCCACAGCAGATGGGGCTCGGAGGGCAGGGGACGATCACCCTGGGGGCGACGGCACCCGCTCAACCAGGGAAGGTCAGGTCCCTAGTGGCAGGCCCAAAGATGCCGGACCCGATGTCTGGAGGGCAGGAGGAAGAGGGCCCACCACCCTTGGTGCAACGGCCGCCGACGCCGGATCGGGACGTGTTGGAGCTGCACCCGCTGGAGGTGAGCGAACGGGGCTGGACGTTGCCAGCCGGGGCGGTGCTCTCGGATGCATGCGTGGCGGCGATCGAGGAGAAGCTGGCCCAGAAGCGCTACGGGCGTGGACGGAGGCGTGGTATGGAGAGTGGTCTCCAACCGGGGGAACCATGTGGCGATCATGCGCAACAATTGAAACGAGGGGGAGTGTGACGCGTGCCGCGCACAAATGTAAATAATGTAAATAAAAATGAAGCGAAAATAAATAAAATGAAGTTACACAGTGGAATTAAATTTGAAGCAATTGAGCGCGCGCGCGCCGATAAAGGGCCATACTAGCGGCTACGGGCGCGGCTGCTTCGATCGCGGCGGGCACACTGGAATCCGCGGCCCGCTATATAAGGCGAGCTGCTGGCCTAAGGAAATCACTTAGCGGCCGACAGCGATCGGGAGCGGTAAGCCTCTTGCAGCACACTCCTTGTAGTCAGCAGCCAAAGTCACTTTTTGGAGGCGACCCGAATCCGCGGATTTGGGTTACCTATAAATTGTCGAAAGACTTGCGAGTCGCGACATCGAATTCGGCCCGCCGGATTCTTTTCCCCCCTGAAGACTTACGAGTCCGCCCGACCTCTCTCTCTGAAGACTTACGAGTCCGCCCGCCCTCTCTCTCTGAAGACTTACGAGTCCGCCCGCCCTCTCTCTCTGAAGACTTACGAGTCCGCCCGTCCTCTCTCTCTGAAGACTTACGAGTCCGCCCACCCTCTCTCTCTGAAGACTTACGAGTCCGCCCGCCCTCTCTCTCTGAAGACTTACGAGTCCGCCCGCCCTCTCTCTCTGACGACTTACGAGTCCGACCGCTCTCTCTCTCGCAAACCGAAGACTTACGAGTCCGCCGCGCATTCTCTCTTTGAAGACTTACCAGTCCGCCCGCTCTCTCTCTCGCAAACCGAAGACTTACGAGTCCGCCGCGCATTCTCTCTTTGAAGACTTACGAGTCCGCCCTCTCTCTCTCTCGCAAACCGAAGACTTACGAGTCCGCCGCGCATTCTCTCTTTGAAGACTTACGAGTCCGCCCGCTATCTCTCTCCTGCGACTGAAGACTTCCGAGTCCGCCGCTCCTACTCTCTGAAGATTTCCGAATCCGCCCTCTGGGAAGACTTCCGAGTCCCCACCGCTTCTCTGTTTTTCTCTCTCCACAGGCTCCCGGGCCCATCCCCATCCGAGCTGACCTGTCGGGCGTCCCGAAGCGCCGACGTATTCCGGGCCGAACTGACCGGAGGTCGCAATCCGGAGCATCGAAGACCACGCCGCAGCAGAACCACGAGCCAGATAGTAAACTCTGTACCTTAAGCGTTAAATAAACCGAAACCTACTTAAGTCACCGAATTTTCTCCACCTGTTCTTAATGGGAATCGGGGAATCTCTCTTACAGCTACCACTCCAACTACTACGCGGACTCTGGCCGTCCCTGAGCTATCTGGGAAACTGGGCGGCAGACCGTCACAAACTTATGACTAGCAACGGTCAGTTGGAAGGACTAAGGTATTAAGAAGTCACTATGGTCACTGGACCCGTCCATTGGGAGGCGAACCAGTTTCGCCACTGGTCGCCGGATGACGCCCCGTGCTGTGAGCACGTCTGCAACTCTGACCTTACCGTCGGCGCCCGGACAGACCAATTGAATACGCCCAAGCCGCCACTCGTTGGCTTGCAAGCTTTCCTCCTTGATCACAACCATGTCTCCCGCTTGGAGATCTCGCGTTGGGAATTTCCATTTGTTCCTTTTGTGGAGCTCCTTCAGGTATTCCTCCTTCCAACGCACACAGAATTGCTGATGCAGGGCCTTCAACCTCCGCCACCGGTTGATGATGGAAATAGGATTTCCTTCAATCACAGGCTCCGATACCGCAAGAAGTGGTCCACCGATTAGAAAATGTCCGGGGCTAAGAGCCACAAGGTCAGTGGGATCTTCGGACATTGGCGAAATAGGCCTGAAGTTTAGATAGGCCTCGATTTTCGCAAGGAGGGTAACCAGTTCTTCGAAGGTGTATTTCCCTGCGGCTGTGTGCTTGTAGGAATGAGCCTTGAAGCTTTTCACACCCGCCTTCCAGAGCCCTCCCATATGAGGCGCGCGGAGGGTTGAAATGCCAGGCCAAGTTCTGCAGGCTATGTTTGGAGAGGATCAATGTTCTGGTTGACTCCATAAAGTCTCTGGATAAGGACGTTGAGGCTCCGACAAACGTTTTCCCGTTGTCAGAGTAGACATGCTATGGACACCCACGGCGAGCGGAAAACCGAGAGAACGCCGCTAAAAATCTCTGTCGTCAAGTCGGATGTCGCCTCGAGATGGATGGCCCTGGTACTAAAACAGACATACATATCCCTTTGTGATTTTGCAGCCTCGACCGACATAACTTTTGATATCAAATGGTCCCGCGAAATCCATGCCCGTATGAGTGAATGGCCTGGAGAAAGTGGATCTCGCCCGGGGCAAATCCCCCATCAACTGCTTCTGCAGGTTCTTCTTGTGGATGACGCAAGCTCGGCACGAGTAAATTGTAAATTTCACCAACCTCTGAAGCTTAGGAATCCAGAATTTAGACCGAATCAGTCGCATCATTAACTGATTCCCCCCATGCAAGGATATGCGAGGGGTAAACAGAGCTTGTAGTTTCACGAACCTACACCGTGCTGGGATGATGATAGGATGTTTCTCATCATAACTGAGCATATCAGATGCTTGTAAACGGCCGCTCGCCCTCTAGACCCCCATGCTGTCCAGGAAGGGGCTTAGGTTAGAAATCGTGCTTGAGGATGGAATTTGCTGCTTGTTACTTAAGGCCTTATATTCGACGGGAAACTCATTCTTTTGAGTGAACACGATTAACCGCTCTTGCACGTCGGACAATTCCGCCGAAGTGAGTGCTGACGAAGGGGGTATATCTTCCTTTCGGCACCTTTTCGCAAAACGGATTACTTATGCTAGAATCCGCAGCGCTCTGTCGAAGGTTAAACAACGCTCTAGGATATCCACTGCTGGCGGCACTGTGACACTGTGACATTTGATAGGCCGTTGCTCAATATCGGTTTCCGGATTATCCAATGGTTCACTCGGCCACTGCTCCTGCTTGAGTGGCAGCCAGTCCGGCCCGTGCCACCAAAGCGTGCTGTCCTTAAGCTCTTGGGGCGAGACGCCCCGGCTTGCTAGATCAGCTGGATTGTCTTCGGATCGTACATGTCCCCATTTGCCTTTGTTGGTGCGTTGTTCGATCTTTGCGACCCTGTTAGCCACGAATGTCGCCCAGGTGCATGCTGTCTTACCTAGCCATGCAAGAACTATGGTTGAGTCAGTCCAATAAAAAATCTCATAAGTTGTCGGAGGCAATTCGGAAACTACGGATGGTGCTAGCTCAGTGAGCAGCACTACTCCGCACAACTCCAGACGGGGTATTGAGATGGACCTGACAGAAGCGACTCTGGTTTTGGATGCCAGCAAATGGGCACAACAGCCGTCAGTCGTCTTGACTCCTGTGACGCATCGCAAAACGCATGGTACTGCACTTTGGCAGCAGGATGGAAACGCATCCAGCTCGGAATACGAATTTCCCTCAGGGTCGGATACCCTTTCAAGAACTCTTACCACTTGGTCACGAGGTCGATGGGGAGCGGCTGATCCCAGCCCAGCTCCCGTAGCCAAATTTCCTGCATGAAAATCTTGGCTCGGATTTCGACAGGCGATAACCATCCTGCCGGGTCGAACAGTTTGGCTATCTAAGATAAGACCTTTCGTTTGGTGTAGGCAGTTTGCAGGGGAATCACCATCGGAAAAAAAAGAAACTATCGGATGTAGCTTGCCACCGGATCCCCAGAGTTTTCGCGGTGCTCGCATCTTCCAGCTCAAGGAAGTCTGCACTTGGAATTGCTTGTAGGAGTCTCCTTTCGTTGGAGGTCCACTTGCGCAGTGGAAAACCTGCACTCTCGAGCGCCAGCCTAGCTCTCTAATGGCTAAAACTGCCGACTGCTGAGTGTGAGCCCCTGCGAGCACATCGTCGACGTACATAAAGTTCAAGATGATGTCGCTGGCCAAAGGATATTGGCCCCGGATGTCCTGAGCCAACTGCTGTAGCACTCTAATGGCCAGGAAGGGCGCACAGTTTACGCCGAAGGTGACTGTGTCGAGTTCATAGTCACACAGCTCACCATTTTTGTTGCGGAATAAGATTCTCTGGAAGCGCGAGTGATCAGGATTGAACCAAATTTGCCGGTACATCTTGGTGATGTCCGCATTGAAAACATACTTAAAAAACGGCCATTTTAGAATCTGAATAGTCAGATCGGACTCTAGTACCAACCCCGCATGAAGGATATCATTGAGGCTGTTCCCGTTTGATGAGGGACTAGAAGCGTTTAAGACGACGCGAACCTTCGTCGTGGTGCTATCTGGTTTGAAGACCGCGTGATGAGGCAGATAAAAACTGCTGGAGTTGTTAGGAGAGACCTGGTGCATATGAGCTAAATCTAAATACTCTTGAATGACTGATTCGTATTGCTCATTCAATGGAAGATCTTTACCTAATCGATTTTCGTTTCGGAGAAACTGCGCCAGTTCGATGGGTCTGGAATGACCCAGTTTAATGTTCTCCGGCTCTTTAAACGGTAACAAAACAACATACCTTCCATCCTCTTTTCTTCTGGTAGATCGAAAAAAGTTCTCCTCGCAAATCGAGGGCGATTCCTTTACCAGCTTCACTGGAACATCCTCTACCTCCCAAAATTTTTTTGGGGATGCTGTCTAGCTTGGAATCGGCTGCTAATCGGGCTGAAAAGGAGCAGATCCTGCTTGTGGGACTCCTTCTAATAGGACCGCAAAGAATCCACCCGAATATGGTCTCCTGACCCAGAAGAGTTCCGCAAATACTGGACTGGGAGCCGCTGAGAACGACCGATGGCAGGATATCGGCACCAATAAGCACGTCAATCTACGTTTGCACATTCGATTGACCCGTCGATGGAGTGGACTGTATATGTTGCTGGACTGTTGTGGATGCGTGGGACTGTTGGTCAGGTATAACCACTGACTGGACTGGCGGAGTGCCGCTTCGATGCAGGAGCGTATTGTGACGTCCACTACACGTATAGCAATTAGGCGTGCTGTTGCAGTCCCTGAGCAGATGCGTTCTTGCGAAACAGTTTAAACACAACTTCTGCTGTTTTACATGCTTCTCCCGATCTGCGACTGACATTCGTAAGAAAAGAGGACACACTCGGATTGGATGATACGCTTGTGCACACAGTTTACAGGATTGTGGATTTACCGTAACTCTGTTTTCAAAGGTATGGATTGACCGCGAGCTATTGTCAGCCCTCAATGCCCTGGATGGGGCATTCACGTTTGGCTTAAACTCTTCAATCGCTTCAAGCGTTCGATGACGATCCTGTAAGAAAGCCTGGAATTCGGACCAGGGTGGAATATCAGACTTGCTGAGAAGGGACTGTTCCCATAAAGACAAAGTTAATTTTGGCAATTTGGAAGAGCAGAGAAAAACGAGCAGGCAATCCCAATTAGTAGTTTCTATCTTTGCTATTTGCAAGGCCGTTAAACACCCTTGGATAGTGTTCTCTAAATGCTTCAAGGATTGGCCGCCTTCCTGGGTAACAGAAGGTAAATTGAACAAAATCTTCAATTGGCTGTTGACCAGCAGCCTCTTATTCTCGAACCGATTCTGCAAGTTTCTCCACGCTGATTCAAACCCATCATTGGTTAACGGAGATAAGGCAACAATGGATTTGGCCTCGCCGCTAGTTTTTGCACTGAGATGGAACAGTTTTTCGACTTCTAAAAGCCAAGGATTGCGTATATAGATGGCTGAAAAAAGGTCCCGAAATGTGGGCCATTGAACATAGTCACCATTGAAAACTTCGCACTCGACTGGAGGTAAGCGACATCCGACCTGAGACGGCGTCAGATTGGAGGGCTGAACCGACTGTTGCGCTCTTGACTCTTCAATGATCTCATTGAGGCTTGCTGCGCACCGCTCGTAAACGGTATAACAGTAGTCATACTTGGATTGCATGACTGTTATTGTATCCTTGCAGTTTAAACTGGCCAGAACTTCGGAGCACGTCTCGTATTCCTTTTTCACCTTGTCCCAGAGGGACCTGATCTGCTCGAGTCGAACCCTACTCGTGTGGATGGACAAACTTTTGTCAGCCGGGGTGTTGGTTCTTGCTTCGAACTGACCCATCCTATCGGTTATGGTCATGAATTTTATCAAGGCCTTGTCTCCCTCGGCTTGAGCCATTCTTCCAGTTGCTCTAGTGACGTGGGGAGACACGACTGATTTTGCGGCTTTTGTGGATGGTGCAGACGGTGGAACTTCGAGCGACGTGCTCGTAGATTTAAGTGGAGTGGTGGTTGTCAATGGGCTTTTGCTCCGAGAGGGATTTTCGCTTTCGGAAGGCGCAGAGGATTCACTCGTTGCCCTGACTCTGTGAGACGCCTCCGCTTTAGAAACGGTCAGAAGGGATTTTGGTTCCTCACCGTCGCCGATTGGCATGTTAAACTCTTGTTGGGGCCGCTGGATAAGCGCAAGAAAAACCGAGTTAATCGAAAATTTATGTTTATCGATTTAGAAGTGCAGGGACGCTGGGTAAGCGTAAATAAACAAATAATAATCGACAAGGCTGTTATTGATTCGAAAAAGTATGAGGGCGCTGGATAACGCGTAGAAGATCTTAATCGAAGAAAAGCTAATCAATCGGGGGCGCGGGATGACGCGTAGGCACGGATGTACTCGATTTGAAAGATATGGGTGCGCTGGATAACGCGTAGAACAAGTTGATCCAAAAAAAAGATGCTCTCGATTCCAAAAATAATACAATGCCGCTATATAACGCGTTTAAGGAATTAAAATAAATGAATCGTCAAAAAAAAGTTTTTATCGATAGGGGTACGAAAAAGGAAAAAAAATGTGTAGAATTATTTATTCGGGGACAAATAAAAGTTTGTCGAAAATACTGTGGGCTGGAAAGCGAAAAAAAGGGATTAATCGAAAACTGATGTATATCGCTTTGGAAGAAATGCTTGAACGAAGGATAAAGCGTACCACAAAATAATCGGAAACGATGTCCACGATTTGGAAAATATAGGGGCGTTGGATATCGCGTAGGAGAAATTAGTACACAATTGAAAAAACCCAAACCAAAAAAGCAAGAAAAATATAAACAAGCACCAAAGTGTGAACGGGTCGTTAACAGACAGAGCCGCGTATGGTAATGGTGTTGCTATCTTGGCGGCCAATACATATGTATCTATGCAGAATAAACAAACAAAAAAATATTAAACGCTGATTTTTTGGTAATTTTGTTTGTTTCACTTTGTTTGTGTTAGGATGCGGCGACACTGTTAGCTGCCGATTTTCAATTGCCAGTCCAGCAATTTGTATGGATATGTGCATATATGTATGATCGGCCAGGTGGAAGGAAACTATACACATATATTGTTGTGGATTTGTGACCCAAAAGTCATGCACATATGTACCCTTCAGTACCGAAATTCCCTTCACGGATCTTTCCTCGATGCATGCCCGAAAAAAAAAAACAATTTGTGCGGCATGTCCGAAAAACAAAAACAAATTGTATGGGCTTCGTGGACAGAGGTCCCAAACGAAGCAGGTAAACAAAATTCGAACAGCATTCGGCTACCGCCGTCGGCTCGCGAAGTTCGGGCAACGTATTTTTTGTTGTTTTCGAAGTCCTTTCGTTTTGTCTCGTTCTCCTAATTCTCTTTTCATTTTCTTCTTCTGTTGTATTCACACGTGATCGCGCATTGTGTAGTAAAAGTTGCGAAATAGTTTTTATAACATATAAGGTAAGTAAAGTTATTTATACTTAATTAATGAATTCATTTGCAGAATTTATCTTAAGCATGGATATGACTTTAACCTTAACTGTTTAGGTTTGCGGACTTTCTTTTCAGTTAAAACTGGTATGTATCTTTGTACTTATTTATGTATTTATGTGCAAGATGAATTTTTAATTTGATTCTAACATTTGATTTACAGATAACGAAAATTCCCGGTGGGATCTTTAGTAGTCGGAGGAAACTTGGCACTTGGCGGTAATGCTGAAATAAGCTCCAAAAAATTTTACATAAATAAAAATATGAAATTTAATAAAAAAAAGGAACAAATTTATTTGGGATTCCAGGGATTTTCTATAGATTTTCTTTCATAAATTCTTAGCAGATTCCCCGCTGATTCCGCTTATAAATTCCCCATTCATTCCTACGTGAATTCCCCATTCATTCCTACGTGAATTCCCCATTATTCCTACGTGAATTTACTTCGAAATTCCGGATGAATTCCTTGAAGGATTCATGCGGGAATTATGGAGGATTCCTCGAGTAGTTCGAATTCCTCGATGCAGCCCGATTTTAAAAATTTTTGGTACAAAATTCACTTTTGTTTCCTCCAACTTTCATTGAGGAATCCCGTTTAGTCCTCCATGATTCCTCCAAGAATCATACATCCGCGGTACTGAAGGTATGTTCATAAATCAATGTACATATACGTGTATGCAAATTGTGTATGTACGTACATATGTTCACTAAGGGAATCGGTGTGGATGTATGGCTTTTTATGAATAAAAACCTGGAAGTAAGCCTTCTTGGATATTGGCTGAGTTAAAACATGTATAGGAGCGGGGCATATAGCCATGTAAATAAATGCATACGTACATATACTACTGCAGAGGAGGCCACAAGTTGGAAGTGTTGTTTTAAAAAAATTGGATGCAGCAATATATCTACATATATATGCATGTATGTACATACATACACTAATGGACCATATAATAGGTGTGTTTTTTTTTATCGTTTTCAACTTGTTCTTTCTAAGCCATCTCTTCTCCAATCTCAACAAATCAGGGCTTTTTGAAAACGTATATTTATTGTCTTTAAACCAAAAGTAAAAAAAGTTTCACAAACTCCTTAATATTCAAGAAAATTAAATATATCCTTAAATCCAACAATTTCGGCTGGCCATAATAATAGGTGTATAAAGAGAAATGTTTAAATAAAATCCATATTTCGCTATTTTTGGTCTTGTTTTATAATAAAAAAAGGATCTAGCAGCTAATAGACGGTATATCCGCCATTTTTGGCAAGACTTTCTCTATTCGTCTTGGCCTGGAGGATATTAACTTCCGACAAGTTCCAATTGGAATGTTATACCATGTCCTTTGGACAATATCCGTTTTTTTTGGCAGAATGTCTTGCCAACCCGTCCTGTGAGTTCACTTCAGAGATTCTGAATAGGATTGAGGTCCGGAGATTGACTTGGCCACTCAATAACAGCCACATTTTCGTCTCGGAACCAATCCTTTCCTACTTGAGAGGCGTGTTTCGGGTCGTTATCCTGCTGGAACTTCAATAAAAGTGGCATATTATCCTCGGCATATGGTAGCATCACCGTCTCCAACAGATCTTTGTAGACGAATCTGTCCATTAGTCCGTCCTTTCGATGAGTCAAACGGACAACATACCATGAAAAGCAGCTCCATACTATTAGGCCACCGCCTTCATGTTCCACACTTTTATATGAGTCCTTGGGATCAAATTTTTTGCCTCTCGGACAACGAACGTTCCTTTTAGAAACAGAAAAGGAAAATAATTTGATCCCAAGGACTCATATAAAACTGTGGAACATGGAGGTGGTGGCCTAATAGTAAGGATTTTTTGAGAATCTTAACAAGTTTACGCGGGGGCCAAGGCAATTCTAATTGGATCAGTAAAAAGTTCACGCTGTCATAAAAGCTATCAAAGGACTCATTGGGCTTTTGCTTTCTGTTTCGAATGAGCTATTCAACGTCTACATCATCCCGCTTTTGGCGAAATTGCAAACGCAGGGCTGAGCACAAGTTGTCCCAACGAACCTCAATCACTGACTTGTGATAATGCCAGTAAAATTCGTTAGCTTTTCCCTCAAACAACACACTGGCGTTCCTGCATAATAGGACAAAATTTCTTTCTAACTTTTGATGAGTTAACGCTTCGACCCTATAAATGAAATCGTCTATTGACACCCGGCGCTCCATAGCGAAGAGAATCATTGCCGTGGCTGCGGCGGATGGGTCGCTGTTGGAGCCACGTGTATTTCTTGAGCCACTGGGGACGTGGTCCGTAAAGATACCAACATACGTCGGACGCGTTTTGGATTTTGACCGAGTCACCGACCCTTTTGTCTCTTTTACAGGTCTGCAATTGACTTGACATAACGGACAACATTCGCTCTTTTTAAAATGAGCATCGATGCACTTTTTATGAAACTCATGCTTACACACTTTTCCTCTTCTTGCTCGATTTCGAGTTTGCATAATGGACAGACCATCTCTGAACTCCCTGCGACGTAGTGTCTGGCGATCGGTCTAAGCCCATTTTGCCAAAAAAAATCTAAATTACTATACTAAATTCCTAACGATATAACTCACGAACAGAATTCGTAACGATGTTCAGACTTGTAAATGTTCAGACTAAACTCGATGCTTGATGTTTTTTGTATTTCCCCTGAGTTTTCTCGGAAAATTTAAAATAATAGGCTACTAAAGTGGACTTCCTAATTTCCGGTGCTTCCTCTTAGTGTTCCTCTTAGTGTCCCGATGCTTCCTCTGAAAACTACCCCTCTAAGGCCAAAATAAATTAAACCCCTTTTCTGGTTACAGTTCAAAAGTAGGCCAGCAGACCATCCTGGGATTGGTGCTTTCTGTTATTTCCTCCAGATGAGTTCTTCATACCTCACAGCCATTGGTAGGCAAAATGTTCCTTAACTTGAGCGTTAATGGGGCTCCGAAAAAAACCCTAATAATTATTACTGTAATGTGGAACCATGGGCTGCGACTTTGTGAGTCGATACTTGCAGGGTGTTTTTCTTGCTCGTATCGGAGGCAGCTCATGCTGCCCCTTTTATTAATAAATAGTTCGAATTGAGCGTGCTGTGACAAAAAGGAATGAGCAAAACAAAATCGGTAACTGCGCATAGATAATTCGATATCCGAAATGGTTGGAGAAATGGTTAGAGAGACTCATAGATGCGAACCCACGGCTGTTATTTTGGTCGCGATTTGCCCTCCCATCCTGTGATCACGCCCTTCAAGCTGGGCTCGAATTTCTTCCTATGCGCACGGTTATATCACCAGAGTTCAGTTGGTTTTAGACTTTGAAATACATATTTGTATTGTTATACAATAACTCTAATTGGGTTTGTGATAATCAATCCAATTCCAAATTAATTTATCTCAGCTTTTCGTACTTCAATGTCTTATATTACCAATTCAATGTATCTTTTAGCGCACATAGGCCTTCATTTACGGCTATAACCCTGTTCAATTCACTATTGAGGGTATTCGATAATATAATTCGACTTCATTGATTCTTGTGATTTAATTTTTTTAAGAGTATATGCGCTCTAGCGGCGATAGATAGACGAAAGAATCAAGCGCTATTATATGGTTTAAAAATTAATCTTTCGAGAAACGCGAAGGAAAAGAATTTTACACAAAGGTTTAACCCTCACTGCTTTTTTTTCACGACGAAAATCGATCTCCGGGAGGATTTAGCTGCAAAGAAAGTTGAGCGAGGCTTTCTCTCTGCTCTGAAGGTTTATTAATTGAAAATCCCTAGCGTCTTTTTCAAGGCAACTGCACACGCTTAGTTCATATCCTCCTTCTGATATCAATTGGCTTTCCGAACTAACCGCGAAATTTTAAACAATTAGATACTAAATAAAACCAAGAATTTACGGGCTATGAAAACAGCGGCTGTTCAGCCGAAATAATTTTATCTGCAGCTTAATGCTGATTGGACATCTTTCGAGGGCTTCGTGTAAAGAAAAACAAAATTTCTTGGCTCTAATGGCTAACGAATATCACGCCTAAACGAGGCTAACCGACATCGCTGAAACTAGCGGACGCAGAGTAAGGTTAGGGCCACTTGGCCAACATTCGTGGGGTCTTGAATGAGGTTAGAACGTAGTGTCGAGGCTCCAGGTTACAGATGATACGAGACGACTCCGCTCCGGGGACGACGACGTGGTCCGAGGCTGGTGCACCTCATCCCAATTGGCGATCTGCACGCTATAGCATAAGAGGAATCCCTCGACGTGGCGTTCGTGAGTTTTCCCTTTAACGCTCAATTCGAGCTTAAATCTCCATAGGGCCTTCTCGTTGCTCCGTTCCGGGACAACCTTAGTGCAGAGGTGGCCTCAGAAGCGCCCCTCTTAATCCTCTTAGTCGCCTCGCTAGGTCTGTAAAGCTTCTCGAGGAGAAATTTCCAGAAATAATAATGCTATGGCCTCACACAGCCGCATCCACAATGTTAATGGCGTAAAGACGACGGCGGTAGCCGAAATGAATCCCTTATTGACCTTTGGATAGTTTAATATTACCCTTATTCCAAAGATTCTATTTCACAATTTTGTTACTTCCGCGGGCGAGGCGGATTGGTGAGCCCACTCGTTCCGCGGACTTGAGTTGCACTCCAAACAATGGCCAGGCAATGGCAATGAACTTCCCTTTTAAAATTGGCTCATTGGGATTTGTTAAATTGTCGCTTCAGGTCGTTACAGACTCTAGTGCAGATGTGTCTGATTCCCATGTGGGGAATGATGATATGGATGGCATGGTGGATGCCTTGGAATCCCAAGAGGAGATAGAATAACCGCACCATAACAGAGGGAATTGTAATGGCGGGGGTTAGTGACGACCGCACCATTACAGAAGGACTTGCTATGGCGGGGGTCAATATGTGGGTGTAAAAGGAAATACGCCAAGTTATGCAATTAAACAAGTCGGAATTGTAAATTATGATTAAAATAAAAATGTAATTTGTGAAATGTTATTAAAAAATCAATTTGCTTATTTTGTCTTCTTAGAAAGTGACGACTAACAATGTAGATGAATTCAGTAGAAAGTAGAAAGGTGGAAAGTATACTTTTGGGAAGTCTGTTTAGAAAGCGCTTGAAAGACGTACGGAACTTGCTGCTGAGAATTTAATTCAAAATTCCACAGGGCCACAGACTTAGTACATGCGTACTTAATTACATATGTTTATACACGTAGTATAACCATCATATCCTTTGCTACCCTACAAGTGTATAGACACATAACACATACACCCCATGCTACCCTACAGTTATGAATCATTATCGTATGATAAGCATACCAGCAGTAGACCAAACAACATTTATTGTCTAAACATCCTGCCCCATTTAATCTAAACATCCTGCCCCATTTTCACACGCTTAAGATCGGTCATGCTAAACAAAATTATCAAATTACAAAAGAGCAATTGAATTCAAGAGAAATCGAAGAGTCAATAAAAGTTATCACAATCCATAATTAAGCTCTCGCAGAATCTTCGAGATGCACTCAAGATCCACAAAAGCTCAAGACCGAGGCTTGAATATCAACCCTTGCAGTACAATAAGTTAAGTTCAGTTTGAGACACGAAATTATTCGGTCGGTGTTCTTCAATAAAGAAATCTTGTATTAATTCGGTTAAAAAAAATAAAAAAGAGTTAGAGTGCTCTAATAAATCAATTTTTTTTCTATTCGACATACCCATTTCACAATGCTACAAACTGAAGAATAAACTCTAAATAAAATTGTGCGCAATTACTGCACTGTGTTTCACAAATAAATGACAAAACCTTAGAAAGATAGTGTTAATAGAGTAAGAATCATTAATAACAAGTTTAAGTTTTGTTAAACATTTGCCAAAGAGTGTAAAAAATATTGTTGACAATTGGGTATTGGCAGATCCAGACGAATTGGGCCAATTGTAGCACATAGAAAAATTACACGGTGCAAACGAAGGTAACCGGAGTCGGTCAGAAATAAGAAGTCGGAGCGTCGTGTATAGCATTAAAATAGTCAATTTTGTACATACATGAAATTGATAAATTCATCGTAATTTTATCAACATTTAATAAACATTTTATTAACAATTCAGCAACATTTCATTTACAAATCATAAATATTTTTTTAATTTATAATTTATAAAATTTGTATTAATATTTATTTTTACTAACACGAAAGAACAAATATGAACATTTAACCAAAAAGATCAACCTATATATTAAAGGCCTCATCAACATCATCATCAACATGTTGATAAAAGCGAGAGAAGAAAAATAGAATAACAAAACGACTAAAATTTAGGATAAAATTCTACAAGCAAACAAATTTTTTTTTTGTTTTTGAAGGTGTTCAATGCCTTCTATACTATTGAAAAGGCAATTGTAGTCAAAAAGACTAAAGATTAAGTTCGAACTTAAGAAAATATATTGTATAAAGTAATTAAGAGCGAATATGTAGTTTTAAAAAATTCAGCAAAAAGATCGGCTATTGCCTGTTCAGAATTTACTGTAATATTCATAAATGACAGCGAGGAAGGATATAAATTGGGTTTACGTTTGGTGTTAACAAACTTCTAACATTGTTTACGGTACTGCGTGAACAAGAACTTACAACGAGTCAAATAATTTCTATAACACTAAGCGTTGAGCACGGTTAAGTTAGACAGTGCACTAAGATAAGAGGAAAAAATCAGTTTTTGAGCCGGTGTGTTTAATGTCAGGCCTTTGTTGAACAAAGGAGGTTTATTAGAGACCAACCCATCTAGGTTACCGGAACACATAAAGAGAAAAATGAGTTCATGGCAAAGATTGGACCAATTAAATTCTGTTATTAAAGTGATAGTATAACTTTCGCAAACAGCGGACTCTGTTTAATCTTCTACAAAATTTCGTTTCTAAAACTGCCCCGTAATGGATAGTCACTTCGAAAGTTGGATGATAAGGATCTTTGCATTATTGAAGGAACACTAATTAGGTTTACGCTTGTAGAATCGGAGAAGGAACATGGATCCAGTAAGCGGTTTAAAGAATTAAAGACATGGTTAACATGAGACAATGATAAATCAAGCAAGCCATTTATGAGGTTATACTGTGCCTCAGTCAGAAGGATATTAGACACACCATCAGAAGACCAATGAATATTGAAGTCCCCAAGAGGCACTAATTGGTCCCTATCAGAAAGCCTGTTGAAAACTGCCTGGATTGATGAAAGGTGTTTCCAATAATTTGGCACTTCCGAAGATGGAGGGATATAAGAGAAGGCTACATAAAAACAATTACCAGTAATAGATAATTTTATGCATATAAATCCAATGGCAAAAAAATCATTAGATACCAACTGTTCCATGACAAGGCAAGAGTCAACGGCAATTAAAATTCTGCCAGCACGCTGGAAAAGACGGTGAATCTATAAAATGTACACTTACTAGGAAGAATTTCATAGCAGAGGATCTCCGGCCTTGGCCAGGTTTGAGTAAACACAATAACCCGGGATGCAAGAGAAAAACTATCAGAATACAATTTCGAGAGCTTGCTGCGTAAGCCTCTATTATTCTAATAGGAAAATTGTAAGGAAGAGGTACGTTTTTTGGGACAGGAGGTAGAGCGGACACTTAGGCTTGTGACGGTCTCGGCCGTGTTCTCTTCATTCGAGCCTCATACTTGTTGACTATAATGGGCTCGGGTAACTTCTACCTGAGCATCTTAAATGATGAAATGTCTCTGGTATACGTAAGTTTGAAGTTTTCCACCTTGATATTTTCGGCTCTGGTTTTCCCTTCTATATAGTCTAGAACACCTTCCGATGTGAGATTAGGGACAAGCCTCGAAACAAATATTGTTTTCGAATGTGGAACTGAAATTGCTGGCTGAGGGGCTGCCGTTTCTCGTTCCTGATCTCAGAATTGGATTTACAGCGGGGACCAGGAGCTGTGGCGCAGGAGAGTGGCAGGAAATCGGTTGATGTGGCTCACACAGTTGCAACCGGCCAGGAGCAGATTTCTCGCGTTTTGGCGACTCATTTAATTCATACTATTAAATTGAGCGTCAAGCGCAGAGAACAGGTCATTCGCTTTGCAAAAAGTGGCCATAATCTCAATAAATCCACTCCTGGTCTGACGCATAAAGGATGATATGATACCGGTCGACAGGCTTTACAACAATAACGGTGGCCCTTTTTGCTGCAACCGGCGTCAGCTGTGCGACCATTCATCTCAGATTACTTAGCGTGCACTACTGCTTCGCAAAGACAGCAATGGAGACTCGGCTGGTCAGCCAAAACATTTTTTTGGAAGTTCTTCATAATACAGGCAATATGTTAAGACATTTTCACAAGTTCTAGAGCCACTGTGCACACTATCAGAACAAAAAAAAAAAAACAAAGAGAGAGAGAGAGCAAAAAGCAAGAGGGTTCGAGTATGAGCAGCAGAAATCACAAGAGCGATGACCTATGAACCGGGTAAAAAAAATAAAAACGGGATAAGAAACAAGATGGACATACAGTCGGGTGTCCCGACAGTAGAACTGTACCTTTACAAATTTTTTGATTGCATTTTTTTTATTTCTTAGTATAAAATACTATAAAAATTTAGATTTACAGTTAAAAATTACAAATAAACTTAAAAAAAAAAAAAAAATTTGAGTCGTCGCCGACGGGAATCGAACCCGTGACAACTAATTTTATTTTAAATAAAAACACTTCGGGTAGACTTCAGTTTAGTCAGCTGCACTATCAACCAATCCGAAATTGGTAATCTTAATTTCATAAAAATGTGAAATGAACGTTTTAATTTATTTGGAGCCTATATCTCCGCTTTTATGGCACGATCGCAATGAAATTTGGACAATCTGTGTATTTTGATACATACATAGCTTTATAAATTTGGGAGATATACGGTTTTTTTAAATAGCTCCTCCAAAATGGGGAGCAGCAAAAATTGAAAACAAACTTGATCTGCAGATATAAGAAGTCTTAATTTCAAGTTTGGTGTCTCTAGCTTTTATAGTCTCTGAGATCTAGGCGTTCTAACAGACAAACGGACAGACGGACGGACGGACGGATATATCACACATATATATATAAAAAACTTCTAAGGATCAACATAGCCAAAAAACTTTTTAAAAGAGAATATTTTTAAAGATGCTCTAAAATAAAACATCTGTTTATATAGAGACAAATGGATATGCGGAGATATGTCAATTAAGAATAGATAGGACAAGGAGGCTCAAAAATGTACCTATTTGAGAGAAATAGGTATTCAGATATGAATTGATAGGTCATTTGTATATAGTTTTAAACAAATTAATAATTTTCTATGTACGTACCAGATTTGGGATAAAAAAAACATCTTGCAAAGTATTGAGTTAGAAGAAACAAGACTTTCCAGTTCAAAGCCATCTTAACCAAGTCGTCTTTGTTGCCGGCTTTCTTTGAATTTATAATTCTTAAAATCTGAAAGAATTATTTAAATTCTTAATTCTTCTTAAAATTTGAAAGTAATATTTGTAGTTTAATTATGTACTATAATTATCCTAATTTTCAGTCTTTTAAAATGTAGCGCTAAAAAGTGTGCGAAAATGAAATTCTGGAATAATATCAATGGCCAAATCTCAAATTTGATGAAAATTAAAAAAAAAAACAAACAAAAAAGTAAATGAGTTCATATTTACAATTTAACAATACTTTCTTGTAGTCTTCTGCATATCATATCAACATTTTACGCGAAATAGTACAAAAAGGTAAAATAATCCTGAATTTGGACCGAAGATTCATCAGTTACATATGTATATCGCAGTTATTTTTCCTCTTCCCGGTTTAAAATTGAAAGTTGGAACAATAGAATTGATGCATTTAAAAAATTGAAGAATCCGAATCAAGATATAAAATTGGAGCCAGAAAATTCTTCTCATGGTTGTATAAGGCTTTTTTTTTAATATTTATTGTAAGTTTTTATTATTTGATTAGCGCACTGCTACCCTACCTTTCGACCCAACCTCGCATTTAAAATTATAGGAACTTTTCCAAAGCGAAAATAGCTAGAGAATTGCTAAGCCCAATCGCGATTGACAATGATAGTACGATTGAACAATTAGTCAAAGGAAAGCTCAGAACTGAGGTTTCCGTGCAGTCAGCTTCCCAAAACTTAATTCATTCTTTTATAAAAATCCTTAGGCCAACGTTTATATTTCTCGGCGCTGCCAAATTTAAGCCAAATTACACGTGGCAATAAAATTTACTGTAATTTCCTTCTGTGAATTGTGAGTGGAAAAAGGTGATTAAGTGCCAATTTAGTGAGTCTCAATGCTAACTCAATTTTCATAGGGATCTGACTCCGGACGCGTGACGGAGGCCTAGACCTCGAAAAGTCAGATTTCCTGCTCTACGACCGTCTTTAGCCCACTCCGCTGACCGCCTGCAGTAGATCTCATTTGACTTCCATTTTCGCTCCATAGTCCGCTGCTCGGACGGATTTAACCTCCGGCCGTCAGTTACATAGCCTGCCACGTTTTGGATGTGAGCCGGTGGAAGACATGAGTACAGCCAACCAATTCCGCTGTGCGGAAATTTTATTCGACCGGATCAGGCGCTCATCTTATGGTTACCACTCTCGCCACGCTGCAGTGGAAACCCCTCCGCTCCCCTCATCTGCCCGACGAAGGCCGGCGCTGTTGATACTCGCTTATCGCAAGTGCAGTGGATGCTGCCCAGGACCCGTTGGGACCGCCAAGACGAACACCTACAGGTGTTGGAGCTAATCTTTTCTTTCGTTTTGTTTTGATTATACATTTCATTTATATTCCTAAGTATTAATGATTTAAATACTCGCAGAGCAACTGGAGTATGGCATGCGTTAGAAGTTTGACTTAGGGTTCTATAAAATTTGACCAACAGCTCTTCAACGTCAACGTGAACTTGGGCCCAACATTACTCACGTAGCATGGAGTGATCAATTTAAAAAGGTCGTGAGTACAAAATAAAACCACAACAAGAACAAATACCTATTATAAAAATTCTATCAAATGCCGCTCTACCGCCCCTTTTGAATTCTTGCTCTCTTTTATGATTTTATTAACTTTAATTGATATATAAATACTTATTACTATATTTTTATTAAATATATTAAGTACTATAAATCAAACTATGGGTTACGGAATAAATAGGAAAGAAAAGAAGATAAGTTAAGATTTGTTATTTGCAATTTAAATCAAAAAATAAAGAATCAATGAAGATAAATTTGGAAAAATGAATTTACAAGTGAAATATAGATTTATTAAATATGAATGTTGGTTTGTCGAGTATTTGAGTCGGACATTTTCTTTATTATGTGGTAGGGTTATTTGAACTCGGCCAAGGGACAATGAGGAATTTTAGGAACGCGTGGAACTATTAACACCTTAATTCCCAATACATATCCTTAGTACATATTTAACGCGAGTCGGCGTGCATCCGCCGTATATTTATAATTTCATTTTCGCACAATATTTCGCTAGTTCAGCTTTGAGTATGATTTATTGTTTTGAATAAGCCGCACTAATTAAATGTAGTAGCGTCGTACTATCCCTGGCTGAAAAGAACCCCGATATACGGCGAGCTAGACCCGAGCCTAGCAAGAGTGCGCATCCTCAGCTAAGGAAGTACCAGGTCCTCTTTTGTAAAATTCGAACTGCATTCGTCTACCGCCGAAGTCTCGCGAAGTTCGGACAATATTTTATGTCTTTATTTCGAAGTCTCGTTTTGTCCCGTTTCTCCTAATTCTTTTCATTTTCTTCTTCTTGTGTCTTTACACGTGTTCGCGTATTATGCAGTTAAAAATGCGTATAAATTTTAATTATAATAATAAATAGTAAAGTTATTTTAACTCAATTAATAAATTCATTTGTAGAATTGATTTTAAACATGGATATGAGTTCAACCTAGACTGTTTAAGTTTGCAGAGTTTCTTTTCCGTTAAAGCTAGTATGAATCTTTGTACATATTTATGTATGTCTAAAAAAATGAATTTTTAATTAATCTTTAATTTACAGATAACATATGTAAATTCCCGGAAGGATCTTTAGATGTCGGATGAAGCCCGTAAAGCTTGAAGTTAATGCAGAAATAATGCTTACAAAAATTTTACATTAATAAAAATATGAAATTTAAGTAAAAAAAGCAACAAATTAATCTGGGATCCCAGGGATTTTCTATAAGTTTCTCTTGTGTTTTCTCTGGGATTCATCCCTGAATTCCTACAAGATTACGCTCTGAATTTTATGTGAAATTCGCCATTTGACAATGAAGTTATTACAGGGTCAGAAGGTACTATATGGACATTATATGGACGTTGTTGCACTACGATTAGTACACTCAAGTGACCCTTATGAGACCAGGCACGTGCTGTTAGAGTTAGGTATTAGTAGAAAATATGGAAAAGAATACGAGGAAAAAAACTATCGGCGAGCTGCCTGAGTGTTTGCATGCATGCGATCTAAGTGGGTAAGGATTAAAGTTTTTAGTTTAGGAAGACTATCAACATGTGTGATTACCGAATAGAAATCATTATAACTTGTACTCTAAAGGGTTCTCTGCAGTTCATAGGAGGTTCTACAATGGCACAAAACTAGGGAAACATACGATCTAGTATTTCTACTCGGAACGTGGAAATTGAGCTGAACTAACAAGACAGTACTTTCCACATCGCCGTGAATAATGTTATAAATAGTTCTACGATTAGCCAAGGAGGTTAAGTTAATTAGGAGAAGTCTAATATAATAGGAGGGTAATCTCTGTTCAGCATCCTAGTTTAAGCCGCGTAAAGCGAAAAGCAAATAGTTCTTTTGGACCGATTCGATGCATTTACTGTGGACCCCATACTTGGGGCTCCAAACGCAAGATCCATATTTTAAGATAAGACGAACTAATGAGATATATATAAAGTTTTAGGTTTATAGGGGTCATCGAATTCATTCTACCACCGTTTAATAAATCCCAGCATACCCCTGGCTTTATTCACCATGCACGAAATATGATCGATAAAGTCAAGTTTGGGATCCAGGCGGACACCCAAGTCATCAACTGAGTTAACTTTTTCCAAAGAGCAGCAGATCAAGGTCTGTTTGTAAATCAGACTGGTAAGCGACGTCCTTGTATTGCACACAAAGCTTGACATCATCAACGTACATGAGTACTCTAGAATTTGTCAAAACTTCGAGCAGATCATTAATAAATTGTGACGAAGTCACTCGTCATGTAAATATAATGTATATGTACAAAGTTTTCCATGGCTCCAAACCTCTGGGTTGGAATCGCTTCTGAGTGCCATACTAAGAAAAGGATCCGTTTTTCTTCTGACATTGTGTCTAAAAAGTGCCATAGCTTGAAGGGTAGCAGGTAATAGCAGTTCATATTACACATTTTGGACGCATAATGATTCTCACTTCCGGATAGTAAAAGAGTTAGACTGAATCCAGGTGAATATAGTAAGTTCTACTCCACGAACGACAGGTGTATAAACTGCGGTTTCGTTCTCAATACACTTAGTTACCATTTCGTTTTATAAGCTACACATTTATAGACCGGTCACAAACATTGATTTTTTAAATAAAACATACCTTGAAGTTATTAAAAAGCCAATTTTTCAATAAGTTTAGTAAAGAATTTAGATTTTCCAGAAACTCAAAATCAATTGTTTTTAAAGGAAAATTTTGCAAAATCAAATTGTGTGTTTGTCAGTTCACAGCTGATGATCAGCTGATCGTAGAGCTTTTAAAAATCTGTGAAAAATCTAAGCATCTCAAACTTGTGAGAAAAATCAACGCTTTTTGAAAATTTGAATAAAATGCCGCTAGCAAGACCCAATCGCCCACTGTGCTGCAGCCCGATTTTAAAATTTTTGTATTAGAATTCCCCCCACCTTGAGGTCGCTTTTTTGCCTGTAGGATGCGGATCTTATTAAGGTTGCATTTCGCAGCAATTCCATAAACCTAAAGTACGTAAAAGAGACTGGGCGCTGGTATGGACTTATATATTATGACCTTGAAGATAAGTGATAGCCTGTTGCGTAGTGTAAGTAGCCGTGACATACATATGTACATATGTACATATGTACAAGCAACCTTGCTCCGGAAGGAGTGCTGTATAGCCGTGAAGGTAAGCTTCCTGTCTAGGGTGATACCTAGATATTTATACGCCAGATGGTGCCTAATTGTACTTCCATTGAGACTGACGCCTGGACATGTATCTCGTCGGTTTGTAAACGTCACATTGGCGCATTTGTCGGGGTTAATTCGCACATTCCAATTCTTCGCCCATTGCTAAAATGCATCCAGGTATTCTTTCGGTGAAAATTTTCATTTTTTTGTAATTTTATTAAGTTTATATCCTAGCGCAACAAGTTTACACTTATAATTATAGCACTAGTCAAATGAATTAAAAAACATATTTACTTACATAGACTTATAACTAATACTTAATATTAACCAATTTTTTTCTTTTCCATTATTTGACATAGTTCTTATATTGAGATTTAAACTGAGTTGCAACCCTAATTGACTTATATCTATGCGGTAGATAGTTCCACTGTGCTTATTAAAAAATTCCTATTCCAGCACAATGAAGTATATTTTGGGCATATAAAATATTTTGGTTCATGAGACTTTACAATTTTGTGTAAATATACTTGAGTCCTATATTAAATCCACGAAGTCTAGTTTAGGTCCAGAATTTTATAAGTCATTTAATTTTTAAAAACATATCTAAAAATAGTTTCAGGCTGCTACTAGCTTGAGCATATCCCGCGAATCACACCAAAAACTTCTATCCCATAAGACATAGTAGGAATAAGAATGACCTTTGCTACCAATAGTCTAATTTCAGTCGGAAGAAAAGTCTTTGAATATGAGAGCTGACGCAGCAACCCATATATTCGCCCAGTAGCTTTGGAGATATGTTTGCTCCAACTAAGAGTATTACTGAAAGTAAAACCTAAATTAACTGCGTGCTCTTCAAATTGTATCGGTCTATCATTGATTAGTAAATTGGGTATATTACTTGTATCAACAGGTTTTTTGGAAATTACTTTATCGGGTTAATACTCAAGCCATTACTTCTTGCTCACTTATCAATTACTTCAAGCAATATATTACTAGCTCTAACACAAACATTTAACTGTTTAATAGGACTACTAACATAAATTTTCACATACAAATGATACAAATGAACTTCACAATCAGACAAGCGACTTGGTAAATCATTTACATACATATAAAAAAACAAAGGGCCAGAACTGATCCTTGGGGAACGCCACTCGTGAGCTCGATGTAGCTTGAAATTCGATCACCCAAAACAACTGCCTAAAACCTATTATACAGATACGTTTCAATAAACCTAACGGCAGTACTTGATAAGTTAAAAAGGGTTTTTAGTTTAGTACTGAGAATATGGTGGTTAACTGAGTCAAATGCTTTACTATGGTCAAGAAGGTTCAATAAAGTCACACAATTATTGTCAAGTTGTTTACGAATGTCTTCCACGATGTTAGTTATTGCACTAACGCAACTTCTCTATTTCTTAAACCCCGACTGCTTCTGCGACATCGTAAGACCCATCGTAAGAGACGTGGAATGTGCGTTCTTCCAGGGTGCCAGACCCTGTCAAAAGCCTGTTGTATGTCCATGGCTTCTAGCGTAAAGTTGTCTACTCTATGTAGTTGCTCAGGAGTGCCGTGCTGTAGGCAGAATCCAAACTGGTATTTAGGGATCGCTCTAGTAACATGTTTAAGAAATAGACGCCTATTTAGGATCAGTCTTTCCATGATTTTCCCAGGGATGGGAGAAGACTGATAGTTCTGTACGAGTCCACATTTGTCGGCAGTTTTTCAGGCTTAAGTATCATTATTGTACTCGCCGATTTTCAGGCTTTTGGAAAGAATCCAATATTTAAAATACTTTTTTATATCAGCACAAGGAACTGCAATGCGTGATCTGGAAGAAGTCGAATGGGTCTGTTGTCAAGAAGGCCTTCCCAAGGAGTTTTCTTTGGAGACATTTTAGTTACTAGGCCCTTTACTTCTAGCTTGCAGGCAGAAATGGAGATTCCAAAGTTATGAAGAAGTCTATTTGGTCCTGCTTTCTTCGGGCAAAGGCCTTATGTAGACAGTTGGCCAGCCTATTGTGGATCTGTTGAATATGGTAATCTCCTATTCTTACATATTCACTTCTAACTCTGCGCTTCAGACTAAGCAGTGCCACAACTCTGTGCGGTAGCTGGAGTGGTCTAGAAGCGCATGTGTCATGCCGATTTCTGGATGCAGCAAGCTCCGCAGCCTGGTTTAGTTTGCTCTTGAAAAGGCTGATGGCATTATCAATATCTCCCGCCTCAAGCATTTGCATATTAACCTCACTTAGCTGTTCAAGGTGGGCTATGAATGCGTTTACGTTAGAACCGTGGGCAAGTAGTCTCGGACGTTGTGGTTTTCTTAACGGCGCACATTTGGCGTTGCATAAATCAAAAAGTCATATTCGCAAAACTATAATATATATTTAAACTATACTTAATCGACAGAGAATTTCACAACGATTCCAAATCCATTGAAAAAACTATTTTCGGACCATTTTTTTCAAAGTTGAAAAATATTTCCGTTTTTGCGACACACACAAAAAAAGAAAATTTGGTTGACTTTTAGATAATATTACACAAAAACTAGACAACCAATCGGACTGATTTTGGTTTTAACTTATGAATGTCATAAACTATAAATTACAGCAAAAAACGACAGTTTGGGTTTGGCTTATACAGGTAAATCGTTACCTGCCAGGTGTCCATTTTTAACACCTTTTCCAGCCTAAAGTAGTCTAGAACTTTTGAAGCACCACAGAGCACTCAACTTCACATTATAGGTCAGTTCCGTGTATCTTTCCTGAGCCAGAATCCGTTTAGAAAGTCTGCGTTGAGCTGCGACTCCACCTTTGGCAGCGATTTTAGTAAAACAACTCAGGGTCAAAAAACACGAAATATGGATGAAAACGCTTCAAGGGTACCCGTAGCGCGCAAGGGCATTTGCAGTGTTAAAATCGTGAATTATTTGTATTGAATGATTTTAAGACGCGAAAGGATGAGGAATCAAATGTTTATAGTTTAGAAATGCTTCAGCTATTAGAAATTCCCTCAATATAGGTTTATTGTTAGTCAAAATGGTAGAAAAATTAACTTAAAAATTTCTAAATTTAAATGTTAAATGTTTAAAATGTTGTAAAATACTCCATTCACCTGGAAATGAAGATTCAGACTGCGAATGATGTGGATGATGCTGCCTTGCTTTTGGAGCAAAAAGTCATTACTGCAGCGGAGCTTGCTGCGCCCAACAGCAGTCTCTCTTCCAGGTCCTCCCCCCCACTTCCCCCGGAGCTTAGGGCTCTCATTGAGTTCAAACACAGGCTCAGGAGGATGTATGCAAAGTCCCATGATGTAGATGTACTGAGGGTCTATCGAAGGTAGGGCAACAGGGTGAAGAAGTTGTTAAATCTTCTGCGGCAGAAACGGTTAAAAGAAATCGGAGTAACAATAGGAGACGATTTGGTCGCTATTTTACTACTATATAGTATAGTTTGCCGGATTCCTATGAGACTTTTAGGTGCGCAATGGAGACTCGAGATGATCTACCAAGTCCAGAGGTACTTCGTGAAAAAATATTGGAAGAATCGGAGGCAAGAAAGACAAAAAGTGAACGTGAAGAACAGAGTGCTTCGTACGCGAAATCGGAAATCGGTACAAAAAGGAAATAACAATGAACGTAAATGAAAACGCATACATAGCCGAAGGAGGTAGTAATATGTGGTGCCTGGACAGCGGTTGTTCGGCACATATGAGTTCTAATAAGAATTTGTTCAGCAAAATAACGGGAGTGGAAAAGACATTGCATTTGGCAGACAGTAACACCACAAAAGTAAATGGTGTTGGTGATGTAAAAATTAACATAGAAGGAAAGAAAAATATGCAAATTAATCTTAAAGAAGTTTTGTTAGTGTCTGACCTTCGCTAAAACTTTCTTTCAGTTTCAAAAACAACCGAAAAAGGTTACGAAGTTATTTTCGTAAAGATAAAGCTATAGTTATGAAAAATAAAAATGAAGTTTGGCTTCGAGCAAAGAAATTTGTATTATTTAAATACCGGAAAAAATGAAGCAAACAAAGTGAACGAGGAACAAAGCGAAATAGAAACATGGCATCGTCGGTTCGGCCATCTTAACGAAAAAGATTTGATGAAAATGGCGTTATGCGGAAAAGTTCACGGAATTAACTTTAAAAAAAATGACAAAGTTCGGTTTTTTTTTTGAAGAAAAAATTGGATGAGGATGAATTTGAGGAGTGCGAAATGGCGTTCTTAGCAGCAATAGGCGATTCATTAACACTGGAGGAAGCATCCACGTCCAAAGATGCAGTAAATTGGAAACGAGCAGTGGAAGATGAGTTTATGGCCCAAGTTCTCAATAAAACTTGGGAGGTAACAGAACGCCCGAATAATCGAAAAATTATTGGAAACAAGCAGTTCTTTAGGGAAAAAGAAAGCACGTGTGGTTGCCAAGGGATATTCGCAGAGACCTGGAGAAGATTATTTTGAATCATTCTCACCTGTAGTGCGATTCACGTCAGTGCGACTATTGGCCGCATTATCAGCAGAATTTCAAATGGAAACTCATCAAATGGACGTCGTCACAGCCTATCTAAACGGTGAGCTGCAGGAGCAGGACATATCTGAGAGCTTTAGAGAGTTCATGGTAAAACTGGAGTCAGGTGCTAAAATCGGATTGAAACGGGAAGTAGCATCGGCAGAATTCATAAGGACAGCATGTTATTGGAGAAAATCCTTAAAACAATTGAAGGATCCCGTAAGCTTACTACGAAAGGCTCCTTACAGACTCCATAAATCAGGTTTTCGTTGGTATTGCAAGCTTACCGAGAAGCTTAAGGAAATCGGGCTTAGCCCAACTGGTTACTATATACGCAGATGATTTGCTATTGGCGTCGAATCATCCTAAAACCAAAACGCACTTGGGAGCATCATTCAAGATGAAAGATTTTGGACCAGTATAGACATGTTTGGGCATCGAATTCAAGCAGGATACTCGAAAGCAGACAGTTTTCCTGAATCAAGAAAAATACGTCGATAACATTCTAGAAAATAAGGAATGGACGACTGTAAGCCAGCCATAACGCCGATTGAGGCAAAGTCTGCACTTAAGCGCCCGGAGAACCAAGACGAGGAAAAAATGAAACGGTATCCTTTTCAAAGCTTAATTGGTTCTCTTATGTTTCTTGCAGTTTCTACGCGACCTGACATCGCGTTCGCAGTAAATTTTCTGAGCCAGTTCAACTCCAACTACTCAGCAGAGCACTGGAAGGCGTCGAAGCGTATGCTCCGGTACTTAAAAGGTACGAAGAAGTTTGGGTTACTCTTCAAGAAGACTGCACCTTGTGGATGCAGACTGGGGGTACAATCTATCGGATCAACAGTCCTATTCGGGGCAAGCGTTCATCCTGGCAGGCGCTTCCATATCTTGGGAGTCGCGCAACGTACCGTAGCAGAATGTCCGATGTCAGAAGCAGAAAAAAAAGGCGTTGTATCTAAAGGCCCTTGTTACCCGGATTGGATCGACTTGTGAATCGGTCCGAATCTTTAATGACAACCAGAGCGCACAACATCTTGAAAAAGTTTTTGCTTCCATCCACGGACTAAACACATCGAGATTCGCCACCACTTTATTCTAGAAAAGCAAAAGTGGTGATGTCACGGTCGTATACATGTCGACAGAGAAGATGCCCGCTGATGTTCTAACCAAAGGATTAGCAAGAAGCTAACATAATAATTGTATTTGTTCTTTGGGTATAACTAGTATATAAGTATACGATTACTATTTTGAGGGGGTGTGTTCGGATTAAGCGCCTTATTCAAAGTACTAATCTGGCAGCTCAGTTTTGAGTTTTTGAGTTCCGAGAAGTTTACGTCTAGCATCAAGAAGCGATCAATCTTACGCGTATTTAATTTACCTTTTGTAGTCCTATTAATAACCAAGAATAAACATTATATGTTAATCCTAAACGGATGTGACTCTTATTTACTCGGATACTAGTGCACCTGCGTTGAAAGAATATTCTAAATGTGTTAGTTATAATTTTTTTTTCGAAAAATTGTCCTATGGTAGCTATATGATATAGTCGTCCGATCCGGCCGTTCCGATATATGTAAGACTGAGAGTATATAGAAGACTAACTGATAGCTTTAAAACTGAGGGACTAGTTTGCGTAGAAACGGTCAGACGGACATGGTTAATTGTAGGATGCTGCATGCAGAAGCAATCATACATGCCTAAAAGTAGGTTTTAAAATAAAAAGAAAATTATATCTCGCGGATGGGTCTAAGATAAAGCACGCAAAGGCCGTTGCAAGGGCACGAAGGGGTAAAAGTATCGCTCCTATTAAGCCAGCTATCGGAAAGATACTCTACCCAAAATGCCCAAAAGAGTTTGCTGACAACGCCAGCGTGGGCGAGGTAGAAAATGAGGCTCTGGCCGACGCCTTCATCTATTCTTGTGAAAACCTCAAAGCGAGCGGACACGCCAAAAGTTTTAGTGGTATCTACTGACTTGCAGCCAAAGATAGGCAAATTCAAGCCAAGGCAAATCGGACGGAGTTAGCCGTTTTTCTTTTGTTTCTTGCAATTGTTTAATAATTGTGCATTATATATAACTTGGGATAGTTCAACCAAGCCGTGGGGCTAGGTTATTGCATTATTATAGGGTAAATTGTGTTCACAGACGAGCCCCCGAAGAACCATGGAGCTGGTAGTGGATGCTCAAACCATACCATACCCTAATCTAGAGTCTACCATCTGGAGTTGCTGTCATCAGCTCGCTAATCGCCGCTTCCGAAAGCGCCAGTGGAACTCAAAGCGCAGCAGCGAGCGCCTCAGCGAGCGCAGTCACGAGCGCGATTCGGGCGGGAGACGCGCGGGGCGGAACCCCAAACTCCAAAAGGGAAACTCCGGAAAACGTCTCGGTTCTTAGTGGCAGCAGCATCCGACCCCCCAGAACGGCCGCCGGAGGAGCGGCCTGAGAAAATCCGGTGCAATTCCGCCCGGAATCGATAGTTGGAGCCGAAGTTGTTGTTGGGTTTGATGTTTTTTTTTTTGTTATGTTTGTGTTGGGCTAGAAAACTAAAAAAATAAAGAACCATATGCAGTGAAAAATTCAAGCAGTAGCAAATTCCCGAAGCCAACGAACTTGTTAAACCACCAGCTATTTTAATTTTTCCTCTAAGAAAAGAGCCACCGGAGGCGGCTGCACTAAAAAAAAAAAAAGTAAAGCCAGAAAAAAATGAAATATTAACTGACTAACTAAGGCAGAGAGGAAAGGAAAAGGGCAAAAATTATTGAAATATTAAAAAAAAATGAAAATTTTGGATTAAATCATTAATTATTATTGACCTTTTTTTATGGTTGTCATGCATTTGTATATGGCTTTTCTGACCCTTACTATTTTTGTTTGTGCAGTGATTTTTCAGGGAATGCAGAACGAGAAAGCGCTTTTGTCGTTGGAGTTCCCGTAACCATATGAGTGAGTGATCCGCCGCTGATCGGCTATGTTCTTTCTCTTTCCTCCTATTGAAAGCTTTCCTAAGCATGACCTACATTTGATGCACAGATGTTTTCGGTGGCCTTGGCCTTGAAACTTATAACGCAACACACGATCCACATAAAATAGATAAATAAAAAACAAGTAAGAAAGCTACAGTCGAGTGAGCTTGACTGTGAGATACCCGCTACCCATAGTAAATAGTTAATACATTTTTGAACATAACGGACAAATGCAAATGCAAGTGTAATATAATACCATGCATACAAAAATACATTTTTTTTTTTTTTTTTTTTTTTTTATTATTTAAAAGATATAAGATATAAGGAAAATATACAATTGGATAGAATAGGTGGGGGTAGGGAAAGTAAGTCCACTCCCGCGGGACTGCCGCAGAGCTATACTTCGCGGGGGCGGTTGGCGGTCATGCCGCTCCTCGTTAGCCGACCGAGCGTCGGATCTGCTCCCGTCGCCTCAGCTCTCTGAGCACGGTTGCTGCCATGTTGGCAACCGCATCCCAGTTCTCTGGAGTCTCCAGCATGCACCCTACAATATTCTCGGGAGTGAGGTGGCATCCCGTTGTTTCTTCCGCGGCCGCTCGTTGGGAGCTAAATAGCGGACAGGCAAAAAATGTGTGCTCCGCGTCTTCTCTTGCTCTACTGCCGCAAACGTCGCAGTGTGGATCCGCCTCATGTCCGAACCTATGCAGGTATGCCTTGAAGCAGCCATGGCCCGTTAAGAACTGCGTCGTGTAATAGTCAACCTGCCCATGCCTTCTGTTTATCCAGGGATCCAGTTCGGGGATGATTCGATGAGTCCAGCGTCCTGTGGTTGCCCCATTCCATCTCGCTTGCCACTGCGTGAGCGTGCTGCTCCTCTGGGTTGCGCTACCAGAGTTGCCGGTCCTGCGCTCCGCTGCCAGTAGGTCGATGGGGATTGTTCCGGCTACAACCAATGCGGCTTCTTCTGATACTGTGCAGAAGCCGCTGGCGATCCGCAGTGCGCAGCGTCTGTAGACCGTCTTGCATTGGCGGCTGTAGCTGGCTGTCCGCATGGCTTCCTCCCATATCGGTGCTGCGTACAGGATGGTCGAGGTCACCACCGTTGCTATAAGCCGTCTACTGTGTTGCCTTGGTCCTCGTGTGTTGGCCATCATCCTCGAGATTGCCGCCGTGGCCTTGGATGCCTTGGCCGCAGCGTACTCCAGGTGGCTCTTGAAGTTCAGCCTGTGGTCGATCATCACTCCAAGGTACTTTAGCGCAGGGCTGGACTCAATGGTGGTCGAGCCGACCCGGATGCTCGCCTTCTCTACTGCCTTCCTGCTGCTTATGAGCACTGCTTCCGTTTTGTGCTCGGCGAGCGAAAGCCCGTTATCTGCTAGCCAAGCCATCAGCATGTCGATCGCGTGGCTGCATTTCGCCGAGACGTCGGTCAAGTGCTTCTCCACCGTGACCAACGCAATGTCGTCTGCGAAGCCCACCACAGAGCAGCCTTCAGGAAGTTCCAGCCTCAAAATGCCGTCATACATGACGTTCCATAGGATTGGCCCAAGGACTGATCCTTGTGGAACGCCTCCCGTCACCTGGTACGCCTGGTTGCCGGCGTCCGAGCTGTACATCAGGACGCGGTCCGTGAAGTAATCGGCTATGAGCTGTACAAGGTAGCCCGATATGCCGCTGCGCTGGAGTGCTTGCAGGACCAGACTCCAGTTTGCAGAGTTGAAGGCATTTTTGACGTCTAGGGTGCACACCAGACAATACTTCTTAGTGCCTCCCTGCCACCTTTCGCCTTCGATGGCGTTTGCTGCCAGCTGCGTTACCTCGCGTATCGCGTCGATTGTGCTCCTCTTCTTCCGGAACCCGTGCTGGTGGGTAGATAGGGCTCCGCGCTCCTCTATTTTCTTTTCCAGCCTGTTGCATACAATGCGCTCGAATATTTTCCCCACCGTGTTCAGCATGCAGAGGGGCCGGTAGGAGGAAGGGTCATCGTTAAGCTTGCCAGGCTTCGGGATGAGGGCGAGCCTTTGCTGTTTCCAGGCTCTCGGGAAAGTCCGCTCGCTGAGGCATGTATTAAATACCTGCGCAAAAGGTGTCGGGAACGCCTTGACTATAGCATGCAGGGCTGCGTTGGGGATGCCGTCGGGTCCTGGGGCCTTGGATACTTTGCAGCTAGACAAGGCGCTCAGGACTTCCTCTTCGCAGGTCGGTTCCGGTCTGCCTGTGATCACGCTGGGCAGTCTTAGTGGCGGCTGGGCCGGGAACAACGTAGAGACGATAGCTCCCAACTGTTCCTGCGATGTTGGCGTGGGCTGTCTGGTAAGTTTTCCCATTACCAGCTTGTATGCTGACCCGAAGGGCTCCCGGTCTGCCGCGTCGCAAAGTTCCTGGAAGCACTTGCTCTTACTTGCCTTGATCGCCACCTTGAGGGCTCGCTTTCTTTCCCTGAAGCTGGCCTCGTACTGCTCATGCGCGGGGCGGTCCCTGCTTCGCTGACACCTCCGCCGTGCAGATAGGCACTGTCGTCTTGCCGCCTCTATCTCCTGGTTCCACCAGGGTACTGGTCGTCTGCCGTTTCCCCTGCAGCATCTCACCATCGCAGCGTCGCAGGCTGCCTTGATTTTCGCGGACAGCCCCTCCGCGCAGGTATTAGCATCCCCTGCGGTTGTGGTGGCGTCCATGTTGGCAAGTAGCGCATCAGTGTTGAGGGTGCCCGTCTTGTAGGCCATTTGGCGGTTTTGCGGGCTCGGCTGGTCAGCCCTAATCTCCATAATGATCGCCGCGTGGTCACTATGCGTGTATAGGCCGCTGACTCTCCAGCTGGTGTTCCGCGAGACCTCAGGGCTGGCAAAGGTCAGGTCGATAGTTGACTCTCGTCCCGCCTTGCTGTAGGTGCAACGGGCCCCATCGTTGAGCAGGCATACGTCCAGGGTTGCAAACGTGTCCAGTAGGATCGTTCCCCGCTGGGTCGTCTTCGCGCTGCCCCACTCGGTGGCCCAGGCGTTGAAGTCTCCTGCTATTAGCACCGGCGATCTCCCGCGGGCATCCTGGGCGATTTCCAGGACTATGTCCCTGAATGCGTCTATGCTCAGACTCGGGGCTAGATAGCAGCTGTACACCGTCATCTTGTGGAGTGTGGCCCTGGTGTATCCCGGTCTCGCCACTCGCTGTGATAGGTGGCCAGCGGGCTGCCCGCAGCTCCAGATGGCTGCCCCACCGTCGGCACTCTGCTGCCATACTCCCTCGTGTTTCGCTCTGTATGGCTCACTCAGTATGGCGATGTCCGTCTTCGACTCAGAGACAGTTTGGGACAGGAGGTCTTGGGCTGCTCTGCAGTGGTTAAGGTTCAGCTGGAGGAGCTTAACCATTTTGCATGTGCTTGGTGGCCTTCTGGTACTCGGGGCAGGTCCTGCTCAGGGTCGCATGCTCCGATTCCTTCGCGCTCTTGCCTCCTCGTGCGCACAGAATGCACTTAGGCTTGCCGTGGCACGTCTTGTGTTGGTGGCCTAGGCCCCCACATCTAAAGCAGGACTCCTGCGTGACCTTTGCTGCTGCGTCTGAGGCCCTGCACCTCACCGAGGTGTGCCCGAAGCCCATGCACTTGAAGCACCGCCTCGGCTCCGTTTTCTGCCTGATTCGGCAGACTACCCATCCGATCCGGATTTTGCCCTTGTCCAGCAACCTCCTTGCGTGCTCGGGTCTAAGGTTGACCGTTGCTACTTGGGTCCCGCCGAATGCTTTACGCATCCTTGGCGCCGCATTGCTTGGGATATCGCAGTCCTCTCCCGCGAAAATGGCCATGGTTACCTCCTCCCCGCTGGTCATGTCGTCCAGGTCGCGGATCTCCACCTGCACCGTCTCCTGCATGACAGACACCTCCGCTTTGTCGGAGATGGCCGTCTTTAAGGCCGCCTGGAGCTGCTGTGTGGCTGGGTCCAGCGGCTTTTGCATCCGCAGTAAAAGGCCACCGTTGGCTGTCCTTCGCAGGCCTTGGACGTTGCCTTTGAGTCCCTGTAGGGAGGGCTCCGTCTTAACGATCCTGAGCATATCAGCGTAGGATCCTTCGCTGCATTTGATGAGGATCGCATCGGGCCGTTGTTTCCTCGGTAGGGCGCGGGATTCTCCCTCCTCACTGCGCGCGCTGGTCGTGCTATTGGCCTGGGAGTCCTTCGGCTTGGGTTTTGCCTTGACCTGCTGCCATGCCGGTTTTGCTGGCCTGACTGCGGGAGCTTCTGCTTGGGCTGCGTCTGCCAGCGTAGGGGATGTCTGCTGACTCGCACAAGTGGTAGGCCGCTCGTGGTGGGTGTTGGCCAGCGCCGAGCTGAGGTCCAGCTGCACCTTTTTCATAGCCAGCATCGCTTCAATCGAGCCCTGCGTGACGTGGCGGACTACTTTTTTGTTGTTGCTCTTCGTGTCCGTAAACTTGGCGATCATTTCGTCGAGCATCACTCCCAGCTTATCGGCCAACTCTACTGCATTAGCCTCGACCTTCTGCTTTTTCGATGCGGCGTCCGGCTTGCGTTCAGGGCTTGCAGCGTCCCTACTCCTTTTCGGGGTGGTCAATTCCTCTGGATTGTCGCCAAAGGCGAACATCTGGCCGTGGACCTTTGGCGGTGCCGACATCGGGTGCGCCTCAGTCGAGGTTGCAGGAGGCGAGCGTTGCACGCGCTGCTTCACCCGCTGGAAGTTGCGCAGCAGCTCCTCCTCTGCCCTCGCTACCGCTAGGGCCTGGCTCTCTTCATTCTGGCCCGCAGTTGGCTTCTCCATGCTCATGTCGCCTGCTCCTAGGTGGGGTCCCCCGGTGCACAGGGATTTCCCCCGGTGGATGCCTGTTGGGAGATATACCGCTCCTTCTCGGTCCCCAGAGCCCCTTTCAAATGGCGCCGCCTCGGCGGGGGGGTTGGAAAATGGCCAGTTCCTCGGCCTTCTGCTTCTTCTCCCACAGGAGCCAGGTGCTGGGGTTGCAGGAGGTGGGATCTAGCTTGCTAGCCGGTCCAGCCCAGTTTGGACCCTGATTGGTTTAAATTAAAGCCAAAGCTTTAGTTTAATTTAAATTGTTAAAGTCCAATTCAAAGTTAAGCTAAAGCCTGGGCTTTAGTTTAAATTTAAATTTAAATTAGAGCAAACTTAAATTAGTTTAAATTTAAATTTGTGCTTAAATTTAAATTCAGATTTAATTTAATTTAGTTCAAATTTAAATTTAATTTTAAATTTAATTTAAAGCTGATCTGGATCAGGGCTTAGGCGGGCTTCGTGCGTTGTACAACACTACGCCGTTGTAAAAGCTCCTTGCTCGTACGTTGCACAACACTGTGGTCAGCTGATCTTTGTTTTGTTGTGTCGTCGAGGAAAAACGCGGGGAAAAAATGTGGCTTGTGGAAACCAATTGGATCCGGGAGAGTGAGAGGCGAACCGGGAAATAGGAGCGCTCACTGGATGCGAGAGGGGTTCCCCCCTTGCCTACAATCGCCGGCGGAGGTCGCAAGTCGCAAGTGCCAAGGTTTTTTGGTCACCAGCCAGCCTGCTTGTGCCGATCCTGGTACGTACCCGCGTCCCAGATTGTAGCTCCCTAATTGGGTCTTCCTTTCAGGTTCCTTTCGGTCTTGCACTGACTATTTAACGAGTCGGTTCGGAGCGCGAAGAAAAACACGTCTTGCCACTGTGAGTATGTGTGTTTGTGTGTGTGTGTGTCTACATGTACATGTACCTATGTGTGTAAAACGCGTTATTATTGCATTAAAGCGGCCAATAAGTATTACCATTTATTAAAATTGCTTCTCGAATATCTTATAAAATTCTTTTCCGATCCCAATTAAGAACTGGTAATAATATTTAGCTGGTCTAGTTGGTCAATCAAATAAGGTAAGCTGCAGCAGCCGTTTGTGGCCATACAAAATTGTTTCTTTAATAACTTGGACAATTTTTATCTGATCGCAACCAAAATTTCAGGAATCACACAGACTATAGTTCTTAATGTACATACCAAAAACTCTAGCTCTAAAATTTGATGATTTGATTTTGCTTTTTAATGATTTGTGAGGGCGGAAGTGGGCGTGGTAAAAATTTGAAACAAACTTCATCTGCGTACAAGCATAACAAATATTGTTGAAAAAAAATTGGAGCTATATTTTTTATAGTCTCTTAGATCCAGTGTTTCATACGGACAGACGCACAGACAGACAGACGGACATGGATAGATCGTCTCGGCTGTTGACGCTGATGAAGAATATATATACTTTATAGGGTCGGAGATGCCTCCTTCTACTTGTTACATACATTTCATGCTGGCACAAAGTTATAATACCCTTCTACCCTATGGGTAGCGGGTATAAAAAAACGGTCGCTGTCTTGGCTTCTTGGCTAAGAATGGAAATTTGCCAAATATACAAACAATTAACAATTTAATTAAATGCAACTTGAAAGAATGGAGGGGAAGCCAACTTAGCAAATCATTGCCTAAGGCTATCTTTTATTACTCTGTTTCCTTTTTACATTTTCAACTTGTATAATTTAATTTAGGATTATTGAATCTATTACATCTATTTAGTATCTAGCCCAATTTGGGAAGTTTATGGTTCTGGAATAGGCCTTATAATGAAATGTATAGAATAAATTTATGTTAATTATAATTTGCAAATTTTTTTCAACTGGGGGCCAGGCAGGACCCCAAAGTCGGGAAGGATGAAGGATCTGAGTTTAAAGCGTGTCACAAGGGATTCCGGCTTTCAACAGCTAGGAGGCTGCGGAATCATGGTAGGGTGGGCGTGACAGTAGTAGATCACCAAATCTGCTACGCTTAAGTAGGTGTTTGTGGACAAGCAAGGTCCTTTTTCTTTTTTTGTTCGTTTCTCTCTTCTCTCGCCCATTCTTATGTCTTTTTTTTTGTCGCTATGTCTCCGCCAGCACGCGAAATTAAAATAGGAATATGTATAGCCGACGACTTGGTGACTCTTTCGGACCCATTATTTACTCCCACTTCCAGATACCGATCAGGCCAATAGCCGGACCACTTCGGGGACCACTTATTTGCGATTTTGGATTTGATTTGGAATTTTTGAATTTTTAATACTAGTGGAAAATACGAGTTATTTTGGCGATGCGGTTTGCTCGCAGTTGCGAAAAGTTAACGCCAGACGAAGAAGTATATTGTTTCTTGTGTTTAAAGCGAGTGGAATATACGGCCCAATTATTAGTAACGACTTGTGATCATACTTTTCATAGAGCGTGTTTTAATACAAAAGTTGTATTATCCTCTAAGTCGAGTTTGGTAGAAGACGAGCCAGTGGGAAGTTCACAGGCTATGGAAAGAATGGCTTGAGAGACAAACAAGAAAAATACAAACGCTGCTGCTGCAGCAGCCGCAGCACAACTCTTTGCCAATGTTCCATCTGGGTCAGGGTCACAGAATGTGAATCTGGGGTCAGAGGCTGACACTGTTGCAAATACAGTCGATACCGTATCACCATCGCCGAGTGAGTTGCAAGAAATGATTTCGCGGGAAATGGCCGCAGCTTCGACAAGGCAGGCTGAGATCCTAGCACTAGCTACTCAGGAGCAGTCTAATAGGATTTGTGACGCGTGCCGCGCACAAAGGGAATGTAAATAATGAAGCGAGAAATAAATATGAATTAAGTATGAATGTAAATAATGAAGCGAGAAATAAATATGAATTAAGAATGAATTAAATATAAAGCAAATTAAATTTGAAGCAGGGGCGCGCGCGCGCGCCGATAAAGGGCCGTACTAGCGGCTACGGGCACACCAGAGAAGAAGAAGAAGCAACCGATCGCGGCGGGCACACTGGAATCCGCGGCCCGCTATATAAGGAGCGCGGCTGGCCTAAGAAAATGACTTAGCGGCCGACAGCGATCGGGAGTGGTAAGCCTCTTGCAGCACACTCTTTGTAGTCAGCAGCCAAAGTCACTTTTTGGAGGCGACCCGAATCCGAGGATTTGGGTCCCTATAAATTGTCGAAAGACTTGCGAGTCGCGACAAGCGAATTCGGCCCGCCGGATTCTTTTCCCCCCGAAGACTTACGAGTCCGCCCCCCTCTCTCTCTCGGTGAAGACTTACGAGTCCGCCCGCCCCCCTCTCTCTCTCTCGGTGAAGACTTACGAGTCCGCCCGCCCCCCTCTCTCTCTCTCCGTGAAGACTTACGAGTCCGCCCGCCCCCCTCTCTCTCTCTCGGTGAAGACTTACGAGTCCGCCCGCCCCTCTCTCTCTCTCGGTGAAGACTTACGAGTCCGCCCGCCCCCCTCTCTCTCTCTCGGTGAAGACTTACGAGTCCGCCCGCCCCCTCTCTCTCTCTCGGTGAAGACTTACGAGTCCGCCCGCCCCTCTCTCTCTCTCTCGGTGAAGACTTACGAGTCCGCCGCCCCCCTCTCTCTCTCGCAAACCGAAGACTTACGAGTCCGCCGCGCATTCTCTCTTTGAAGACTTACGAGTCCGCCACCCTCTCTCCCGCAAACCGAAGACTTACGAGTCCGCCGCGCATTCTCTCCTGCGACTGAAGACTTCCGAGTCCGCCGCACCTACTCTCTGAAGATTTACGAATCCGCCCTCTGGGAAGACTTCCGAGTCCCCACCGCTCTTTCTGTTATTTTCTCTCTCCACAGGCTCCCGGGCACCCCCCCATCCGAGCTGACCTGTCGGGCGTGCCGAAGCGCCGACGAATTCTGGGCCGAACTGACCGGCGGCCGCAGCCCGGAGTATCGGAGACACGCTGCAGCAGAACCACGAGCCAGATAATAAACTCTGTATTTTAAGCCGTGAATAAACAGAAACCTACTTAAGTCACCGAATTCTCTCCACCTGTTCTTACTGGGAATCGGGGGAATATCTCTTGCAGCTACCACTCGGACTACTAGGCGGACTCTGGCCGTCCCTGAGCTATCAGGCAAATTGGGCGGCAGACCGTCACATTGGCGCCCGAACAGGAAGAGTGGTAGCAGGAGAAACCCGAAACCAGGAGAACATGTCCAGCTGGGTGTACATGGCATCAAAAGCCGAGCTGGCCGAGTACGCGGAGGAATTCGGGTTGGACCAGACAGGGAAGTTGGAAGACTTAAGGAAGGAGCTATCGGCATTCTGTAAGAAGACGGATCATACGGAAAGCTTAAGTCAGAGACTGGCAGCCTTGGCGGAGAGGTACAGGAGGGAGAAAAGCCCCGCAAGAGCACCAACGATCCTGGTGGAGGGCGAGAGGAGCAGCCCGAGGATGGAGAAACCAGTAAGGAAGGTGGAAGTAGAAGTTATCGACCGAGTGCGAGGATGGGGGATAAGGTACCAGGGAACATCAAACCCACTAGAGTTCTTGGAGAAGGTAGAACAGTGGGCCGGAGGGTACGGAATGTCAATGGATCAGTTAATCCAAACCATGCCATTCATCCTGGAGGGACTCGCGGCGGATTGGTGGAACACCACGCCAACGGAGATCAGGACATGGAAACAGCTAAAGGAGGAGCTACTGGAATACTTTCTGCCACCGAGGTACGAGGAACAGTTGGAACAACAGATCGCCCAGATGAGACAACGGGAGAACAAGCCAGTGAGAGAATACGCAACCGAATTACGAAAGCTGATGCGATTCACAAAGCTGTCCGAAGGCGAAAAATTGGACAGGGTGTACAAAAATTGCAGGAGCAAAATAAAGTTGTACACGCGGAGGAACGGATTTAGTACCTTAACGGAGTTCCTGAAATTAGCCGAGGAAGTAGAGGAAATAGAAGCAACGGAGGGCGCAATACGACCAACGCAGCAACAGATAAGACAAGAGGTATGCTTTCTCGCTTCAAAGTGAACGGTCGTGTTTTTTTCTTGCGCTCTCGTTTTTGTAAAATTATTTACGTAAAAACCGCCGGGGTTTGTTTAAAACTTCTACTTTGTGTTCTATATACATAGCTCCCGTTCACTTCGCGTGTGCATGCATCTTTATTAACTATATTAACTTATTAAAAACCTTTATTTCACAACTTAAGTGAGCTGCCAGTGTTTGTTGTTCTTGTGTTTTTTTGCATTTCTTCTTTACACCTCTCTCGTTTAGCCGTTGTTGCTCTGTCGCGACAGCTAAACGTTTCTCTAAGCTCGCTTACTCTCACACTCCCCTGCTCTCTAGCGCTTCAACTCTCTTGTTAACTCCTATCAGAATGCAAGAGGCTTGCGTAGTAAGCTGTCTAAGTTGTATTCTGATAGTTTTGCATTCTCATCCCATGTTATTGTGTTCACAGAAACCTGGTTAAAGCCGGAGATTCTTAGCTCCGAAGTTTTCCCAGCTGCGTTCACGATTTATCGGCTAGATCGGCCTGTCAGGCGCGGGGGTGGGGTCCTCATAGCGGTCAACTCCACTCTCACGTCAGAATTATTAACTTTCGAGGAAAACAACGAAGTTGAATTCCTTTGTGTGAAGCTATCATTTCATGGTCGCTTTGTTTTTATTACATGTTCCTACATTCCTCCATTGTCGGAACTACCTGTTTTTTGGAACCACCTTTCCGCCATTCGGATGGTTTCCAATATGCTTTCTGATAGAGATCATTTAGTAGTCTTGGGTGATTTTAATATCCCTGGGGCTATTTGGTCCCTAAATAGCTCCTCTAACACACTTCAATCCTCAACACAACATGATTTTATTGCTGGCTTGTTCGACATTTCGCTGTCTCAAGTCAACCATGTACGAAATTCCTTAGAGCGCTTGCTTGATCTTTGTTTTGTCTCTGATCCGGCGAGTGTCAGTTTACTGAGGGTGGCGCCGCTGACGCAACCTGAAGATCCCTATCATCCTACTTTCGATGTGACACTCGACATTGGTGCTGATATACTGAAGAAATCTGATAGACCAGCCAAAAGAGTTTACTGCTTTCGCAAGTCTGATTTCGACCGGCTAATTAATCTTATTTCGGACTTTAACTGGTCTGATTTGTACAATTGCACTGACATGGCTGATGCCGTGGACATTTTTTACAATGCGATGAATTCATTCTTCTCGGAATGTGTTCCCTTATACTATCCCTCTATTTCAAATAAACCTCCTTGGTTTACTAAAGAATTGAGTCGCTTAAAAAATGTAAAGTCAAGGCGGTACACGAAATTTAAAAAAACCGGTTCTCGTTCTGACCTCTCTAACTATTTATCGGCTCGGTCAAACTTCACCGTACTGAACGCACAGTGTTATAAAAACTATTTGACTCGTTGCAGGGTCCAATTTTCTCAGGATCCTAAACAGTTTTATAATTTTGTTAATACTAAACGTAAGGCGGTAACACATCCTTCATCACTTTCGTTTGCAAACGCAACTGTGAAGGGCGATCAGGCAATTGCTGATCTTTTTGCCCAATTTTTTCAAACAACATATTCCACTTCCACTGACCTTAATCAGACGTATTCTTATAGCTTGCCCAGATCAAACTTAATTTTCAGTCCATGTTTAAACGAAAGCTCCCTCCTTTTAGATCTTCATCGTGTAAAGCCTGTTTATCTGCCAGGTCCCGACGGAATACCGGGCTGTGTGCTTAGGTATTGTGCCGATGCCCTGTGCTCGCCCCTTCTGAAATTGTTTACCTTATCCTTAGAAACCTCGCACTTTCCCCTTATTTGGAAGGAATCATTCATTATTCCTCTCCACAAAAAAGGTAACAAATCGGAGGCCAATAACTATAGAGGAATCTCTAGCTTTCGGCCATCCCTAAACTTTTCGAGAACATTATTACTCCTCATTTGCAGCACCTTTCTAGATCAGTAATTTCTCCATGTCAGCATGGATTTGTTAAGCGAAGATCAACAACCACAAATCTTCTGGAGCTCACTTCCTTCATTATAAGGGGCTTCCAGAATAACCTTCAAACGGATGTAATTTATACTGACTTCAGTAAAGCATTTGATTCCGTTAATCATTCCCTTCTCCTCAGGAAACTCGACTTAATGGGTTTTCCAATTGATCTTCTTAGGTGGATCTCTTGTTATCTGACTGGCAGGACGCAAAAAGTCCTCTTTAAAAATAATTTATCTAATGTTCTCCAAGTCACCTCAGGTGTCCCGCAAGGAAGTCACCTGGGTCCTTTGTTGTTTACATTATTTATTAATGATCTGCCCGAAGTTTTGACTAATTCTAGTGTACTAATGTACGCTGATGATGTCAAGCTTTGCGTGCAATACAAGGACGTTGCTTACCAGTCTGATTTACAAACAGATCTTGATAGCTTCCAAACCTGGTGCTGCATAAACCTACTAAACTTAAATGGCTCTAAATGTAAGCTAATGACATTCTCTTGTGTCGTTCCCAAGCTTGCAACTTACACGCTTAACTGCTGCTCTTTGGAAAGAATTAACTCAGTTGATGACTTGGGTGTCCGCTTGGATCCCAAACTTGACTTTATCGATCATATTTCGTGCATGGTGAATAAAGCCAGAGGTATGCTGGGATTTATTAAACGGTGGTCGAAAGAATTTGATGACCCCTATTTAACAAAAACTTTATATATTTCACTAGTTCGTCCTATCTTAGAATATGGATCTTGTGTTTGGAGCCCCCAGTATGGGGTCCACAGTAAACGCATCGAATCGGTTCAAAAGAACTTTTTGCTTTTCGCTTTACGCGGCTTAAACTGGGATGCTGAACAGAGATTACCCTCCTATTATAGTAGACTTCTCCTAATTAACTTACCCTCCTTGGCTAATCGTAGAACTATGCTTGGTATTACCTTTATTTATAACCTAATTCACGGCGATGTGGAAAGTACTGACTTGTTAGGTCAGCTAAATTTCCATGTTCCCAGTAGAAATACTAGATCGTACATTCCCTTAGTTTTGCGCCATTGTAGAACCTCCTATGAACTGCATGATCCCTTTAGAGTACTGTGTGCAAGTTATAATGATTTGTATTCGGTGATCTCACATGTCGATAGTCTTCCTAAACTAAAAACTTTAATCCTTACCCACTTAGATCGCATGCATGCAAACACTCAGGCTGCTCGCCGGTAGTTTATTTCCTCGCATTCTTTTCTTTATTTTCCATCGCGTCTACTAATACCTAACCCTAACAGGCACGTGCCTGGTTTCATAAGGGCCACTTGAGTGTACTGACCGTAGTGCATCAACGTCCATATATATATATATAGATGCGGCGGCTCAGGACATGCAGCACGCAGTTGTGGTAACCCACCGAAGCTGTTCGGTTGGGTATGCGGAAAGAACGGGGTGAGAACGACACAATGTTGCAGGGCGCCGACGGGAAACGCATAAGGTCTGAGCAATTAAAACTGGCAGCTCAGACCACGCATCAAAGGCCAGACCCGAGGGACGACCTGACATGCGACGGATTCCAAATTGTGGCAAGGATCCGAGTCGGGGAGAGAACCGTGAAGGGAGTCATATACACCGGAGCAACACGGAGCGCGATCAGCAGGAACTCGTACCAAGATCTTCGAGAACACGGGAGATGGAGCGGAGTTCGGGCGGAAATAACGCTGGCGAACGGGATGAAACAGCAGGCGATTGGAGAATTTCACGCCGAGATCAGATTCGGAGGAGCACGGGTCGAGACAGCGTTCATGATCATGACAGAGGTAGCAGGAGGCATCTTGTTGGGAATGGATTTCTTGGCAAAGGTGCGGAGCACTCTTCGTTGCGGGAATCTGGAGCTGGAGATAAAGGAGGCAGGGAGCAGCAATGACGAAGCAGGGGAAGTAGAGGACGCACAGGACCCGGAAAATACGCTGGACGAAAGGATAAAGGACTTCCTGCAGGAGCAGAGGCAAGTATTCGAGAGGATGCAGGGGGTCAGTAACGCAGCAACGCAGAAGATATACCTGACGGACGATAAGCCGATCAAACAGAGGTACTACCTAAGAAACCCGAAGCAGCAGGCAATTATCGACGAGCAAGTGAACGAGTTATTGTCCCTGGACCTGATAGAGAGGTCAAGAAGTCCCTATAGTGCACCTGTAGTACTGGTCAGGAAAAAGAACAACGAGTGGCGGATGTGCATAGACTATCGGTTACTGAATGACAAGACCGAAAAGGACGCATATCCGGTACCACGGATGAATTTTATCCTGGATCAGCTACGGGAGGCAAAGTACATAAGCACTATAGACCTAAAGGCGGGATATTGGCAAATTTCAATGGACCAGGGAAGTAGGCAATATACGGCATTTACGGTACCGGGGAGAGGATTGTTCCAATGGAAGGTGATGCCGTTCGGACGGACGACAGCACCGGCAACATTCCAAAGGGCATTAGACACAATCATCGGGCCGGAGATGGAGCCGTACGCGTTTGCATACTTGGACGACATCATTGTGATAGGAAGGACCAAGGAGGAGCACTTGCAGAGGTTACGGGAAGTGTTTCAACGGCTGCAAGGGGCGAACTTGCGGATAAATCCGGATAAATGCCATTTTTTTCAAGAGGAACTGAAGTACTTGGGGCATGTGGTGAGCAACCAGGGCATCCATACAGACCCGGAGAAGGTAGCGGCGATTCAGGAGTTGCCAGCACCTAAATCCACAAAGGAGGTGCACAGTTTCTTGGGGATGGCGTCGTGGTATAGGAGGTTTGTGCCGAACCGAGCGAGCCGGGCCGCTGCAGGAGCTGATCCGGAAGGGCCAGAAATTTGAATGGACGGAGAAGCACCAACGAGCGTTCGATGGCCTAAAGCAGGGCTTAACACAGGCACCAGTTTTGGCGTGTCCAGACTTCTCAAGGCGATTCAAGCTACAAACGGATGCGAGCGACTTCGGGTTAGGAGCGGTCCTAACGCAGGAAGCGGAGGACGGGGAACATGTGATCTCGTTCGCAAGCCGGAGGTTGAATACGACAGAGCAGAAGTACAGCGCGACGGAGAGGGAATGCCTGGCCATTTATTGGGGCATCGACAAATTCAAGATGTACTTGGAGGGATATCCATTCACGGTGGTAACGGATCACATGGCGCTGAGATGGCTAAACTCGATCAAGAGCCCGGCAGGGAGAGTCGCTAGGTGGGCGCTAGGTCTACAACCGTACCAGTTCGATGTGCAGTACAGGAAGGGGAAACTTAACGTGGTAGCGGACGCCCTGTCGAGACTACCGCAGGTGGAAATCAAGGGATTGCGACACCAGGACGACTGGATAAGGCAGAAGGTGGAGGAGCTACAAGGAGGAACACATAGTGAGGAGTACCAGATATCGGAAGGACGCTTGTACAAGCGGGGTGAACGGGAGAGGGACCAGCAGCGATGGAAGCTGTGCGCAACCGCAAGCGAAATACCGCAGATTATGAGGGAGAACCATAGCGCAGCGGAAGCAGGGCACCTGGGAATATTCAAGACCATTAAAAAAGTACAAGCGAGGTACTTTTGGCCCGGATTAACCAGGGACACGAAGAAGTTCGTGCGGGCGTGCGACAGTTGCCAGAAGTACAAGGTTTCACAGCAGAAGGCAGCCGGAAAGATGCTAACGCAGGTAGCGGAGACACCATGGGAGACGGTATGCGTCGACTTCGTGGGGCCATTACCACGGACATCTCATGGAAACTCGGTACTGCTGGTGATGATCGACAAGTACTCGAGGTGGGTGGAGCTAGCGGCGATCAGGCAAGCAACGGCGGAAACATTTTTGCGGATATTTCGGGAGCGGATATTGGCAAGGTTCGGAGCACCGAAAATTCTGGTATCAGACAACGGGGTCCAGTTCACGGGAAGGAAGACGAAACAGGCGATGGAACGATGGGGCATAAAACATCAGTTCACGGCACCCTATACGCCGCAGGAAAACCCGACGGAACGAACGAACCGGACGATAAAAACAATGATTGCCCAGATAACAGGAGAGAACCAAACAAGATGGGACGATCAACTACCAGAATTGATGTTGGCATTCAACAGCAGCATCTCTGAGACAACCAAGTATAGTCCCGCACAATTAATACTGGGGAGTGAGCTAAGGTTGCCAGGTACAGTGTTCGACAAGGCCACTAAAGGATCGGGGATTCAGAAGGAAACAGTCGAAGACAGGTGGAAACGCATGGAGGAGCAAAGGAAGGGAGCTATAGGGAACATGATTGGCGCGGCGGAACAGCAAAAGACACGCCCTTGGTACGACGGCCGCCGACGCCGGATCGGGACGTGTTAGAGCTGCACCCGCTGGAAGTAAGCGAAAGGGGCTGGACGTTGCCGGCCGGGGCGGTGCTCTCGGAGGCATGCGTGGCGGCAATTGAGGAAAAGCTGGCCCAGAAGCGCTACGGGCAGCAGAAGCGCTGGCTGCAGGAGGACGGAGGCGTGGTATGGAGAGTGGTCTCCAACCGGGGGAATCATGTGGCGGTTATGCGCCACGATTGAAAGGAGGGGGGAGTGTGACGCGTGCCGCGCACAAAGGGAATGTAAATAATGAAGCGAGAAATAAATATGAATTAAGTATGAATGTAAATAATGAAGCGAGAAATAAATATGAATTAAGAATGAATTAAATATAAAGCAAATTAAATTTGAAGCAGATGCGGGCGCGCGCGCCGATAAAGGGCCGTACTAGCGGCTACGGGCACACCAGAGAAGAAGAAGAAGCAACCGATCGCGGCGGGCACACTGGAATCCGCGGCCCGCTATATAAGGAGCGCGGCTGGCCTAAGAAAATGACTTAGCGGCCGACAGCGATCGGGAGTGGTAAGCCTCTTGCAGCACACTCTTTGTAGTCAGCAGCCAAAGTCACTTTTTGGAGGCGACCCGAATCCGAGGATTTGGGTCCCTATAAATTGTCGAAAGACTTGCGAGTCGCGACAAGCGAATTCGGCCCGCCGGATTCTTTTCCCCCCGAAGACTTACGAGTCCGCCCCCCTCTCTCTCTCGGTGAAGACTTACGAGTCCGCCCGCCCCCCTCTCTCTCTCTCGGTGAAGACTTACGAGTCCGCCCGCCCCCCTCTCTCTCTCTCCGTGAAGACTTACGAGTCCGCCCGCCCCCCTCTCTCTCTCTCGGTGAAGACTTACGAGTCCGCCCGCCCCTCTCTCTCTCTCGGTGAAGACTTACGAGTCCGCCCGCCCCCCTCTCTCTCTCTCGGTGAAGACTTACGAGTCCGCCCGCCCCCTCTCTCTCTCTCGGTGAAGACTTACGAGTCCGCCCGCCCCTCTCTCTCTCTCTCGGTGAAGACTTACGAGTCCGCCGCCCCCCTCTCTCTCTCGCAAACCGAAGACTTACGAGTCCGCCGCGCATTCTCTCTTTGAAGACTTACGAGTCCGCCACCCTCTCTCCCGCAAACCGAAGACTTACGAGTCCGCCGCGCATTCTCTCCTGCGACTGAAGACTTCCGAGTCCGCCGCACCTACTCTCTGAAGATTTACGAATCCGCCCTCTGGGAAGACTTCCGAGTCCCCACCGCTCTTTCTGTTATTTTCTCTCTCCACAGGCTCCCGGGCACCCCCCCATCCGAGCTGACCTGTCGGGCGTGCCGAAGCGCCGACGAATTCTGGGCCGAACTGACCGGCGGCCGCAGCCCGGAGTATCGGAGACACGCTGCAGCAGAACCACGAGCCAGATAATAAACTCTGTATTTTAAGCCGTGAATAAACAGAAACCTACTTAAGTCACCGAATTCTCTCCACCTGTTCTTACTGGGAATCGGGGGAATATCTCTTGCAGCTACCACTCGGACTACTAGGCGGACTCTGGCCGTCCCTGAGCTATCAGGAAAATTGGGCGGCAGACCGTCACAGATTGTCCAAGAAATCGCTCATTGCTTTCAGGGAATGTTCGCTAATTTTAGAGCAGAATTGTTGGGAAATAGACAACAATATCAAGGAAGCATCACCCCAGGAACACCCTAGTGGCAGGATGAAGTCGGCAGCCGTTAATGCTCCGAGTGGAATGGACCTTGATAAACTGGAAGTTAAGATTTTCAGGAAGATCCGATTTGTCCGTTGACGACTTTTTGTATAGAAGCGCTAACCAATCAAACTCTTGGTGGTGATTTTGAGTTGCTTACGTGTTATATAAGCAATTTATTTGAGAGAAGCGCCAGTGATTGGTTTTGGCGCTATCTTAGAAACACCAGGGTTATGAGTTAGGGAAATCTTAGGAACGCCATGCTGACGCAATTTAAGGATGAGCATACCGATGTATATATATTAGGGCATCTATCGCAGGAAGAAGAAGCCGCAAGGGTCCTTCGATGACTTTCACGATGCGATCGTAGAACTGGCAGATAAACTGACTGTGCCTTTGGCGGAGTCTTCTCTGTTGCCGGATATCCAACATGAGTTGCTGTATGAGCATATACGAAGTGTCGGGAAACTACGCCATTTAGCTAGGACTAGAGAAGCTTTTATGCAGTTTTTGGGAAGTGGTCACAATAAGCCTCGTCCTGCACCACGCCGATTTGTACAGGCCGTGGAAGCAACGGGAGCAGAACGAAGAGTGTTTTTTTATGGTTGTGGCCAATCTGAGACTTATAAGCCATCTTGTCCAAAATGCAATCAGACAAAAACAGTCGGGCGCGTGCACCCATGAGAGGGGCACGCAAACAGATGTCCCACAAAGCAACCAGTACCGATTAGGTGATAAATCCGACTCTGAGGCGGATCTGTCCAAGGCCACAGAGAGGGAAATAGCACCAAATTTATCGTTAGGGCGTAATATAATAGATATTAGATCACTAAGAAGTAAACGATCTAATTTTAGGCAAAGAAAGTATTATAGAAAATTGCGAATGGAACAGCGAGATATTATCTCGGCAATTGTAGGGCATGATAATCTTCCGTATGCTGAAATTATACTATTAGATTGTCAAATAAGTGGTTTAATCGATACAGGAGCTTGCATAAGTCTTCGAGCGCCTGGTCCTCGCCAGTTGTGCTTGTTAGAAAGCCAGAGAAAATAAGGCTATGTATTGATAGTCGTAAGGTTAACGCAATCACGAAAAAAGATGCGTATCCTATGCCTTTTATAGATGGTATTCTTAGCAGGCTGCCAAAGACCGAGTTCATAACAAGCTTGGATCTGAAAGACGCTTACTGGCGGATTCCGCTTGAAGAAATTTCAAGGGATAAAACCGTATTTACGATCCCCGGAAGAGCGCTATACCAATTTAAGGTCATGCCGTTTGGATTGACAAACGCGACTTCTACGATGTCCAAGCTAATGGATCGTATTATCCCTGCGCCCCTGCGAGATGAGGTGTTTATTTATCTCGACGACTTGCTTATAATTTTTGCAATTTTGAGTTGAACGTGTCCATTTTTGACAATGTGTGCTTCTTGCACCATACCAAATCCCATCTTTACATCGTTTACTCCTTCCGTCTTGATTCCTGAACCTCCTATCTGGGTATCGAATAATGCATCGGGTAGTATCAATTGTCTCTCGAACATTAGTTGCGCTAGACTATATTTTGTAGATTCCGATGTGCTGCTGTTGGAGACGAGCATTAACCCTGGTAGGTTTGCATCCCACCTAGTCTGGTCCTTTAAAGTTGCTGGGGCAATCATGGATTTTATGGTCCTATTGATTCGTTCTGTTGCGTTTTCTTGCTGTGTGTAGGGTGTCGCGAATTTTTGGCATATTCCCCATGGCCGTTTTGGCTTTCCGCCCGGTGAACTACACGCCCGTATCCGAGATCAGGACCTTAGGTGCTCCCATTCTCGCTATCACATGCTCCCGAAATGTTCTGGGGAATGTGTCTGCCGTGGCTTGTCTGAGTGCTGCGAGCTCTACCCATTTTGAAAATTTGTTCCGTGTTTCGTTCTAGGTAAGGGCCTTATGAAGTCGACGCATACAGTTTCCCAGGGACTTCCGCTATATTGTTTAACATTTGCCCTGCGCCTTTTTGTTGGGACACCTCATATTGTTGGCAGCAATTACATTGTTTTACAAATTCCTTCACGTTCCTTGTCAGCCGAGACCAAAAATATCGGGATCTTATAATTTTAAGTGTTTTGCAAATCCCTAGGTGGCCTGCTTCTGTTGTATTGTGGTTCTCTGTCAGTACCTTGTGGACTTCATCTTTCTTGACGCACAGTTTCCATGGTTGTGGATCCCTTCAGTCTCCATTTGTCTTGTAAAGTTTTTCATTTTCTATCCGGTATTCCTTGTTGTCTGATTGTTCTCTTACTTCCCGTTTCCCTGTTTAACCCAGCTCGTTGCCTCTAGCGTCTTCAATTCTACCCTTAGTTTCCGTGATAGCGCATCAGCTACCGCATTTAGTTTTCCATTTCGGTATTGTACCTCGAATTGGAAGGTTGCTACTCGCCCTGAGGGACTTTCTATTGAGTTCAGCCACTTCAATGCCATATCAATCCCAACTACGAATCGGCAACCTTATAGGTACATTTAGTACTTGTCGATTCCCCAGAATATTTCCAAGCACTCCTTTTCCCTGGCGCTGTACTTTCTTTCCATATTGCTCAGCCTCCTACTTGCGTATGAGATCACGTGTTCTCCGTCCGTTACTTCCTGCGTCAACACCGCTCCGCTAGGTCGCTAGCATCTGTTTGTACATTAAATTGTCGCGTAAAGTCTGGGCAAGGCAGAACTGGTGCGCAAGTCAGACTTTCCTTCAGGCTGTCGAAGGATTCTTGTTGGGCTCTTCCCCACTCGACCTTTTGCCCCTTCAGTTTGCCAGGAAACTGTGTACTCTCTTCGTTGTTGTCGGAGTCTATAGTTCCTGGATGGCTTTTATTTTTTTTTTGATCCGTTCTGATTCCTCGATCGCTTATTACGTGTCCCAGGTATTTCAATTCCTTTTGAAAGAAATGAAACTTGTCTGGGTTGATTTTTAGGTTTGCCTGTTGCAGCCTTTGGAATACTTCTCGTAGCTTTTCCAAGTGTTCCTGTGCTTCTCCCAATTACCATTTCTGGTCCTATGATCGAGTCCAGTGCTTTTTAAAACGTTGCGGGTGGTGTGGTGAACCCCAATGACATCACTTTCCACTTATCCTGGTACCGTAAATGCGGTGTATTGTTGGCTGCCTACTTCCATCAGTATTTGCCAGTATGCCGATTTTAAGTCGATCGTGCTGATGATTTTCGCCTCTCTTAGCTAATCTAAGATTCATCTTGGGCACTGGATATGCATTTTTCTCAGTCTTCTCGTTTAACAGTCGATAGTCTATACACATCCCCCATTTATTTTTCTTCTTCACTAGTACCTCTGGAGTGCCATTTGGATATGACCGTTCGATTAGTCCCAGTGCCAATCCCCTGCTGTTTTGGGTTTCGTGGGTAGTACCTCTGATTAATAGGTTTGTCATCCCTTAAATAGATTTTGTGCATAGTGATGTTAATAACCCCTTGAATGTTTTTGAATACTTGACTTTGCTCCTCCAGGAATGTCTGTATTTCTTCCTGTCCTCGGTGGTCGGTCTCCTTCTGTTTTCTCGTCGTCATTGTCGCTTGTTTTCGTTATATCCAGTTCTAATTCGCCGCACCGTAGCATGCTTCCGACCCGTGCCAAGAATTCCATCCCTAGCTGAATTTCTTTTGCGACCTGGCTGAGTATCATGAAGGTCTTTTTGACTTCTTGACTCCGAAACTGACGACCGCCGTGAATATTCCGATGGTTTCCTGTGTCGTGCCATTGGCTAGGGTTATTGCCGATCGGGTTCGGTCCCATTTCTCGAACTCCCTTAAGTTTCTTTATCGGCTTAAGCTTATTTTGCTCCGAGAAGCTCTGCTGTCTGTCACACCTTTCGTTGACCTGTTTCCTATCCTTATCACCGCCATGATTTGGAATCCGTCACAATACAACTGCCTTCCGGCTGCTGGCCTTTGTTCCGCTGCCTGAGCCGCCAGTTTTGCTCAGGCCTCTAGCGTTTCCCGATCCCGGTCTACAACATTCTGTTGTACGAATTCCGTTCTGTCCACATACCCAGCAATATAGTCTTGGTGGTAAGGGTGCATCAGACCAAGGCCAGATCAGCGGAGATTCTGCTATGTATATTCCTTGGAAAACTGAAGCATCATATCGACTCGTAGGCGGATGTCAGATTAATAGACACCACCTTCTCCTCGGAGAAGGTCCTCCGCGTGGTACCTCCTGGAAACGTACTACGGTACGACTAATGCGAGCGGCAAACTCCCGTGTCTCCCTTACCGATCAATCCCATGACTCCCACCCCACTCCAAGACCCGGGCAAGACTCGAAACGGCCTCCCCTTATGTCAGGCGTGTGAAGCAACCCGTGCCCCCTGACTATAAGGTTCGCAGCTGAGGGGAATATCCAGCTGTGTTTGAACGGAGCCTTCCCAGGGCCGGGCAACCCTGGGTCGGAACTGCCTTGCCGTGGCTTAGGGGCGAAGCCACGGTCGACCACCTTCAAAGCCCCAAACCCCTCGGGCCCGCCGCGCTTGCCTCGTCGAGCAACGCGGCTGTTAATGAAAATGAGCACACCTAAACAATCCGTTTCGGAACTCGTGGGGGAGGTAAAACCCCGAACCATCTCCGAAATCGACGAAGATGAGTTCCTGCGCTCGGATGACGAGCCACGACCATCCACCATAACCAAGGCGAGCAACGTCAAGGTAAATGGGGCTAGCGATTAGCCAAAATCGCTAACCCACCAGCAGAGAAAGGCGCAGGTCAACAAGGCCCGCTTCATTCATTGGATGACCTAATCATCGACGACGTCACCCCAGACACAACGCAACAATAATGCCGAATGTCGTCCAGATCAACCTGAAGCGGAGCTCCCATGGTTCAGCGCATCTGGTAGTTCTTCTCCGCGAGAATGACATCGACATTGGCCTTATACAAGAGCCATGAACAAGAGACGGACAGATCTCTGGCGTGGCGTTTAAGGGATACACAACTATATACACAAGCTCGACAGGTAGGCCGAGGGCGGGCATAATAGTGAAAAACAGCATTAACGCCCTCTTACATCCCACTCCTAGCAGCCCAGACCTAGCGGTGGCCAGGTTTGAGACGGCGGATGATCAAGTGAAGCCAACGCCAGGTACACGCTGTGGGGAAGTAAGGAAACAAACGAAAGGGGTGAGGCTCTTTTTGATAGTATTACATGTCGTGACGTCACTATTTGTAATAGAGGGGATATACCAACCATCATTTTTCCAAGCACGGAAGAATTTCAAGGATGGAAAGAAGTACTAGATATAACTCTCCAAATGGAGAACAGCGGGTACAAGGTAGGAAATTGGAGGGTCTCGATACAAAACTCTTTTTCAGACCACAGGTACATATTCTTTGAAATATCGATGCCGATGCGCGAGACGACACCGAAACGCAACCCTCGCAGCACAGACTGGAAATTTGCCAAAATTGGACAGACAAAGACAATAAACAGGAGGATCAAAATCAGATCCGACCCGGAAAGAATCGACAAAGAAGTTAAGGACCTCACAAAACATCCTCAACAACGCGTACAATGAGTCATGTAGAATTAAATACTCCAAGAAGCAGTACCCACAATGGTGGAACAAAGAGCTAAGTGAGCTCAGACGTAAGGTCAGGAAGGCCTTTAACATCAGCTACGGAACCATAGACTGGGGACCGTACAAGGAAATAAATAGAGAGTACAAAAAGGCGCAGCCAAGAAAGAATCTTGGAGCAACTACTGCGAATCGCTAGAAGGAATAAAAGATACGGCTAGGTTGAGCAAAATACTAGCAAGAGGGCAAGCAAGCCCTTCACTTATAAACAGACCTGACGGCACGGGAACGTCGTCAACTGAAGAATCATTAGATATCCTGCTGGACACTAACTTCCTAGGAAATCTAAGAATAAAACCCACAGCAACGGCAGTCCAACAGCCACAAGTCGAAGAGATCGCCACTAGGGAAAGAATCCACTGGGCGATAGACTCATTTGACAAATACAAGAGTCCATGCTTGGAAGGAATCATACCAGCAATGCTGCAAACGACGAAGGAATACATATGGAACTGGTTACAAGCAATCTTCCAAGCATGTATACAAGCAGTACACGTATCGCTTCCGTGGAAGGAAGCAAGAGTAGTCTTCATACCCAAACCAGGAAGAAGAGGACACATCATAGCTAAGGACTACAGGCCGATTAGCCTGACTTCATTTCTCATGAAAACAATGGAAAGGATACTAGATATCCACATCAGAAGCAAAACGCAGAAAAACCTTTCGAAAGCCCAACACGCTTACCGAAAAGGCAAATCTACAGAAACGGCGCTACACGAAGTAGTACAATACATAGAGAAAGCCCTGCTTTTCAAAAACTACATACTGGCTACCTTTTTAGATATAGAAGGAGCTTTCAACAACGTAACCGCGGACTCCTTCCTGAGCTCCCTCAACAAAATAGAAGTTGAAGGAGGCATCAGATCATGGATAGGCGAAATGCTAACGAGCAGGAAGATAACAGCCGAACTGAGTTGCCCTCATCTCACCAGGTTTGTGAAGAGGGGCACACCTCAGGGGGGAGTTTTATCTCCACTGCTCTGGCTGATCAACATGGACGACATATTAAAAGAACTCAATAGCGAAGGAGTTAAGGTGGTAGCATACGCGGACGACGTAGTCCTACCCACCACAAAACCATTTTTTTTCCCCGCGGGTCCCACGCCCACCTCCCACCCAACCGGCCGAGGTAGATTAAGTAGGAGAAGTCTACTAGAGTAAGACGGTAATCTAAGGTTGGCATCCCAGGGTAGGCCACGGAGGGCAAAAAGCAAAAAGTTCTTTTGAACAGATTTAATGCGGCTATTGTGGTCTCCAAATTGCGGACTCCAGACGCACGAACCATACTCCAATATAGGGCGAACTAACGAAGTAAAGAGAGTCTTCGTTACATAAGGAGAATCGAATTCCTTCGCCCACCTTTTAATGAATCCCAGCTTTGTTAACCATACAAGAAATATGTTCAGAGAACGAAAGTCTAGGATCCAGGCGGACACTCAGATCATCAACAATAGTAATTCTTTCAAAAGAGCAATCGTTAAGCATATAGTTGGCAAGCATGGGAATGACACGTGAAAATGTCATCAGTTTGCATTTTGAGATGTAAATCGTTAGCATGACACCATGCTTGGAAGTTATCAAGATCCGATTGTAGGTCTGATTGGCACGAACTGCCCTATACTGCAAGCAAAGTTTAACGTCATCAGCGTACATGAGTACTCTGGATTTGGTTAGAACCTGCGGCAAATCCTTGATAAACAATGTGAATAGCAGTGGTCCAAGGTGGCTACCGTGTGGGACACCGGATGTGACCCTGAGGCTATTGGATAGAAGGTTTCTGACCAGAACCTTTTGGGTCCTGTCACTTAGATAACTCGAAATCCACGTAAGAAGATCACTAAGAAACCCCATTGAATCAAGTTTCATAACCAGAAGTGAATGAATAACCGAGTCGAAAGCTTTACTAAAGTCCGTGTAAATAACATCGAAACGAAAGAGGTAAGTTCTAGATAATTGGTCGTGGTTGATCTTCGCCTCATAAAACCATGCTGGCATGGAGAGATGACGGATCTACATAGATGTTGCAAGTGAGGGGTGATTACATTCTCGAAAAGTTTGGGGATAGCCTATAACTTAGAGATACCCCTATAGTTATTGGCATCCGATTTGCTACCTTTTTTGTGGAAAGAAATAACAAATGATTCTCTCCAAATAAGTGGAAATTCTGTGAATTCTAAAGATAAGGTAAACAATATAAGAAGCGCCTCGGAGCAATACCTAAGAACAGAGCCAGGTATACCATCTGGACCTGGCGAATAAACTGGCTTAACACGTTGAAGATCAAGAATAAGTGAGCTTTCGTTAAAAAGAGGTCTGAAGATTAAGGACGAACTGGGCAGAGCTGGACAAAATGTATGATATGAAGAGGGCGAATATGTCGTTTTGACAAATTTAGCAAATTAGAGATTAGCTATTGCTTGATCCGTAGTATTCTTAAATTACAGCGAGGGAGGGTATAACGTGGGTTTACGTTTAGAGTTAACAAAGCTATAAAACTGTTTAGGGTCCTGCGTGAACTGGACCTTACAACGAGTCAAATAATTTTTATAACACTGAGCGTTAAGCACGGTAAAGTTAGATCGAGCACTAAGATGAGAAAGCCGTTCTTGAACCAGTAAATTTATATTTATTATAAAGCCTAGATTTTACGTTTTTTTAAACGCGTCAGCTCCTTGTTAATCAAAGTGGTTTATTAGAGACCGACGTGTAGGTTCAGGAACACATAAGGAGAAAAATGAGTTCATGGCATTGTAAAAAATGTCAACGGCGGATGCCATGTCAGAGCTCGTGTAAAGATTAGACCAATCAAATTCTGCTATTAAAGTGTTTAGCCTCTGATAGTCAGCCTTTCGGAAACAGCGGACTCCGTTTAAACTGCTATCAGGTGTAATAAAACTGTTCTAAAACTGTGCTAAAACTGTTCCAGTGTCAACAGTCACATCGAAAGTTGGATGATAAGGATCTTCAGGTTGCGTCATTGGAGGAACTCTAATTAGGATCGGAGACAAATCATAGATCCAGTAAGCGGTTTAAAGAATTAAAGATATGGTTAACTTGAGATAATGATAAATCAAGCAAGCCATTTATGAGGTCATGCCATCAGAAGACTAGTGAGCTCCAGGTATGTTGAAGTCACCCAAAGCCACTAATTGGTCCCAATCGGAAAGCCTATTGGAAACTGCCCGAAATGCCGAAAGGTGTTTCCAATAAATTGGCTCTTCCGAAGATGGAGGGATGTAAGAGCAGGTTACATAAATGCAACTACCTGTGAATGATAGTTTAACGCAGATAAATTCGATGTCCAAAAAGTCATTAGATAACACCCGTTCCGAGATCAGGCAGGAGTCAACGGCAATTAAAACTACGCCATCACGCTGGAGAAGACGGTCTAATCTATAAATTGTTTACTTACATGGAAGAATTTCGGAGCAGAGGATCTCCGGCTTCAACCAGGTTTCAGTAAATACAATCACCTGGGATGCGAAAGAAAGGCTATCCGAATATAATCTAGAGAGCTTACTGCGTAAGCCCCTAGTATTCTGATAGGAAATTAGTAGGGAAGAGTTTGTTTTTTGGGACTGCAGTGGACACTGAGGATTGTGACGGCTTGGGCAGTTGAACCCACGCAGGCCGATTTCTCTTCTTTCGTGCCTCGTACTCATTGACTACAATGTACTCGGGCCAGAAGTCACCCGAGCAAATAGTGTCAAAGAGTTGAAATGAGACATTTATCTTAAATAATGAAATGTCTCTGGCATACGAAAATTTGAAATTTTTCCACCTTGATATCGCCAGCTTGGGTTTTGTCTCCGATGCGAGATCAGGGGCAAGCCTCGAAACAAATATAGTTTTCGAATGTGGGACTGCTGTTAGGGTCTTACGTAACGAATTGTTGCCAACAACGGCCGGTATTCAGGGCAATGTTGGACCCTGGGTAGAATTTTCTACGTTGATCTGCGGCTTCCGACACCTCAACGACCGATTCGGTTACCGAATCTTTGATCGTTCCTGATCTCAGAACCATTGGAACGGGGACCAGGAGCTGTGGCGACGGAGAGTGGCAGGAAATCGGTTGCTGTGTCTCACACAGTTGCAGCCGACTAGCAGCGGATTTTTTGCGTTTCGGCGACTCATTTAATGGCTTCATAGCTTCTGACGCATGAAGGATGATATTTCCTTCTCAATCGGTCGACAGGCCTCACAGCAATAACGCAGGCCATTTTTGCTGGACACTGCGTCAGCGTGCACAACTTCCTCGCAAAGCCAGCAATGAAAACCGGGCTGGTCTGCCAAAACATATTTTTTGGCAATGTTTAATAACACAGACAATATTCTGGGACATGTTCACTAACCCTAGAACCACTGTGCACACTATCAATATCAAAAAGTAAAGAGAGAAAGAGAGAGAACAAAAGAGCGCAAGAGTTAGAATTTGAGCAGGAGAAAATCACAAGAGCGGTGAAAACTATGAACTGCTTAGATGCAGCTTAAAGCAAACGACACTCGAGCGGGGGGGAGAAAAATAAAAACGGTAAAAGAGCAAAGAGGAAAAATAAGATAAGATAACCGTCTTAGCACAAAACTAAAAAGTGATTATTAATGCAAATTAACTACACAGAAAAGTGCATGCACGCGCGGTAGCAAATCGGTATATAGTTATAAATATTAGGTGCTACATTAGAGGAAACCCCGGTGGTTTAAATTCAAAATAAACACAAAAGTCGAAGCGCAAAACAAAAACACGACCGTCCGCTACGAAGTGAAAGATCCCCGACGTTATCAGCGAACTTATGACAAGGGCACTCACCAAACTGAATTCATGGGCTAAAGCCTGTTGACTAGGCATTAACCCGAGCAAAACGGAGCTTATGCTCTTTACGAAAAGAAAAAAGATCCCCATGTTCACAGAACCACAGATAGATGGTATAGAACTAGAACTATCACAACAAGCTAAGTACTTGGGAGTGATAGTGGACACAAAATTATCATGGAAAAACAACATCAGTGAACGAGTCAAGAAAGCGAGTATTACATTCTACTCGTGCAGAAAGATGATTGGAAAGAACTGGGGCATATATATAAATATATATATACTCACATACGGAGCACTAGTATGGTGGCCAGCACAACAGACAGAAACTTACAAGGATTCTGAGATCGGCATGCGCAGGTGCCACGGAAGCACTTAGGTCATGCCCCGCGGCGGCGTTGAACGCAATGTTAAACCTGATCCCAATAGAACACTTCATCAGGAATACCGCAGCCCAAAGCGCGGTACGACTGAAGGCAAGCCATATCTGGAAGAACTATCACACTGGGCACTGCACGATCTTGAATGAAATAGACTTTTGGGAACAACAGGAACAGACTATATGACAACCGAACTACGATTCGGCAACGCATATATAACCATATACCCAACAAGGGAAGAATGGAGACGAGGGAGTGTATCCAAACAAGACGAAGTATCCCTCTACACCGACGGCTCGAAAATGAGAATCTTCGCCAACAGCTGGGGAGCAAAAGAGTCCTTCAACCTCCCAGCGTCAGCGACAGTGTTCCAATCAGAGGTATTCGCAAATCTGAAATCTGTCGAACTCTCAGAAAACCGAGACCTCAAGAATACCAAAGCTAGGATATACTCGGATAGCCAAGCGGCTATCAAATCTTTCACATCAGTAAGAACAACATCGACTCTAGTGGCCCAATGTAAGGAGGCGCTAAATAGACTCGCTGAAGACAACACGATACAAATAGTATGGGTACCGGGACACAACGATATTCCAGGAAACGAGAAAGCTGACGAGCTGGCCAGGCAAGTGTCAGAAAGAAGCTCAGATATTCAAATCTCCCTGAACTCAGTCCAGAGGGAAATCCTCGATCATTTCAAACGACTAGCCAGCAAAGAATGGTCAGCGATGACTGAGAACAGAAGTTTAAGGCTATGCTGGCCAGAATATAATAGGAGAAGGACAGCAGACCTGATCTCCAAGAGCAAAAAAGACATTAGAAGAATAACGTCAACCCTCACGGGGCATTGGCCTGTAAAATGGACCTACCCCACATCACACATTGCAGAAGCTGCTAAGAAGAAACCGAGAAGGAGACACTGGAGCACCTGTTGTGTCACTGCCCGGCATTCAACCATCTCAGAGCCCGACACTTCGTACCTCACTAGCTAGGGTCGCTAAGGAAGGTGGGGCGGCAATCAGTGAATGCCATCCTAGCGTACTTGAACGACACTGGCTGGTACTGAAGTAAAGGCGCCGGCTACGACAGTCGAGGGTGTGGATCAAAATGGAGCTCAGCTCTAATTGGAGGCTACCAGGGTAGCCTCACCACTTTTAGCTACCTACCTACCATGTCCTGTTCCACCGCATCGCATGCATACATCTGGTTGCAGTTGTTGCTGGCCCGGCTAGTATGTCCGTGTCCGGCCTTCCGACGCTTCAATTTCAATGGGTTACTCGAGCTTCGAACTCGATCCACAAATTCTGTCTCGACTCTCCTTCCCATTTTAATCTCTTTTTCTGGCTCCATATCAGCCTTACTTTTTTTGGTCCAAATATTGCTGTTGGTAGTGCGTAGTTCTCTGCCTTCTTTTCCTCCGGTCTGATTGTTGTTAGTGGTGCGGGATTCTCCGCCTTATTCCCTTCTGTTCCGGTTATCGCTATTAGTGGTGTGGGAATTTTTGCTGGGCTCCTGTCTCTTTTGTGCTTGTTCGATAGTTCTCCGAGACTTTTCGTTGTCTCTTCGTTGTGGTCTGTTCTCTTCGCAATTGCTGCTAGTATCCGCCTCAATTCCTCGCTTGTCCATTCTTGTTCCAGCAAAAATGCGGTTGCATATTCCGTCAGCCCTTACTTCGTTGGCCGTCGTCAGGGATAGCCAGGGATCGTCTCAGATCAGTCAGGTAAAGTTACTGAAAGAATTCCGACCCGTTCCCAGAGGCGAAGTGGAATTACACAAAATTTGATTATTTAAACTTTATTAATCCGTAGCCAGGGAAAAGTAGAGTTACAATGATGTTTATGATTAATACAGTTTTTAGATTGTTAGTAGTGAATACACCTCAGGTTCTTTGGTCGATGGTCAGTGAATAGTTTTTGAGTCGTTTGAGGTCTACTAGTTAGTGGGGTTAGCTCCAGAGACCTTTGAGGTGTACTATAGATGGGAACAGTTTTAGAGTCCTTTGAGGTCTACTAGTAAGTGGGGATATCTTTAGAGGCCTTTGAGGTGTACTCGAAGAAAAATTCAAAAAATTCAAAAGGGGACAAAAGGACCGAGGTCTCGTCGCTCCTTTTACGAAATTCATGAAATGGGGTTATCTAGTGATAGTTTCAGATCGTCGACTCCCGCTCCCTCTATTGTCAATGAGGATGTGCCTTGCACCACGCAACCCAGGCGTACACGTAATAGCTCTCTGACTTTAGGCCAACCTCCTCTGGATCAATTCCTAGAAACTACGCAAAGTGCCTCATACAAGAGGCTTTCGGAGTCAAAAAACTTAGTCAATAGTCTCTCTTTATTGAATGTGACAGACAGCATACCAGATGGCAACATGGAGGTAGATAATTTGGCTGAAGACACAACTATGAAGGCTAAATTTTGAAGCCCAAAAAAATTCCAGTTAAAAGAAGTCTCCCTTTTGACTCCTCGGAACCGGAAAGAGCGCCCAAAAAACTAAATCCTGCTGTAAATAGTGAAAAACTACCTATTAACCGTATCAGCTCCTCGAACAGCAGTGACTCAAAGTTGAAAGAAAGTGAGGCTAGTCCTTTTAAATTTCCGAGGAGAAGTGGCAAGAAGCTTTGTGAGAAGCAAGAAATAAAAACGAATGCCGTTCCAAGCACCTCAAATCGTTATTCTACATTGTCTGTTGAGAGCAGTAACGATAACACCAACGAAAATGTAGAGCCGACGGCTGTGCCGAAACCGCTCCCCATTTTTATCCCGGGGGTAAAAAACATAGCGGAAATGCTAAATGATGTACGTAAAATTGTGGAAGCTGATAGTTTTTCTACAAGGCTATGGGCGGTGGAAACATCAGACTACTGCCGAAGGACAGCCTCACTTACAGAAAAATTTTGGCACATTTGGACAACTGTAACGTGGCCTTTAGAACATACCAATTGAAGGAGGAGAGAGCGTTCCGTGTGTTTGTTAAAGGGTTGCATTTTTCAACTTCCACAACTGAGGTAGTGGATCTTTCTCTTCTTAGCGGACGGTCGTGTTTTTGTTTTGCGCTCCGACTTTTATGTTTATTTTGAATTTAAACCACTGGGGTTTCCTCTAATGGGTCACCTAATATTTATAACTATATACCGTTTTGCTACCGCGCGTGCATGCACTTTTCTGTGTAGTTAATTTGCATTAATAATCACTTTTTAGTTTTGTGCTAAGACGGTTATCTTATCTTATTTTCCCTCTTTGCTCTTTTACCATTTTTATTTTTCTCTGCCCCGCTCGAGTGTCGTTTGCTATAAGTTGCATCTAAGCAGTTCAAAGCTCTCACCGCTCTTGTGATTTTCTGCTGCTCAAATTCTAACTCTTGCGCTCTTTTTGGTTCTAGGGTTAGTGAACATGTCCCAGAATATTGTCTGTGTTATTAAGAATTTCCAAAAAAATGTGTTTGTATTGAGGCTTAGATGCCTGGCAAATAGTGCATGAACTATTGCCTACAGTTGTCGCAACTAGCACTTGGAACTAGGTGGACGGTTTGAAGTGTGTTTGGGTGTGTTTGATTGGTTTGATGGATTGGTTTGATTGGGGCATGGAAGACACGGCTAAGGTGTCGGGCACATATGCATGAATAAAAGCTCTGTTGTGAGTTAGAACTCTTACTGACTTTATTAATGAAAACTTAACAGTATATATAGGTACAAAATGCTTATGGTAACAAATATCGTATAACAAAATAATGTGGGTTACTGTGAATGTGGGTTACTGTGTATGTGGGTTATTGTCAGATATATGACCTGACACTTATTGCTACTGTGTATGTAGGTTATTGCCAGCTATATGACCTGACACCTATTGCTCTAATTTACTTTCCTCATGTCCGCCAGTTATGCATATTCGCTTGACCTGGTAAATGATACTTTATTAACGACAAATGCATGTGGCTGCGACTGAAGAATTATTATGACGAATTCTAAATTATATTGCTTATGAGTAATGCTGCCGTGACTGAACATTCTCCCGGCCGTTGAACAGGTGTTCAACCTTCAGAAAGGTCGAACGAAAAACTTCGTGGGGTAGGTTCCGGTGCTGGTTGTTCCGTGCTCTGCTTGGGTTCCAATGTCCGGCGTAGAAATATCCGACGTCGTGGTGTCCATTTGCCGACCGTCCGGCTAAGAGCCCATACAATGCCTAGTAGGATTGACATCGCTAGGGCCACATAGGCAGCTACTTGATGATGTTGAGGAGCGACAAGTTGATCCTTCCAGGTAGTCTCCTTTAATTTGACCAACTGGCGTTGCAAAGCGCCCAGCTCCTCCAAACTGACTTCCTTGGTTGCCGTTCCTTGGGGTGGCTCAGGTGGATCCTTACAGTCAACTTTCGAGATATTGCCAAATCGAACATATGTAGCCTTCGTTTCGCTGACCACAGTGCTGAATGTGCTCACGCACATTCACAGCTCCCATGGTTCAGCGCATCTGGTAGTTCTTCTCCGCGAGAATGACATCGACATTGGCCTTATACAAGAGCCATGAACAAGAGACGGACAGATCTCTGGCGTGGCGTTTAAGGGATACACAACTATATACACAAGCTCGACAGGTAGGCCGAGGGCGGGCATAATAGTGAAAAACAGCATTAACGCCCTCTTACATCCCACTCCTAGCAGCCCAGACCTAGCGGTGGCCAGGTTTGAGACGGCGGATGATCAAGTGAAGCCAACGCCAGGTACACGCTGTGGGGAAGTAAGGAAACAAACGAAAGGGGTGAGGCTCTTTTTGATAGTATTACATGTCGTGACGTCACTATTTGTAATAGAGGGGATATACCAACCATCATTTTTCCAAGCACGGAAGAATTTCAAGGATGGAAAGAAGTACTAGATATAACTCTCCAAATGGAGAACAGCGGGTACAAGGTAGGAAATTGGAGGGTCTCGATACAAAACTCTTTTTCAGACCACAGGTACATATTCTTTGAAATATCGATGCCGATGCGCGAGACGACACCGAAACGCAACCCTCGCAGCACAGACTGGAAATTTGCCAAAATTGGACAGACAAAGACAATAAACAGGAGGATCAAAATCAGATCCGACCCGGAAAGAATCGACAAAGAAGTTAAGGACCTCACAAAACATCCTCAACAACGCGTACAATGAGTCATGTAGAATTAAATACTCCAAGAAGCAGTACCCACAATGGTGGAACAAAGAGCTAAGTGAGCTCAGACGTAAGGTCAGGAAGGCCTTTAACATCAGCTACGGAACCATAGACTGGGGACCGTACAAGGAAATAAATAGAGAGTACAAAAAGGCGCAGCCAAGAAAGAATCTTGGAGCAACTACTGCGAATCGCTAGAAGGAATAAAAGATACGGCTAGGTTGAGCAAAATACTAGCAAGAGGAGAGAGAGAGCGTTCCGTGTGTTTGTTAAAGGGTTGCATTTTTCAACTTCCACAACTGAGGTAGTGGATCTTTCTCTTCTTAGCGGACGGTCGTGTTTTTGTTTTGCGCTCCGACTTTTATGTTTATTTTGAATTTAAACCACTGGGGTTTCCTCTAATGGGTCACCTAATATTTATAACTATATACCGTTTTGCTACCGCGCGTGCATGCACTTTTCTGTGTAGTTAATTTGCATTAATAATCACTTTTTAGTTTTGTGCTAAGACGGTTATCTTATCTTATTTTCCCTCTTTGCTCTTTTACCATTTTTATTTTTCTCTGCCCCGCTCGAGTGTCGTTTGCTATAAGTTGCATCTAAGCAGTTCAAAGCTCTCACCGCTCTTGTGATTTTCTGCTGCTCAAATTCTAACTCTTGCGCTCTTTTTGGTTCTAGGGTTAGTGAACATGTCCCAGAATATTGTCTGTGTTATTAAGAATTTCCAAAAAAATGTGTTTGTATTGAGGCTTAGATGCCTGGCAAATAGTGCATGAACTATTGCCTACAGTTGTCGCAACTAGCACTTGGAACTAGGTGGACGGTTTGAAGTGTGTTTGGGTGTGTTTGATTGGTTTGATGGATTGGTTTGATTGGGGCATGGAAGACACGGCTAAGGTGTCGGGCACATATGCATGAATAAAAGCTCTGTTGTGAGTTAGAACTCTTACTGACTTTATTAATGAAAACTTAACAGTATATATAGGTACAAAATGCTTATGGTAACAAATATCGTATAACAAAATAATGTGGGTTACTGTGAATGTGGGTTACTGTGTATGTGGGTTATTGTCAGATATATGACCTGACACTTATTGCTACTGTGTATGTAGGTTATTGCCAGCTATATGACCTGACACCTATTGCTCTAATTTACTTTCCTCATGTCCGCCAGTTATGCATATTCGCTTGACCTGGTAAATGATACTTTATTAACGACAAATGCATGTGGCTGCGACTGAAGAATTATTATGACGAATTCTAAATTATATTGCTTATGAGTAATGCTGCCGTGACTGAACATTCTCCCGGCCGTTGAACAGGTGTTCAACCTTCAGAAAGGTCGAACGAAAAACTTCGTGGGGTAGGTTCCGGTGCTGGTTGTTCCGTGCTCTGCTTGGGTTCCAATGTCCGGCGTAGAAATATCCGACGTCGTGGTGTCCATTTGCCGACCGTCCGGCTAAGAGCCCATACAATGCCTAGTAGGATTGACATCGCTAGGGCCACATAGGCAGCTACTTGATGATGTTGAGGAGCGACAAGTTGATCCTTCCAGGTAGTCTCCTTTAATTTGACCAACTGGCGTTGCAAAGCGCCCAGCTCCTCCAAACTGACTTCCTTGGTTGCCGTTCCTTGGGGTGGCTCAGGTGGATCCTTACAGTCAACTTTCGAGATATTGCCAAATCGAACATATGTAGCCTTCGTTTCGCTGACCACAGTGCTGAATGTGCTCACGCACATTCACAGCTACCATGGTTCAGCGCATCTGGTAGTTCTTCTCCGCGAGAATGACATCGACATTGGCCTTATACAAGAGCCATGAACAAGAGACGGACAGATCTCTGGCGTGGCGTTTAAGGGATACACAACTATATACACAAGCTCGACAGGTAGGCCGAGGGCGGGCATAATAGTGAAAAACAGCATTAACGCCCTCTTACATCCCACTCCTAGCAGCCCAGACCTAGCGGTGGCCAGGTTTGAGACGGCGGATGATCAAGTGAAGCCAACGCCAGGTACACGCTGTGGGGAAGTAAGGAAACAAACGAAAGGGGTGAGGCTCTTTTTGATAGTATTACATGTCGTGACGTCACTATTTGTAATAGAGGGGATATACCAACCATCATTTTTCCAAGCACGGAAGAATTTCAAGGATGGAAAGAAGTACTAGATATAACTCTCCAAATGGAGAACAGCGGGTACAAGGTAGGAAATTGGAGGGTCTCGATACAAAACTCTTTTTCAGACCACAGGTACATATTCTTTGAAATATCGATGCCGATGCGCGAGACGACACCGAAACGCAACCCTCGCAGCACAGACTGGAAATTTGCCAAAATTGGACAGACAAAGACAATAAACAGGAGGATCAAAATCAGATCCGACCCGGAAAGAATCGACAAAGAAGTTAAGGACCTCACAAAACATCCTCAACAACGCGTACAATGAGTCATGTAGAATTAAATACTCCAAGAAGCAGTACCCACAATGGTGGAACAAAGAGCTAAGTGAGCTCAGACGTAAGGTCAGGAAGGCCTTTAACATCAGCTACGGAACCATAGACTGGGGACCGTACAAGGAAATAAATAGAGAGTACAAAAAGGCGCAGCCAAGAAAGAATCTTGGAGCAACTACTGCGAATCGCTAGAAGGAATAAAAGATACGGCTAGGTTGAGCAAAATACTAGCAAGAGGGCAAGCAAGCCCTTCACTTATAAACAGACCTGACGGCACGGGAACGTCGTCAACTGAACAATCATTAGATATCCTGCTGGACACTCACTTCCTAGGAAATCTAAGAATAAAACCCACAGCAACGGCAGTCCAACAGCCACAAGTCGAAGAGATCGCCACTAGGGAAAGAATCCACTGGACGATAGACTCATTTGACAAATACAAGAGTCCATGCTTGGAAGGAATCATACCAGCAATGCTGCAAACGACGAAGGAATACATATGGAACTGGTTACAAGCAATCTTCCAAGCATGTATACAAGCAGTACACGTATCGCTTCCGTGGAAGGAAGCAAGAGTAGTCTTCATACCCAAACCAGGAAGAAGAGGACACATCATAGCTAAGGACTACAGGCCGATTAGCCTGACTTCATTTCTCATGAAAACAATGGAAAGGATACTAGATATCCACATCAGAAGCAAAACGCAGAAAAACCTTTCGAAAGCCCAACACGCTTACCGAAAAGGCAAATCTACAGAAACGGCGCTACACGAAGTAGTACAATACATAGAGAAAGCCCTGCTTTTCAAAAACTACATACTGGCTACCTTTTTAGATATAGAAGGAGCTTTCAACAACGTAACCGCGGACTCCTTCCTGAGCTCCCTCAACAAAATAGAAGTTGAAGGAGGCATCAGATCATGGATAGGCGAAATGCTAACGAGCAGGAAGATAACAGCCGAACTGAGTTGCCCTCATCTCACCAGGTTTGTGAAGAGGGGCACACCTCAGGGGGGAGTTTTATCTCCACTGCTCTGGCTGATCAACATGGACGACATATTAAAAGAACTCAATAGCGAAGGAGTTAAGGTGGTAGCATACGCGGACGACGTAGTCCTACCCACCACAAAACCATTTTTTTTTCCCCGCGGGTCCCACGACCACCTCCCACCCAACCGGCCGAGGTAGATTAAGTAGGAGAAGTCTACTAGAGTAAGACGGTAATCTAAGGTTGGCATCCCAGGGTAGGCCACGGAGGGCAAAAAGCAAAAAGTTCTTTTGAACAGATTTAATGCGGCTATTGTGGTCTCCAAATTGCGGACTCCAGACGCACGAACCATACTCCAATATAGGGCGAACTAACGAAGTAAAGAGAGTCTTCGTTACATAAGGAGAATCGAATTCCTTCGCCCACCTTTTAATGAATCCCAGCTTTGTTAACCATACAAGAAATATGTTCAGAGAACGAAAGTCTAGGATCCAGGCGGACACTCAGATCATCAACAATAGTAATTCTTTCAAAAGAGCAATCGTTAAGCATATAGTTGGCAAGCATGGGAATGACACGTGAAAATGTCATCAGTTTGCATTTTGAGATGTAAATCGTTAGCATGACACCATGCTTGGAAGTTATCAAGATCCGATTGTAGGTCTGATTGGCACGAACTGCCCTATACTGCAAGCAAAGTTTAACGTCATCAGCGTACATGAGTACTCTGGATTTGGTTAGAACCTGCGGCAAATCCTTGATAAACAATGTGAATAGCAGTGGTCCAAGGTGGCTACCGTGTGGGACACCGGATGTGACCCTGAGGCTATTGGATAGAAGGTTTCTGACCAGAACCTTTTGGGTCCTGTCACTTAGATAACTCGAAATCCACGTAAGAAGATCACTAAGAAACCCCATTGAATCAAGTTTCATAACCAGAAGTGAATGAATAACCGATTCGAAAGCTTTACTAAAGTCCGTGTAAATAACATCGAAACGAAAGAGGTAAGTTCTAGATAATTGGTCGTGGTTGATCTTCGCCTCATAAAACCATGCTGGCATGGAGAGATGACGGATCTACATAGATGTTGCAAGTGAGGGGTGATTACATTCTCGAAAAGTTTGGGGATAGCCTATAACTTAGAGATACCCCTATAGTTATTGGCATCCGATTTGCTACCTTTTTTGTGGAAAGAAATAACAAATGATTCTCTCCAAATAAGTGGAAATTCTGTGAATTCTAAAGATAAGGTAAACAATATGAGAAGCGCCTCGGAGCAATACCTAAGCACAGAGCCAGGTATACCATCTGGACCTGGCGAATAAACTGGCTTAACACGCTGAAGATCAAGAATAAGTGAGCTTTCGTTAAAAAGAGGTCTGAAGATTAAGGACGAACTGGGCAGAGCTGGACAAAATGTATGATATGAAGAGGGCGAATATGTCGTTTTGACAAATTTAGCAAATTAGAGATTAGCTATTGCTTGATCCGTAGTATTCTTAAATTACAGCGAGGGAGGGTATAACGTGGGTTTACGTTTAGAGTTAACAAAGCTATAAAACTGTTTAGGGTCCTGCGTGAACTGGACCCTACAACGAGTCAAATAATTTTTATAACACTGAGCGTTAAGCACGGTAAAGTTAGATCGAGCACTAAGATGAGAAAGCCGTTCTTGAACCAGTAAATTTATATTTATTATAAAGCCTAGATTTTACGTTTTTTTAAACGCGTCAGCTCCTTGTTAATCAAAGTACACCGACGTGTAGGTTCAGGAACACATAAGGAGAAAAATGAGTTCATGGCATTGTAAAAAATGTCAACGGCGGATGCCATGTCAGAGCTCGTGTAAAGATTAGACCAATCAAATTCTGCTATTAAAGTGTTTAGCCTCTGATAGTCAGCCTTTCGGAAACAGCGGACTCCGTTTAAACTGCTATCAGGTGTAATAAAACTGTTCTAAAACTGTGCTAAAACTGTTCCAGTGTCAATAGTCACATCGACAGTTGGATGATAAGGATCTTCAGGTTGCGTCATTGGAGGAACTCTAATTAGGATCGGAGACAAAGCATAGATCCAGTAAGCGGTTTAAAGAATTAAAGATATGGTTAACTTGAGATAATGATAAATCAAGCAAGCCATTTATGAGGTCATGCCATCAGAAGACCAGTGAGCTCCAGGTATGTTGAAGACACCCAAAGCCACTAATTGGTCCCAATCAGAAAGCCTATTGGAAACTGCCCGAAATGCCGAAAGGTGTTTCCAATAAATTGGCTCTTCCGAAGATGGAGGGATGTAAGAGCAGGTTACATAAATGCAACTACCTGTGAATGATAGTTTAACGCAGATAAATTCGATGTCCAAAAAGTCATTAGATAACACCCGTTCCGAGATCAGGCAGGAGTCAACGGCAATTAAAACTACGCCATCACGCTGGAGAAGACGGTCTAATCTATAAATAGTTTACTTACATGGAAGAATTTCGGAGCAAAGATCTCCGGCTTCAACCAGGTTTCAGTAAATACAATCACCTGGGATGCGAAAGAAAGGCTATCCGAATATAATCTAGAGAGCTTACTGCGTAAGCCCCTAGTATTCTGATAGGAAATTAGTAGGGAAGAGTTTGTTTTTTGGGACTGCAGTGGACACTGAGGATTGTGACGGCTTGGGCAGTTGAACCCACGCAGGCCGATTTCTCTTCTTTCGTGCCTCGTACTCATTGACTACAATGTACTCGGGCCAGAAGTCACCCGAGCAAATAGTGTCAAAGAGTTGAAATGAGACATTTATCTTAAATAATGAAATGTCTCTGGCATACGAAAATTTGAATTTTTCCACCTTGATATCGCTAGCTTGGGTTTTGTCTCCGATGCGAGATCAGGGGCAAGCCTCGAAACAAATATAGTTTTCGAATGTGGGACTGCTGTTAGGGTCTTACGTAACGAATTGTTGCCAACAACGGCCGGTATTCAGGGCAATGTTGGACCCTGGGTAGAATTTTCTACGTTGATCTGCGGCTTCCGACACCTCAACGACCGATTCGGTTACCGAATCTTTGATCGTTCCTGATCTCAGAACCATTGGAACGGGGACCAGGAGCTGTGGCGACGGAGAGTGGCAGGAAATCGGTTGCTGTGTCTCACACAGTTGCAGCCGACTAGCAGCGGATTTTTTGCGTTTCGGCGACTCATTTAATGGCTTCATAGCTTCTGACGCATGAAGGATGATATTTCCTTCTCAATCGGTCGACAGGCCTCACAGCAATAACGCAGGCCATTTTTGCTGGACACTGCGTCAGCGTGCACAACTTCCTCGCAAAGCCAGCAATGAAAACCGGGCTGGTCTGCCAAAACATATTTTTTGGCAATGTTTAATAACACAGACAATATTCTGGGACATGTTCACTAACCCTAGAACCACTGTGCACACTATCAATATCAAAAAGTAAAGAGAGAAAGAGAGAGAACAAAAGAGCGCAAGAGTTAGAATTTGAGCAGGAGAAAATCACAAGAGCGGTGAAAACTATGAACTGCTTAAATGCAGCTTATAGCAAACGACACTCGAGCGGGGAGAGAAAAATAAAAACGGTAAAAGAGCAAAGAGGAAAAATAAGATAAGATAACCGTCTTAGCACAAAACTAAAAAGTGATTATTAATGCAAATTAACTACACAGAAAAGTGCATGCACGCGCGGTAGCAAAACGGTATATAGTTATAAATATTAGGTGACCCATTAGAGGAAACCCCAGTGGTTTAAATTCAAAATAAACATAAAAGTCGGAGCGCAAAACAAAAACACGACCGTCCGCTAAGAAGAGAAAGATCCACTACCTCAGTTGTGGAAGTTGAAAAATGCAACCCTTTAACAAACACACGGAACGCTCTCTCTCTCCTCTTGCTAGTATTTTGCTCAACCTAGCCGTATCTTTTATTCCTTCTAGCGATTCGCAGTAGTTGCTCCAAGATTCTTTCTTGGCTGCGCCTTTTTGTACTCTCTATTTATTTCCTTGTACGGTCCCCAGTCTATGGTTCCGTAGCTGATGTTAAAGGCCTTCCTGACCTTACGTCTGAGCTCACTTAGCTCTTTGTTCCACCATTGTGGGTACTGCTTCTTGGAGTATTTAATTCTACATGACTCATTGTACGCGTTGTTGAGGATGTTTTGTGAGGTCCTTAACTTCTTTGTCGATTCTTTCCGGGTCGGATCTGATTTTGATCCTCCTGTTTATTGTCTTTGTCTGTCCAATTTTGGCAAATTTCCAGTCTGTGCTGCGAGGGTTGCGTTTCGGTGTCGTCTCGCGCATCGGCATCGATATTTCAAAGAATATGTACCTGTGGTCTGAAAAAGAGTTTTGTATCGAGACCCTCCAATTTCCTACCTTGTACCCGCTGTTCTCCATTTGGAGAGTTATATCTAGTACTTCTTTCCATCCTTGAAATTCTTCCGTGCTTGGAAAAATGATGGTTGGTATATCCCCTCTATTACAAATAGTGACGTCACGACATGTAATACTATCAAAAAGAGCCTCACCCCTTTCGTTTGTTTCCTTACTTCCCCACAGCGTGTACCTGGCGTTGGCTTCACTTGATCATCCGCCGTCTCAAACCTGGCCACCGCTAGGTCTGGGCTGCTAGGAGTGGGATGTAAGAGGGCGTTAATGCTGTTTTTCACTATTATGCCCGCCCTCGGCCTACCTGTCGAGCTTGTGTATATAGTTGTGTATCCCTTAAACGCCACGCCAGAGATCTGTCCGTCTCTTGTTCATGGCTCTTGTATAAGGCCAATGTCGATGTCATTCTCGCGGAGAAGAACTACCAGATGCGCTGAACCATGGGAGCTGTGAATGTGCGTGAGCACATTCAGCACTGTGGTCAGCGAAACGAAGGCTACATATGTTCGATTTGGCAATATCTCGAAAGTTGACTGTAAGGATCCACCTGAGCCACCCCAAGGAACGGCAACCAAGGAAGTCAGTTTGGAGGAGCTGGGCGCTTTGCAACGCCAGTTGGTCAAATTAAAGGAGACTACCTGGAAGGATCAACTTGCCGCTCCTCAACATCATCAAGTAGCTGCCTATGTGGCCCTAGCGATGTCAATCCTACTAGGCATTGTATGGGCTCTTAGCCGGACGGTCGGCAAATGGACACCACGACGTCGGATATTTCTACGCCGGACATTGGAACCCAAGCAGAGCACGGAACAACCAGCACCGGAACCTACCCCACGAAGTTTTTCGTTCGACCTTTCTGAAGGTTGAACACCTGTTCAACGGCCGGGAGAATGTTCAGTCACGGCAGCATTACTCATAAGCAATATAATTTAGAATTCGTCATAATAATTCTTCAGTCGCAGCCACATGCATTTGTCTTTAATAAAGTATCATTTACCAGGTCAAGCGAATATGCATAACTGGCGGACATGAGGAAAGTAAATTAGAGCAATAGGTGTCAGGTCATATAGCTGGCAATAACCTACATACACAGTAGCAATAAGTGTCAGGTCATATATCTGACAATAACCCACATACACAGTAACCCACATTCACAGTAACCCACATTATTTTGTTATACGATATTTGTTACCATAAGCATTTTGTACCTATATATACTGTTAAGTTTTCATTAATAAAGTCAGTAAGAGTTCTAACTCACAACAGAGCTTTTATTCATGCATATGTGCCCGACACCTTAGCCGTGTCTTCCATGCCCCAATCAAACCAATCCATCAAACCAATCGAACACACCCAAACACACTTCAAACCGTCCACCTAGTTCCAAGTGCTAGTTGCGACAACTGTAGGCAATAGTTCATGCACTATTTGCCAGGCATCTAAGCCTCAATACAAACACATTTTTTTGGCAATTCTTAATAACACAGACAATATTCTGGGACATGTTCACTAACCCTAGAACCAAAAAGAGCGCAAGAGTTAGAATTTGAGCAGCAGAAAATCACAAGAGCGGTGAGAGCTTTGAACTGCTTAGATGCAACTTATAGCAAACGACACTCGAGCGGGGCAGAGAAAAATAAAAATGGTAAAAGAGCAAAGAGGAAAAATAAGATAAGATAACTGTCTTAGCACAAAACTAAAAAGTGATTATTAATGCAAATTAACTACACAGAAAAGTGCATGCACGCGCGGTAGCAAAACGGTATATAGTTATAAATATTAGGTGCTACATTAGAGGAAACCCCGGTGGTTTAAATTCAAAATAAACACAAAAGTCGAAGCGCAAAACAAAAACACGACCGTCCGCTACGAAGTGAAAGATCCCCGACGTTATCAGCGAACTTATGACAAGGGCACTCACCAAACTGAATTCATGGGCTAAAGCCTGTTGACATTAACCCGAGCAAAACGGAGCTTATGCTCTTTACGAAAAGAAAAAAGATCCCCATGTTCACAGAACCACAGATAGATGGTATAGAACTAGAACTATCACAACAAGCTAAGTACTTGGGAGTGATAGTGGACACAAAATTATCATGGAAAAACAACATCAGTGAACGAGTCAAGAAAGCGAGTATTACATTCTACTCGTGCAGAAAGATGATTGGAAAGAACTGGGGCATATATATAAATATATATATACTCACATACGGAGCACTAGTATGGTGGCCAGCACAACAGACAGAAACTTACAAGGATTCTGAGATCGGCATGCGCAGGTGCCACGGAAGCACCAGGAATACCGCAGCCCAAAGCGCGGTACGACTGAAGGCAAGAGAGAGACATTAGAAGAATAACGTCAACCCTCACGGGGCATTGGCCTGTAAAATGGACCTACCCCACATCACACATTGCAGAAGCTGCTAAGAAGAAACCGAGAAGGAGACACTGGAGCACCTGTTGTGTCACTGCCCGGCATTCAACCATCTCAGAGCCCGACACTTCGTACCTCACTAGCTAGGGTCGCTAAGGAAGGTGGGGCGGCAATCAGTGAATGCCATCCTAGCGTACTTGAACGACACTGGCTGGTACTGAAGTAAAGGCGCCGGCTACGACAGTCGAGGGTGTGGATCAAAATGGAGCTCAGCTCTAATTGGAGGCTACCAGGGTAGCCTCACCACTTTTAGCTACCTACCTACCATGTCCTGTTCCACCGCATCGCATGCATACATCTGGTTGCAGTTGTTGCTGGCCCGGCTAGTATGTCCGTGTCCGGCCTTCCGACGCTTCAATTTCAATGGGTTACTCGAGCTTCGAACTCGATCCACAAATTCTGTCTCGACTCTCCTTCCCATTTTAATCTCTTTTTCTGGCTCCATATCAGCCTTACTTTTTTTGGTCCAAATATTGCTGTTGGTAGTGCGTAGTTCTCTGCCTTCTTTTCCTCCGGTCTGATTGTTGTTAGTGGTGCGGGATTCTCCGCCTTATTCCCTTCTGTTCCGGTTATCGCTATTAGTGGTGTGGGAATTTTTGCTGGGCTCCTGTCTCTTTTGTGCTTGTTCGATAGTTCTCCGAGACTTTTCGTTGTCTCTTCGTTGTGGTCTGTTCTCTTCGCAATTGCTGCTAGTATCCGCCTCAATTCCTCGCTTGTCCATTCTTGTTCCAGCAAAAATGCGGTTGCATATTCCGTCAGCCCTTACTTCGTTGGCCGTCGTCAGGGATAGCCAGGGATCGTCTCAGATCAGTCAGGTAAAGTTACTGAAAGAATTCCGACCCGTTCCCAGAGGCGAAGTGGAATTACACAAAATTTGATTATTTAAACTTTATTAATCCGTAGCCAGGGAAAAGTAGAGTTACAATGATGTTTATGATTAATACAGTTTTTAGATTGTTGGTAGTGAATACACCTCAGGTTCTTTGGTCGATGGTCAGTGAATAGTTTTTGAGTCGTTTGAGGTCTACTAGTTAGTGGGGTTAGCTCCAGAGACCTTTGAGGTGTTCTATAGAAGGGAACAGTTTTAGAGCCCTTTGAGGTCTACTAGTAAGTGGGGATATCTTTAGAGGCCTTTGAGGTGTACTCGAAGAAAAATTCAAAAAATTCAAAAGGGGACAAAAGGACCGAGGTCTCGTCGCTCCTTTTACGAAATTCATGAAATGGGGTTATCTAGTGATAGTTTCAGATCGTCGACTCCCGCTCCCTCTATTGTCAATGAGGATGTGCCTTGCACCACGCAACCCAGGCGTACACGTAATAGCTCTCTGACTTTAGGCCAACCTCCTCTGGATCAATTCCTAGAAACTACGCAAAGTGCCTCATACAAGAGGCTTTCGGAGTCAAAAAACTTAGTCAATAGTCTCTCTTTATTGAATGTGACAGACAGCATACCAGATGGCAACATGGAGGTAGATAATTTGGCTGAAGACACAACTATGAAGCCTAAATTTTGAAGCCCAAACAAATTCCAGTTAAAAGAAGTCTCCCTTTTGACTCCTCGGAACCGGAAAGAGCGCCCAAAAAACTAAATCCTGCTGTAAATAGTGAAAAACTACCTATTAACCGTATCAGCTCCTCGAACAGCAGTGACTCAAAGCTGAAAGAAAGTGAGGCTAGTCCTTTTAAATTTCCGAGGAGAAGTGGCAAGAAGCTTTGTGAGAAGCAAGAAATAAAAACGAATGCTGTTCCAAGCACCTCAAATCGTTATTCTACATTGTCTGTTGAGAGCAGTAATGATAACACCAACGAAAATGTAGAGCCGACGGCTGTGCCGAAACCGCTCCCCATTTTTATCCCGGGGGTAAAGAACATAGCGGAAATGCTAAATGATGTACGTAAAATTGTGGAAGCTGATAGTTTTTCTACAAGGCTATGGGCGGTGGAAACATCAGACTACTTCCGAAGGACAGCCTCACTTACAGAAAAATTTTGGCACATTTGGACAACTGTAACGTGGCCTTTAGAACATACCAATTGAAGGAGGAGAGAGCGTTCCGTGTGTTTGTTAAAGGGTTGCATTTTTCAACTTCCACAACTGAGGTAGTGGATCTTTCTCTTCTTAGCGGACGGTCGTGTTTTTGTTTTGCGCTCCGACTTTTATGTTTATTTTGAATTTAAACCACTGGGGTTTCCTCTAATGGGTCACCTAATATTTATAACTATATACCGTTTTGCTACCGCGCGTGCATGCACTTTTCTGTGTAGTTAATTTGCATTAATAATCACTTTTTAGTTTTGTGCTAAGACGGTTATCTTATCTTATTTTCCCTCTTTGCTCTTTTACCATTTTTATTTTTCTCTGCCCCGCTCGAGTGTCGTTTGCTATAAGTTGCATCTAAGCAGTTCAAAGCTCTCACCGCTCTTGTGATTTTCTGCTGCTCAAATTCTAACTCTTGCGCTCTTTTTGGTTCTAGGGTTAGTGAACATGTCCCAGAATATTGTCTGTGTTATTAAGAATTGCCAAAAAAATGTGTTTGTATTGAGGCTTAGATGCCTGGCAAATAGTGCATGAACTATTGCCTACAGTTGTCGCAACTAGCACTTGGAACTAGGTGGACGGTTTGAAGTGTGTTTGGGTGTGTTTGATTGGTTTGATGGATTGGTTTGATTGGGGCATGGAAGACACGGCTAAGGTGTCGGGCACATATGCATGAATAAAAGCTCTGTTGTGAGTTAGAACTCTTACTGACTTTATTAATGAAAACTTAACAGTATATATAGGTACAAAATGCTTATGGTAACAAATATCGTATAACAAAATAATGTGGGTTACTGTGAATGTGGGTTACTGTGTATGTGGGTTATTGTCAGATATATGACCTGACACTTATTGCTACTGTGTATGTAGGTTATTGCCAGCTATATGACCTGACACCTATTGCTCTAATTTACTTTCCTCATGTCCGCCAGTTATGCATATTCGCTTGACCTGGTAAATGATACTTTATTAACGACAAATGCATGTGGCTGCGACTGAAGAATTATTATGACGAATTCTAAATTATATTGCATATGAGTAATGCTGCCGTGACTGAACATTCTCCCGGCCGTTGAACAGGTGTTCAACCTTCAGAAAGGTCGAACGAAAAACTTCGTGGGGTAGGTTCCGGTGCTGGTTGTTCCGTGCTCTGCTTGGGTTCCAATGTCCGGCGTAGAAATATCCGACGTCGTGGTGTCCATTTGCCGACCGTCCGGCTAAGAGCCCATACAATGCCTAGTAGGATTGACATCGCTAGGGCCACATAGGCAGCTACTTGATGATGTTGAGGAGCGACAAGTTGATCCTTCCAGGTAGTCTCCTTTAATTTGACCAACTGGCGTTGCAAAGCGCCCAGCTCCTCCAAACTGACTTCCTTGGTTGCCGTTCCTTGGGGTGGCTCAGGTGGATCCTTACAGTCAACTTTCGAGATATTGCCAAATCGAACATATGTAGCCTTCGTTTCGCTGACCACAGTGCTGAATGTGCTCACGCTAATTTTTGAATTGCGTGCAGTGCAACCTGGGGCCAATGACAATAAGCCCGTTCCGTTAAGTTGTACTGTAGAAGCGATTCCGTTGCACACCGCTTGAAGTTCTATGAGATTGCGGGTGGCAAACATCCATCTGTTTCGCTGATGCGTTGCCAGCCACAGCATCTCGGATCTTGACTGAACGACCTCACATATAGTCTCAGTTTTGTTGTTAAATAACTGAAACTCACACCGATTCTCCACGCTGAATGTGGCTTGGTGGTTGAAACATATGTGCTCGTCATTTGGCAGCTCCATACATTGGTTGAACTCGTCTTTAGTCAACCCCATGAACTGGTCTCTATGGGCATTGACGGCTATGATTTCGGTTCTTAGCTGGAATCGCTGCCAGCTTCCGGCTTTCCGTGTTGGGATAGGCATGATGCTGAATACTTCCTGTTCTGTTACAGACACCAAAGGTAACGATATCTTGAAGATGACGTGGTTGCTCGTTGTGGTGCCTTTGGCATGCATCATTTTGTATAGTTGGATTACATTATCAGACGATACTGGGAGCCGTTGATCCGGTGGGATATGTTCCCGTATCTGATTTAATTGAACCCTGAGTTGCTTGGGGGATACTAGCATCGGACTGATCGTTCGATGGCGCACGTCAGTTAGCACGTTAGCTATTTCACTCTGCATCCGCTGCATTACCGTAGCCACCAGAGTTAGCTGAGCTGTCAAAATCATAAACGCTTGCTGCAAGTGGTCGCCTTGGTACTTGCCTCTTTCTTGATTGATTGCACCTATCTGGTACTCTAGCGTTTTGATTCGCTCGTTGGTGGCTGAGCTGCTCTTTCTGACTATGTTTATCGTAGAGTCCAGAATTGATGTTTGATTTTTCAAGAGCATCATCAATACGTCCTCGTTAGACTTGACGTTGTTTATCGTTTCAGACATATCGTCGGCGTACTTTGAGTCCAGAACGCCAAATAATGAATTCGCCACATATCCGACTATATCAAGTGGTGCTCTTCGTTGTCGGGAATGATTAATCAACTCATTTCCTGCTTGTAGCTCGTCATATACATGTTGAAAATGTGTATATATAGACTTGCAGGCATTGACATTTCGTAACTCTGAACATTTGTGTTTTAGTTCAGATATCCCAGCAGCCAATATCCGCATGTCGCTCCAGTATGGCTTCAAGTCATAATATGCAATTATGTTCCATTCCGAAATTGCCATTCTGGACGTGCCGAGCCGTTCGTAGAATATTCCCGGTTGACTTGCAAAAGGAGTTATGTTTACTGATTGTCCCATTGCTAACGGTAGTATGAGTAGCATGGCCAGCAACGTTGGCAAGATCGGAAGTGATATCTTCCTTTTCTGCGTGGGGGTCTCTTCTGCTCGTGCTGTATCCTCACCAGAGCTGTGTGGTCGTTTTGTGGCTACTTCTTCCTTTAACAAAGGTGCCAACCGAGTAACTGGTCGCTTGAATGTGCCTGATGCCGTCTTGACATCTACTACGCGGACCTGATTGTCTTTGCCCGGATACGTTTTTACTATCCGTCCCATAGGCCAGCTCATTACCGGTACATTGTCTTCTTTTACTAGGACTAGTAGTCCTTCTTTGACATTCTGGGCCATGGTCTTCCATTTAGTCCGCATTTGCAGATCTTGAAGATATTCCATGGACCACTGGTTCCAGAACGATTGCTTGAGTCTGGATACTAGCTCCCATCTGTTTACCAGAGTTTTTCCGGGTAGGGCAAGATTTGCATCAGGAGGCGCTACTAGAGGTTCACCAATTAAAAAGTGACCTGGAGTGAGCGCTGATGTATCCGTGGGATCAGATGACATCGGAGTGAGGGGCCTTGAATTGAGTATCGCCTCGACTTCAATGATTACTGTGTTGAGTTCTTCAAACGTTAGAGACGATGTGGCTGTAACTGATACCAGTAGCCTTTTCGCTGACTTTACTGCAGCTTCCCATAGGCCGCCAAATGATGGCGCTCGAGGCGGAATGAACTTGAACTCCACCTGCTGCTTGCTGCATTGGTTTACAATCCTGTTGAGTGTCGTGAAGTTGTTTCTTCTAGCGCCTTTAACTGATTATTGGCACCTACAAAGTTCGTGGCGTTGTCACAATGAATTGTCTGACACTTTCCACGTCGACCCAAAAATCGCCGAAGAGCGGCTAGGAAAGCGTCTGTTGTCAGGTCGCTTACCAATTCAAGATGTACTGCTTTAGTGGCAAAACAGCAGAATACTGCAATGTACGCCTTATCTGGTCTTTTTCCACGGATTTTATGGTGAATCCAAAAGGGACCGCAGTAGTCAACTCCCGAGTTGGAGAATGGACGAGCCTGTGTTACTCGATCCGCAGGTAAATTACCCATGATTTGCTGCATCAATTTGGGTCGTGCCCTTGTGCATCTGACACAACTGTGTATGATGCTTCTGGCCATTGTTTTGTCATTCAGAATCCAGTATTGTTGTCTGGCTATTGCTCTCAATGATTGCGCTCCGCAATGCATGTTCTCTTCATGCATCTCTCGTAGCAGCATCTTTACAATTTGATCATTGTATGGAAGCAGGATCTGATGCTTTGCGGCATATGGTAGGTTAGATTCTTCCAATCTGCCTCCGACTCTGATGAGTCCGTCATGTCCTATTATTGGAGACAGCGACACAATTGAACTTCTTTTGTCCACTGTCCTATGTATGCGCAGTTGTTTATGCTCAGCACTAAATTCAATTTTTTGAATAGTGCTTAAAATCAGTTTCCTAGCATAAGTTAGCTCACCTACACTTAGCGTAGTTGTAGGAGATCGGTTCTGCTTGTGACAGAAGCGCAGCATGTAAGCTACAATGCGTTGCAACTTGTGAAAGGAGTTGCCGTGATTGCAACTGTATAGTTCGATCCCCAGTTGATCTTGGCATGTTGGCAAACTCACTTGCTTCACTCGTCGTTCTAGATCGCTGGGAGTGATGCTCGGTACCTTGGACCATTTGTCTCGGGAACCGTGTAGGAATAGCGGTCCGTACAGCCAGAGGCTGTGTCCCGCTAATTTGCTTGCCGCAATCCCTCTTGATAACACATCAGCTGGGTTATTCGCGGATGACACATGGCGCCACTGAGATTGATGCGACACCGCCTGGATTTTAGCTATCCGATTTGCCACAAACGTGTGGTATGATGACGCGGACGCATTTATCCAGGACCGGACTACAGTTGAATCAGTCCATAAGTATCCAGATGCCTTGTCTTCAGACATGCGAAAATCTTTTCTGACTCTATGGGTCAACTTGGCTCCTAACACTGCAGCACATAACTCTAGCCGCGGTAACGTTTCCTTAGCTGTCGGCGCAACTCTTGACTTTGAGCACAGCAAACGGACGGACACTTGATTATTTTTGTATGTGGCTCGAACATACACTGCTGCTCCATATGCTCGTTCTGAAGCATCGACAAATGTGTGCAATTCTTGTGAGACGGGTACCTGTCCTTCGAAGATGTGTCTTGGAATTTGCATGTTGTTTAGCGCTTGTAAGTCAGCGCGGTAGTTTTTCCAATCCACCTGAAGGGACTGAGGAATCTCGTCGTCCCAGCCCATTTTTAATTCCCACAGGGTCTGCATAAACATCTTTGCCTTGACCACCACGGGAGCAAATAATCCTAGCGGATCGAATATTTGCGATGATTCCGAACTGACCACTCGTTTGGTGATGGTTGATGCTTCGCTTTTTTGAGATCGTCCACATAACTGATCTTTTTGTGGCATCCAAAGCAAACCCAAAGTCTTAACACTGTATTGTTGGAGTGTTTCGTCTAACTTGACGTTAGAGACGATATCCTCTTTAGGAATTTGGCTTAATACCTCTGAGTTATTGGAACACCATTTTCGGAGCTTGAATCCGGAAGGCAGCAGTATTTTGTTTAATTCTTGTTGAATTTGTACAGCCTCTGGGATACTGTCTGCTCCTGTGAGACAGTCATCCACGTAAAAATCATGTTTTAGTACTGATGATCCAAGCGGTAGATGATTCTTGGCCTTCTCGGACAGATAATCCAAGCATTTAGTAGCCAGGAATGGCGCTGATGTTGTACCATATGTGACCGTTTTAAGTCTGTAAAACTTTAGATCTTCTGATGGTTTCTTACGCCACACGATCAACTGAATTGGGCCATCTGGCGTCATCAGCATCTGATTTGGTAGGAGCACAGAATAATAATGTTCTGCGCCAATAAGCATGTCAATTTTTCCTGGTTTGTCAAAGTTTGGATCAGCCAGAGTGACGTTGTTTGGGACTTGTAATTGTGAGGCACTTAATTCATGAGCTGGTTGATCAGCTATGATATGCGGCAGCACAAAGGCTTCTACTTGTTGAGCAAAATCATTATGCATCGACTTCATGAGAACGTTTGCTCTAGCTCGACTGGTTTTTGGGTTGCCTCCAATGCCCTCGATGCGCAATGATGCACCGTGGAGCTTCAATGACAGCTTGGAGGCCATTCGCTCAGAGATCAGATTAATTTGTGATCCTGAGTCTAGCAAGGCTCGAAATGTGGCCATCTGGCCATTGCTTGCTTTGACCAATACCTTGACTGTGGCCAGCAGATTGTAACTTTTGTTACTTGCTGCACCTACAGAAGGTGATTTTGGCTCTGTTGCCGCACCTGACGTGGTCTCTAGGTGCAGCAATGTATGGTGTTTTTTGTCACATTTAAAACACGTACGGCCTCGGCAATCTTTCGCCTTGTGGTCACTGCTGAAACAGTTAACACACAATTTTTGTTTTTAAACCCAATTGACTCGATCGGGTATGGTTTTGCTGCGGAAATCATCGCATTTGTATAGCCAATGAGTCCGTTTGCAGAAAGGACAATTTGGTTGCCTTCCAGCGCTGGCAGAAGTGCATGATGGGCTCTTCTGCTCCTTTCTCAATTGTTGATTGCGTTTTCCTGTTCCCAGCACTCGGCTTCGCTGGTCCAGGAAGCTTAGCATTGTATCAAGACCTTGGAGTTCTCGTGATCCGTCTAACGATTGTTCGTAGAGGGCTCGATTTGCAAGATCCAGTTTTGGCTTGATGATGGCAATTATGATTGTATCCCAGCTGGATATATCAATGCCTAGTCCCTTTAATGATGCTAGAGACTCGATTGTTGTGATATACAACTCTTTTAATGACTTTGGATCGTCACTGTTTGTATGGTGCTGCAGGAGACGATTGAGAATCGTATCTGCTACATGGCGGGGATTGTTGTACGCGTCAACCAATATTTCCCATGCGCTCATGTAATTTTCTTTTTTAAGATCAATATGTCTTATTAATCTCTCTGCCTCTCCAGTTACGGTGGTTTTGAGGTACCACATCTTCCTGACTGTGGGCATATTGGTATCGTGAACCATGCATTTGAACAAGTCGAAGAACTGAGTCCATTTGAGTAGATCCCCATCGAACTTTGGGATGCTGACTCTGGGCAGATGTACATCTTCATTGTTTGATGCACTTGTTTGCGCCCCCAAGACTCTTTGAACTTCTCCTTCTAGTCGGAGGAACGACTGCATGTCGTATCCTTCTTCGACTGGGTCTTCGTATTCTTCGTGAACAGCAAAGTGGACATTCTGATATTGGGACCATAATGAGGTTATCGAATCCCTTGTTATGGCCCTTCCGGTTTCGGAAAATTCATTCAGGGCACGTTTGATTGATTCAGCAATCGCCCTTTGTCGCCGACAAGCTAATATCAGCTTGCTTGCAGGTTGCGTAAAGCTTACAACGTCTGCATTTTTCGAAGCATTGATCGAGGTTGAATTTCCGGGGGCATTGCTCGAGGTTTGAGCCATTGCATCGGTTATTATCGTTCTATATTTGTCGTATGACTCACGACAGTCTACGTAGAACTTTAAATATTCTGCGGTTCTATATTCCGCTGGAATATTTTTGTCATTATCCGCAAATCGATTCCATACTTCATCGATTGCGGCCAACTTTGTTTTATAATACGTTGGATTTTGCTTTCTTTCCGCAGAGTCTTTTTTAAAATTGCGGATCAGCTTCGATATTTCTTGACTGATTTCTTCCTGCAAGTCTGACGCCTCTGTGACTGCTTGCTCCTCCTTTCTAGACATATTGAAAATTGTTTTGTTCCTGACCGTTGGGAGTGTTTTATTTGCTTTGACAGCTGGATACGCTCCTATTCGCAACCGTGATGTGGTCGAAGGAAAACAACAACTGTTCAAATAGACTTGGGGGATTTTAGAATTTGGAGTTTCTAAAAAACGGAATTTAGTCAAAATCGGAAAAATCCCAAGAGTTACGGATTTTTCCTTTTGTTTGTTGATATAAGTCGGAAAATCCCAAGAGTTACGGATATTTCCTTTTGTTTGTTGATATAAGTCGGAAAATCCCAAGAGTTACGGATATTTCCTTTTGTTTGTTGATGTAAGTCGGAAAATCCCAAGAGTTACGGATATTTCCTTTTGACTAAACGTCGGTTGACGTGTTCGTCGGGGTCACCAAAATGTTTGTATTGAGGCTTAGATGCCTGGCAAATAGTGCATGAACTATTGCCTACAGTTGTCGCAACTAGCACTTGGAACTAGGTGGACGGTTTGAAGTGTGTTTGGGTGTGTTTGATTGGTTTGATGGATTGGTTTGATTGGGGCATGGAAGACACGGCTAAGGTGTCGGGCACATATGCATTAATAAAAGCTCTGTTGTGAGTTAGAACTCTTACTGACTTTATTAATGAAAACTTAACAGTATATATAGGTACAAAATGCTTATGGTAACAAATATCGTATAACAAAATAATGTGGGTTACTGTGAATGTGGGTTACTGTGTATGTGGGTTATTGTCAGATATATGACCTGACACTTATTGCTACTGTGTATGTAGGTTATTGCCAGCTATATGACCTGACACCTATTGCTCTAATTTACTTTCCTCATGTCCGCCAGTTATGCATATTCGCTTGACCTGGTAAATGATACTTTATTAACGACAAATGCATGTGGCTGCGACTGAAGAATTATTATGACGAATTCTAAATTATATTGCTTATTAGTAATGCTGCCGTGACTGAACAAAATGTTTTGGCAGACCAGCCCAGTTTCCATTGCTGGCTTTGCGAGGCAGTTGTGCACGCTAAGTACATTGAGATGACGGGTCGAATGGCTGACGCAGTGTCCAGCAAAAAGGGCCTGCGCTACTGCTGTGAGGCCTGTTGACCGGTTGAGAAGGAAATATCAGCCTTCATGCGTCAGACCAGGAGTGTATTGTTTTCCGCTCTAGACGCTCAATTTAATAGTATGAAGCTATTAAATGAGTCGCCGAAACGCAAAAAATCCGCTGCTAGTCGGCTGCAACTGTGTGAGACACAGCAACCGATTTCCTGCCAATCTCCGTCGCCACAGCTCCTGGTCCCCGTTCCAATGGTTCTGAGATCAGGAACGATCAAAGATTCGGTAACCGAATCGGTCGTAGAGGTGTCGGAAGCCGCACAGCCAGCAATTTCCGCGTCGTCCGTGGTGTCTGATGCGCAGCCCAATTCTTTGGCTCCGCAAATCTCCGTATAAAATTCTACCCAGGGTGCAACATTGTAACATTCGTTACGTAAGACCCTAACAGCAGTCCCACATTCGAAAACTATATTTGTTTCGAGGCCTGCCCCTGATCTCGCATCGAAAGATGTCATAGCCTATAAATTATGTTTTAATTGTGTAACCACGTTGTGTACCTCGCCGCTGTCCGGTAGGGGAAGGGCTACGATGGAATTGCCACCGTGGCTTGTTCCGCTTAAGAGGGTGATGACGCAATTGCCACCGTAGCTTGTTCTGATGGGTGAGCCGGGCGGTCGCCGCTGGCTCTCTTCTCTCCTGTTTTAGGTATTATGTTGGGAGTAACTGACTCCGTTGCTAACGGCCCTTAAGGCGCGATGACCAATTTCAATTAATATAATAAATGTTGACGGCCAGTGCCGGAGTTTTATTCAATGTCAAAATTAAAAACTGAAAAAATATATGAGTACACGTAAGCTATGCAGCGTAAGCTATCGTGCAGCAAAGTGCTGACACTAGCAGAATCAACATAACTCACCATACCGTGCACCAATAAGAACCAGGCACGGCCCCTGAAGATGTTTATGCTGACTTTGCAAATAAACACTTGGGTGATCCAGTAATCGCCCCAGATCTGTATCGACGTATGATTACCCTTAACCGTGTTAACATATCGACTAATATTTACTCCTTAACAGTGTTAACAACTCTCCCCTCAGGAATATGACCGTCCTCGGTCATCTGGAATTTTTCCACCGCTTGTTGGATCTCCCGTGCGTCTCGGCTTCTCCTCAGCATCATTATGAGTAGGAAGTAGCAGCTGATGAGAAGACTGGCTCCCACGCCGACCGCGAACCAGGTGTCGGTAATTCCATGTACCATGTACCAAAGGTTCAAAGGTATTATAGTTTTGTGCGAGTGCAATTTTCTGTAACAGGCAGAAGGAGGCGTGGCAGACCCCCAAAAGTTACCTAAATATTGATCAGGACCACTAAAGGAGTCGATATAGCCATGTCCATCTGTCCGTCCGTTCGTCCGTCTATCCGTCTGTCCGTCTGTCCGTCTGTCTGTATGAACGCCTAGATCTCAGAGACTACAAGAGCTAGAGACACGAAACTTGGGGTCTGCACGCAGATCAAGTTTGCTTACAATTTTTACTGCTCCCCTTTTTGGTGGAGCTATTTAAAAAAAGCCATATATCTCCCAAATTTATAAAGTAATGTAAACCATATTTAAATCATATTTTATCAGAATACCTGTGCCCAAATTTAATTGAGATCATGCCATAATAAGCCGAGATATAGGCTTTTTACTTTATACACATTATGTGTACAAGAGGCAGCCTAGGCAGAGGGCTCAAAATAAATCAAAACGTTCATTATATATTTTAGTTATGTTCACATTATTATGAAATTAAGATTATCCATTTCAAATCGGTTAGTGGTGCAGCTGTCTAAGATGCAGTCTACCCGAAAGGGTTTTTCTTAGCAAAGATTTGTTGTCACGAGTTCGAATACTGTCTGCGACGAGTAACATTTTTTTTTTATACTTTTAGCAAATTTTTTTTTTAATTTTTCGCTGTAAATCAAAATAATTAAATAATAAGAAATAATAAAATTTTAAAAATTTTCTTATGCCTTGCGGCAGGAAACAAACCCAGGTCATTTGCATATACGCAAAACACGTGCAACTTTACCCACTGAGCTAAGGACTTTGCTCTTAAAATTGAAGACATTTGCATTACATGTAAATTTTTCACCGTTTTTAATTTTTTATTCTCCTTTTTTTATATATTTTTTGCACGCGCGTTGTAATGGTACAGGGTAATCTACTGTCGGGACATCCGACTGTATGTCCATCTTGTTTCATATGAGACTGTGGGAATAAATCGGACAACCTAGTAGTTTCTTCTACTTTGACTGAAAATTCGGACAAATTACTTGAATGTCGAAGCAAGTTTCTGTGTTCCCATACCACCGCACTTCCGTCCATAATTGGTATATACTGGGCATACGAATAGTCCGTCACTCTAGCGTTAACTATAGTTAACGTAGTCAATAAAATTCCCGCGATCCTGTAAGAAGGCGAAAGGTTAAGTCTACTGTGTATAAAATGGAGTAAGTATGCTAAGGTGTAGTGTATGAAAGTAAAGTAAAAAAGTTAAAAAAGCTGAGAGGCATGTTTATCTAAGGTTGTCCTTGTGGACCACCCTCCCTCTAATAAGGACAGACGTTCCCATGTCTGCTTGTACACGCTCTTTTGTGTACAGTGCGGTTTGTTTATTTCCTAACCTTGTGTTATTTTTGAGATATACTTTTTCTCCTACCTCAAAAAGTCTGTTTTGTATGGTAGGGTTGCACCTATCTAGATTGGCCTGTTGTGCCTTTTCAATATTACTTGTTATTTCCAATTTTTGCTCGGTATTGACTGAGTGCAAGGCCTGCTTGGGTGGCAGCCTTGTCACTGAATGTATCGTCTTGTTATATTCTACCATGGCTCTCATAATAAGCTCCACGGTATCGTCAATCTTTTGGTCGATTATCATGCACCTAGCTATTTCAGGTAGGGTACTGTGGAATCGCTCCACTTGCCCGTTTGAGCTCCTGTGTAGAGGAGAGGAGAGGGAGCATTCACAATGTCAATGTTATATTGATTTTTCAATAATGAGGTTATAGTCTCCGAGTTGAAAGACGCCTCATTATCACAATATATTGTTTTAATGTTAGGGAAAAAATTAATTAGTTGTAATATGGGGCTGCGCACATCGACTATGGCCCTAGAAAGCCATGGCTGTACTACATCGAATTTTTAAAATTTATCTATGCAGGTTAAAAAAAACCTTTTATCCGTAGAGTATATGTCTATATGCAGCATTTCGCCAGCATATGAGGGGGTTGGTGTGATACCTAACTCTTGCTTCTTGGGGTGTCTGTTGTACTTCCCCTTGGTGCATGTCTTGCAGTTTACAACCGCTTCGTTGGCGAGTTTTGATATATTTGGAAAGTAGTAGTCCTAAAGGACTTGTTTAACATTTTCCTGGGCTGCCCTATGAGCGCGGTTGTGTTCGCAGATAATTACTTCTTTCTGTTCGTTTGCATCCGTGATGAAATTCATGAATTTTTTGCAATGCCAGAACTTGGTTGCCGGGAATTCGGACACCAGGGCATGCTGAATGCTTGCTAGTATTTGATTTGATTCCTGTAACAGTTCAGGGGTTTATCAGTGGATTCGACCGTGTAGGTCAAGGAAAGTTCACTGTGAATAGTGGCTACATCAGATTGCAGATCGTTTTGTATAGCGTTTATGTTTTGTCGCGACAGAGCGTCGGCTACAAAATTTTCCTTTCCGGGTTTGTAGATTACCCGGGCATTATGTTCTTCGATGAAAGCTTTCCATCGTTTAATTTTTGCCTTTGTATTTCGTTGAATACGGCGAAAATAAGAGGTTGATGGTCCGTAAAAATCCGGATTTCTTTTGTGCCGTATAGGTAATTTTGTAATTTTCCTATAGCCCAAACAATTGCCAACAATTCTCTTTCGTTGGTAGCGTAATTGAGCTCGCAGTCTTTCAACATGCGAGATATCATAGTGATTGGCCAACCGTTTTGTGGGATAGTACCGCACCGATACCGCTTGCTGAGGCATCGGTGGTCAAATCGAAAGGAAGTTTGAAATCTGGATACGTTAGTATCACATCTTTTGACGACAAAATGTCTCGCAGGTGCTCGAACGCTCTGCGTTGGGTCTCATCAAATTCAATAATGACCTTTTCTGACATGTGTTTATTCACAGTGCCATTTTCTCATTCATACTTCCCTCCGTTTATGGAGAAAGCAGTTATTTCACGGTCTTTTTCGGCCAGATAGATCTGGTGGTACCCCGATTTTAGGTCAAGGGTAGTACAAAATTTTGCTTTTCCTAGGTTCGCTAGAATCATAGGAATACTCGGCATAGGATAACGGTCGGCGATGGTTTGTTCATTCAGTTTCCTGAAATCAATCACCAGCCGTTTTTTCTTGTTGCCATCTGCATCAAGGCTCTTTTTGTCGACAACCCATGTTGGGCTGTTAAATGGTGACCTAGAAGGCCGAATAACGCCATGCTTTAACAGCTGTTTAATTTCTGTGTTAACGAAATCTGCTGCTCCCATGGGGTAAGGATATAGCTTGGAATATACGTGTTCGTTAGTCTCCGTACGAATTGTGGCAACGATCGAGGTATTAAAAGGTAGCGCTTCGTTAGAGTGCGAAAAAACTTGTTTCCTCCTAAGGATCATTTTTTTTTTAATTGCAGCTTTCACCGAATTTGGGAATATTATGTAATCGATATTTGTGAAGTTCACGTTATCGCATTCGTGGTATTTTAGCTGTTCCGATATGTTTCCATACCTGATTACGCTGTTGCGTAAATCTAATGCTGCTCCGGCCTGCGTTAGCAAGCATATTATAGCATCAAAAGTGTTAATGGTATCAAGTAAAAAAAATTGAGCCTTTAGGCCGAATATGTGCATGAGGCACTTTTCTTTTATAGTACTGGAGCCATGAATGAAACTCACAGTGAATGGGGAGTCGACAAGCATTATGTTCTTCAGCTCCTTTAGGGGCTTTACATAACTCTTGCCGCTCCAGCGTCCATGAGAATTTGTATAGTTTTCCCCACCAGTCCTCGCTTAGTGTAGGGCAAGCGGGACCTTCGTCTAAAAAATTGACGTGGTCGTTACCGTCAAATGAGTCACTGTCACGGCCGCGTTTTCATAATCTTGAGTTTCTTCCGCGTTTACGGTTTGCTCAACGTTGTTAAATCGCTGGCGCCTTTGGCCAGTCATCCTCTCCGAAGAGTTTGGTCTTTTTGGGGCCTGGTAATTTTTGTATTGAGAGTTGTTTCCCTGTCTAAAATTCGTAGTATATCGGAATTTGGAAGATGATGGTCGTTACCGTCAAATGAGTCACTGTCATCATCAATTACATTAAAGGTGGCTGCGGCCGCGTTTTCATAATCTTGAGTTTCTTCCGCGTTTGCGGTTTGCTCAACGTTGTTAAATCGCTGGCGCCTTTGGCCAGTCATCCTCTCCGAAGAGTTTGGTCTTTTTGGGGCCTGGTAATTTTTGTATTGAGAGTTGTTTCCCTGTCTAAAATTCGTAGTATATCGGAATTTGGAAGATGACGGATCAATGTCCATAGGTTCTGGGGACTGATTTTGTTTACCCTGATATACCCAGTTGTCCTGTTTACGCCATGAGTCGTGGTTTTGATACTTGTTTGGCTTTTTGAAAAAATGGGGATTTTTTTCTGGTCCGCGATCGGCACTGTTTCTCGGACGATCTTTGTTGGCCCTTGTGAAAATCAGTATTCTGGTTTCTTTGCCCATCTCCTTGGCATATGTGGCCGCGAACATACTTCGTTCAATACTGGTCTCTGACTCTCTAGCTAATGGCAGTGCTGCTGGCAGGTGTTTTGGCTGTGCTGGAAACACAATAGCCCTTAGTGATTTTTTTAAACCGGAAATGAATACATGTAAGGCATCAGCCCTAACTTCAGTATTGAGTAGTGAAGCCCTTTCGTCGTCATATGTCATTACAATTTTGTTCGTAACGAGGGTCAATTTTCGTTCGACCTCATCGTAGTACTGCCTTGATCTGACCCGCGAAGTTTGCTTTGAGCCTCAGTTTTTGATAAGTTAGTGCGGCCTGAATTAGCGCCTCTATTTGTACCGCGTTCATGGTTTCTGTGTTATGTAGTACTTGCGCCGGTGTTAGTAGATGTCAACAAAGCTCTTGGCTTAATTCTTCTATCACTGTACATTTCGCGTTTATATTCCCTGTATGGGCCCGGAAAACTCATAAGGCCACTAATAGGTTGACACTAAACACAAATTATAGGACGGCCGAATGTTTTTTTTTTTTTTTAATTCGGCAAAATTAATTTCGTATATTACAAATTATATTAATAACCGTGTGCTTGCTGTCTGAAAAAAAAATGTTATTTAGGGGCGGTCGATATTAATATTCATTTATTTAAGTCACGTTACAATTGCTTAAAATACTTTGTAGGGATTCTTATTTATTTTTTTATTTGTGTGTTTGTTTGAAGTTTGCTGTGTTTGAAGTTTCATGTTAAAGCCAATGCTCTTTATTCAATGTTGTGAGAATGCAAAGGGCCGAGATATAACCTCAGCGGCCGAGAGACCGCTTCCAGAAATAATTTATATTTTGGAAACGCCAGAACATGGAGGGGCCGAGTTTGGCGAGAATTTTAGGGGTGGGTTTTCAACGTAGAGAACTGCAACTTCCGATTGCCCACGCTGGGCGGGAAAAATACTACCGGCCCGGGAATTTCCCATCTTCCCTCCACTAAAGACTGGAGATGGGCTCGGGACTTACCCAGCAGCCTGCTCTCGCGCCCGCAACCCAAACCTAAAACCACGGCCTGGTCCGAACCCAACGGCCGCGGCTCGGCGGCTCCGCCTGGGATGTCCCAACGGCGGGCCGTCGCCAGTCCCAAAAATATTCCTCGTGACTCGCGATCGCCAGTGAGGGCGCCTGGCCTAATCCCTACGGCGCACTCTGAGATTGGACAGGCGGCTTGGGATGACCCAACAGCCGCCGCCCGCGCCAACTCTCGGAATTAATCTCAGCAGCGTGGCGCTCCTGTTTCCGTCCTGCCCAGTTCGGCGCCTGGAATTACCCAACGGCAGCCGAGATGGGGAGGAGGGGAGCAGAGGGTGATAGAATTCGCTAGGAATAGGGTAAAAATGTGGTCGAGAGTAGATATGTTCATTGTGGATTTATTTCATGTTATCTGTCTCTTAATTGTTATCTGCGTAATTGTATTTTTTCATTTCCCTTTTCCCCTACCTAGCATATATGTATGTAATTGTAGGGCGGCCTCGCCTTGCTCACTCAAGTAAATTGTCCAAAAAGGTTTATTGTTGCTCCTTGATCGATTCTTCCTTGCTCTTCCTATCTTGCTTCCGTCGTGGTGTCCTTGTTTCACACTTGTCACTTTGATTTTCACTTCGGTTTTCTCTTCTGATCGATTCGCGAGTGATTCAAATTCCTATTGTCATCTTGGCCGTGACCTGATTCTGCCGGCGGCGCACAGTGGCGCCATTGGCGCATTTGGCGTTGCATAAATCAAAAATTCATAGTCGCAAAAACGATTTAAACTATAAGAAATCGACGATTCCAAATCCGTTGAGAAATAAAAAATCAGACCATTTTTGTAGTTATGTAGTTATGAGCATTCAAAGTTAAAAAATATTTCCGTTTTTGCGACACTCAAAAAAAAGAGAATTTGGTTGACTTTCAGGTAATATTACACAAAAACTAGACAACCAATCGGACTGATGTTGGTTTTAAATTATAGATACATTCATAAACTGTAAATTAAAGCAAAAAAACCGGCAGTTTGGGTTTGGCTTGTACAGGTAAATCGTTACCTGCCAGGTGTCCATTTTTAACAACAACCTAAAGTAGTCTAGAACTTTTTTAGCACTACGGAGCACTCAACTACACTATATAGGTCAGTTCCGTGTATCTTTTCTGAACCAGGATCCGTTTAAATAGTCTGCGTCTAGCTGCGACTCCACCTTTGGCAGCGATTATAGTGAAACAACTCAGGGTCAAAAAACACGAAATATGGGTGAAAACGCTTCAGGGGTACCGGCAGCGCGCCAGGGCATTTGCAGAGTTAAAATCGTGATTTTTTTGTTTTAGATAATATTAAGACGCAAAAGGATGAGGAATCAAATGTTTATAGTCCAAAAGTGCTTCAGCTATTAGAAATTCTCTCAATATAGGTTTATTGTTAGTCAAAATGTTAGAAAAATGATCAAAAAATAAAAAAAATCAAAATTAAAAAATTTTTTTTTCTGTAAAATATTTTTATTTGAGCAAATCGATAAAAATAAAGCTAAAAAATTAAACAATTTTTTTTGTTTTAAAATCGTTTTCTATGAGAAAATTTGATTTTTTCACTTTGACGCCCTATAAATGGGCGAATGGGTGGGCGTGGCACATTGTCCACCGGTGACGTTGCCGGTGATGTTGCCGGTGATGTTGTCTTGGTGTGGCCGGTGTGTGTCTGGCCCTATGACCCTATCGTCTAACGCCTACGTCCCTAATCCCTAATATTGACATAGTTAATCTAATACCTAATACCTAACCTTAACCTAGTATTTACATTTATTTACATTATTTACAATGGAGCGAGTGACATCGTCACAATGTCAAAATTAAAAACTGGAAACAACTAGTATATAAGTTTACGTAAGCTATGCGCGGCCGGCAGCAAAGTGCTGACTCTAGCAGAATCAACATAACTCACCATACCGTGCACCAATAAGAACCAGGCACGGCTCCAAAAGATGTTTATGCTGACTTTGCAAATAAACACTAAGGTGATCCAATAATTATCTGTATCGACTTATGATTACCCTTAACCGTGTTAACATATCGACTTATAATTACTCCTTAACAGTGTTAACATATATACAAGGCAGAACCCAAGCTGGCAATATCAAGGTGAAAAAATTCAAATTTTCGTATGCCGGCCTGCGGGAGTTCAACTGCCCAAGCCGTCACAATCCTCAGTGTCCACAGTTGTACCTTCTTTCCCACCAAACTATCCTCTTCCCTACAACTTTTCTATCAGAATATACTGCCTTACGCAGTAAGATCTCTAGATTATATTCAGATAGCCTTTCTTTCGCATCCCAGGTGATTGTATTTACAGAAAACTGGTTGGAGCCGGAGATCCTTTGCTCCGAAATTCTTTCATGTAAGTACACTATTTACAGATTAGACCGTCTTCTCCAGCGTGGTGGCGGAGTTTTAATTGTCGTTGACTCCTGCCTCATCTCGGAACGGGTGGTATCTAATGACTTTTTGGACATCGAATTTATCTGCGTTAAACTATCTTTCACAGGTAGTTGCATTTATGTAACCTGCTCTTACATCCCTCCATCTTCGGAAGAGCCAATTTATTGGAAACACCTTTCGGCAATTCGGGCAGTTTCCAATAGGCTTTCTGATAGGGACCAATTAGTGGCTTTGGGTGACTTCAACATACCTGGAGCTCACTGGTCTTCTGATGGTGTGTCTAACGTCCTTCACACTGCGGCACAGCATAACCTCACAAATGGCTTGCTTGATTTATCATTATATCAAGTTAACCATATCTTTAATTCTTTAAACTGCTTACTGGATCTATGCTTTGTCTCCGATCCTAATTAGAGTTCCTCCAATGACGCAACCTGAAGATCCTTATCATCCAACTTTCGATGTGACTATTGACACTGGAAGAGTTTTAGCTATTACACCTGATAGCAGTTTAAACAGAGTCCGCTGTTTCCGAAAGGCTGACTATCAGAGGCTAAACACTTTAATAGCAGAATTTGATTGGTCTAATCTTAGCACGATCTCTGGCATGGCATCGGCCGTTGATATCTTTTACAATGCCATGAACTCATTTTTCTCCTTTTGTGTTCCTGAAACCTACCCGTCGGTCTCTAATAAACCACTTTGGTTTAACAAGGAGCTGATGCGTCTAAAAAACGTAAAATCTAGGCTTTATAATAAATATAAGCTCACTGGTTCAAAAACGGCTTTCTCATCTTATCTTAGTGCTCGATCTAGCTTTACCGTGCTTAACGCTCAGTGTTATAAAAATTATTTGACTCGTTATAAGGTCCAGTTCACGCAGGACCCTAAACAGTTTTATAGCATTGGTAACTCTAAACGTAAGCCCACGTTATACCCTCCCTCGCTGTCATTTAGGAATAGCTAATCTCTTTGCTGAGTTTTTTAAAACGACATATTCGCCCTCAACATCTTCAGATCATAAATTTTCTACAGCTATGCCCAGTTCGTCCCTAATATTCAGTCCTATTTTAAACGAAAGCTCACTTATTTTTGATCTTCAACGTGTTAAGCCATTTTATTCGCCAGGTCCCGATGGTATACCGGGCTTTGTGCTTAGGTATTGCTCCGAGGCGCAGTGTAACACCCTTCTTAAATTGTTTACCTTATCTTTAGAATCCTCAGAATATCCCCTTATTTGGAGGGAATCATTTGTTATTCCTCTCCACAAAAAAGGTAGCAAATCGGATGCCAATAATTATAGGGGTATCTCTAAGTTATCGACTATCCCCAAACTTTTCGAGAATGTAATCACTCCTCACTTGCAACATCTATGCAGATCCGTCATCTCTCCATGCCAGCATGGTTTTATGAGGCGAAGATCAACCACGACCAATCTTCTGGAACTTACCTCTTTCGTTATTAGGGGCTTCCAACAAAACTTTCAAACCGATGTTATTTACATGAACTTTAGTAAAGCTTTCGACTCGGTTAATCATTCTCTTCTGGTTAGGAAACTCGATTCAATGGGGTTTCCGAGTGATCTTCTTAAATGGATTTCGAGTTATCTAAGCGACAGGACCCAAAAGGTTGTGTTCAGAAACGTTTTATCCAATAGCCTTAGGGTCACATCTGGCGTCCCACAGGGTAGCCCCCTTGGACCACTGCTTTTCACATTGTTTATCAATGATTTGTCGCAGGTTCTAACCAAATCCAGAGTACTCATGTACGCTGATGACGTTAAACTTTGCTTGCAGTATAGGGACTGTTCTTGCCAATCAGACCTACAATCGGATCTTGATAACTTCCAAGCTTGGTGTCATGCTAATGATTTACACCTCAACAGCTCAAAATGCAAACTGATGACATTTTCACGTGTCAGTCCCCTGCTTGCTACCTATATACTTAACGATTGCTCTTTGGAAATAATTACTATTGTTGATAATCTGTGTGTCCGCCTGGATCCTAAACTTTCGTTCTCTCAACATATTTCCTGTATGGTTAACAAAGCCAGAGGCATGCTGGGATTCATTAAAAGGTGGGCGAAGGAATTCGATTCTCCTTATGTAACGAAGACTCTCTTTACTTCGTTAGTTCGCCCTGTATTGGAGTATAGTTCGTGCGTCTGGAGTCCTCAATTTAGAGTCCATAGTAGCCGCATTGAATCTGTCCAAAAGAACTTTTTGCTTTTCACCCTCCGTGGCCTACCCTGGGATGCCAACCTTAGATTACCGTCTTACTCTAGTAGACTTCTCCTACTTAATCTACCTTCTTTAGCTAACCGTAGGACGATACTTGGCCTCGTCTTTTTACATAAACTTATTCACGGTGATGAGCCCCTACCTGCTAGGCCAGCTCGATTTCCATGTTCCCCGTCTTTCATCTAAAACTTTTATACCATTAGTAGTCAACCACTGTTTGCGTGAGTTTGAAGTACATGAACCCTTTAGGGTTTTATGTACTGAATAAAATCGTCTTTTTAGTAGTATTGAAGGCATTGAAAGCCTTCAAAACCTAATAACTGTATTGCTTGTAGTACTATCCCGTAGTGTGTCCTAATTTTTCTTCGGTTTATTCTATTTTTTCTACTCTCGCGTCTTATCAGATCGGTTGGGAGGGAGGTAAGCGTGGGACTCGCGCGAAAAAAAGGCCATTGAGAAGTTTGGTCACAAGGTGCGCGATGTCAAAAATGCCATATTAAGGTCAAACAAAACACCGATGTCCATGTTTTTGTCAATATGCAGATAGCTAATAAAATCACCAGACTTTGCCACGCCGCATAGCGCCATTCGTACATTTGGCGTTGCATAAATCAAAAAAGTCATGGTCGCAAAGTTTAAACTATACTTAATCGACAGAGAATTTCACAACGATTCCAAATCCGTTGAGAAAACAATTTTCGGACCAATTTTAAAAGTTATGAGCATTTAAAGTTTAAAAATATTTCCGTTTTTGCGACACAAAAAAAAAGATAATTTGGTTGACTTTCAGATAATATTACACAAAAACTAGACAACCAATCGGACTGATTTTGGTTTTAAATTATAGATACATTTACAATTTATAAATTAAAGCAAAAAAAAAAACGACAGTTTGGGTTTGGCTTGTACAGGTAAATCGTTACCTGCCAGGTGTCCATTTTTAACACCTTTTTCTGCCTAAAGTAGTCTAGAACTTTTGAAGCACCACGGAGCACTCAACTACACTATATAGGTCAGTTCCGTGTATCTTTCCAAAATCCGTTTATGAAGTCTGCGTTGAGCTGCGACTTTACCTTTGGCAGCGATTTTAGTGAAACAACTGTGTTTTGCAGTGTTAAAATCGTGATTTATTTGTTTTGAATGATTTTAAGATGCGAAAGGATGAGGAATCAAATGTTTATAGTCCAGAAATGCTTCAGCTATTTGAAATTCCCTCAATATAGGTTTACTAGGATCAAAACAAAAAAAAAAACGAAATTAAAAAAAAAAAAATTCAAAATATTTTTTATACAAAATATTTTATATTCAAGAAAAATACTGCCGCATGCAGTTCACTTGCGTGTGGTCAAGAGCACGACACTCTCTGATGTAGGAAGGCTAAGGAGGACCCGCCCATGTGTGGAAACTGTGGCGAGGAACACATTGCATGTTATGGAGGTTGTAAAGTTTACATGGACACCAAAATACGCTTTGGAGCCAAACCTAAGGCAGCGGCAGCGTCATCATACAGTCGTGATCCACAGCTAAACCTCACTCCTAGCGCTGCAGCAAAGCAGGAATTCAGTTATGCTGACATTGCCAAGAGAGGAGTCACAACCTTTTGGCAATTTCATCAATCAGAGTCGCATCGAAGACGAATCAAACTTGGAACAGAGGTTAATGCGGCGAATGGAAGTAATGATAAACACAATTTTTACGCAGTTTAAAAACATGATGATGGCCATGTTCTCAATTTAACTAAACACCCATCAATGTCCATAAATACTTAAATAATAATTTGAAATGCGAACGCCTTGTCCAGGAGAAAGCCTGATGTAGAGCACTACATCAAAACAAACCAAGTTAATATAATGCTCGTGTCTGAGACTCATTTTAACACCAGAACTCACTTTTCCATCTCTGGCTATGACATCATAAATGCGAAGCACCCTGGCGACAGAATTCGCGGTGGAGCTTTAATTGTTATAGGGCGCGGTATACAATACGAGGAGCTGGAGCCCATTCAGCATGAGTGGATGCAGTGTGCGAAAATCCTTAGCCGCAGCGTATTTGCCTCCACGTTTCACGATAGGCCAAGCAGACCTGGCCCAAGTTCTGTCAAGCTTGGAACCCAGATTTATAATTGGCGGCGACTTCAATGCAAAACATACCTGGTGGGGGTCAAGAATCATCAACCCTAAAGGAAATATACTTCTCAGATGCATTTGGCATCTGGGTTGTAGCGTCTATTCAACTGGAGAACCCACCTACTGGCCCACTGACCCAGTGAGAATCTCCGACCTTCTAGACTTTGCCGTTAATACACGAATTGACCCAAGAAAAATATCTACAATTGCCTGCAACGATCTTTGTTCGATCTTTGTTTCATAGCATGGTCAAGATCCTTTTCAACACTTCTTATTTAAAGAACCCAGCCGCTGTAAAGCTTATAAGGCGCAATACAAATATCCATACGTACAAAAGATGGCTGGAAGAACACGTTGACCCTCAGCCGGAAATCCAAACTCCAGTGGAAATAGACGATGCGGTGGAGATGCTCGCCAGAGAACTACACATGGCTGCAAGCATCGCAACTCCAACGGTAAAAGCTCATACAACAAATCATAGACCCCGCAGAGATAACTACCTCTGGTCGACAGAACTGGCATCGATGGTAAGAGAGAGGAGAAGATTGAGAAGGGTTTGGCAGGTTAGCAGAAGTCGGAGTGACAAAACTGCATTCAACAGGGCATGCAAAAACTTGAGCAGAATGCTATTTGACCTTAAAAGAAGCCTGCCAACGCCATTTTATCTCTTCATCAAGGCCTACTTGGAAAACACCCGGTTCTACGTTAGATGTAACCACGCAGAATCTCCAATACACGAAATACGTGCAGGAGTACCTCAAGGTAGCGATACTGTACTCTATATACACTGCCGGTATGCCGATGCCATTAGGAACCTACACAACATGCACATATGCTGATGACACAGCATTCTTGATCTCAGCCAACACTCTTGCAATGGCTACTCAAGGATTAAAACAGACTGTACACAACTCACAGCCGTGGTTACAGAGTTGGAATATTGTAATAAATGCCAAAAAATCATCACATACCTCCGTCAGTCTTCATCAATGATGCAGTCATCCCACAGAATTCAACTGCAAAGTACTTGGGCATGACACTTGATGCAAAGCTGACATGGAAAGAACATATCATAGGGAAGGTCAAGCTCCTCCGGTATAAAAACAGGAAATTATCCTTACTACTAAAAATAATGAGAAAACTTTCCATCAACAACAAGCTCCTTATTCACAAGGCTATCATTAAACCAGTCTGGACATACGGCATTGAGCTGTGCGACGTAGCCTTATGCACAAATATAAAGAGATTGAAAAGAGCAGAAAATAAAATACTACGGCAAATCATCAATGCTCCGTACTACGTGCGCAACACAACCATAAAGCGTGATTTAAATTTGCCTTTAGTCATGGAGGAAATAGTAAAGTGCAGCAGGAGGCATCTAGATAAAATAAAAGACCACGAGAATCCACTAGCCACCAGTATTCGATTAGCCAGCGACTACCGCAGACGACTCCATAGCTTGCACCCACTGGACTTGCCGTTCAGAGTTCCCTAAATCCATAGTTAAATAATTCACTGCAAGATATACATTCTTCATCCAAGCAAAAATAATTTATAGCCAATGTAATCAAAACATTTGATTAAGTCCTCCCTGGGCAGATGTAAATTTTTTTTTTTTTTTTTGTAGTTAGATAGTTATACAAAAAAAAATAAATGTGAAAAAAAACGTGAAGCCTCAACCATTACCAAGCGGATGGTCAGCTCGGAATCATCGCAATTATTAGACCCGCTAGGATTATTTGCCCCCGTGGTGGTCAAAGCAAAGATGTTTATGCAAGCACCCTGGGAGTTAAAGATGGACTGGGATAACGAGATTTCTCAGCACCGGCATCTAGATTGGAAACAGTATCGCGCTGACTTGCAAGCACTAAATAATATGCAAATTCCAAGACACACATTCGAAGGAAGGGTGCCAGACACGCAACGCTTCAGAACGAGCATACAGAGCAGCAGTGTATATACGAGCCACATACAAAAATAATCAAGTATCCGTCCGGTTGCTCCGCTCAAAGCCGAGAGTTGCGCCGTCAGCTAAGGAGACATTACCGCGGCTTCAGTTTTGCTGTAGTTTTGGGAGCTTAACTGACCCATAGAGTCAGGAAGGACTTACGCATGCCTGAGGACAAGGAATCTCGGTACTTGTGGACTGATTTAACTGTAGTCCTCTCCTGAATAAATGCGTCCTGGATAAATGCGTCCGCATACCACACGTTTGTGGCGAATCGGATCGCAAAAATCCAAGCGGTGTCGCATCAATCTCAATGGCGTCATGTGTTATCCGTGAATAACCCAGCTGATGTACTATCAAGAGGGATTGCGGCAAGCAAATTAGCAGAGCACAACCTCTGGTTGTACGAACCTATATTCCTACACGGTTCCTGAGACAAGTGGTCCAAGGTACCGTCCATCGCTCCCAGCGATCTAGAACGACGAGTGAAGCAAGTAAGTTTGCCAACATGTCAAGGTCAACTAGAAATCGAACTATACAGTTGCAATCCCAGCAACTCCTCCCACAAGCTACAACGCATTGTAGCATATATGATGCGTTTTTGTCATAAACAGAACCGATCTCCCAAAACTACACTGAGTGTAGGTGAACTGACTCATGCTAGGACAATCATTTTAAGCACTATTCCAAAAATGGAATTTAGTGTTGAGCGTAAACAACTTCGCAGAGTCGAAGGGAGGGTGGTAGAAATGAACCTGCCATATTTCGTAAAGCATCAGATCTAGCTTCCATAAAAATATCCAATTGTGAAGATGCTGTTACGAGAGATGTATGATGATAACTTGCATTGCGGAGCACAATCTTTGAGAGCCATAGCCAGCAAACAATATTGGGTTCTGAATTACAAAACAATGGCCAGGAGCATCATACCCAGTTGTGTCAGATGTACAAGAGCAAGACCCAAATTGATGTAACAAATCATGGGTAATTTACCGGCGGATCAAATAACACTAGCTCGTCTCCAACTCTGGAGTCGACTGCTGCGGTCCCTTTTGGATTCACCCTAAAATTCGTGGAAAAAGACCAGATAAGGCGTATTCTTCTATTTTTCCCTTAAAGCAATACATCTGGAATTAGTAAGCGACCTGACAACAGACGCCTTCCCAGCCACTCTTCGGTGATTTTTGGGTCACCGTGGGAAGTGTCAGACCATTCATTGTCAACAACCAGTTGATGGCGTTAGAGGAAACAATCATCACAGAACATGCCCAGACCAGAATCATAAACCAATACAGTAAGGAGCAGGTATAGTTCAGGTTCATCACGCCTCGAGCGCTATCATTTGGCAGCCTATTTCACGGCGCCGTACACACCGCAGGAAAATTCCATGGAATGAACAAACAAAATAGTGCAAACAATAAATGACGGGGACCGACCAGATATAGTGGGGCGAACGCCTACCGGAACTAATGCTTGCGTTTATTGGCAGCATCTCCGAGTCGGCCACACTAAACGGGGGCCCTAACCTGTAAGGATTCCTCTGGCCATGATTAACCTTCCAGAAAATATTAATAATTGTAGGAGGTTTTTAGGGTGAGCGAAAAGGGAAGAGAAGTGGCCAGAGGCTAAGTTTGGGACTGGATGAGCGGTCCGAAATAGTTTCAGCGGCCGATCCTCCACCCCGTTTCCCTTAATCCTACCCCGCGGCCCGTAAAGCTTCAGCAGCCACGATCCTACCCTCTTTCCTGCCTGGAATAGTTCCAACGGCGAGGTTCCTACGGCTGCGCTGCCACGATCCGATAGCACGAGCCCTTCCGCTTTCTTCGCAGTCCATTTGCTGATCTTGCCTCTCGCTCTCTCCTGGGCGGTCGTGGGCTTGCAGGTGGCCGTTGCGAATGCATTCTGCATTCCGCTGTCTCTGACGGCGTCTGCTCAGTCGGCCCTCTGCCAGGATCGTGCGTCTAAGGCCCGTTTGCTATCTCTCTGCTGGCCGCTGATTGGGCGCTCCCGCGGCTGCGCGGTTCTAGAGTCCGGTGTTCCGATTCGCTGGGATGCGGCTTTGCCGTCTCATTCCGCCGTTGCTCCTTCCCCAGAGGTTTCGCGGTGTGTTGCCAGCTTTCGGCGGAGGTGTTGCCGACTTTCAGTGCAGGTGCTGCCGGGAGATGCTGCCGGTGCTATTGGCGCTGGTGTGGCCGGTGTTCCTCCGGTGATGTTGTGGGAAGATATTGCCGGTGATACCGGTGGTGGTGTGGCCGGTGTGCTTATTCGAGTATTCCCTAATCCTAGATCCCTACTCTAACGTATTTTACATATTTATACATTTACATATTTACATACAGAGGTGACATCGTCACAGCCCCTTCTCACTGCCGGGTGGGCTGGAGAAACACACTGACTTACCCGTCCTGGTTTCTTTGGACTCGGAGGCATTGGTCTCGCTACCTCCTCCAAATATCGGAAAGCCCGTCTTCTGGCCCCGCCTAGCCAGGCACTGATATGGTCGATCAGCCATGGTTCGTGTACCCTGTAAAAGGGTACTGGTTGGGTGTCGTCCTGTACCTCCTCACCGGAGGACTCACTGTGGGAGTCTGCCCACGGGACGCTCCGGCAACGTCCATGCCTACGTGCTGTGGAGGGCGGTGGTATGCCCAGCTCCTCGCTGAGTTCCTCGGCGAGTTGGCGTGCAGTGGCTGCGGCGTCTCGTCGTGTTCGCGCCCTCGCGCGCCGTTCTGCCGGTGCATCTAGTTCCTCCGCTACTTCCGCCGCGCGGTGGAAAGCGTCCTGTGCCGCTCGCTCCTCGGCTTGTTGGTCCGTGGTGAGCTGCCGGCCGGTTGGCGCGAACCTCACCTTTGGCACCATGAGACTCGCGCTGTACGGTCTCAGGCCGAAAATCTCCCCGTAGCTTGGCGGAGCTGGAGCGAGACGTTCGATCCTGGGCGACGTAGTCCTTGTTAGTCGGGTACGTACGTGCCCTTGGTCGTGGCGATCAGGGCCATCAGGGCCTTCGTCCTCGTCGGACACTGGCTCGCAGTCCGCTTCGAGCGGCCCGGGAGTGGGTTAATACCCACTCCCTCCATAATCGTCCCCGGCATCTCGCTGAAGCACTACCTTAATACTGCTTCTACTTCGGAGTTGAGGGCCGGCGGTTGACTGGTGGTAGCTCTTGTTGTGGGAGACGGTGCGAGTAGGAGTACGGGGGCAGTAGAGCTTCCCGTCGCCTGTCCGGCTGGACATCACCCTCTTCGCCCTGTTTCGGTGTCCCCTCGTTCTGTCCGCTGCTGTTGATGGGGCTCTGCATGCCTTCCTGCTACTGAGAAGAGAGTGGCCAGCAATAAGGGTCCGCCTCGCCTACGGGGATCCCCTGCATTTGATGGGGCGACGTCCACGTAGAGTGGCCGCATCACCTCCTGTGAATGCACAATCTTAGGTGGATCGTCTCCCGGCAGCGAGTGCCTGCGCCTATCGAGGTGCAGTGCCTGGAAGCACTGGAAGCCAATCTAGGGCGCCTTAATTCAATAACTTTCGTATTTTTTAAGATAACTTAAAATTTGAAATGAAGGCCGAATAATTGGATAGATATAAAAATATGGTGCTAAAAAATTTCTAAGAAATATATCGTTTGATATCAGTAGTACCTCCATAAGATCACCATTCGTATGTACACGCGAAGTTTTTATTATAAACTTGCATTATTTCTAAACTTCTGCCTTTATCTTTCCCAAATCTTCGAATTCTGTTTGGAAATTCAAAACATAGTTTGGAATTATGTTATTGCAATATAAAATTACCAAATGTTATGGCCAAACGCCATCACAGACTGTTCTACACGTGAATTTTGCTTACGTTCCTTGCTCAAACCTTCAAAAATTCGGCACTGGTTATTTCAAATATTTTCAAATTTAAGGTATTTGTGCAAAATAAGAGAAAGACTTTATTTTTGAAACTTATTCTGAATCAATTGCTGCAAATGGTGAATGTTCTGGTGTAATAGAATGGAATATAAGTTTTTTCACCGAAAATAGGAAACGTGATAAAAAGAACACTTACTTTTTGGAATTTTTATCCAATAAAAAAAATAATTTAGAAAAAATATGTTTGTTACTGAAAAGAGATAAAGAATCGATCAATTAATATGATAAAAATAATTTTATGCTGCACCCACTGATTACGCGATGCAATTTAAGAGACTAAACTTTGTCAACTGATGCTCGCTGCCCGGTCGGATTATCGATGGAGTTCAGCCACTTTCAGGCTTGATGGTCCGTCAGGACTTCGAAGCGGTATTTCTCGATATAACACAGCATCTTCCGTATGGCCCATACGATGGTGAGGCACTCCTTCTCGGTCACTGAGTAATTCCTCTCGGCATTGCTCGCGTAGGCTACCACTCGCACGTTGGTACGGCTCCGATGCCGTATTCGCTTCCGTCCATTTGTAACACAAACTTCTTTCCGAAGTCCGGGCAGACTAAGACGGGTTCTTCTGTCAATCGAGTCTTGAGTTCCTGGAACGCGTGATCCTGTCGTGCTGTCCAATTGCACTTTCCCCTTCTTCTGCAGCGATGTCATTGGTTTTTCAACATCGGCGAACTTGGGAACGAATCGGCGATACAAGGATGCAATTCCCAGGTATCATCGAAGTTCCTTGAGGGGTTGTAACTCGCGGATCGCGGCCACCTTGCCCGGGTCCTTGTGGATTCTGTCCACGCTGATCATGTGCCGCAAGTAGACGATATCGCGTTGAAAGAAATGACACTTGCTCTTATTGAGCCGTAACTTTGCTTGTCGCAGCCGACGAAATACTTCCCGAAGATTGGCCACATGCTCCTCCAGCGTTGAGACGATGACGATGATGTCATCCAGGTAAGCGAACGCATGCGGTTTCATGTCCGGTCCAATGACTGTGTCCAACAAATGTTGCCAGCGCAGAGTGGAGACCAAATGGAATTACTCGCAAAGTCCTCGGCCGGGAACTGCGAAGGCCGTACATTTTTGGCTCTCCTGGGCCACCGGGACTTGCCAATAACCATTTTTCAAGTCCAACTTTGAGATGAATTTAGCGTTCCGAAGGCGTTCAAAGATCTGGTTACTCCTTGGCAGCGGGTATGCATCCGGCGCAGACCTCTCATTGAGTTGTCTGTAGTCTATACACATCCGAGCGTCACCGTTTTTCTTGGCCACTATAACGATGGTAGCGCAGTGTGGGGTCTTAGAGGGCTCTATCCCTGAGAAGTTCGTCTATTTGTTTATCGATGATGACGGCCCGAATGGCCGGATTCCTGGGAAAATATCGCTGTTTTATCGGGCGGTCGTTGGGCATGATGATCCGGTGCTCCGCGATGTGGGATACTCCGGACAAAGTGTCGAAATATTCCAATTCCTGCTCCAGGAATTCCTCTACCCAGGGTTCTGGATAATTCAGGACTTCATAGCTCACTGAGTTGACGGTGCCACATAAAAGAGCGTTCTGCTCCGGCGTTTCCAAGGCGTGATCCTGGAAGCGGACACGCTCTTTGGAGGTGCGGAATGGATTCTCGGAATATGTGCCCAGAGCGCAGGAGTCGGTCATCTATTGAGTTCCGGGCGTGGTTGTGGTAATGGTCCTCGATGTTCAGAGCGTGGCTCTGCTTGTTGTTCAGAGCGCCTCTCTGCTAGTTTTCCTTCTCTGCTAATGTATTTCGATGCGTCTTTGCTAATGTTCCTCCATTTGTCTCTGCTAATGTTCCTCGATGTGTGGCAGTCGGCCCCTCTTGGATATTCGTGCCGGATTGTACTCGATATGCAGAGCGTGGCAGTGGTCCGCGTCCGTGCATAGGGTGGCTTGGTGTGTTCGTCCGGCATCAAGTTGAAAGCCTGTCCCCCACACTGGATGGTGACTTCGATCCCGCACAGAAAATCCATTCCGGCAGGTCCCGTCGGCGAGCTTGACTCGCGTCCGTACGTCCCTCATGTTGTGCTGGTTGTACAAATCCTTCGCCAAGTCCTCGCTGATGAAGCTATGGGTAGCTCCCTAGTCTAGAGTGGCCACGAATTCTCGTCCCTCCATTGTAATGGCGGCTCGGATGTGTCCCTGGTGCTGGTGGAGGGTGTTTCCTACTGGTTGCTTGGGTTGGCTCGGTGAATCCTGCCCGACGCATCTGTAGGCGAAGATCCAAAATAAATATTCCTTAAAGAGCTCGTTGGGCCTCTAGAAGTACGTCCTGATTTCATTCTGCAGCCTCGCGGCGGCAGGAAAAAATCCAGAAATTCATGGCGGACTTCCATCCAGGTGGCATCCCGTACACCATTGGTCCTGAACCAGCTTTCGCCGCGGTCAGTCAGCAGCACCACCAAAGCAGGAGCCAGAAACGATGTGGCTGCTATGATTTTAAAAAGGCTGCTGACTTTAAAGTTCCGAATACTACATCCACAAGCGAAGACAATATTAAGTTATGGAGATTTGCGGCAACGAATTAAGACTTGTTGTCGTCTGGGACAGACGACGAGGTGCAGGATGACCGAATGTAAGCAGACGATATAACCTGAAGTTGGCAGCACGGGCTGAAGAGAGTAGCAGAGTTGCAGAGTAGTGTTCTACGGTTGGCTAAGGGTGGTAAATTATTTAGAAGAAGTCTACTAGAATAGGATGGTAATTTCTATTCTGCGTCCCAGTTTGAACTGCGTAGAGCGAAAGGCAGAAAGTTATATTGAACTGATTCGATGCATTTACTATGGACCGCATACTGAGGGCTTCAAACGCAAGATCCATATTAAAAAATAGGAAAACCTAAGACAAACAAAATTGAGTTAGTTCTTTACAAAGAGCAGCAGTTAAGAGTGCAAGTTGCAAGCTTGGGAACGACACGGGAGAATGTCATTAGCTTGCATTTAAAACCATTTAAGCTAAGTAACGAAAATCAGACTGGTAAATGACGTCCTTATATTGCACACAAAGCTTAACATCATCCGCGTACATTAATCTAGTAATACTCTAGTGTTTGTCAGAACTTTGGGCAGATAGTTAATAAATAATGTAAGCAATAGGGGACCCAAGTTGCTCCCTTGCGTCTCACCTGAGATGACCTGGAAAATATTAGATAAATTGTTTTTAAAAATAACTTTTTCTGTCCTGCCAGTTATATAAATCTCTATTTAATGAACCCACGAAGATCTATTCGAAAACCTATTAAATAGAGTTTCCTGTGAAGAAGAGAATGATTTACAGAATCTAATGCTTTGCTTAAGTCAGTATAAATTTCCTCAGATTGAAGGTTATTCTGGAAACCCCTTATATTGAAGGAAGTGAGCTCCAGAAGGTTTGTAGTTGTGGATCTTCGCTTAATAAATCCATGCTGACATGGAGAAATTACTGATCTAAAAAGGTGCTGCAAATGTGGAGAAACATAATCGTCCGTAAAAGTAATGGAACTTGGTGTAGATCTGACGAACAAGCTGAAGCATTTGCAGAACACCTGCTTTCTGTGTTCCAGCCAAACGACATAAACAATCCTACAACAGACGCTGAAGTGGAAAACATTCCTGGGTCACCCTGTTAAATGAGCCTGCCTATTAAAAGTATTCAGTTTAACGAAGTCGTTACAGAAATTAAATACTTAAACAACAAAAATTCGCCAGGCCCGGACAAGATAGACGGCATCACTCTTAAAACTCTTCCACCAAAATGTATACGGTTTCTCACACTAGTATTTAACGCTATTCTCAGGCTAGACCACTTCCAAAGTCAATGGAAATGTGCAGAAATAATTATAATCCTTAAGCCAAACAAGACAGAAACTGAACTATCATCTTACCGTCCCATTAGTCTGATGACAATATTCTCGAAAGTATTTGAAAAAATACTACTGAAGCGGATGTTGCCAATTCTGGACGAACTTTCCATCATTCCTGAATATCAATTCGGATTCAGAAGAGGCCACGGGACTACTGAGCAATGTCATAGGGTTATCAATGAAATTGTAAGCGCATTTGAGACCAAAAAATTATGTACTACCACATTTCAACAAGCGTTTGATCGCATTGGTTTGGTTTGGCACATTGGCTTAGTCTATAAGATAAAGAAATGGTTACCTGCTCCATACTATTTATTACTGAGATCCTACTTGTCTAAAAGATGCTCTACGTTCAGCAGAGAAATGATGCGTCATCACTTCTTCTTATAAACGCAGGCGTTCCTCAAGGGAGTGTATTGGGACCAGTTCTTTACACTTTATATACGGCAGATATGCCAGTAACCAACCACTGCACCATTGCAACATACGCTGACGATACAGCCATTTTAGCAACAAGCTCATCTAGAGTTGAAGCATCTCATCTCTTGCAAAGTGAGCTCAATCTGATTGAAGCCTGATTTCTTCGCTGGAAAATTAGAATCAACTACCTGAAATCTGTCCTAATAACTTTTTCATTAAGACCAGGAAACTGTCCAAATGTCACTTTGAACGGCTCAGCAATTCCACAAGAAACCTGTGTGAAGTATCTTGGCATGCACCTCGACCGCAGATTAACATGGAAACCCCACATAAAAGCAAAAAGTCAGCAGCTTAGACTAAAAACACTGAAAATGACTTGGTTGCTTAGTCGGAATTCAGCAGTCACTTTGGAAAACAAAGTTCTCCTCTACAAAGCCATCTTGAAGCCTGTCTGGACATACGGTATACAGCTCTGGGGAACAGCTAGCAATTCTAAAATCCAAATTCTCCAGCGCTACCAATCAAAAACGTTGCGACAAATTTTAAACGCCCCATTTTATGTATCCAATGCAAATATCCATAAGGATCTAAATATTCCAACAATAACAGAAGAAATTAAAACATATAGTAAGAAATATACAGACAGACTCCACAATCACGAGAATAATTTAGCCCTAGGTCTAGTAGATCTTGATCTCCCTGATAGGTGAATATATGTAAATACTAAATTAGATTTAGTAGTAGGTTTCACTGGAAATATGCTACTCCTGCTCTGTAAATATACGTTATAAAATTTACCTATTGTCACAAGACAGATTGTAAATAAAATATAAATTAAAAAAAAAAAAACACTTCATTAATTAAATGACGTAAAAGAGTTTGTGAATGAAGGCCCTTATAATGAATGAAGTGCTCCAAGAGACTAGTAGTTATTGATTCTGACATGAAGATCTGATCTGCTGCGAATGTGAAGTAATGATGCTTTCAAAAAGTTTTGGGATGGATTCCTCAACTGTTGTTGGCATCCTATTGGAACCATTTTTGTGGAGAGGAATAAGAAATGATTTTTTTTACGGGGACTATGCGGTTACTATGAAATCAGAATTAAGGAAGGCAGACACACAAACCCTACTCCAATATTGAGTAAACTAACAAAGTAATAAGAGTCTTCGCTGCATAAGGAGAATCAAAATACTTCCACCACATTTGAATTTTTACGATCCAGACGGACGCCCAGATCGCCTTCAAGAGTAATTTTCTGTCAAGGACTTCGCTACCATAGCTAGACCACTCCATACTTAAGGAAGAAAATGGCACTGTGAATAAACACATGTCAGAAAAGGTCATTATTGAATTTGATGAGACCCAACGCAGAGCGTTCGAGCACCTGCGAGACATTTTGTCGTCAAAAGATGTGATACTAACGTATCCAGATTTCAAACTTCCTTTCGATTTGACCACCGATGCCTCAGCAAGCGGTATCGGTGCGGTACTATCCCACAAAACGGTTGGCCAATCACTATGATATCTCGCATGTTGAAAGACTGTGAGCTCAATTACGCTACCAACGAAAGAGAATTGTTGGCAATTGTTTGGGCTATAGGAAAATTACAAAATTACCTATACGGCACAAAAGAAATCCGGATTTTTACGGACCATCAACCTCTTATTTTCGCCGTATCCAACGAAATACAAAGGCAAAAATTAAACGATGGAAAGCTTTCATCGAAGAACATAATGCCCGGGTATTCTACAAACCCGGAAAGGAAAATTTTGTAGCCGACGCTCTGTCGCGATAAAACATAAACGCTATACAAAACGATCTGCAATCTGATGTAGCCACTATTCACAGTGAACTTTCCTTGACCTACACGGCCGAATCCACTGATAAACCCCTGAACTGTTACAGGAATCAAATCAAATACTAGCAAGCATTCAGCATGCCCTGGTGTCCGAATTCCCGGCAACCAAGTTCTGGCATTGCAAAAAATTCATGAATTTCATCACGGATGCAAACGAACAGAAAGAAGTAATTATCTGCGAACACAACCGCGCTCATAGGGCAGCCCAGGAAAATGTTAAACAAGTCCTTTAGGACTACTACTTTCCAAATATATCAAAACTCGCCAACGAAGCGGTTGTAAACTGCAAGACATGCACCAAGGGGAAGTACAACAGACACCCCAAGAAGCAAGAGTTAGGTATCACACCAACCCCCTCATATGCTGGCGAAATGCTGCATATAGACATATACTCTGTGACGCGTGCCGCGCACAAAATAATTTAAATTTGAATTAAATGCGCGCGCGCGCCGATAAAGGGCCATACTAGCGGCGACGGGCACACAAGAAAAGAAGAGGAAGCAGCCGATCGCGGCGGGCACACTGGAAGCCGCGGCCCGCTATATAAGGAGCGCGGCTAGCCTAAGGAAATCACTTAGCGGCCGACAGCGATCGGGAGTGGTAAGCCTCTTGCAGCACACTCCTTGTAGTCAGCAGCGAAGTCACTTTTGGTAGGCGACTAGAATCCGAGGATTCCGGTTGCCCATACATTGTCGAAAGACTTGAGAGTCGCGACAACGAATTCGGCCCGCCGGATTCTTTTCCCCCTGAAGACTTACGAGTCCGCCCGCCCTCTCTATCTTTGAAGACTTACGAGTCCGCCCGCCCGCTCTCTTTAAAGACTTACGAGTCCGCCCGCCCTCTCTATCTTTGAAGACTTACGAGTCCGCCCGCCCGCTCTCTTTGAAGACTTACGAGTCCGCACGCCCTCTCTCTTTGAAGACTTACGAGTCCGTCTCTCTCTCTCTCTCTCTGAAGACTTACGAGTCCGCCCACGCTCCCCGCAAACCGAAGACTTTCGAGTCCACCGCGAATTCTCTCTGAAGACTTACGAGTCCGCCCCCTCTCTCTCTCGCAAACCGAGAGAGAGCTGCAAGATCTCTTGCAGCTACCACTCGGACTACTAGGCGGACTCTGGCAGTCCCTGAGCTATCTGGCAAACTGGGCGGCAGACCGTCACAACTCTACGGATAAAAGGTTTTTTTTAACCTGCATAGATAAATTTTAAAAATTCGATGTAGTACAGCCATGGCTTTCTAGGGCCATAGTCGATGTGCGCAGCCCCATATTACAACTAATTAATTTTTTTCCTAATATTAAAACAATATATTGTGATAATGAGGCGTCTTTCAACTCGGAGACTATAACCTCATTATTGAAAAATCAATATAACATTGACATTGTGAATGCTCCTTCTCCTCTCCTCTATACAGCAGGTCAAACGGGCAAGTGGAGCGATTCCACAGTACCCTACCTGAAATAGCTAGGTGCATGATAATCGACCAAAAGATTGACGATACCGTGGAGCTTATTATGAGAGCCACGGTAGAATGTAACAAGACGATACATTCAGTGACAAGGCTGCCACCCAAGCAGGCCTTGCACTCAGCCAATATCGAGCAAAAATTGGAAATAATAAGTAATATTGAAAAGGCACAACAGGCCAATCTAGATAGGTGCAACCCTACCATACAAAACTTTTTGAGGTAGGAGAAAAAGTATATCTCAAAAATAACACAAGGTTAGGAAATAAACAAACCGCACTGTACACAAAAGAGCGTGTACAAGCAGACATGGTAACGTCTGTCCTTATTAGAGGGAGGGTGGTCCACAAGGACAACCTTAGATAAACATGCCCCTCAGCTTTTTTAACTTTTTTACTTTACTTTCATACACTACACCTTAGCATACTTACTCCATTTTATACACAGTAGACTTAACCTTTCGCCTTCTTACAGGATCGCGGGAATTTTATTGACTACGTTAACTATAGTTAACGCTAGAGTGACGGACAGTATATCCCAATTATGGACGGAAGTGCGGTGGTATGGGAACACAGAAACTTGCTTCGACATTCAAGTAATTTGTCCGAATTTTCAGTCATAGTAGAAGAAACTACTAGGTTGTCCGATTTATTCCCACAGTCTCATATGAAACAAGATGGACATACAGTCGGATGTCCCAACAGTAGATTACCCTGTACCATTACAACGCGCGTGCAAAAAATATATAAAAAAAGGAGAATAAAAAATTAAAAACGGTGAAAAATTTACATGTAATGCAAATGTCTTCAATTTTAAGAGCAAAGTCATTAGCTCAGTGGTTAAAGTTGCACGTGTTTTGTGTGACCTGGGTTTGATTCCTGCCGCAAGGCATAAGAAAATTTTTAAAATTTTATTATTTCTTATTATTATTTAATAATAATATAATACTTATTATTTTGATTTACAGCGAAAAATTAAAAAAAAAATTGCTAAAAGTATAAAAAAAAAATGTTACTTGTCGCAGACAGTATTCGAACTCGTGACAACATATTTTTGCTAAGAAAAACCCTTTCGGGTAGACTGCATCTTAGACAGCTGCACCACTAACCAATTTGAAATGGATAATCTTAATTTCATAATAATGTGAACATAACTAAAATGTATAATGAACGTTTTGATTTATTTTGAGCCCTCTGCCTAGGCTGCCTCTTGTACACATAATGTGTATAAAGTAAAAAGCCTATACCTCGGCTTTTTATTGCATGCTCGCAATTAAATTTGGGCACAGGTATTCTGATAAAATATGATTTGAATATGGTTTACATTACTTTATAAATTTGGGAGATATATGGCTTTTTTTAAATAGCTCCACCAAAAAGGGGAGCAGTAAAAATTGAAAACAAACTTGATCTGCGTGCAGACCCCAAGTTTCGTGTCTCTAGCTCTTATAGTCTCTGAGATCTAGGCGTTCATACAGACAGACGGACAGACGGATAGACGGACGAACGGACGGACAGACGGACATGGCTATATCGACTCCTTTAGTGGTCCTGATCAATATTTAGGTAACTTTTGGGGGTCTGCCACGCCTCCTTCTGCCTGTTACAGAAAATTGCACTCGCACAAAACTATAATACCTTTGAACCTTTCGTACATGGTATAAAAATTGTTAGACGTCGATACCGAACATGTTAGGAGCTTATTGTCTGTTCTAAAAGTACACCACAGAATGGCCAGGAGCTTAGACTCCCAAGGCACCGCACTCAAAGTGATTGCGGGCACACCCGGCCGATTTCGATATGCTAAAAATGTCCGAAGCACGTTTAATTGAGTCAAATAACCGGCAGGCTATAATAAATACGCAGACGCAGAATAAAATTTACGAATTAACAGAGGCCGTTAATAAAATTATCAAGGCAAAACAAAACAATATAGTTGACACTTCTCACCTATACGAAGTACTTTTGGCAAGAAATAGAATACTAATAACCGAGATTCAAAATGTAATGCTTACAGTCACACTTGCAAAAGCAAACATCAGGGACGGATGGTACGTGAAGTCGCGATTAACTACACAGAAAAGTGCATGCACGCGCGGTAGCAAAACGGTATATAGTTATAAATATTAGGTGACCCATTAGAGGAAACCCCAGTGGTTTAAATTCAAAATAAACATAAAAGTCGGAGCGCAAAACAAAAACACGACACGTCCGCTAAGAAGAGAAAGATCCACTACCTCAGTTGTGGAAGTTGAAAAATGCAACCCTTTAACAAACACACGGAACGCTCTCTCCTCCTTCAATTGGTATGTTCTAAAGGCCACGTTACAGTTGTCCAAATGTGCCAAAATTTTTCTGTAAGTGAGGCTGTCCTTCGGCAGTAGTCTGATGTTTCCACCGCCCATAGCCTTGTAGAAAAACTATCAGCTTCCACAATTTTACGTACATCATTTAGCATTTCCGCTATGTTCTTTACCCCCGGGATAAAAATGGGGAGCGGTTTCGGCACAGCCGTCGGCTCTACATTTTCGTTGGTGTTATCGTTACTGCTCTCAACAGACAATGTAGAATAACGATTTGAGGTGCTTGGAACGGCATTCGTTTTTATTTCTTGCTTCTCACAAAGCTTCTTGCCACTTCTCCTCGGAAATTTAAAAGGACTAGCCTCACTTTCTTTCAACTTTGAGTCACTGCTGTTCGAGGAGCTGATACGGTTAATAGGTAGTTTTTCACTATTTACAGCAGGATTTAGTTTTTTGGGCGCTCTTTCCGGTTCCAAAGAGTCAAAAGGGAGACTTCTTTTAACTGGAATTTTTTTGGGCTTCAAAATTTAGGCTTCATAGTTGTGTCTTCAGCCAAATTATCTACCTCCATGTTGCCATCTGGTATGCTTTCTGTCACATTCAATAAAGAGAGACTATTGACTAAGTTTTTTGACTCCGAAAGCCTCTTGTATGAGGCACTTTGCGTAGTTTCTAGGAATTGATCCAGAGGAGGTTGGCCTAAAGTCAGAGAGCTATTCCGTGTACGCCTGGGTTGCGTGGTGCAAGGCACAGCCTCATTGACAATAGAGGGAGCGGGAGTCGACGATCTGAAACTATCACTAGATAACCCCATTTCATGAATTTCGTAAAAGGAGCGACGAGACCTCGGTCCTTTTGTCCCCTTTTGAATTTTTCTTCGAGTACACCTCAAAGGCCTCTAAAGATATCCCCACTTACTAGTAGACCTCAAAGGACTCTAAAACTGTTCCCTTCTATAGTACACCTCAAAGGTCTCTGGAGCTAACCCCACTAACTAGTAGACCTCAAACGACTCAAAAACTGTTCACTGACCATCGACCAAAGAACCTGAGGTGTGTTCACTACCAACAATCTAAAAACTGTATAAACTGTAGTAATCATAAACATCATTGTAACTCTACTTTCCCTGGCTACGGATTAATAAAGTTTAAATAATCAAATTTTGTGTAATTCCCCTTCGCCTCTGAAAAACGGGTCGGAATTCTTTCAGTAACTTTACCTGACTGATCTGAGATGATCCCTGGCTATCCCTGACGACGGCCAACGAAGGAAGGGCTGACGAATATGCAACCGCATTTTTTCTGGAACAAGGAGGGACATGCGAGGAATTAGGCGGATACTAGCAGCAATTGCGAAAAGAACAGACCATATCGAAGAGACAAGGAAAAGTCTCGGAGAACTATCGAACAAGCACAAAAGAGACAGGAGCCCAGCAAGAATTCCCACACCACTAATAGCGATAACCGGAACAGAAGGGAATAAGGCGGAAAATCCCGCACCACTAACAACAACCAGACCGGAGGAAAAAAAGGCAGAGAACTGCGCACTACCAACAGCAATATTCGGACCAAAAAAAGTAAGGCGGATATGGAACCAGAACCTTCAGAGTCCTGTCACTAAGATAACTCTAAATCCACCGAAGATGAACACTAGGAATCCCCATTTAATCAAGTCAACCGAGTCAAAACTTGACAAAAGTCCGTGTAAATAACATCGGTTTGAAACATTTGTTGAAAGCCTCTAATAACAAATGACGTTGTAACGATTCGTCGCAGGTTCCCAGGTAGCTCAGGGACGGCCAGAGTCCGTTCAGTAAATTTTAGTCCGAGTGGTAGCTGTAAGAGAAATTGCCCGCTTCCCAATGAGAACAATTAAGAGAGTTATGTTAACTTAAGTAGATTCAGTTGTTTACTCAATGATTTGGTTAATACATTTTCGGATGCACTGCGTCAATGATCAGGGAACACCGTATCCCGGTTTGTCTGGGCCTCTCGCGTCTAGGTGGTCCCCGTCTCGGCGTTAGTGGCTCGCCCAGGACTCGAAAGTCTTCAGAGAGAGAGAGAAAGGCGGACTCGAAAGTCTTCTCTTTACGGAGTCGCAAGTCTTCTGAGAGAGGCGGACTCTAAAGTCTTCTGTCGCGGACTCGAAAGTATTCTGAAAAAGAGACGGACTCGTAAGTCTTCGGGCGGACTCGAAAGTCTTCTGGCGGACTCGCAAGTCTTTGGGCGGACTCAAAAGTCTTCTGGCGGACTCGAATGTCTTCTGGCGGACTCAAATGTCTTTGGGCGGACTCGAAAGTCTTCTGGCGGACTCGAAAGTCTTCTGGCCAACTCGAAAGTCTTCTGGGAGAATTCGGCAGGCCGAATTGTTGCCGCGCCTCGAAAGACTGTCGGCTATGTATTGCAAACCAAATCCTAAGATTCGGTTTGCCCAAAAAATGACTTTGGATGTTGACTACTGGATGTGTGCTGCTATCGATCGCCGTCGGCTGCTAAGTGCTTTGCCATGGCCAGCGGCCCTCATTATATAGGGCCTGGCGTGGCCTAGTGTGCCCGCTGCGATCGGCCTCTTCCTCTTCTCCTTTGTGTGGCCCTTTCTTGGCGCGCGGCCGCTTTCAATTCAAATCTTTTTACTACTTACTTGAGCGGCACGCGTCACAACGTAAGTTCCAGAAGATTAGTCGTGGATGATTTTCGCCTCATAAGACAATGCTGACATGGAGAGAAGACGGATCTGCATAGATGTTGCAAATAAGGAGTAATTACATTCTCAAAGAGTTTGGGGATAACCGATAACCTAGAAATCCTCCTATAGTTGATGTCATCCGATTTGCTACATTTTTTGTGGAGAGGAATAACAAATAAGTTTCCCCTTGTTTGAAGGAAACAAGGGGAAACTCTGAGGATTATAAAAATAAGGTAAATAATTTAAGCGCAGAGCCCGTTAGAAACTGGTTGAAAGTCGAGAATAGGTGAGCTTTTGTTTAAAATGAGACTGAAGATTAAGTTCGAACTGAGCATAGCTGAAAAAAATTTTTGATCTGAAGTAGTTAAGGGTGAGTATATTAATGCAGTTTCCATGATAGGGACCAATTAGTGACTTCACTGGAGCTCACTGGTCATCTGATGGTGTGACCAATGTCCTTTATACTGCGGCACACATGACCTCATAAATGCCTTGCTTGATTTAATTCTAATTAGAATTCCTCCAACGACGCAACCTGAAGATCCTTATCATCCAACTTTCGATGTGACTATCGACACTGGGAAAGATTTAGCAACGACATCTGGTAATAGTTTAAACAGAGTTCGTTGTTCCCAAAAGGCTGACTATCAGAGGCTAAACACTTTAATAACAAAATTTGATTGGTCTAATCGTTACACAAGCTCTGACATGGTATCCGCCATTGATATCTTTTATAGTGCCTGGAACTCATTCTTCTCCTTATGTGTTCCTGAAACCTACCCGTCGGTCTCTAATAAACCACTTTGGTTCAACAAGGAGCTGACACGTTTAAAAATCGTTAAATATAGGCATTATAATATATATAAACTCAGTGTTTCAATAAAAGCCTTTTCATCTTATCTTAGTGCTCGATCTAACTTAATCGTGCTTAATGCTCAGTGTTATAAAAATTATTTGACTCGTTGCAAGGTCCAGTTCACGCAGGACCCTAAACTGTTTTATAACTTTGTTAACTGTAAACGTAAACCAACGTTATAGCCTCCCTCGCTGTTATTAAAGAATACTATAGTTAATTCTGATCAATCAATAGCCAATCTCTTTGATGAGTTTTTAAAAACTACATATTCACCCCCAACATCTTCAGATCATACATTTTTTCATGCTATGCCCAGTTCGTACTTAATCTTCAGTTGTATTTTAAACGCAAGCTGACTTATTCTTGATCTTCAACGTGTTAAGCCAGTATATTCACCAGGTCCCGATGGAATACCGTGCTCTGTGCTTAGGTATTGCTCCGAACTCGCATTATGTCTTTTTCTTTGTAGCGGACGGTCGTGTTTTTGTTTTGCGCTCCGACTTTAGTGTTATTTTCTAAACCACCGGGGTTTCATCCTAACTTATAACCTAATATTTATAACGATATACCGTTTTGCTACCGCGCGAGCATGCACTTTTCTGTGTAGTTTGTGTGTAGTTTTGTGCTAAGACGGTTTTCTTATTTTATTTTTCCTCTTTGCTCTTTTACCGTTTTTATTTTTCTCTCCCCCGCTCGAGTGCCGTATGCTTTTTGCTGCATCCAAGCTGTTCATAGCTCTCACCGCTCTTGTGATTTTCTGCTGCTCTAACTCTGCGCTCTTTTATCTTTATCTTTATCTCTTTACTTTTTTGGTATTGATAGTGTGCACAGTGGTTCTAGGGTTTGTGAACATGTCCCAGAATATTGTCTGTGTTATTAAGAATTGCCAAAAAATGTTTTAGCAGACCAGCCCAGTTTCCATTGCTGGCTTTGCGAGGCAGTTGTGCACGCTAAGTACATTGAGATGACGGGTCGAATGGCTGACGCAGTGTCCAGCAAAAAGGGCCTGCATTATTGCTGTGAGGCCTGTCGACCGGTTGAGAAGGAAATATCATCCTTCATGCGTCAGACCAGGAGTGGATTTTCTGAGATCATGGGCACTTTTCGCAAGGCGAATGACCTGTTCTCCGCGCTGGACGCTCAATTTAATAGTATGAAGCTATTAAATGAGTCGCCGAAACGCAAAAAATCCGCTGCTAGTCGGCTGCAACTGTGTGAGACACAGCAACCGATTTCTTGCCACTCTCCGTCGCCACAGCTCCTGGTCCCTGTTCCAATGGTTCTGAGATCAGGAACGATCAAAGATTCGGTAACCGAATCGGTCGTAGAGGTGTCGGAAGCCGCGCAGCCAGCAATTTTCGCGTCGTCCGTGGTGTCTGATGCGCAACCCAATTCTTTGGCTCCGCAAATCACAGTAGAAAATTCTACCCAGGGTCCAACATTACCCGGAATACCGGCCATTGTTGGTAACAATTCGTTACATAAGACCCTAACAGCAGTCCCACCTTCGAAAACTATATTTATTTCGAGGCTTGCCCCTGATCTCGCATCGACAGATGTTCTAGCCTATATTCAAAGCAAAACCCAAGCTGGCAATATCAAGGTGGAAAAATTCAAATTTCCGTATGCCAGAGACATTTCGTCATTTAAGATAAATGTCTCATTCCAGCTCTTTGACACTATTTGCTCGGGTGACTTCTGGCCCGAGTATGTTGTAGTCAAGGAGTACGAGGCACGGAAGAAGAGAAATCGGCCTGCGGGAGTTCAACTGCCCAAGCCGTCACAACCCTCAGTGTCCACTCCAGCACCTTCTGTCCCAAAAAACTACCCTCTTTTCCACTACTTTCCTATCAGAATACTAGGGGCTTACGCAGTAAGCTCTCTAGATTATATTCAGATAGCCTTTCTTTCGCATCCCAGGTGATTGTATTTATAGAAACCTGGTTGAAGCCGGAGATCTTCTGCTCCGAAATTCTTCCATGTAAGTAAGTTTCCAATAGACTTTCTGATAGGGACTAATTAGTGGCTTTGGGTGACTTCAACATACCCGGAGCTCACTGGTCTTCTGATGGGGTGTCTAATGTTCTTCACACTGCGGCACAGCATGACCTACTAAATGGCTTGCTTGATTTATCCTTATCGCAAGCTAACCATATTTTTAATTCTTTAAACCGCCTACTTGATCTATGCTTTGACTCTGATCCTGCAGGTGTAAACCTAATTAGAGTTCCTCCAATGACGCAACCTGAAGATCCTTATCATCCAACTTTCGATGTGACTATCGACACTGGGACAGTCTTAACTACTACACCTGATAGCAGTTTAAACAGAGTCCGCTGTTTCCGAAAGGCTGACTATCAGAGGCTAAGCACTTTAATAGCAGAATTTGATTGGTCTAATCTTTACACGAGCTCTGACATGGCATCCGCCGTTGACATTTTTTACAATGCCATGAACTCATTTTTCTCTTTATGTGTTCCTACGAGCTACAGTCGGCCTCTCATAAACCACTTTGCTTTAACAGGAGCTGACGCGTCTAAAAAACGTTAAATCTAGGCTTTATAATAAATACAAACTCACTGGTTCAAAAACGGCTTCCTCATCTTATCTTAGTGCTCGATCTAACTTTATCGTGCTTAACGCTCAGTGTTATAAAAATTATTTGACTCGTTGTAAGGTCCAGTTCACGCAGGACCCTAAACAGTTTTATAACTTTGTTAACTCTAAACGTAAACCCACGTTATATCCTCCCTCGCTGTCTTTTAAGAATACTACAGTAAATTCTGATCAAGCAATTGCTAATCTCTGCTGAGTTTTTTAAAACGACATATTCGCCCTCAACATCTTCAGATCATACATTTTCTACAGCTTGCCCAGTTCGTCCGTAATCTTCAGTCTTATTTTAAACGAAAGCTCACTTATTCTTGATCTTCAACGTGTTAAGCCAGTTTATTCGCCAGGTCCCGATGGTATACCTGGCTCTGTGCTTAAGTATTGCTCCGAGGCGCTGTGTAACCCCCTTCTTAAATTGTTTACCTTATCTTTAGAATCTTTAGAATTTCCCCTTATTTGGAGGGAATCATTTGTTATTCCTCTCCACAAAAAAGGTAGCAAATCGGATGCCAGTAACTATAGGGGTATCTCTAAGTTATCGGCTATCCCCAAACTTTTCGAGAATGTAATCACCCCTCACCTGCAACATCTATGCAGATCCGTCATCACTCCATGCCAGCATGGTTTTATGAGGCGAAGATCAACCACGACCAATCTTCTAAAACTTACCTCTTTCGTTATTAGGGGCTTCCTACAAAACTTTCAAACCGATGTTATTTACACGGACTTTAGTATAGCTTTCGACTCGGTTAATCATTCTCTTTTGGTTAGGAAACTAGATTCAATGGGGTTTCCTAGTGATCTTCTTACGTGGATTTCGAGTTATCTAAGCGACAGGACCCAAAAGGTTCTGTTCAGAAACGTTTTATCCAATTGCCTTAGGGTCACATCTGGCGTCCCACAGGGTAGCCCCCTTGGACCACTGCTTTTCAAATTGTTTATCAATGATTTGCCGCAGGTTCTAACCAAATCCAGAGTACTCATGTACGCTGATGACGTTAAACTTTGCTTGCAGTATAGGGACTGTTCTTGCCAATCAGACCTACAATCGGATCTTGATAGCTTCCAAGCATGGTGTCATGCTAATGATTTACACCTCAACAGCTCAAAATGCAAACTGATGACATTTTCACGTGTTACTCCCCTGCTTGCAACCTATATGCTTAACGACTGCTCTTTGGAAAGAATTACTATTGTTGATGATCTGGGTGTCCGCCTGTATCCTAAACTTTCGTTCTCTGAACATATTTCTTGTATGATTAACAAAGCCAGAGGCATGCTGGGATTCATTAAAAGGTGGGCGAAGGAATTCGATTCTCCTTATGTAACGAAGACTCTCTTTACTTCGTTAGTTCGTCCTATATTGGAGTATGGTTCGTGCGTCTGGAGTCCTCAATTGGAGTCCACAGTAGCAGCATTGAATCTGTCCAAAAGAACTTTTTGCTTTTTGCCCATCGTGGCCTACCCTGGGATGCAAACCTTAGATTACCGTCTGACGCTAGTAGACTTCTCCTACTTAATCTACCTTCTTTAGCTAACCGTAGGACGATGCTTGGCGTCGTCTTTTTACATAAACTTATTCACGGTGATGTGGAGAGCCCCTACCTGCTAGGCCAGCTCAATTTCCATGTTCCCCGTCTTTCATCTAGAACTTTTACACCACTAGTAGTTAACCACTGTAGGCGTGAGTTTGAAAAACGTGAGCCCTTTAGGGTTTTTTTTAGTAGCATTGAAGGCATTGAAAGCCTTCAAAAACTAAAAACTGTATTGCTTGTAGTACTATCCCGTAGTGTATCCTAATTTTTCCTTGTTCTATTTTTTTTTCTTCTCTCGCGTCTATCTAGTACGCGTTTCGTGCCGTCACACGGCTGCGCCCGTCGGTCGGGCGTGGGACCCCGCGCAAAAAAAAAAAAAAAAAGTTTCTTTACATCTTTATGTATATTTGGCCTTTATTAACTTATAGTCTCAGAAAACTTTACTTCGCACTTTAAAATTGAATTGAATATGAAAGTCTTAAGAACAGAGTTTTGGCAAAGACCGATTCATTTCCAGATTCACGAGTGGTCGATAACAATGTATATATTCGTACAGAACATTCAGAAGGACATCTCGTACACATTTTTTCTGGAAACATTTCTCCTAGGATATTCGCAATTACATTTGTGCGTGCAACACATGTATAGAAGCCAAAGCGCCCAATGCTATTCTATGGCAACCAATGGCTCACAAAATGTGTCTGTGAAGCTATTTCAAAAATTATATAGATCCTTATCCCAGAAATAAAGCTGGTTACATATGTTGCTCTTTTAGATCATTTTAGTAGATATCATTGGGTATGCAAGTTAAAACAGTTTACTTAAAAAATTTTCTAGAGTTTCTAGAGCAGAGTACTTTTCATTGCTATGAAGGTCCCGAGATAGTAAGCAGTGACAATGGCAGTCAATTCAAAAGTAAAGAGTTTTAGGCTTTTCTAACCAAGTTTAGTATACGTCATGTGTCGACAGCGCTCTACTCGCCACAGAGTAGTACGGCTGAGCTGTAAACATATTTTTGTCAAGACCAGATAAACTGGGATCAGAATCGGACTCATTTATCCTGTGCTCTCCGATCACAATACATCAATCTATTGGATGTTCACCGTATAAGGCTTTATTAGACCTTAATATGATAAAGCATGGCTTTGAATATCAATTTCTAAAAGACTTAAACTTACTAAAGGGTTCTATTCTATTAGAACGTCCTGATATTCTGGATTTAATTAGAAAGGAGAAGGGAAGCATAAAATTGGCATATGAGAGAAATGTAGCACAGTATAACTTGAGATAAAAACCAGTAAATTACAAAGAGGGTCACGAAGTCTTTAAAAGAAATTTTAGTCTCAAATATTTCCATCAAAATCATAAAAAGGAGCTTGCTCCACAATTTACAAAATGTAGAATAAAACGTAAGCAAAGAAATCCATATTATATGTTGGAAACACGTCAAGGACGTAAGATCGTAACTTTTCACGCAAAACATATTCGCGCTTAATTCCAGATTATCTTCCTCCTGAGAGTCGGCAGAAGTATCTGTGGGTGTTATAATCGGGTTGATAGAAGAATTAATTTTTTTCCCAAGCTGTTTTTGGAAAGAAAAAGTGTTATTGCATTTTCGAGGTTGAATATCCACTCGTAGCCCGCCATAGTAGGGACAACTATTCACCTAATTTAACAACTAATTGTGAATGACCAATAGTGGTTAATCAAAATGCATCTCTTCGACGGTTTGAGAAATAATAATAAAAATCGAAATCCCAGACTTCGGTCTTTACGTTTCGAGTCGTGCAAACGAGCAGTTTTAATCGCTATTACATATAAACATATATAAATTCGATTTTTTAGCATTGTTCAAGCACAAAAAAAGATTTAAGATTTAGATTTAAGATTTTCCACATTCTTAAAAAAAAAACTCTAAAGAATACCAAATATTCCTAAAACAATACAAAATAAAACAATAACAATAAGGATTAATATCAATAAAAAATTTCCAAAATTAAGATTTTTGTCTTTCTATATATGCATGTATATGCATGTATATGCATATCGGCGTAATAGTACAAGTTGGCTACTTGGCGCGTTGAGTAAGCAGCTAATCTGAGAAACACAGAGTCCCAGGAAAATTTTAAATAAAAGTGAAGATAAAATCATTTGAAATAGAATTAAAATATAAATATGCAAGCAAAAAATGCATACAAAAAAACTTTTTTTTGTTTTTAAATTGAACTTTCTATCGTTTGAAATAAGATTTAAAAAGTCTTTAATTTTGCTTGCAAAAACTCTTGAGAAAATAAAAAAAATCTCAAAAAAATAACGAATTATGCTTGCGCTACTTTTGTGACCGAAAGGTCTCGAATTTATGACCAAAATTCTTGTTTTTTCTATCTATGTATATGCACGCAGTAGGAAAACTGGGCCAAGTTCAAAGTCTAGGCAGAAAAATCCGCACGCATCTCGCGGTAAGGAAATTGGCCCGCTATTTAGACGTCTTTAATTTACCCTTCGGCTGCTGATTAAACTAACGCGGTACATATTTTGTAAAAAAATATATAATACTTATATAATAATAACATAATAATAACATTTGACCCTTAGATAACCACTGGATAAATTATCTGCAAACTTTTTCGTTGAACATGTCCGTGGCCAAACCTTTCTCTTGCAAACCCTTGTTTACCGGTAAACCCGAAAGATCGTCTAGCGCAAATCAAGACCTAACCTTTATCTTATAATTTTGAACTGGATATTTTCTTTAGCTACTTGCAACAAACATCTTGCCCATTGGCCAACAAGAATAATTCTGGAAAATAGTGGATGGGAAAAACCCAGGTGAGTGGTAAGAGTGTAGCTGGAAAATTTGCCATATGGGATTTGAATATTGAAGCAATACAAGAACATATTATAACAATAAAATCCTAAATTAACTATGAAACATTCAGAAATAAAACAATAAGACAAAACAAAAACACGCCGACCTAGAATTTTGTTAAGTGTACCTCGAATGAAGAACTCAATCATAATATTTAAACGCTTCTAAGCCCACTGCTTTTAAATTATTACCCCTGGAGCAACATTAACGCTTTCATTAAGCAAAAAAAGTGGGTTTTTATTCTGTAAACTTAAAAAAAAATTAAAGGAGCTCGTAAAAACAGTGCAAATCTCGATAATCCAAACAAACCTTATTGTGACCGGTCCAAGCCAGAGCATAAGGATCCGAATTAAAATGAAGAAGTAAAATTCATCTCGCGACCGCTGTCACAACTCTTGTGAATTTTTTTGTTGCTTTTGTTTTGATTATTCATATTCACTAAGAGATAATTTGAACCGTCGGGTTTGTTGGTGTTGTTGTGGGAAATAAAGAAAAATTTATTAATGTAGAGTAAAAAAAACATTCAATGAAAACGAAAACTTTGAAAACTAATGTACAATAATAATTTCGAATAATTTTAAAATAATGAATCCAAAAAAAAGTAAATCTGCAAAAATGTTGCCCAATTAAAAACATAATAATAACAAGAAAGGAAGCTAACTTCGGCTCACCGAAGTTTATATACCCTTGCAGAATTTTAACAAAAAATTAAAGCCGAAAATCTGGAATAATAATTAGTTGCCAAAACTCAAAGCTAAGTTATGGTTTTTTTATTTTCCTGATTGTTCCTATGAAAGCTATAGGATATAGTCTCCCGATTTTCACGAAATTAAAATCGAAATTCACGAATAGTAAAAAACGGCTAAATCTCAACTTTGATGAAAATATGTTGAAAACTGACAAAGTTATAGCTTTTTGTTTTATTTTCCTATGGAAGCTATGTTCCTATGGAAGCTATAGGATATAGTTGGCCGATTTTCATGAAATTAAAACCGAAATTCAGGGATAATAAAAAACGGCTAAATCTCAACTTTGATGAAAATATGTTGAAAACTGGCAAAGTTAAAATTTTTTTTCTAAAAATTTTCCGATTGTTCCTATGCCAGCTATATGATATAGTCGTCCGATCCGGCTCGTTCCGACATATGTACGAGTGAGAGTATATAGGAGACTAACTACAAAGTTTCATTCGGATAGCTTTAAAACTGAGGGACTAGTTTGCGTAGAAACGGACAGACGGACAGACGGACATGGCTAGATCGACTCGGCTGTTAATCGTGATCAAGAATATATATACTTTATAGGGTCGCAGATGTCTCCTTCAATGCGTTGCAAACTTCTGACTAAAATTATAATACCCTGCAAGGGTATAAAAATTATGTGACACTACGATAGTATTACCAAAATTAAAATTTATGAAAGCTTAAGCTAAAATCTTATGAAATCACTCTAAAATTGAAAACTCAATTAATTATTAAGTTACCAAATTCTAAAGATGTAAATCCGTTTAAAATTTGTATAACGATCGCAAAATATTTAAGTTTCTAATATAAATATTTAGATTTTGTTACATTAATATTTTTAAATTTATTGCAGATACACTAAAACTATTTTCCATAAGGTAGCTTCTTAAACTGTTATTGCTTGTAAAATGACAAACAATTTTATAAACAATCGACAATTATTTTTTTTTAGTACAAGTCATAATTTGTAAAACTATGTTATTACGGCAAGGAATGACTTTACGAAGGTAAATTCGGTTTTAACAAAACATAATTTTATAACGTAAGAGTCAATGAATAATTAAGGTCCACATCACTTTTTTTAAGAGATGATAGTATGGTTGTTTATGGTTGCTTAAACTATGAAATTATAAATTGATTTACCAGCATGCGTTGTCCCAAATGAAATTAAACATTGCGTCTGTATATTTTGTAAAGTCGTTATTTGCAAAATAATATGGCAATTGATTTATTGAAATTTATATTCTAATGTAATTTGCCACTTAAAACAAAACAACATTTTGTTCAAATTGACAAGCTTAATAGTGACTATGGACCAAATAAATTGAGAAAACACCGGTGACTGCCAATATAAAAGCTTTTGAAGGATTACAAAGCTTCTGATGCGCGTATCGTGTGCGCGAACAAGCTACTAAGCTTTAAAGGCTCTATACAATCCATCTAAAATCAAAACTAAAAGCTTTCATGGGTTATATAAAAAAAAATACAGTCTGGTTAGTTTGGTTAGTGCTTTCACAATACCGAAAAAAATCAGTCAAACTATTATGCATTAATTTAAAGTTTCATTAAAGAAATGTCATTACTTTAGGGTTTTATCCCAGTGCAAGCAAGATGATTACCGGCATTTCTAATGAGCATTTTAATGCATTGGTAAAAAACACAAATTATAATAAAATAAGAAAGGAAGCTAACTTCGGCTCACCGAAGTTTGTATACCCTTAAAAAATTTAAACAAAAAGTTAAAACCGAAAATCTGGAATAATAATGTTGCCAAATCTTAAATTTGATGAAAATGGTTTGAAAATCGGCTAAGTTATGTTTATTTTTTTTTATTTTCCTGAATGTTTCTATGGAAGCTACAGGATAAGTCGCCCGATTTTCACGAAATTAAAACCGAAATTCAGGAATAATATAAAACGGCTAAATCTCAACTTTGATTAAAATATGTTGAATATGTTGAAATATGTTGAAACTATGGCAGCTATAGGATATAGTTGTCCGATTCTTATTAAATTAAAAACGAAATTCTGAAATAATATCAGATGAAGTTTGGTGAAAATATCTTGAAAACTGACGAAAATTTTCGAAATTTTCGAAAATTTTTCCGATCGGTCCTATGGCAGCTATATGATATAATCGTTTAATCCAGCTCGTTCCGACATATGTAGGAGTGAGAGTATATAGAAGACCAACTGCAAAGTTTTCTTCAGCTAGCTTTAAAACTGAGGGACTAGTTTGCAGAAACGGACAGACGAACAGAAGGACAGAAGGACAGACGGACATAGCTTGATCGACTCGGTTGTTGATCCTGATCAAGAATATATATACTTTATAGGGTCGGAGATGTCTCCATCACTGCGTTGCAAACTTCTGACTGAAATTATAATACTCTTTAAGGGTATAACAAGAAAGAAAGAAAAAAACTTCAGCTCACTCTTACAGAATTTAAACAAAAAATTAAAACCGAAATTCTGAAATCAGAGTTCGTTGCCAAATCTCAAATTTGATGAAAACATGTTAAGAAACAGCGAAGATATGATTTTTTCTTGAATTTCCCTAATTGTTCCTATTGCAGCTATATGATATAGTCCGATCCGCCCCGTTCCGACATATGTAGGAGTGGGAGTATATAGAAGATTAACTGCAATGTTTTAAAACTGAGGTTTGCATATAATCGGACAGATGGACATGTCTAGATCGACTCGGCCATTGATCCTGATCCTTCCTTCCGTTGCAAACTTTTGACTAAAATTATAATACCCTGCAAGGGTATAAAAATTAATATATAATAAAGGATTAATTAAAAAAAAAATCTGTCAAACGGTTTAATCAGCACGACCACAGGACATCTTAAAGTTCGGTGCATAAAAATATTTATTAAATTCAAAGTGTCTGGGCTCTCGTTCAATCAAAATCAAATATAAAATCCAAATTCCAAAATGTGTTCAAGCGCATTGCATTGCATATGCATTGTGTACGTAATAAAAGCAAGCTAAAAATTGAACAGGAATTTCGTCCCGCCCTTTTCCTGTTACCCCTCGCCAACAATCGTACGACAGGCAAAGCATGGCAGATGGTCGCTCTATATAGATAATAGTAGTATCTAGTAAAGCATATAAATATCGATGCATTTCTCTTTACTAGGTAATCGTATGCTTACTAATGCTGCTACTGACTGCTGAAGTGTCCCATCAATCGACAATTAAAGCATCGGATATTTGCTGCTTCTTCTCGGAAATTTGTAGATTAAGCTGCAGACACCTGCCGCAAAGATATGACCGATGTCTTTCCAGCTGCCCCTCCAGTATAATTTTGCATACCATCAATGTTTTAATGAAGTCTACATCCTTAATTTTCTATGCTCAGAAATATTACGCATCGCAATGAAATATTGCAGCAGCGATTCGTTTCTAAGAATTGAACGGCCTTGCACTTGCTTTGTCATTTGGTGGTTAGTCATTTGGAATCCAAAAATTTCTTGCAGACGTTCATTAAGTTCTATCCAAGTAGAGTGTTTCTAAAGCATAATGTTCCTTCCAACATACCAATAGCAAAAGCTGCAATCCAGATCCAATGAATCCAGATCCAATGAACAGGTTATCGCCTCCAGAAAGTTTTCGCAAATTAGCCTAAGGGTCCTGTGGGAGCCGGCGAAGAGCACGAACGCCACCGAAGAGATCGGTAACGACATCAGTGGGAGCATCACATAGGAGGCGGAAATGCATAGCAGTTAGTTAACAACGAGCGGCCGTACGAAGCAGATGTACCAAATGTAAATAAAGTTAATATGTTGAGTTTTGGTAAATAAAGTGTTTAATTTCGGTAACCCCTGGGTCAAAACATTGGCGGCAAGGCAAAACCTTTGTTCTTGCGGAAAGAAAAATATAATTTAATTCAAAAAGGCAGAAAATAATTTGAAACCATTTTTATGTGAAACCATTGAAAAGTCGATACTCCGAAATGAATGGGAAAAATGGTTCAGAACGCTTAAAATATATCTGGAAGCTGAGCAAATCATGTCACCGAAAACCAAGAAGAATAAAAGAAAACGATGTTTTCGCAATCTTGGTTGAGAAACTAAATACATATTTTTAGCCTAAACAAAACTCGACGTTTGAAATGCACTTATTTCGGAATTTGATACCATTAGACTAGGAGAACTTTTCTAAATTTGTTTTACGATTGCGACAACAAATGTACTAATGCTCGTTTGGCGAATCCAAAGTAGAAATTGAAGAAATTTGTCTAAAGGACAAAATCATCGGTTCTTGGGATCCACTGGAACTCAAAAAGAAGCTTTTGGGTAAAGATCACTCTTTAGCCCAGATAATTGAAGCGTGTCACGTCGAGGAACTGATAAATAAACAATTTGAAGCCATGCTGGTGAAGCCTACCTTTGATACGTCCTGCAAAATCACAACTCGAAAAACAAAGCCGGGATTCGAGTGTTCGAGGTGCGGTCGAACAGGTCATGCTTATAACAATATTTCCTGCCCAGCGTGAATGGCCAAATGTAATAAATGCTTGAAATTAGGCCATTTTGCGCGGAAATGTAGAACCAGACAATATTTTCAGCCTAAGAGTGGGAACATAAAAAGGCGACAACATGATGGGCGTTCTGTAAAGGATGGGTGCCCAGATCCCAAACGGAAGAGGGAAAGTGCAGATTGTTTTAGGGTATGGAGTGACGAAGAGGAAGAATTCATTATTTACCGAATAGGGGGCTAAGAAATTTCCCTTATTATTGATTTGGGGTCACGATTCAACCTCATTAGTCAGACAGATTGGGAGATGCTTAAAAAAAAAAACGCAACAATATTTAATGCCAGATCACACTCACAAAAACAATTCCGTGGATATGCCTCAGAACAATTACTTAAAGTAAATTGCGTTTTTGAAGCACCCATATCGGCAATTCCAGATTTCGAGGTGATTGCTACATTTTTTGTCATACAAAATGGATGCAGTCATTACTAGGCCGTGAGACATCCATTAAGCTGAGTGTTCTTTGCCTCGGCTTAAATGTCAGTCGTGTAGAAGAGACAAAATCATTTCCCAAATGGAAAGGTGTTCAAATAAAACTTTGGATTGATCCTGAAGTAAAGCCAGTTCAGCAGCCATTAAAAAGAATTCCAGTAGCCCTAGAAGATAAAGTTGCGGCTAAACTCAAAGATGCCTTAGATCGAGATATCATCGAAGCGGTCACGGGTCGTAGTTCATGGATTTCTCCATGGATTTTAAGGAGAATGGCAATAATCGGTTGTGCGTCGATATGCGAGTAGCAAAAAAAACGATTCGACGAGAAAACTATCCACTACCGACGTTTGAATCTTTTATGACAAGGCTTAAAGATGCAAAATTCTTCTCGCGGTTAGATCTTAAAGATGCCTATTATCAGCTAGAGTTAGATGAAGCCAGCAGAGAAATTACGACTTTTATAACTTCAAAAGGACTCTTCCGATACAAGCGCCTAATGTTTGGAGTGCATTCAGCTCCAGAATTATTTCAACGTCGCACAGTGGCCGATTTGACTAATGTAGCTTAAGAAGAGGAATTTCAAAAATATTAGCAATGATTTCAAATTGAAGGCAATTTGTATGATATAATCACCAAAAAGGAATAAAATTCAATTTTTAATTTTTTTTTAAATTTTTTATTTATTTTTTTTTTTTTACATTTTTTATTACATTTACAACCTTGCATTGGAATATCTATCAATAATGCCATTTCAATCGTAGACTTATCTTGAATGACTTATTTTCATTGAAGGACAATGCGTTTATCTGAGTCGCGTACTTGCCACTTTTTAATAGGTAGCCGATATCCAATGTGTAACACACATTCAAAACAGCGAATCCAATTATGTAAAGTAGATAGTCCAAATTTAGGTCTTGAAAAAAGCGTCAAATTTGCATATTTGTCATGATTCAATAAGACTTGGCTATACGCATCTGGGTGGGCCTCTATAACACAGTGCGACAAAATTCAACTTTTTGTCTGTATCTGGAATGAGACAAACCTTTTCTTATAGATTTTTAATTGATAAATGATATGCAATTGAATAAGGCGCGCGCGCGCTCCATATTGCTGCGGTAACATCCTGGACAGGGCGCGCGCGCGCGCGTTATTCCATTGCATATAATTTGTCTATTAGAAATGTATCCGATGAATGACCACTTGGTCATCAATATAGAAGTATTTAGCTATATTTTGCGAGAAGAACAAAGTTTCTAGCACATCTTGAAACCGAGTTATATTACAGTAAAGTAGGGCAAAAACAGCGTTTTTGGCAACTTTCAACGCGTTTTTTGCAAAAATGTTACGTGATAAACAAATTCTGATTGACAGATTTGGATTCAGCGTCCAAAAATCTATAAGAAAAGGGTTGTCTCATTCCAGATACAGAAATCGTGTTGCACTGTGTAATCAGAGTTATTGTATGGTCTAGCATATTTTGGAGTGCATAACACTCGGTCGTTTTAATAGAATCCGGATAGCACATTTTCTTTGCAGATAGCAATACATCATATGTTGAAAAGATATTAGCATTGCGAGCCTTGGCACCAGCTTGCAAAAGTTTATATGATTTTTTGGTGTAGTCGCCATCAATGAACAGTACCAAAGTCTCCTCTAGTGTATATTTATCGGCTTCCATTCAGGAACATCCAGACTCCGTTTAATTTTTGTAGATGCGTCTTAATCTGTGACTACCATTGACACAATACTAGATGCACTGCGTTTTCCAGATTTGTAAAGGCTTACACTCGTTGCTTTCATAAGCTCTTCACAAGAGTTGGCATCTACCAGATGCGATACTCTTGATAATTGGTGATTTGGGTGTCAGTCAGTGAAATCCTTATTTTGTCGGGTTGAATTTAATTTTTTGTCTTCCATCACAAGAACCAAATGGTCGGTTAACCAATCCGTGATCTTGCACTCAAATCCCTTCTTATCCCGGTTGCATTGCCTCCCAAACCCAAAAGTTTCCATCACGCACCAGTTTTTAGGAAATCGCCCTAAAAGTACCAAAAATTACCTATTTTGGCACTTTTCAAATACTAATAACACAGAAACACAACGTTAAAATTGGGCTTGAAAGGCCAATATTTCGCCTTTCAGATTTCAGATGGATCCTGAATGTGGGAAGTCAGTGTGTGTGGGAGTTACATCTGAGTCACCACATTTTGTACTGAGTTCTAGGGCTAGAACATAGCAAAAAAAGGGGTCAAAAAGCAGTTCAGAATAAGCGATATAGCCCCTGAACCTGAAGTCCCACATCCAGGATTCATCTGAAATCTGAAAGGAGAAGGATTGTCCTTTCGTTCAATGCAGACTTGTCAATAACATTTTCAAAAATGTACTGCACCAGCGCAGACTTCTTCCCCGTAGCGTCTGTCTTCCCATGCCATACTGCAAAAAGTGTTTGTTTACAGACCGACATGGTTGCTGAAAATAGTCCGCAATTTAGCAGGGGCAGCCAAAGAGAGCTGATCTTGGACAATTCACATACTAGACGAACCATAGTTTAATACAAATATTATTTTTTTGCTGGCCATGACGGGCCTCACTAAGTTTTAGTCTACAGAAGCTGAACTTTGCTGGGTACTACAAAAATTGACGGTTTCAAACACAAATTACGAATAAAACATGCATTCACAGGTCACAAAACATATAATTTTCTTTTTATACATACCTTAAGCTTTTTGAAAATGTGAAATAAGAATAAAAACAGGTAGATTTAAAAAAATTGCCGTAAATCTAAAAACGTGTGCCTAAATCGAGTTATCACCGTGGAAAAGTGTTGCGCAACCATATGTTGTCTTTGAGAGCTAACAACTGATTGATTTGACCGAATTGATCGGTTTTGATATTATTTTTTCTATAAATTTTAATTTGGCTACCGGTAGGGAACAAAACTTTGATTAATTTTAACAGTTGAAAATTTTCTTAATCTTAAGCTAGAATAGCCAAATCATTTCTAGATCCAATCAACAAGGAAGAAACACGGAGTTTTCGCGGTCTTGTGACATACGTGGGAAAATTTATTCCCGATTTAGCAGAGTACACAGAACCTCTTAGAAAATTACTAAAGAGGACCAATAATTTTGCTGGGGCGAAACAGAGGAAATCGCCTTTCAAAACCTAAAAATCGACTGGCAAAAGTACGGAATCTGGCATATTTTAATCCGGCAAATCGAACCCGCCTCATAGCAGATGCCAGTCCGGTAGATCTCGGAGCGGTATTATTATCTGTTTTGCGAACAAAGCTTTGCCGGATGTTAAAAAACGGTATTCTCAGATGGAAAAAGAAAGTCTAACACTTGTCTGAAAAATGTTACTATTATCTAGCGGGACTAAATTTTGAACTCGTTACCGACCATAAGCTATTGGAAGTAATTTTTAAACCAACGTCCAAGCCGTCAGCCCGCATAGAGAGATGGTTACTGCGCCTGCAATCATATAATTTTAAAGTTATATACAAGGCAGGAAAAGAAAACATTTCCGACGCATTATCTCGACTTTGCCAGTTATTATCATCGGATTCTCGTGACGGAGAAGTTCAACACAGCATCCTGCGGATAATCAAGAATGCCATTCCTCAATCGATGACTATTTCTGAAATTGCAGAGAATTCTACAAGAGATGCAGAAATCATAGATGCGATGGCCTGTCTGGAACACAACTCTTGGGAATTAAACTTTTCAAAAAAACTTTACCCATTTCGATATGAGCTGTCGACAATAGGACCTATCCTTATGCGAGGTAACCGTATTATTATTCCCGAAACGCTTCGGAAGCAGGTACTGAAGCTAACTCACGAAGGGCATCCTGGTAAGTCTGCCATAAAAAGACGCCTGAGGTCTAAGGTATGGTGACCTCTGATAGACCGCGATGCCGAATTTTTCGTGAAACATTGTTGGGATTGCCTATTGGTATCTCATGCGCTAAAGCCAGCACTTATGGATAGAAACCCATTCCCAACAAGTCCATGGATTTTGGTAGCGTCTGATCTGCTAGGTCCTCTACCGATCAACGAATTTATTTTAGTTTTTATTGGCTATTACACCCGCTATATGGAGTTCAAATTTTTGCGCTCCATTACGTCAGCTAGTCTTATTGAAGTAATGAAAGAAATATTTTGCCGGCAAGGGTATCCAAAATATTTTCGAACTGATAACGGGCTGCAATATACTAGTGTAGAATTTGCTGAAAACTGCAAAACTTATGGAATAGAACACATTATACGCCACCCTTTTGGCCCCAGGCTAATATATGAATAAATCATTAGTTTAACGGCTAAAAATAGCATATTCAAATTATAAAAATTATAAAGAAGAAATCCAGAAGCATGTACTCATGCACAACGTGACTTCACATGGCACCACAGGAGTTGCCCCTACTCAACTTATAATTCACTAGGGTTATACGCGATAAAGTGCCATGTATAGGTGATATTGATGAAACATTTACAGATTCTGCTGAAAGGGACAGAGATTGTTTAATGAAAGAAAAGGGAAAGGAAGATGCATATAAAAAAAGGAGCTAAAGAAATCATTATAGGGGTAGGGGATAAAGTACTTTTTAACAAGAAAGGAAGCTAACTTCGGCTCACCGAAGTTTATATACCCTTGCAGAACTTTAACAAAAAATTAAAACCGAAAATCTGGAATAATTATTAGTTGCCAAATCTCAAGTTTGATGAAAATGGTTTGAATATCGGCTAAGTTATGGGTTTTTTTTTCCTGATTGTTCCTATGGAAGCTATAGGATATAGTAGACCGATTCCCACGAAATTAAAACCAAAATTCTGAAATAATATAAGCTGGCTAAAGATCAAGTTTGGTGAAACTTGAAAACTGACAAAGTTATGGTTTTTTCTTTTATTTTCCTGATTGTTCCTATGGAAGCTATAGGATATAGTTGTCCGATCAGGCTCGTTCCGACATATATATGAGAGAGAGTATATAGAAGACCAACTACAAAGTTTCATTCAGATAGATTTAAAACTGAGAGACTAGTTTGTGTAGAAACGGACAGACGGAGAGACGGACATGGCTAGATCGACTCGGCTGTTGATCCTGACCAAGAGTATATATACTTTATAGGGTCGGAGAGGTCTCCTTCACTGCGTTGCAAACTTCTGACTGAAATTTTAATACCCTGACAGGGTATAAAAACGTAGTTTTTCCAAAACAAGCAAACTTCAACTTTCACAAAACCAAGTTTGAGGTCATGGGGGAAGGTAGGACCCTTACGAGAAATGTATCTAACGTCAAGAAAATATCAACGGGTTTAAGCGACCCCAAGATTTCTACTCCTATAACAGGCTCCACCCAACTTGAGATGTCATCAATCCAGAGTGACCAGCTAAACCAGGAAGCAACAGAGCACCAGTTAAACCAGGTAAAAACAGATAACCCATTTCCTTCTGCTAAACAACCCTTGAAACTGAAACTTATAAATAAAGGAGTGATGTGGGAGGCGGCGAAGAGCACCAACGCCACTGAAGAGATCGGTTACATCAGTGGGAGCATCACAGAAGAGGCGGAGATGCTGTGACGATTTGGTCGATGCTCCGGGACTCGCGGGTGGCCAGGGGTCGTCTCAGAAATTTATATTTTTTGAGTTGGGTAGAGTTGCTAGAAGAGATCCCGATCCGTTCCCAGAGGTGAAGACGTGAGGAAATACACAGTAATTAGATATTTCAAGTTTATTGGGCGTTAGCCAAACTCAAAGTTAACACAAGTGAGGAGATGTTCCTAGAATTATCGTTACAAGGGGGTGGAAGAAATCCACTGGTTCGGGTCCATCGGCTCCGGGATTCGTCGTCGTCCGGGGTTTCGTCTCTGACGTGGCGATAAGCCTTCTGTGGCCTGCGTAGTAAAAGAACGAGGGAGACCTCTAAGGTCTGCCAGTTAGAGTGGTTGTTGAAGAGGCCTTCAAGGTCTACTATCGATGAGAACAGTTTTAGAGGCCGTCAAGGTCTACTATGTATGAGAACAGGTGAGAGGCCTTCAAGGTCTCCTATATATGAAAATAGTTTTAGAGGCTTTCAAGGTCTACTATGTAGGAGAACAGTTTAGAGGCCTTCAAGGTCTACTATATATGAGAACAGTTTTAGAGGCCGTCAAGGTCTACTATGTATGAGAAGGGGTTTACAGGCCGTCAAGGTCTACTAGGTGTGAGAACAGGTAGTAAAAGAACGAGGGAGACCTCTAAGGTCTGCCAGTTAGAGTGGTTGTTGAAGAGGCCTTCAAGGTCTACTATCGATGAGAACAGTTTTAGAGGCCGTCAAGGTCTACTATGTATGAGAACAGGTGAGAGGCCTTCAAGGTCTCCTATATATGAAAATAGTTTTAGAGGCCTTCAAGGTCTACTATATATGAGAACGGTTTAGAGGCCTTCAAGGTCTACTATATATGAGAACAGTTTTAGAGGTTAAGGTCTAGTATGAATGAGAAGGGTTTTAGAGGCCGTCAAGGTCTACAATGTATGAGAACGGTTTAGAGGCCTTCAAGGTCTACTATATATGAGAACAGTGTTAAGCCTGATCAGTCGGTCCTCCGAAACGGATTATTTATCAAGTTACCTTGGCCTGGGCGGCCCTTTACTACTCGTTCTGCTTACCCGGTGATCCGTCCTGGTCCTTGGGAGGAGATGTTGCATTTGCTGCCCGCACCGAATGAATTTCCAAGGGATCTGGCCCGCTTTATATAGCGGTCCTCGGCCGTCTGGTGTGGCTTTCTCGTTTTGGTCTTATCGATCTTATTTGGTGTGGCCATTCCCGATGTTCAGTGTGACCCTCCCCGGGCGCGAGCGTGCTTGGTTTGAATTCAAAATCCGTTTCAATGTTCTTTTTCTTATTTATTCTTATTCTTCATTTCTTTTCATTCATATTCTTCATTTCTTTTCATGTTTTTTATATTTCGAAGTATTCATTGTGCGCCCTGGGCGTCACAATGCATAAAAGTTAGTTAACAACGAGCGGCCGTACGAAGCAGATGTACGAAATGTGAATAAAGTTAATATGTTGAGTTTTGGTAAATAAAGTGTATAATTCCGGTAACTCTTGGGTCAATACAGGTCCCATACATCAAGCACACATTTTCGATCGCGGCGTGGTATTTTTCTTGGGCCTTCTCTCACTCCAGGAATCAATAGGTGTTCTCCGTGGCGAACTTGGCTCCCAAGATTGCAGTGCACCAGATCTCGGTTGCACCCTTTGGGGCATACGATAGTTAATCTGTATAACCCCCCAAACCGTGCCCGGCGCCAAGGGAGTCAGGATGTAGTCACTGAGCAGGCCAGACAAAATGTGTGGTTCGTTGATCTCAAACATGCTGTAAACAACAGGGAGGCTCTGTTGATATCAAAGTTGGGTAGGCACCGAGTAACGGTGGAGCCCAAAAAGGACTCAAATAGACTTAAGCAATGTTTTAGGTGTTTTGGCTTCCATCACACAAAGAACTATTGTTTCAAGCCGCCTTTTTGCGGTAGATGTGCGAAGGATCATTGGACGGGATCGGAGAACTGCAGGGCTTTAGTTGCAGCTGACCTCTGCTGTGCCAATTGTGGTGACAATCATGCTGCATATGATAAAAAATGCCGCATTTATGCACTAAAGCTTAAGGGTGTTCTCCCTAAGGTGAAGCAGCAGCCTCATAATTCTACACGGTCTGCCTATAATGGGCAGTCTACGGTGCCCTCGGCTATGCTGCACAACACTTTGACAAACTTTAATTGCTAAACAAGAAAGGAAGCTAACTTCGGCTCACCGAAGTTTATATACCCTCGCAGAACTTTAACAAAAAATTAAAACCGAAATTCTGGAATAATTATTAGTTGCCAAATCTCAAGTTTGATGAAAATGGTTTGAAAATCGGCTAAGTTATGGGTTTTTTTCTTTTATTTTCCTGATTGTTCCTATGGAAGCTATAAGATATAGTTCGCCGATTTTCATGAAATTAAAAACGAAATTCAGAAATAGTAAAAAACGGCTAAATACCAACTTTGATGAAAATATGTTGAAAACTGACAAAGTTAAATTTTTTTTACTACAAATTTTTCGGTTGTTCCTATGGCAGCTATATGATATAGTCGTCCGATCCGGCTCGTTCCGACATATATACGAGTGAGAGTATATAGAAGACTAAATACAAAGTTTCATTCATATAGCTTTAAAACTGAGGGACTAGTTTGCGTAGAAACGGACAGACGGACAGACGAAAAGACGGACAGACGGACATGGCTAGATCGACTCGGCTGTTGATCCTGATCAAGAATATATTTACTTTATAGGGTCGGAGAGGTCTCCTTCACTGCGTTGCAAACTTCTGACTCAAATTATAATACCCTGCAAGGGTATAACAACGAATATTTTATAACGACATCTCACTGCAAATCCTTAATTGTGTTTCTAAAAATATTATCGTAGCCGCCGCAGCAACGGCTGTGTTGCTACGACGGCATAGCCCAGTGAAAGGGCATATTTTTTAATTCTACCTTTCCGGCTACGTAATAAATAACTACAAAAACAATTAATTATAATATTAATTACTACAAATTATTTAATTATTAATTTCCGCTCGGACACAAAGATAGGGTTTTAATTCTAACTTTCCGGCTAAATAAATTCGAAAACATTTAATTATAATATTATTGATTACAAATTGGTTTATTACTAATTTCCATTCCAATACGTTGTAATTAAATAAAAAAATGTATAATCAAAAATCAAATTATTATTTATTAAATTTCCAACTTAAACAACTAATCAACTAAACGACAATTAAACCACGAGTCGACTAAAAATACAATCTCTACGTATGTACATACAACCAACAAAAAAAATATTATATATATATGATATATACATATACATATCTATATTGACATATCCAATTTTTCCGAACGAACGTACGGACACTCCTCTACATTTTCTTTATCTCTTGCTTCCAACTCTGCTTTCGTTCCGCATCAGGAAACGTACGCCTACAATAACAGCCGTCATCATCCTTTTGTTTTTCTGCTGTTTTCCACACACGAAGCATGTCATCTCGATCCGTACGAGGCACATATGGCGCAAGTCAGTCAAACAGCGCTGACCAGCTGAATTCGATTTTGAGGATGCCTACGGGAGCCGACAAGAAGCCGAGTCCTATCCTATCCATCCGTCTGGATAGATCTTAATCCGCATCTCCGCGGGCGCCTCTTTCAAAACCAAAGGCTTCCAGTACCATTCCAAGGGCAAAAAGCGAAGAGTCCTTCGATACGATCATGGTCTTTCATAAATGCATAGTCGCTCCGTTGTAAATATGGCACAAAGTGATGTCAAAGTGTTGCAGAATACATTCATCGCAACAACAGATCGGATTAGCCAGAGCGCCATCGTACTCTAGAAGCCATTGGCGATGCCAGATCTAGTGGATCCGGCCAATTTCCGCCAAGGTCAGCACCTGCCAGCGCCCCAGCTCGCAGGCTTAATTCTTACGAGACTCGAGTGGTTCCAGATACAAAGGGATGCAATCTCTGTTCGAGGGAGAACCACAACATTCGCGTATGTCCGCGCTTCCTGGAAATGGACGTAAATGGTCTGTCCGACTATATAAGTAAGCAGCTCTGCCTGAGCCATTTTGCCCGAAGGCACCAGCACCGGGACTGCACGCGAGTTATGTACAGATCCACTTCGCTCCCAGTACATAATACACAAGTAAAACCAATTAGCCAGACAGTTCAAGAGTTATTGGACTCTATAAATGTAAAATAAGCATTTTCGCGACACGAGTTAATAAACTCGTGTAAGCATCCGGTTTCGCAACCGAAACCTAAATTCATTGCCCTATAGTAATCCATTTCGCGACAAGAGTTAACAACCTCTTGTATGCATCCGGTTTCGCAACGAAACCAACTGCAGGTAGAATAAGTCTAATCAGCATAAGTTTCGCAATAGCTAAATAAGCATATAGAATAAGCCAAATCAGAATACACCAACACAAACAAATTGTAACACAAATGTAAAACCCTTAAATATGACTTTTTCAATAAAGAGAATTCAGTTATAATTCGCCACTTAAACCCAAAACATCGTGCCGTGTTTATTTTTTTAGTTAATTCCGATCCGAAGTACAAAATTGGCGCAGCCGGTAGGATTCTTTTTTATTAAAAAGGATCCAGTGATCGAACCGAACAAATAAATAAATTTAACTAAACGGAGAATCGGAAAATAAAATTTTAAACTTACAACCGGCCGACAAAAATAGTGCAGTGAAATAACTCACAAAGTGCAACTAAAAATAAGTTGCCAAGGAATCCCAGGGAGTTCAACTAAAAATCAGTGGACAAAGGCTTAGAAGGAGTTCAGCTAAAAATAAGTGGACTTCTAAAGCCAAGGAATCCCAGGAAGCTCAACTAAAAATCAGTTGACAAAAACGTCGAGGGAGTTCAACTAAAAATCAGTGGACAAAGGTTTAGAAGGAGTTCAGCTAAAAATAAGTGGACTTCTAAAGCCAAGGAATCCCAGGAAGCTCAACTAAAAATCAGTTGACAAAAACGTCGAGGGAGTTCAACTAAAAATAAGTGGACTTCTAAGCCAAGCTAAAATTGATCCAGCATCCAAAACGGCTTCGAGAAGACGAAACCGAGCGAATAAATACGACGAGGCAAGAATGGCACAAGAAAACCCCCAGATGCCACAGGCAGACCTACTGGAGCAACTGGCCATCAGGGAAAAGCAGTTGGAGCAACTACAACAAGCCTATCTACAACTACAAAACAACCCACCGGCCAGCCCTGCACAGCAAGAACGGCTGTTCAAAACTATAAACCATCTGGCGACGTTCACAGGAACAGGGGACATCTCGATCAACTCATTCTTCAGCAGCGTCGAATATCTGCTCCAATCAATTCAAGATCCGGAACTTAAACGAGAAGCCACCAGGACCATATTCTATAGGACGATTCAAGGACAAGCGAAGGATGTAGTAATAAACGTACCGGAACCAGACAACTGGGAACTGATCAAGGCGACGCTGAAGCTACGTTACAGACCGGATACAGAACCACACCAAATTTACCGAAGAATCTGCGACCTGAGAGTGAACACGGTGAGCGAACTAGCAGTGGAGCTGCAGAACATTAAATATAAAACAGATGAATTAATAGTCTACCATAAGCAAGACAACTTCATAGATTTAAGTAATGTAGAAAGCTTGCTAGTAAATGCAGCTAAAGAAATAACACAGGGTACATTACTAGATAAAATATATGAAGAAAGAGGATTAGGAGAAATTTTAAAAATAATGATGCTACGCAGATACGAAAATAGTTGTATCAGATTCCAATATAGAAAAGGCAAGACAAGCCGAAACAATCCAGAGACAGGGACTTTCAACAAAAATCAGGGAAACCTTAACCCACAACAACACTATAAAAATTGTAATACACAACAAAATAATCAGATTTATCAACACCAAAATTATAGGAATTTTAATCAAAACAATGGTCAGATAACAAACTATCAGCAAAATCTAAGAAATCAAGATGGGAATCAAAATAACAGGAACTTACAACAGAATTACAGATATAATAATTCAGGCCAATTTAGGCAAAACAATGCCCAACAAAATGTAAGAAGTAATAACTCAGGACAGAGTAGGCAACAACAAATCTATAAACAACCAGGTTCACAACAAACCAGGCAGTACAGACCAGGAAATGTAGAGCCAATGGAAATTGACAATATAGAGACAGACCAAAATAGAACAAACGACGACTATTACGAAAACAACGATTTAAACCATCAGTGCGACCAACAGGCAGAGGTGAATAATACAGTTTTTTTTATGAAACAGCCTCGGAATACCTACCACTAATAGAATTAAATATAAATAAAGAAAAATATGTTGCATTAATAGATACAGGAGCCACGTTAAGTCTGGTAAATGACCAACTCAATGACTACCCAAAAAGAAAACTAAGCAGGCCAATACCCTACAGTACGATAAATAGCAAAGACGTTATAGAGCATGAAATTCATACAACAGCACCAAAAGAATTTAATTTACCAAGTAACGCTAGGGTACGATGGAAAGTAGCCCCACTAACAGGAAGGAAATATAGTTTCATTATAGGAATAGACCTATTGAATTTTTTAAACGCTGACATTAAGCTGGAACAAAGAACTTTAACGCTAAATCATAAAGAAAGCTCAATAATAAATAACCCTTACCAATATAAAGAAGTGTGTACTTTAGAAAGTAACGAAGGAAACCTGGATACTTTAAAACTTGATCATTTAAATAAAGAAGAACGCAAAGAAATTGAAATTATTATACAAAGATTCAGTAAATTATTTTTTAAAGAGGGAGACATATTGACAAGTACGACAGAAATAGAGCATGAGATACGGACAACCACGGACGAACAGCTAAATTCAAAACTTTATAGGTATCCACCTCAACATGAAGAAGAAGTAAGGAGACAAATTAAAGAAATGACAGAACAGGGTATAATAAGAAAAAGTAATTCAAGATATTCAAGCCCCTTAATAGTGATACCGAAAAAAATTGACAATTCAGGTAAAAAGAAATATCGAATAGTAATTGACTATAGAAAGCTAAACGAAATCACGATAGATGACAAGTTTCCAATACCAAATATCGAATCAATTTTGGACAAACTAGGAAGAGCTCAATATTTTACAACGTTAGATTTAGCCAAAGGCTACCATCAAATCTTAGTTAAAGAGGAAGATAGAAAGAAAACAGCCTTTGTAACGCCACACGGCTTATATGAGTTTATAAGAATGCCATTCGGGTTAAAAAATGCCCCAGCCACATTCCAAAGACTTATGAACGAAATTTTGAGAGACCATATAAATAAAAAATGTGTCGTTTATCTAGACGACATACTAATTTTCAGCACGTCACTTAAAGAACACATTCAGACAATTAAAGAAATATTTAAAATCTTGGAAGAGAAAAATCTAAAGATCCAGATAGATAAATGCAATTTTATGAAAAGGGAAACAGAATTCCTAGGGCATATTTTAACAAAGGAAGGTATTAAACCTAATCCCAATAAAATAGCTATTATAGAAAAATTAGTACTACCTCGGACAGAAAAACAGATAAAAAGTTTCCTAGGTATAACCGGTTATTACAGAAAATTTATTAAGGATTATGCTAAAGTAGCACAACCTATAACGAAATATTTAAAGAAAAATGCGAAAATAAACCCAAAAGATCCAACTTATGTAGAAGCATTTGAAAAATTAAAACATATGATCAGTTCACACCCAATACTTAGATTTCCCAATTTTGAGAAAACATTTACACTTACGACGGATGCGTCGAATTATGCAATAGGTGCAGTATTATCACAAGAGGGCCACCCAATTTGTTTCGCGTCGAGAACACTTAATACGCATGAAAGAAATTATTCAGCCACCGACAAAGAATTTTTGGCAATCCTTTGGAGCGTGAATTATCTTAGACCATATTTGTATGGAAGGAAATTTAAGATACTGACAGATCATCAACCCATAAAATTTTTGCATTCGAAACATAAAGGGAAAGACATCTCGCCTAGACATCAAAGATGGTTATTAAAATTAGGAGAATATCAATTTGAGATTGACTATTTAAAAGGAAAGGAAAATAAAGTAGCCGATTTTTTGAGCAGACTCGATGACAATGACTACGTTATTAAGAACAAAAATGACACACTTGACGAAAAAAACGAAAACATGTCAGAAATAAAAATGATAGCAAACTTAGAAGACGAAGAAGATAATTCGTCAAACGCGACAGTACACTCAGCTGAAGAAAACCTTCACAATCATTTTTTCATAAAGGAGGAAATAGTTAATAAATACAGAACGCAAATAATAATTACAAATTGTAAAACAGAAGAATTTAAAACCATTAATGCTAAAAGAATAATTTTTATAGCTAAACATGACTTTCCAACGATGGGAGAGATTTTTAAGAAATATATAGGCAAAGGAAAAATTGGAATTTACTCGTATCTACCATACCACGAATACAATATAGTACAGGAAAAATTAATAGAAATGTTTTCAAATGACAAACAAATAGAATTCATAAAATGCACTATTAGAGCTCAGGACATGGAATCCGAAGCAGAAGCAGTCAAACAAATATCTTTTTATCACGTAAAAGAAAGTATGCATTCAGGCATTCAGGAAACGTACAACCAATTAAAAAATAAAATATACTATCCAAAACTACTAGAATTGGTACAAATAGTTATTAACCAATGTGATTTGTGCAAAGAAATAAAATACGATAGAAACCCTATAAAGAACAAATTCAAAAAAACCGAAACCCCATCAGATAAGAATCAAGTTGTCCATATAGACACATACGTAGTAAGAAATACACATTTTTTAACAATCATAGACAAATTTACCAAGTTTGCAGCAGCATATGCACTAAATGATCGAAATCATATGACCATAGTAGAACAACTAGAAGAGCATTTCACAAAGCTAGGTAAACCAGATAAAATTATAGCTGACAATGAATTTAACTCGATCAGAATTAAAGAATTATTAATGCAAGAAGGAATAGAATTACACCTAACTAAACCAAATAGTCACACGGGAAATTCGGACATAGAAAGGTTACACAATTCATTGGCAGAAAAACTTAGGGTAACGCTAAAAACAGAAACATCAAACATGACGATAAAACAATTATTGCAAAAGGCCATTAGAAATTACAATGACAGATTTCACTCTACAATCAAATGCACTCCTAACGAAGCTCAGAACAATAAGGTAGACTTGAAAAAAATTAAAGAAAATATAGAAAGTGCTAAGGAGAAAATGTTAGAAAAGAACAATACCAACAGGGAAAACTACGAAGAAAAAAGAGAAGAAGGATTCATAAAAAATTACAAGGCAGTAAGACACAAAGAAGTGCCAAAATACAAAAAAGCAAAACTTAAAGGCATTGATCCAAAGAATATTAAACGAGCTTACAAATTTACAGAAAACGCTGATGACGACAATATTAATGCTATTAACAATAACGACAATATCAGGAACATTGACGACCCAACAGATACTTGACCAAGACGGATACGCACTAATAGATATAAAAAACCAAGCTATAGTAACGACAACAGACATAATAGTTCACATAATTAATTTAAAAGATATTGACGACACGTTAGGTGATCTAGAAATCAACATACAAATGTTAAACAATGACAACAAACATATATTAGAGACACAACTAACAGAGACAAAACATAAATTATATACATTATATGGAAATCATACACGTAAAAGAAGAGGACTAGTTAATACAGTAGGCAGTGGAGCAAAATGGTTGTTTGAAACAATGGACGAAGACGACAGAAAAGTAATAGAAAATCACTTATCCAACTTCAAGGAAAACATGCAAGAAACCAATGAGTTAGTAAACAAACAAATTTATATTAATACATATTTCAACGATACAATCAGTTACATAAGGCAATTAATCCAATCAGATAGAAGAGCTATAGAAAGTCAGCTAAAGTCAATTAATAAATATGAAAATAAGAGAAATCAGGAGAACTTATATTATGACCAACAAATAAAAATTCAATTAATAAGAAATAAAATAGAACATTTACAAGACAACGTTGCATCTGCTAGATACAATATCTTACACCCTAGCATATTGACGGATCATGAGATCACAAAATATAATATAAATTTCAACAAACTAAATAATATCAAGCTAGCCACAGCAGTATTTAAAAATAATCTATTAGTATTTGCTATCGAAATTCCTACAAACTTTATTACAATAAAAATTCAACAAATAATTCCGGTACCTAATAATGAAAATTTTGAAATAGATCACAAGTCCGAAGTTATATTTAAATATAAAAACATTACATACACATACGAAATAAATAAAAAATTAAAAGAAATGAAAAACAGCAAGCATTGTATAATTAAAAATAATTGTAAACTAATAAAAAGAGAAGAGATGGAAATAATAGAACTAGACGAAGAAACCATTGTAATAAATAATGCAAATAACGAAACATTATATCAAAACTGTAACAACAAAACAATACAAATCTTAAATAACACCTTAATACATTTTGTAAATTGTACAATAGGTATAGATAATAATTATTTTACCAACACAGTCGAAGAAGAAAATGAAAAAATATTATTCCAAAAAAAGGAACAAGTCCAAAATTTTACAAAACAAATTACTTTTGAAAGCATATTAGAAAACAACAAAATGAACTGGGTAAACATTAAACAATTAAAAACACACAAAGATATAATATACTCCTTTAATGCCGCTGTAATTGTATTAATAATCATATTAATAATCCTGATTGTATTAAAACACAAAAAAATTAAAATTCAACTGAACAATAATAGAATTCAGGAGAATTCTTTTCTAAAGGGGGGAGAAGTTATGTACAGATCCACTTCGCTCCCAGTACATAATACACAAGTAAAACCAATTAGCCAGACAGTTCAAGAGTTATTGGACTCTATAAATGTAAAATAAGCATTTTCGCGACACGAGTTAATAAACTCGTGTAAGCATCCGGTTTCGCAACCGAAACCTAAATTCATTGCCCTATAGTAATCCATTTCGCGACAAGAGTTAACAACCTCTTGTATGCATCCGGTTTCGCAACGAAACCAACTGCAGGTAGAATAAGTCTAATCAGCATAAGTTTCGCAATAGCTAAATAAGCATATAGAATAAGCCAAATCAGAATACACCAACACAAACAAATTGTAACACAAATGTAAAACCCTTAAATATGACTTTTTCAATAAAGAGAATTCAGTTATAATTCGCCACTTAAACCCAAAACATCGTGCCGTGTTTATTTTTTTAGTTAATTCCGATCCGAAGTACAAAATTCGCGCGCTCATACCTGCATCACATGTCACAGCCGGCACCACACTCTCCTGCTCCGCGGCAATCCCTTCGCGACCGCTTCAAGTCCGCCTATGCCAGCAAGGGCGCGGCTCGCACCGACTCCGACAAGTACGGATGGCTCAGATGACAATTCGGATGTGCAGGTGTGTTTCGCTTCCGGCTCAGGAACCGTCATACTGGGCACAACCCTTATCAATGTATGTTTCGAAGCGACCTTCGTTATGGAACGGCTGTTCAGCCTAGTTAAGCTTCCCCTCAAGACTGTTCAAGCCCAATTGTTCGGTCTTAATCAGACCATTTCCGTCAACTAAGTTGTGCCATTTCTCAATTCGATAGCCTTCTAGACACGGGTTACAATTAGAGACTGCAGCTTATGTCCGTCTGCAGTTGGCAGGTAATCTGCCCTCATATCCAATTTCACGAGATCTTCTTAAGGCAAGTGGCAAGTACGTTGTGACGCTCCCACGTCTTCACGACCCTTCGCAATTCCTGCGTAATGAGCAACGCCAGAAGAGAGATCCCCCTAAAGGCTTAACATGACTCGGTAATCCAGGCACACATCGACTTAGGCCACATGATTGAGGTTTCTCCTATGAGCAGTTCCGCTACTTACTATCTTCCACATTCAAGCCCGAAAGCACGACCACCAAGGAATTATCGGTCAATGCTTCTAGTCCTTCCGCAAACGGGACCAATCTAAATGACATTCTTTACGTGGGCCCGGCCTTAGAATCCGATCTGATGATCCGACCTGATGATCCTAAAGTGGAGAGCTTAAGGTTCGTTTTCAACGCCGACATTGAGAAGCTGTATCAGCAAGTTTGGGTGGACCCCAAGCATACTTTGTACCAACGTATTTTGTTTTACAATCCGAAGAGTCAAAGGTATCCGCAGGCAAGCCAAATTATCCGGCAGTTTATGGACATTGATGCCGTTCTCGTAGCGGCACACTCCAAAACCGATGCCCAAGTGTCGATTCGGGAGCTAAAGGAGCACTGGGTTCGGCACGGTTTCCAATAGGTCATGGACGGGTAATAGCAAGGAGATTTTAGCCGACATTCCGAGCGACCATCTCCTTCGTGCTAAATTTCTTTTTTTTTTATCTTTCTTTTCGTAGCGGACGGTGGTGTTTTTTATTTGCACTCCGAGTTTTGTGTTACTTTTGACTTCAAACCACCGGGGCTTTCTCTAAATTTATCACCTAAATTTCTATAATTATATACCGTTTTCCTACAGCGCGTGCAAGCACTTTTCTGTGTTATATCTTATTTTTCCTCTGTGTTCCTATAACGTTTTTACTTTTCTGCCCCCCGCTCGATTTTCGCTTGCTGTTAGCTGCATCTAAGCGGTTCATAGCTCTCATCGCTCTTGTGATTTCTCTCTCTCTTTGTTTTTTTTGGTACTGACAGTGGCTCTAGCGTTTGTGAAAATGTCCCAGAATATTGTCTGTAATTCTAAGAACTGCCAAAAAAATGTTTTATCGTTTATGTTTATGTTTTGGCAGACCAGCCCAGTATCCATTGCTGGCTTTGCGATGCATCAGTGCATGCTAAGTGCATCGAGATGACAGGTCGAATAGCTGACGTAGTGTCCAGCAATAAGAATCTGCGTTATTGTTGTGAGGCCTGTTGACCGGTTAAGAAGGAACTATCATCCTTTATGCGTCAGACCAGGAGTGGATTTTCTGCGATCATGGCCATTTTTCGCTAGGCGAATGACCTGTTCTCCGTCCTAGACTCTCAATTTAATAGAATTAAGCTATTAAAGGAGTCGCCGAAACGCAAAAAATCCGCTGCTGGTCGGCTGCAACTATGTGAGACACAGAAAAAGATTTCCTGCCACTCTCCGTCGCAACAGCTCATGGTCCCCGGTCCAATGGTTCTGAGATAAAGAACGATACAAGATTCGGACAGCAATTTTCGCGTTATCCGTCGTATCTGATGCGGAGCCCAATTCTTTGGCTCCGCAAATCTCCGTAGAAAAATCTACCCAGGGTCTAACAATGCCCGGAATACCGGCCGTGATTGGTAACAATCCGTAAGACCCTCACAGCAGTCCCGCCTTCGAAAACAATATTTGTTTCGAGGCTTGCCCCGGATCTCGCATCGAAAGATGGTCTTCCCTATATACAAAGTAATACCCAAGCTATTTTACCAAGCTATTACCGGCTCAAGGTTGAAAAATTCATTTAAGATAAATGTCTAATCCCAGTTTTTTGACACTATTTGCTATGGTGATTTCTGTCCCGCGTACATTATAGTCAAGTAGTACGAGGCTCGAAGGAAGAGAACACGGCCTGCGGGAGTACAACTGCCCAGGCCGTCGCAATCCTCAGTATCCACAGCTGCGCCTTCTGTCTCAAAAAACTAACCTCTTCCCTACAACTTTCCTATCAGAATACTAGGGGCTTACGCAGTAAGCTCTCTAGATTGTATTCGGATAGCCTTTCCTTCGCAACCCAGGTGATTGTATTTACTGAAACCTGGTTGAAGCCGGAGATCCTCTGCTCCAAAATTCTTCCAAGTAAGTACACAATTTATAGATTAGACCGTCTTCTCCAGCGTGGTGGCTGAGTTTTAATTGCCGTTGACTCCTGCCTCATCTCGGAACGGGTGGTATGTAATGACTTTTTGGACATCGAATTTATCTGAATGAAACTATCATTTGCAGATTGTTGCATTTATGTAACCTGTTCTTACATCCCTCCATCTTCGAAAGAGCCTATTTATAGGAAACACGGCAATTCAGGCAGTTTCCAAAAGGCTATCTGATGGGGACCAATGGGAGTAAGATCTGAGTCACTACATTTTGTACTGTTCCAGGGCTACAAAGTAGCAAAAAAAGCGGTTTACAAGCAGTTCAGAAAACCGATATATCTCTTGAACCTGACGTCCTACCATCAGGATCCATCTGAAATCTGGAAGGAGAAGGATTGTCCTTTCGTTCAAGCCCAATTTCCAGATGGTATATGATCGGTTTTTGTGTTATTAGCGTTTAAAATGTGCCAACTTAGGACATTTTTTGTACTTTAAATATAATATATAATAAGAACGACTTTCTCATCTTATCTTAGTGCTCGATCTAACTTTACCGTGCTTAACGCTCAGTGCTATACAAATTATTTGACTCGTTGTAAGGTTCAGTTCACGCAGGACCCTAAACAGTTTTATAACTTTGTTAACTCTAAACGTAAACCCATGTAATACCCTCCTTCGCTGTTATTAAAGAATACTATAGTTAATTCTGATCAATCAATAGCTAATCTCTTTGCCGAGTTTTTTAAAACTACATATTCACCCCCAACATCTTCAGATCATACATTTTTCAGCTATGCCCAGTTCGTCCTTAATCTTCAGTCCTATTTAAACGAAATCTCACTTATTCTTGATCTTCAACGTGTTAAGCTGATGTTATTTACACGGACTTTAGTAAAGCTTTCGACTCGGTCAATCATTCTCTGCTGGTTAGGAATCTTGATACAATGGGGTTTCCTAGTGATCTTCTTACGTGGATTTCGATTTATCTAAGTGACAGGACCCAAAAGGCTCTGTTCAGGGTCACATCTGGCGTTAAACTTTGCTTGCAGTATAGGGACAGTTCATGCCAAGCAGACCTACAATCGGATCTTGATAACTTCCAAGCATGGTGTCATGCTAACGAGTTACATCTCAACAGCTCAAAATGCAAACTGATGACATTTTCACGTGTCAGTCCCCTGCTTGCCACCTATATGCTTAACGATTGCTCTTTCGAAAGAATTACTATTGTTGATGATCTGGGTGTCCGCATGGATCCTAAACTTTCGTTCTCTGAACATTTTTCTTGTATGGTTAACAAAGCCAGAGGCATGCTGGGATTCATTAAAAGGTGGGCGAAGGAATTCGATTCTCCTTATGTAACGAAGACTCCATTACTTCGTTAGTTCGCCCTATATTGGAGTACGGTTCGTGTGTCTGGAGTCCTCAACTTGGAGTCCATAGTAGCCGCATTGAATCTGTCCAAAAGAACTTTTTGCTTTTCTCCCTCCGTGTCCTACCCTGGGATGCTAACTTTAGATTACCGTCTCTAGTAGACTTCTCCTACTTAATCTACCGTCTTTAGCTAACCGTAGGACGATGCTTGGCGTCGTCTTTTTACATAAACTTATTCACGGTGATGTGGAGAGCCACTACCTGCTAGGCCATGTTCCCCGTCTTTCATCTAGAACTTTTAAACCATTAGTAGGTAACCACTGTAGGCGTGAGTTTGAAGTACATGAACTCTTTAGGGTTTTATGTACTGATTACAATCGTCTTTTAGTAGTATTGAAGGCATTGAAAGCCTTCAAAAACTTAAAACTGTATTGCTTGTAGTACTACCCCGTAGTGTATCCTAATTTTTCCTCGTCGTATTCTATTTCGTTCTTCTCTTGCACCTTACCAGTACGCGTTTCGTGCCGTACGTTACACGGCTGCGCCCCTTGGTCGTTTGGGCGGGATGTGGGAGTGGGACTCGCGTGAAAAAAAAAAACAACAACGTTGGGATGATCGGCGATGACATCTTCCATTTCTGCGTATGGATTTTTTCTGCCCGCTACTTCTTCCTTTATTAAAGGTGTTAAGGGAGTAACTGGGCGCTTTAATGTGCCTTTTACGTCTACTTCGCGGACCTGATTGTATTTGCCTGGATATGTCCTTACCATCCGTCCCATAGGCCAGCTCATTACCGGCACGTTGACTTATTTTACTAGGACTTATAATCTTCTTTGACATTCTGGACCATGGTCTTCCATATAGTGCGCATTTGCAGTTCTTGTAGATATTCCATGGATCACTGATTCCAGAATCAATCCCTAATCTAATCCCACTTTTTTACCACTGTCTTCCCGGGCAAGGTTAGATTCGCATCAGGAGGCGCCACTGACATCGGAGTGAGGGGCTTTGAATTAAATGTTAACGATGATGTGACTTTGACTGATACCAGTAGCCTTTTCGCTGTTTTTACCGCAACTTCCCATGGGCCGCCAAATGATGGCGCTCGAGGCGGTATGAACTTGAATTCCACTTGCTTGCATTGGTTTATGAACCTGGTCTGGGCCTTTTCTGTGAAGATTGTTTCCTCTAACGACTTCAAGTTTGTGGCGTTGTCACAATGAATGAACACTTTCCACGTCGACCCAAGAATCGCCGAAGAGTGGCTAGGAAGGCGTCTGTTGTCAGGTCGCTTACTGATTCCAGATGTACTGCTTTAGTGGCAAAACAGCAGAATACTGCAATGAACGCCTTATCTGGTCTTTTTCCACAGATTTTATGGTGAATACAAATAGAGTTGGAGAATGGCCGACCCTGTGATTCTCGATCAGCTGATAAATTACCCATGATTTGTTGCATCAATTTGGATCGTGGCCTTATGCACAACTGTGTATTATGCTTCTGACAATTGTTTTATCATTAAGGATCCAATACTGCTGTCAGAGATTGTGCTCCGCAATGCATGTTCTCATCATGCATCTCTCGTAACAGCATCTTCACAATTGGATCTTTGTATGGAAGCTAGATCTGATGCTTTGCGGAATATGGCAGGTTAAATTCTTCCAACCTCCCTCCGACTCTGATGAGTCCGTCTTTTTCTATTATTGGAGACAATCGAGCAACAACAATTGAGCTTCTCTTGTCCACTGTCCTGTGGATGCGAAATCTTTTACGCTCAACACCGAATTCAATTTTTTGAATGGTTCTTTAGATGATTATCCTAGCATGAGTCAGTTCGTTGTGATTGCAACTGTATAGTTCGCTTCCCAGTTGATTTTGACGTGTAGGCAAACTTACTTGCTTCACTCGTCGTTCTAGATCGCTGGGAGCGATGGATGGTACCTTGGACCACTTGTCTCAGGAACCGTGTAGGAATATAGGTTCGTACAGCCAGAGGTTGTGCTCTGCTAATTTGCTTGCCGTAATCCCTCTTGATAGTACGTCAGCTGGGTTATTCGCGGATAACACATGACGCCATTGAGATTGATGCGACACCGCTTGGATTTTTGCGATCCGATTCGCCACAAACGTGTGGTATGCGGACGCATTTATCCATGACGCATTTATTCAGGACAGGAATACAGTTAAATCAGTCCACAAGTACCCAGATTCCTTGTCCTCAGGCATGCGTAACTCTTTCCTGACTCTATTGGTCAGTTCAGCTCCCAAAACTGCAGCAAACCTGAAGCCGCGGTAATGTCTTCTTAGCTGACGGCGCAACTCTCGACTTTGAGCGAAACAACCGGACGGATACTTGATTATTTTTGTATGTGGATCGCACATACACTGGTGCTCTGTATGCTCGTCCTGGCGCGAAGATGTGTCTTCGAATTTGCATTTTATTTAGTGTTTTCAAGTCAGCGCGATAATTTGTCAAATCTAGCTGCCGGTGCTGAGAAAGCTCGTCGTCTCAGCCCATCTTTAACTCCCCAAATGTTTTCATAAACATCGTTGCTTTGACCACCCCGGGGGCAAATAGTCATGCGGGTCTAATATTTGCGATGGTTCCGAGCTGACCACCCGTTTGGTGATGGTTGAGGCTTCACTTTTTTGGGATCGTCAACATAACTTATTTTTTTGTGGCATCCAAAGCAAACCCAAAGTCTTATCACTATATTGTTGGAGTGTTTCGTCTAACTTGAGGTTAGAGATGATATCTTCTTTTGGAATTTGGCGTAATACCCCTGTGTTATTGGAGCCCATTTTTCCGAAGCCTGAATCCGGAAGGTAGCAGTATTTTGCTTAATTCTTGTTGAATCTTGATGGCCTCTGCAATGCTGTCTTCTCCTGTAAGACAGTCATCCACGTAAAAATCATGTTTGAGTGCGGAAGATCCAAGCGGTAGATGTTTCTTGGCCTTCTCGGCCAGATAATTCAAGCTTTTAATAGCAAGGAATGGCCGTATGTGACGGTTCTAAGTCTATACAACTTTAGTTCTTCCGATGGTTTCTTCCGACATACGATTAATTTATGGAACTGGTAATCCGTGTGTATCCACAGCTGCCTATACATCTTCTTCTATGCATGTGGTAAACCCGTATCTATAAAAGCGGAATCGTAGCAAAATCGCAAACAATTCGGTCTGCACTGTGGGTCCAACGTTCAATACATCATTTAATGATTTATTGCTTTTTGTTTTGCAGGACGCATTGAAAACTACCCGAAGTTTTTTGGTACTGCTTTCGGGTTTCAATACACTGTGTGCAGGCCAGGAGCCACGGTACGGCCGCTGGGCAGAGCGGGTCGCAGAGCACCGCTTTTAGCAATCTGTCGTCCGATCTGCTCTGTTAAGCAAGGTTCGGGACCGCGATGCGCCGATCGCCGTTGCACTCCCGCTCTTGTTTTTTCCTGAAGTTCTGTAAGCGCGAGCGCGGAGTTATTTCTGTAAGCTAGGTTTTTATTACTGATATGAAGTTGAATAAAACAGACGTACAACTATTAATCCAATTTCGAATTATTTCGTGGGCCTGCTGTGCGAACGATATTCCTACAATACTATTTTCCGGATCTGTGTGCAGCATGCCGCCTTCTACACAAACACACAGTGATATGGAATGATGTAGTGATCCGAGGGTACGTGTGTCGGATGCACCTGTTTCATGTGTCCAAGGCGTTCATATTTTTCCATGAAGTCTACATATCCTTTCCAGACTTCTGGTGCCGTTCGTCGCTCTAATGCCAAGAATCTGTTGGTTGCCGTTTTCTGAGATGACCCCAGGGCTGAAGTTCCCTCAAGAAATGGAAGTTTTACAATGAATTTTCCATCTATTGCAACCTGTAGATTCGCTACGAAATGAGATTCGCAATGAGCTTCTATTGGAGATCGAGCCTTTTCTTTGGTGTCTAGGTTTTCTAGTGTCCAAAATCGCTCTAGTAGCGTATCCACCTCCTCTTCTGTGGTTGCCGCTGCACAAAATGCCGCTGAGTCGTGCTCAGCAGGAATTTTCCCGGCCACAATCCATCCAAGCTTTGTATTTTGAAGAATTGGGCCTTCTGGCTTCATCAGCATCTGATTTGGTAGAAGCAAAGAATAATAATGCTCTGCGCCAATAAGCATGTCAATTTTTCCTGGTTTGTCAAAGTTTGGATCAGCCATTGCTCGAACCATTTGAACCATTGCATCGGTTATTATAGTTCTGTATCTGTCATATGACTCACGACAGTCCACGTAGAACTTTAAATTCTATATCTATTTTTGTCATTATCCGTAAATCGAGTCCATATTTCATCGAATGCGGCCAACTTTGATTTATAATACGTTGGATTTTGCTTTCTTTCCGCAGAGTCTTTTTTAAATTTGCAGATGAGCTTCAAAATTTCTTGACTGATTTCTTCCTGCAAGTCTAACGCCTCTGTGACTGTTTGCTTCTCCTTGTTAGACATATTGAAAATTGTTTTTTTTATTCGTGACCGTTGGAATGGTTTTATTCGCTTTGAGAGCTGGATACGCTCCTATTCGCAACCGGGGTGTGGTCGAAGGAGTTAAAAAATAGACTTGGGGGATTTCTAAAATTCAGAGTTCTAGAAAAGGATTTTTCGTCAACGTGTAGTTTCGCTGACAGTGTGTCGGAAGGATCCCAAGAGTTACTGAACTTTACCGGTTGGTCTCATTAAATTCAGTAAGATTCCCAAGAGTTACGGAATTTTTCTTGTGAGTTTGACGATTTCAGGACAATTTCCTTAGAGTCACCAAAATGTTTATTTGGTGGGTGAGAAAATTAGGAAGATCCCAAGAGTTACGGATTCCTTCCTGTGGTTGACGTGTTCGTCGGGGTCACCAAAAAGTTTGTAAGGAGGCTTAGATGCCTGGCTAATAGTGCATAAACTATAGCCTTTATTGGTCGCAACTAGCACTTGGAACTAGGTGGACGGTTTGTTTGTTTTGGGGAAGGGGTAAGGGTCTGAAGACACAGCGACAACTTGTATAAATGAATTTTATAGCGGCCAACAAGCAGTGTTTCCCTGCTGTGCACGGCCATTCGGACAGACGCTTTATCAGCAGTTTGGCCGAAGCGAGTTGCCGGTCGATCGGTCATTGTCGTCGCCCGGTTGACTTAGTTAACTTACATTCTCGGAATGTTTTCATCAATTAAAAACGTCTAAACCAATTTGTATGAATTGTGCTTTCAATTATTTGAAATTGCCAGGCAAGTGTTTTTTTGCGAAAAACTTGGAAAACTTCCGTGGAAATTCGTTAGAGCCCCTGCAGATGTTGACAACTCACTGTTAACGTTGAATATATTACACCTATCAAGGAGTTGTTTGTGAGTTTTTTAGTAATGCTTGCTATTAGACGGTCAAACATTCGACGGCGTACTTGTGCTGCACAACGGCTCATGAATGATCGTAATATTTAAATTGAGGCGAACTTATTTTCGCCTTGAAGCGCTTTCCCTAAATAGACAATATTTGAATAGAAGAATACAAGAATCCATTGTGCAATCGCCCACAAAGATCTCAGCTGCGTAGGTAATGGTTCATTATCGGTCGAATGTCAGCATTGTAATGCAGTGAAGTTGGAATCTGAAGGCTTATGTTGCACCGCTGGTACGGTAAAATATATCATAGCGGTCTTGACTGATGAGATTCAAATAAATTACATCGAAATTTAAATTATCGGCGATTTATTATCACTCTGGGGTTATCTAAACAATCAATGAGGATCGAGACAAAGTTCGCACTCCCGCTCTTGTTTTTTCCTGAAGTTCTGTAAGCGCGAGCGCGGAGTTATTTCTGTAAGCTAGGTTTTTATTACTGATATGAAGTTGAATAAAACAGACGTACAACTATTAATCCAATTTCGAATTATTTCGTGGGCCTGCTGTGCGAACGATATTCCTACAATACTATTTTCCGGATCTGTGTGCAGCATGCCGCCTTCTACACAAACACACAGTGATATGGAATGATGTAGTGATCCGAGGGTACGTGTGTCGGATGCACCTGTTTCATGTGTCCAAGGCGTTCATATTTTTCCATGAAGTCTACATATCCTTTCCAGACTTCTGGTGCCGTTCGTCGCTCTAATGCCAAGAATCTGTTGGTTGCCGTTTTCTGAGATGACCCCAGGGCTGAAGTTCCCTCAAGAAATGGAAGTTTTACAATGAATTTTCCATCTATTGCAACCTGTAGATTCGCTACGAAATGAGATTCGCAATGAGCTTCTATTGGAGATCGAGCCTTTTCTTTGGTGTCTAGGTTTTCTAGTGTCCAAAATCGCTCTAGTAGCGTATCCACCTCCTCTTCTGTGGTTGCCGCTGCACAAAATGCCGCTGAGTCGTGCTCAGCAGGAATTTTCCCGGCCACAATCCATCCAAGCTTTGTATTTTGAAGAATTGGGCCTTCTGGCTTCATCAGCATCTGATTTGGTAGAAGGAAAGAATAATAATGCTCTGCGCCAATAAGCATGTCAATTTTTCCTGGTTTGTCAAAGTTTGGATCAGCCATTGCTCGAACCATTTGAATCATTGCATCGGTTATTATAGTTCTGTATCTGTCATATGACTCACGACAGTCCACGTAGAACTTTAAATTCTATATCTATTTTTGTCATTATCCGTAAATCGAGTCCATATTTCATCGAATGCGGCCAACTTTGATTTATAATACGTTGGATTTTGCTTTCTTTCCGCAGAGTCTTTTTTAAATTTGCAGATGAGCTTCAAAATTTCTTGACTGATTTCTTCCTGCAAGTCTAACACCTCTGTGACTGTTTGCTTCTCCTTGTTAGACATATTGAAAATTGTTTTTTTTATTCGTGACCGTTGGGATGGTTTTATTCGCTTTGAGAGCTGGATACGCTCCTATTCGCAACCGGGGTGTGGTCGAAGGAGTTAAAAAATAGACTTGGGGGATTTCTAAAATTCAGAGTTCTAGAAAAGGATTTTTCGTCAACGTGTAGTTTCGCTGACAGTGTGTCGGAAGGATCCCAAGAGTTACTGAACTTTACCGGTTGGTCTCATTAAATTCAGTAAGATTCCCAAGAGTTACGGAATTTTTCTTGTGAGTTTGACGATTTCAGGACAATTTCCTTAGAGTCACCAAAATGTTTATTTGGTGGGTGAGAAAATTAGGAAGATCCCAAGAGTTACGGATTCCTTCCTGTGGTTGACGTGTTCGTCGGGGTCACCAAAAAGTTTGTAAGGAGGCTTAGATGCCTGGCTAATAGTGCATAAACTATAGCCTTTATTGGTCGCAACTAGCACTTGGAACTAGGTGGACGGTTTGTTTGTTTTGGGGAAGGGGTAAGGGTCTGAAGACACAGCGACAACTTGTATAAATGAATTTTATAGCGGCCAACAAGCAGTGTTTCCCTGCTGTGCACGGCCATTCGGACAGACGCTTTATCAGCAGTTTGGGCGAAGCGAGTTGCCGGTCGATCGGTCATTGTCGTCGCCCGGTTGACTTAGTTAACTTACATTCTCGGAATGTTTTCATCAATTAAAAACGTCTAAACCAATTTGTATGAATTGTGCTTTCAATTATTTGAAATTGCCAGGCAAGTGTTTTTTTGCGAAAAACTTGGAAAACTTCCGTGGAAATTCGTTAGAGCCCCTGCAGATGTTGACAACTCACTGTTAACGTTGAATATATTACACCTATCAAGGAGTTGTTTGTGAGTTTTTTAGTAATGCTTGCTATTAGACGGTCAAACATTCGACGGCGTACTTGTGCTGCACAACGGCTCATGAATGATCGTAATATTTAAATTGAGGCGAACTTATTTTCGCCTTGAAGCGCTTTCCCTAAATAGACAATATTTGAATAGAAGAATACAAGAATCCATTGTGCAATCGCCCACAAAGATCTCAGCTGCGTAGGTAATGGTTCATTATCGGTCGAATGTCAGCATTGTAATGCAGTGAAGTTGGAATCTGAAGGCTTATGTTGCACCGCTGGTACGGTAAAATATATCATAGCGGTCTTGACTGATGAGATTCAAATAAATTACATCGAAATTTAAATTATCGGCGATTTATTATCACTCTGGGGTTATCTAAACAATCAATGAGGATCGAGACAAAGTTCGCACTCCCGCTCTTGTTTTTTCCTGAAGTTCTGTAAGCGCGAGCGCGGAGTTATTTCTGTAAGCTAGGTTTTTATTACTGATATGAAGTTGAATAAAACAGACGTACAACTATTAATCCAATTTCGAATTATTTCGTGGGCCTGCTGTGCGAACGATATTCCTACAATACTATTTTCCGGATCTGTGTGCAGCATGCCGCCTTCTACACAAACACACAGTGATATGGAATGATGTAGTGATCCGAGGGTACGTGTGTCGGATGCACCTGTTTCATGTGTCCAAGGCGTTCATATTTTTCCATGAAGTCTACATATCCTTTCCAGACTTCTGGTGCCGTTCGTCGCTCTAATGCCAAGAATCTGTTGGTTGCCGTTTTCTGAGATGACCCCAGGGCTGAAGTTCCCTCAAGAAATGGAAGTTTTACAATGAATTTTCCATCTATTGCAACCTGTAGATTCGCTACGAAATGAGATTCGCAATGAGCTTCTATTGGAGATCGAGCCTTTTCTTTGGTGTCTAGGTTTTCTAGTGTCCAAAATCGCTCTAGTAGCGTATCCACCTCCTCTTCTGTGGTTGCCGCTGCACAAAATGCCGCTGAGTCGTGCTCAGCAGGAATTTTCCCGGCCACAATCCATCCAAGCTTTGTATTTTGAAGAATTGGGCCTTCTGGCTTCATCAGCATCTGATTTGGTAGAAGCAAAGAATAATAATGCTCTGCGCCAATAAGCATGTCAATTTTTCCTGGTTTGTCAAAGTTTGGATCAGCCAGAGTGACGTTGTTTGAGACTTGTAATTGTGAGGCAATTAATTCATGAGCTAGTTGATCAGCTATGATATGCGGCAGCACAAAGGCTTTTACTTGTTGAGCAAAATCATTATGCATCGACTTCATGAGAACGTTTGCTCTAGCTCGACTGGTTTTTGGGTTGCCTCCAATGCCCTCGATGCGCAATGATGCACCGTGGAGCTTTAATGACAGCTTGGAGGCCATTCGCTCAGAGATCAGATTAATTTGTGATCCTGAGTCTAGCAAGGCTCGAAATGTGGCCATCTGACCATTGCTTGCTTTGACCAATACCTTGACTGTGGCCAGCAAATTGTAACTTTTGTTACTTGCTGCACCTACAGAAGGTGATTGTGGCTCTGTTGCCGCACTTGACGTGGCCTCTAGGTGCAGCAATGTAAGGTGTTTTTTGTCACATTTAAAACACGTACGGCCTCGGCAATCTTTCGCCTTGTGGTCACTGCTGAAACAGTTGACACACAATTTTTGTTTTTAAACCCAATTGACTCGATCGGGAATGGTTTTGCTGCGGAAATCATTGCATTTGTATAGCCAATGAGTCCGTTTGCAGAAAGGACAATTTGGTTGCCTTCCAGCGCTGGCAGAAGTGCATGATGGGCTCTTCTGCTCCTTTCTCAGTTGTTGACTGCGTTTTCCTGTTCCCAGCACTCGGCTTCGCTGGTCCAGGAAGCTTAGCATTGTATCGAGACCTTGGAGTTCTCTTGACCCGTCTAACGATTGTTCGTAAAGGGTTCTATTTGCAAGATCCAGTTTTGGCTTGATGATGGCAATTATGATTGTATCCCAGCTGGATATATCAATGCCTAGTCCCTTTAATAATGCTAGAGACTCGATTGTTATGATATACAACTCTTTTAATGACTTTGGATCGTCACTGTTAGTATGATGTTGCAGGAGACGATTGAGAATCGTATCTGCTACATGGCGGGGATTGTTGTACGCGTCAACCAATATTTCCCATGCGCTCATGTAATTTTCTTTTTTAAGATCAATATGCCTTATTAATCTTTCTGCCTCTCCAGTTACGGTGGTTTTGAGGTACCACATCTTCCTGACTGTGGGCATGTTGGTATCGTGAACCATGCATTTGAATAAGTCGAGGAATTGAGTCCATTTGAGTAGATCCCCATCGAACTTTGGGATGCTGACCCTAGGCAAATGCACATCTTTATTGTTTGATGCGTTTGTTTGCGCCCCTTTGCACATGCCTTTCTAATCGGAGGAACAACTGCATGTCGTATCCCCCACAGACCGGGTCTTCGTAATCTTCATGAACCGAAAAATTCATGTTTTGATATTGGGACCATAATGAGTTTATCGAATCCCTTTTTATTGTCCTTCCGGTCTCTGAATAATCTTCCAGGGCCCGTTTTTTTGAGTCGGCAATCGTCCTTTGTCGCCGACATGCTGATATCAGCTTTCTTGCAGGTTGCTGTAAGGTTGCCGTTCCGGGGCCATTGCTCGAACCATTTGAACCATTGCATCGGTTATTATAGTTCTGTATCTGTCATATGACTCACGACAGTCCACGTAGAACTTTAAATTCTATATCTATTTTTGTCATTATCCGTAAATCGAGTCCATATTTCATCGAATGCGGCCAACTTTGATTTATAATACGTTGGATTTTGCTTTCTTTCCGCAGAGTCTTTTTTAAATTTGCAGATGAGCTTCAAAATTTCTTGACTGATTTCTTCCTGCAAGTCTAACGCCTCTGTGACTGTTTGCTTCTCCTTGTTAGACATATTGAAAATTGTTTTTTTTATTCGTGACCGTTGGGATGGTTTTATTCGCTTTGAGAGCTGGATACGCTCCTATTCGCAACCGGGGTGTGGTCGAAGGAGTTAAAAAATAGACTTGGGGGATTTCTAAAATTCAGAGTTCTAGAAAAGGATTTTTCGTCAACGTGTAGTTTCGCTGACAGTGTGTCGGAAGGATCCCAAGAGTTACTGAACTTTACCGGTTGGTCTCATTAAATTCAGTAAGATTCCCAAGAGTTACGGAATTTTTCTTGTGAGTTTGACGATTTCAGGACAATTTCCTTAGAGTCACCAAAATGTTTATTTGGTGGGTGAGAAAATTAGGAAGATCCCAAGAGTTACGGATTCCTTCCTGTGGTTGACGTGTTCGTCGGGGTCACCAAAAAGTTTGTAAGGAGGCTTAGATGCCTGGCTAATAGTGCATAAACTATAGCCTTTATTGGTCGCAACTAGCACTTGGAACTAGGTGGACGGTTTGTTTGTTTTGGGGAAGGGGTAAGGGTCTGAAGACACAGCGACAACTTGTATAAATGAATTTTATAGCGGCCAACAAGCAGTGTTTCCCTGCTGTGCACGGCCATTCGGACAGACGCTTTATCAGCAGTTTGGCCGAAGCGAGTTGCCGGTCGATCGGTCATTGTCGTCGCCCGGTTGACTTAGTTAACTTACATTCTCGGAATGTTTTCATCAATTAAAAACGTCTAAACCAATTTGTATGAATTGTGCTTTCAATTATTTGAAATTGCCAGGCAAGTGTTTTTTTGCGAAAAACTTGGAAAACTTCCGTGGAAATTCGTTAGAGCCCCTGCAGATGTTGACAACTCACTGTTAACGTTGAATATATTACACCTATCAAGGAGTTGTTTGTGAGTTTTTTAGTAATGCTTGCTATTAGACGGTCAAACATTCGACGGCGTACTTGTGCTGCACAACGGCTCATGAATGATCGTAATATTTAAATTGAGGCGAACTTATTTTCGCCTTGAAGCGCTTTCCCTAAATAGACAATATTTGAATAGAAGAATACAAGAATCCATTGTGCAATCGCCCACAAAGATCTCAGCTGCGTAGGTAATGGTTCATTATCGGTCGAATGTCAGCATTGTAATGCAGTGAAGTTGCAATCTGAAGGCTTATGTTGCACCGCTGGTACGGTAAAATATATCATAGCGGTCTTGACTGATGAGATTCAAATAAATTACATCGAAATTTAAATTATCGGCGATTTATTATCACTCTGGGGTTATCTAAACAATCAATGAGGATCGAGACAAAGTTCGCCGGGCCCGCTTTTACTTAAATAAGCCTGGGAGTTTATTTATTTATTTTATTTTCTTACAAGATTATATATAATATAAAGTCTAATAGGAATAGAGGTGAGTTTTATTAATACTACATACTGACTGTTGTGGGGCGCTTCTGCCGCAAAGGCCCAAAAAAAAATCCGACTTCGCGATCGCAAAATCACTCGGAGGCTCGAAATAAAAAGTTAGGGGCGTCGTGAGCCAATTCAATGGGCCGTTAGCTTTATTTCGCTGTCTACATGGAACTGACTTTTAACTTAACATAAGGACGCTAGGAATCTGGAGCCGTACCGTGCCACAAAGTGGCTCGGGTATACCTGCCCTTCAGAGCGTGCGTTGTGCGCGCGAGTGGAGACTTCGGTTCGGATCTGGATGGGGCTTGTTGCTGCGACCGGGTTGCGTGCACTTTCGTCCGTATGCAGGAGCGTGTGGTGATGCTGATTGAACTTCTCATCGATCTTTACTGCGGCACGTTCCCTCGGAATGTTCGTGGGCCAAACAATTGGAACAGTATTGATGTTTAATGACTGCCTGGAGCCGTTTCTCATCGCTAAGCCTACGAAAACGGAAGCAATGCCGAAGAGAATGGATCCCTTGGTGAACGCGGCAAGAGTAGAAGCGAATATCTCGGAAACGTCTGCTTTCAACGGTGGAGGCATCTCCGACCCTATAAAGTATATATATTCTTGATCAGCGTCAACAGCCGAGACGATCCAGCCATGTCCGTCTGTCCGCCTGTCTGTGTGTCTGTCCATTTGAAACACTGGATCTCAGAGACTATAGGAGATAGAGCTCTAATTTCGACAGTATTTGTTATACTTGTACGCAGATCAAGTTTATTTCAAATTTATACCACGCCCACTTCGGCCCACGCAAATCATCAGAAAGAGAAATCAAATCATCAAATTTTAAAGCTAGAGTCGCGCATTTCGGTATGTAAGTTTAGATAGATAGATACATGTACATGTATTATTGTGTGACGAAGTCACCTGTACATATGTATAAAGTAGGTTTAAGTCTGTATATATTAGTTTAAGATAGGGTAAGGGATAGGTTAGGTTATAATTAGGTAGGGAATAGGGAATAGGGAATAGGGAATAGGGTGTAGGGCCACCTGGCCGCTCAAGAGCGAGAGGCAGATAGTGTCAGCGGGAGAGAACGGGTGGAACCCGGAACGGCGCGTGCCAGCGATCTACTGGTTATTGAATATTTTCTTATTGAATTCGCTGCCACTCCTACCACCCTCTGCTCCCCTCTTTCCCATGTCGGCGGCCGTTGGGCAATCCCAGGCGCCGAATTGGGCAAGACGGGAACAGGAGCGCCCCGCTGCTGAGATTAATTCCGGGCGCGGGCGCGGGCGGCGGCTGTTGGGTTTCCCCAAGCCGCTTGCCCAATCTCGGGGAGCGTCATAGGGATTAGCCGGGGCGCCCTGAGGCAAATCGCGAGTCACGGGGGAATCTGAGGGGAATCTGAGGAGAATCCGAGGGGAATCCGAGGGGAATCTGCGGGGAAAATGGAGTGAAGGCCGCCGGGAATTAATTCCAGGCGGGACCGGCGCATCGTGGCTGTTGGATTCGGACCAGGCCACGGTGTTTTATTAGGGTTATTGTGGGCGCGGGAGCAGGCTGCCGGGCGATCCCGAGCCGGTTCCAGTCTCTAGCGGAGGGTTCAGGCCGCTGGGAATTCCCGGCCGGTAGCAATTTTGTCCCGCCCAGCGTGGGCAATTCGAAGTCCCAGTTTCTAAGCCGAAACACCCACCCCTAAAAGTTCTTGCAAAATCTCGGCCTCGCTCATGTTCTGGCGTTTCCAAAATATAAATTATTCTGGAAGGGACTCTGGGCCGCTGAGTTCATATCTCGGCCTTTGCATCCTTACAATTGTATGCATGTAATTATATTACACTTCCATTTGCATTTGTCCGTTATGTTCAAAAATTATTAACTATTTACTATCGGTAGCGGGTATCTCACCGTCGAGCTCACTCGACTGTAGCTTTCTTACTTTTTCATTTAGCGTTGCGAAAATTATAACTTTTGAACCAAATAAGATAATCCAATAATTTAATCGGAATTTGTCAGTGATTTGCCATAAAATTTATATATCTTGTGACGCCCAGTGGCGCACAATGAGAATCAATAAATAATCAAGAATGAATAATAAAAATATATTTTTGAAATCTGGAATGTAAGCATATTAATCTATGAAGAAATGAATTACTTTATTAATAAACAATAATATGAAAATATGATTAAACTAGCAGACCCGGCAAACTCCGTTTCGCCACCAGATTCGTTTTATGTAACATTTCGTTTGGTGATTAAAAGATAAAGAAAAACAATTTTTTTTTTATTTGTTGTGATTGCAACTGTATAGTTCGCTTCCCAGTTGATTTTGACGTGTAGGCAAACTTACTTGCTTCACTCGTCGTTCTAGATCGCTGGGAGCGATGGATGGTACCTTGGACCACTTGTCTCAGGAACCGTGTAGGAATATAGGTTCGTACAGCCAGAGGTTGTGCTCTGCTAATTTGCTTGCCGTAATCCCTCTTGATAGTACGTCAGCTGGGTTATTCGCGGATAACACATGACGCCATTGAGATTGATGCGACACCGCTTGGATTTTTGCGATCCGATTCGCCACAAACGTGTGGTTTGCGGACGCATTTATCCATGAGGCATTTATTCAGGACAGGAATACAGTTAAATCAGTCCACAAGTACCCAGATTCCTTGTCCTCAGGCATGCGTAACTCTTTCCTGACTCTATTGGTCAGTTCAGCTCCCAAAACTGCAGCAAACCTGAAGCCGCGGTAATGTCTTCTTAGCTGACGGCGCAACTCTCGACTTTGAGCGAAACAACCGGACGGATACTTGATTATTTTTGTATGTGGATCGCACATACACTGGTGCTCTGTATGCTCGTCCTGGCGCGAAGATGTGTCTTCGAATTTGCATTTTATTTAGTGTTTTCAAGTCAGCGCGATAATTTGTCAAATCTAGCTGCCGGTGCTGAGAAAGCTCGTCGTCTCAGCCCATCTTTAACTCCCCAAATGTTTTCATAAACATCGTTGCTTTGACCACCCCGGGGGCAAATAGTCATGCGGGTCTAATATTTGCGATGGTTCCGAGCTGACCACCCGTTTGGTGATGGTTGAGGCTTCACTTTTTTGGGATCGTCAACATAACTTATTTTTTTGTGGCATCCAAAGCAAACCCAAAGTCTTATCACTATATTGTTGGAGTGTTTCGTCTAACTTGAGGTTAGAGATGATATCTTCTTTTGGAATTTGGCGTAATACCCCTGTGTTATTGGAGCCCATTTTTCCGAAGCCTGAATCCGGAAGGTAGCAGTATTTTGCTTAATTCTTGTTGAATCTTGATGGCCTCTGCAATGCTGTCTTCTCCTGTAAGACAGTCATCCACGTAAAAATCATGTTTGAGTGCGGAAGATCCAAGCGGTAGATGTTTCTTGGCCTTCTCGGCCAGATAATTCAAGCTTTTAATAGCAAGGAATGGCGCTGATGTTGTACCGTATGTGACGGTTCTAAGTCTATACAACTTTAGTTCTTCCGATGGTTTCTTCCGACATACGATTAATTTATGGAACTGGTAATCCGTGTGTATCCACAGCTGCCTATACATCTTCTTCTATGCATGTGGTAAACCCGTATCTGTAAAAGCGGAATCGTAGCAAAATCGCAAACAATTCGGTCTGCACTGTGGGTCCAACGTTCAATACATCATTTAATGATTTATTGCTTTTTGTTTTGCAGGACGCATTGAAAACTACCCGAAGTTTTTTGGTACTGCTTTCGGGTTTCAATACACTGTGTTCAGGCCAGGAGCCACGGTACGGCCGCTGGGCAGAGCGGGTCGCAGAGCACCGCTTTTAGCAATCTGTCGTCCGATCTGCTCTGTTAAGCAAGGTTCGGGACCGCGATGCGCCGATCGCCGTTGCACTCCCGCTCTTGTTTTTTCCTGATGTTCTGTAAGCGCGAGCGCGGAGTTATTTCTGTAAGCTAGGTTTTTATTACTGATATGAAGTTGAATAAAACAGACGTACAACTATTAATCCAATTTCGAATTATTTCGTGGGCCTGCTGTGCGAACGATATTCCTACAATACTATTTTCCGGATCTGTGTGCAGCATGCCGCCTTCTACATAAACACACAGTGATATGGAATGATGTAGTGATCCGAGGGTACGTGTGTCGGATGCACCTGTTTCATGTGTCCAAGGCGTTCATATTTTTCCATGAAGTCTACATATCCTTTCCAGACTTCTGGTGCCGTTCGTCGCTCTAATGCCAAGAATCTGTTGGTTGCCGTTTTCTGAGATGACCCCAGGGCTGAAGTTCCCTCAAGAAATGGAAGTTTTACAATGAATTTTCCATCTATTGCAACCTGTAGATTCGCTACGAAATGAGATTCGCAATGAGCTTCTATTGGAGATCGAGCCTTTTCTTTGGTGTCTAGGTTTTCTAGTGTCCAAAATCGCTCTAGTAGCGTATCCACCTCCTCTTCTGTGGTTGCCGCTGCACAAAATGCCGCTGAGTCGTGCTCAGCAGGAATTTTCCCGGCCACAATCCATCCAAGCTTTGTATTTTGAAGAATTGGGCCTTCTGGCTTCATCAGCATCTGATTTGGTAGAAGCAAAGAATAATAATGCTCTGCGCCAATAAGCATGTCAATTTTTCCTGGTTTGTCAAAGTTTGGATCAGCCAGAGTGACGTTGTTTGAGACTTGTAATTGTGAGGCAATTAATTCATGAGCTGGTTGATCAGCTATGATATGCGGCAGCACAAAGGCTTTTACTTGTTGAGCAAAATCATTATGCATCGACTTCATGAGAACGTTTGCTCTAGCTCGACTGGTTTTTGGGTTGCCTCCAATGCCCTCGATGCGCAATGATGCACCGTGGAGCTTTAATGACAGCTTGGAGGCCATTCGCTCAGAGATCAGATTAATTTGTGATCCTGAGTCTAGCAAGGCTCGAAATGTGGCCATCTGACCATTGCTAGCTTTGACCAATACCTTGACTGTGGCCAGCAAATTGTAACTTTTGTTACTTGCTGCACCTACAGAAGGTGATTGTGGCTCTGTTGCCGCACTTGACGTGGCCTCTAGGTGCAGCAATGTAAGGTGTTTTTTGTCACATTTAAAACACGTACGGCCTCGGCAATCTTTCGCCTTGTGGTCACTGCTGAAACAGTTGACACACAATTTTTGTTTTTAAACCCAATTGACTCGATCGGGAATGGTTTTGCTGCGGAAATCATTGCATTTGTATAGCCAATGAGTCCGTTTGCAGAAAGGACAATTTGGTTGCCTTCCAGCGCTGGCAGAAGTGCATGATGGGCTCTTCTGCTCCTTTCTCAGTTGTTGACTGCGTTTTCCTGTTCCCAGCACTCGGCTTCGCTGGTCCAGGAAGCTTAGCATTGTATCGAGACCTTGGAGTTCTCTTGACCCGTCTAACGATTGTTCGTAAAGGGTTCTATTTGCAAGATCCAGTTTTGGCTTGATGATGGCAATTATGATTGTATCCCAGCTGGATATATCAATGCCTAGTCCCTTTAATGATGCTAGAGACTCGATTGTTATGATATACAACTCTTTTAATGACTTTGGATCGTCACTGTTAGTATGATGTTGCAGGAGACGATTGAGAATCGTATCTGCTACATGGCGGGGATTGTTGTACGCGTCAACCAATATTTCCCATGCGCTCATGTAATTTTCTTTTTTAAGATCAATATGCCTTATTAATCTTTCTGCCTCTCCAGTTACGGTGGTTTTGAGGTACCACATCTTCCTGACTGTGGGCATGTTGGTATCGTGAACCATGCATTTGAATAAGTCGAGGAACTGAGTCCATTTGAGTAGATCCCCATCGAACTTTGGGATGCTGACCCTAGGCAAATGCACATCTTTATTGTTTGATGCGTTTTTTTGCGCCCCTTTGCACATGCCTTTCTAATCGGAGGAACAACTGCATGTCGTATCCCCCACAGACCGGGTCTTCGTAATCTTCATGAACCGAAAAATTCATGTTTTGATATTGGGACCATAATGAGTTTATCGAATCCCTTTTTATTGTCCTTCCGGTCTCTGAATAATCTTCCAGGGCCCGTTTTTTTGAGTCGGCAATCGTCCTTTGTCGCCGACATGCTGATATCAGCTTTCTTGCAGGTTGCTGTAAGGTTGCCGTTCCGGGGCCATTGCTCGAACCATTTGAACCATTGCATCGGTTATTATAGTTCTGTATCTGTCATATGACTCACGACAGTCCACGTAGAACTTTAAATTCTATATCTATTTTTGTCATTATCCGTAAATCGAGTCCATATTTCATCGAATGCGGCCAACTTTGATTTATAATACGTTGGATTTTGCTTTCTTTCCGCAGAGTCTTTTTTAAATTTGCAGATGAGCTTCAAAATTTCTTGACTGATTTCTTCCTGCAAGTCTAACGCCTCTGTGACTGTTTGCTTCTCCTTGTTAGACATATTGAAAATTGTTTTTTTTATTCGTGACCGTTGGGATGGTTTTATTCGCTTTGAGAGCTGGATACGCTACTATTCGCAACCGGGGTGTGGTCGAAGGAGTTAAAAAATAGACTTGGGGGATTTCTAAAATTCAGAGTTCTAGAAAAGGATTTTTCGTCAACGTGTAGTTTCGCTGACAGTGTGTCGGAAGGATCTCAAGAGTTACTGAACTTTACCGGTTGGTCTCATTAAATTCAGTAAGATTCCCAAGAGTTACGGAATTTTCCTTGTGAGTTTGACGATTTCAGGACAATTTCCTTAGAGTGCCCAAAATGTTTATTTGGTGGGTGAGAAAATTAGGAAGATCCCAAGAGTTACGGATTCCTTCCTGTGGTTGACGTGTTCGTCGGGGTCACCAAAAAGTTTGTAAGGAGGCTTAGATGCCTGGCTAATAGTGCATAAACTATAGCCTTTATTTGTCGCAACTAGCACTTGGAACTAGGTGGACGGTTTGTTTGTTTTGGGGAAGGGGTAAGGGTCTGAAGACACAGCGACAACTTGTATAAATGAATTTTATAGCGGCCAACAAGCAGTGTTTCCCTGCTGTGCACGGCCATTCGGACAGACGCTTTATCAGCAGTTTGGCCGAAGCGAGTTGCCGGTCGATCGGTCATTGTCGTCGCCCGGTTGACTTAGTTAACTTACATTCTCGGAATGTTTTCATCAATTAAAAACGTCTAAACCAATTTGTATGAATTGTGCTTTCAATTATTTGAAAATGCCAGGCAAGTGTTTTTGTTGCGAAAAACTTGGAAAACTTCCGTGGAAATTCGTTAGAGCCCCTGCAGATGTTGACAACTCACTGTTAACGTTGAATATATTACACCTATCAAGGAGTTGTTTGTGAGTTTTTTAGTAATGCTTGCTATTAGACGGTCAAACATTCGACGGCGTACTTGTGCTGCACAACGGCTCATGAATGATCGTAATATTTAAATTGAGGCGAACTTATTTTTGCCTTGAAGCGCTTTCCCTAAATAGACAATTTTTGAATAGAAGAATACAAGAATCCATTGTGCAATCGCCCACAAAGATCTCAGCTGCGTAGGTAATGGTTCATTATCGGTCGAATGTCAGCATTGTAATGCAGTGAAGTTGGAATCTGAAGGCTTATGTTGCACCACTGGTACGGTAAAATATATCATAGCGGTCTTGACTGATGAGATTCAAATAAATTACATCGAAATTTAAATTATCGGCGATTTATTATCACTCTGGGGTTATCTAAACAATCAATGAGGATCGAGACAAAGTTCGCCGGGCCCGCTTTTACTTAAATAAGCCTGGGAGTTTATTTATTTATTTTATTTTCTTACAAGATTATATATAATATAAAGTCTAATAGGAATAGAGGTGAGTTTTATTAATACTACATACTGACTGTTGTGGGGCGCTTCTGCCGCAAAGGCCCAAAAAAAAAATCCGACTTCGCGATCGCAAAATCACTCGGAGGCTCGAAATAAAAAGTTAGGGGCGTCGTGAGCCAATTCAATGGGCCGTTAGCTTTATTTCGCTGTCTACATGGAACTGACTTTTAACTTAACATAAGGACGCTAGGAATCTGGAGCCGTACCGTGCCACAAAGTGGCTCGGGTATACCTGCCCTTCAGAGCGTGCGTTGTGCGCGCGAGTGGAGACTTCGGTTCGGATCTGGATGGGGCTTGTTGCTGCGACCGGGTTGCGTGCACTTTCGTCCGTATGCAGGAGCGTGTGGTGATGCTGATTGAACTTCTCATCGATCTTTACTGCGGCACGTTCCCTCGGAATGTTCGTGGGCCAAACAATTGGAACAGTATTGATGTTTAATGACTGCCTGGAGCCGTTTCTCATCGCTAAGCCTACGAAAACGGAAGCAATGCCGAAGAGAATGGATCCCTTGGTGAACGCGGCAAGAGTAGAAGCGAATATCTCGGAAACGTCTGCTTTCAACGGTGGAGGCATCTCCGACCCTATAAAGTATATATATTCTTGATCAGCGTCAACAGCCGAGACGATCCAGCCATGTCCATCTGTCCGCCTGTCTGTGTGTCTGTCCATTTGAAACACTGGATCTCAGAGACTATAGGAGATAGAGCTCTAATTTCGACAGTATTTGTTATACTTGTACGCAGATCAAGTTTATTTCAAATTTATACCACGCCCACTTCGGCCCCCGCAAATCATCAGAAAGAGAAATCAAATCATCAAATTTTAAAGCTAGAGTCGCGCATTTCGGTATGTAAGTTTAGATAGATAGATACATGTACATGTATTATTGTGTGACGAAGTCACCTGTACATATGTATAAAGTAGGTTTAAGTCTGTATATATTAGTTTAAGATAGGGTAAGGGATAGGTTAGGTTATAATTAGGTAGGGAATAGGAAATAGGGAATAGGGAATAGGGAATAGGGAATAGGGAATAGGGAATAGGGAATAGGGAATAGGGAATAGGGAATAGGGAATAGGGAATAGGGAATAGGGAATAGGGAATAGGGAATAGGGAATAGGGAATAGGGAATAGGGAATAGGGTGTAGGGCCACCTGCCCGCTCAAGAGCGAGAGGCAGATAGTGTCAGCGGGAGAGAACGGGTGGAACCCGGAACGGCGCGTGCCAGCGATCTACTGGTTATTGAATATTTTCTTATTGAATTCGCTGCCACTCCTACCACCCTCTGCTCCCCTCTTTCCCATGTCGGCGGCCGTTGGGCAATCCCAGGCGCCGAATTGGGCAAGACGGGAACAGGAGCGCCCCGCTGCTGAGATTAATTCCGGGCGCGGGCGCGGGCGGCGGCTGTTGGGTTTCCCCAAGCCGCTTGCCCAATCTCGGGGAGCGTCATAGGGATTAGCCGGGGCGCCCTGAGGCAAATCGCGAGTCACGGGGGAATCTGAGGGGAATCTGAGGAGAATCCGAGGGGAATCCGAGGGGAATCTGCGGGGAAAATGGAGTGAAGGCCGCCGGGAATTAATTCCAGGCGGGACCGGCGCATCGTGGCTGTTGGATTCGGACCAGGCCACGGTGTTTTATTAGGGTTATTGTGGGCGCGGGAGCAGGCTGCCGGGCGATCCCGAGCCGGTTCCAGTCTCTAGCGGAGGGTTCAGGCCGCTGGGAATTCCCGGCCGGTAGCAATTTTGTCCCGCCCAGCGTGGGCAATTCGAAGTCCCAGTTTCTAAGCCGAAACACCCACCCCTAAAAGTTCTTGCAAAATCTCGGCCTCGCTCATGTTCTGGCGTTTCCAAAATATAAATTATTCTGGAAGGGACTCTGGGCCGCTGAGTTCATATCTCGGCCTTTGCATCCTTACAATTGTATGCATGTAATTATATTACACTTCCATTTGCATTTGTCCGTTATGTTCAAAAATTATTAACTATTTACTATCGGTAGCGGGTATCTCACCGTCGAGCTCACTCGACTGTAGCTTTCTTACTTTTTCATTTAGCGTTGCGAAAATTATAACTTTTGAACCAAATAAGATAATCCAATAATTTAATCGGAATTTGTCAGTGATTTGCCATAAAATTTATATATCTTGTGACGCCCAGTGGCGCACAATGAGAATCAATAAATAATCAAGAATGAATAATAAAAATATATTTTTGAAATCTGGAATGTAAGCATATTAATCTATGAAGAAATGAATTACTTTATTAATAAACAATAATATGAAAATATGATTAAACTAGCAGACCCGGCAAACTCCGTTTCGCCACCAGATTCGTTTTATGTAACATTTCGTTTGGTGATTAAAAGATAAAGAAAAACAATTTTTTTTTTATATTTGAAAAGGAAAATATTTATTTCATTTCACAACAGTAATAAATTCATTTCGATTACCTACTAAAATATTTATAGTTCAACTTCCCTAAGTAAATGAAAGTTACTCTTTGACGTCGCTACAAATCCAAAGTAAATACTGAATGGAAGCGTTATACGTGTCCGCAAATTATCCGTTTCATTGTAGTGCTCTTTGGTAATTGAGGAATACATACATTTTCACCTGCGTACTTTCCGTTAATAATGGTTGCCTCAATCAAATTCGGCATAAGTCTCTTTACCGAAAGTCGAGTACCGTTGCAAAGTCGCGGTGGATTCAAATTACGCAGTATCATAATAACTGTACCAACTTTGAGTTGCAAGTTATGTGGTGGAAATCCTGTTATCTCCAGAGCGTTCAAAAACTCCGTTGGATAATTTACTACATCATCGGGATTTGTTATTGAATCAACGGATTTGTATGTCACCAAATCGCCAGCAATTTTTGGTTGAATGGTGAAATTCAGTGCGTGGACATCATTATTCTTTGCGGCAAGAATTGCTCGTTGACTTAACAAAGCATAATTCTTATAATTCTCACTAATGTTTGGGAAAACATTTTCAATAAGAACTAATTGAGTGTCTACAAATCGGCAAAAGTCGTTGGAAAGAGTAATTAATCCAGATGTCGCATCAACTGGGACTTTTCCATTTCCAACATCTAACAATTGTTTGGAAAATTGTGCAGCACTTTGATCATTTTGAAGTTGAACTCTCATATTAGTGGTTAGCGATAATGTTTTTACGTTATTCCATAAAGGTGATGCCTTCAGGCAAGCATTCAATTCATCTGCAGGCGTTCCACGGGGAACTACTGGCAACGTCTGCCTGAAATCGCCTGCCAACAATATCATCAAGCCGCCAAAGATTTTGTTATATCGCCGAAGATACTTCAGTGTGAAGTTAAGTGCATCAAAGGATTTCTTATGTGCCATTGTGCACTCATCCCAAACAATGAGCTTGCATTGCATTAACAATTTTCCCATTGCACTGGATCGGGAAATATTGCATGTTGGAGTATCAATTGTGTTTAAATTAAGTGGCAACTTAAGCGCAGAATGTGCAGTACGACCGCCATCTAGAAGAGTCGCCGCAATTCCAGATGATGCTAACGCCAAAGCTATGTCACATCTTGATCGAATAGTGGCCAAAATCAATGAAATGACAAATGTTTTCCCTGTTCCTCCAGGTGCATCCAGGTAGAATAGACCACCAGTATTATTGTCCACCGCTTGCATTAATGTTTCGTATACTTGTTTTTGCTGTTTATTCAGCAACGGAACATTATTTCTAACGAATTCCTGCAATGTATCAACATTGTATTGCAGCTCTCGATTTAATTCTTGGTTGAATGCATCGTACATCGATCGATTTGGCGCAATCATTCTTATTTCAATCAGTAGCTTGTTTGCAATAGTCAAGCATTGATCCTCAATCAGATTCAATCCTTCATTGTAGATTTCATCGTTTATTTGGATGTCAGGATTATTCGTTTGAATGCGCAAGCGATGCAAGATATCTTCACATATGGCATCTTTGTATTTGTTCCATAACTGAATTGGTTGTGAAGGAAAACATGTGGTGATGATAATTGCAAACAGCGTTCGTATTTGGTACGCATTTGATGAAACAACTGAATCTGCAAGTGTTAAATCCCAATGAGAATCGTTCTTCAGCAAACCCAATAGTTGACATGCTTCTCGATATGTTTGGCATTGGTGGCCATTCACAGTTTTCAAATGCGCAAATGATTTTGGTCCACGTACATTTACTAACAGCAGTCGCAAATAAAAACATTCATCGTTTCTAGGATGAACAGCGTACATACGACCTAGTGCATCAGTTGAAAACACCTGTGGCCAGTCTGGAACTGGGGTTCCTTGTTTGCGACGTTGGAATTTCTTTGTTGATTGATTCCAAGTGTAATACTTGGGCATTTCAACGTACACGATCCACATAATTTACACTGAGCTTGAATGAAATTAACTGAGCAGAGAACAATGAGTAGCTGTCAAACACTTTATCACGCACCGGCGCCTACTTGAAGTATTGGATATTGGTTTGTAGTACATGCTATGTATCAGAGAAAAACGATTTCCCCACTTTTCTGTTGAATTTTTCCTGAATATTCCATACAGCCATAAACCATAAACCTGAATACAGCCATAAACCTCACGGAGCCCGAGACCTTTCCAACGAATGCAAAACCGTGGAAATCGGTTCGTGCGTTCTGGAGTTATAGCGTCAGGGAGGAAAACCGGACTTATTTTTATATAGATATAGTAGATAGTAGATAGATATATGAATAATAATACATATGACGGAAACAGCCCTTTTCGAATTCAAATCGATCGCGCGCGCGTCCAAGAAATGTCACACCGAACACCGGGGCAGGCCACACTAAAGAGGATCGATAAGGTTAAATGAGGAAGCCACACTAGACGGCCCAGGCCCAGGGCCGCTATATACGGCGAGCCAGATCCCTTGAAAAGTCAATCGGTGCGAGCAGCCAAAGGAGCAACACCTACCAAGGACCAGGAGGATCACCGGGTAAGCGGAGTAAAGCCCAAGATAGGCGAAGGTAATTTAGCTACTAAATCTGGGTCGGAGAACCGACTGATCAGGTAAAACTCTTCTCGTACCTAGTAGACCTTAAAGGCCTCTACAACTCTTCTCATACATAGTAGACCTTAAGGGCCTCTCAAACTCTTTTCATATATAGTAGACCTTATTGGCCTCTCAAACTCTTCTCATACATAGTAGACCTTAAGGGCCTAAACTCTTCTCATATATAGTAGACCTTATTGGCCTCTTAAACTCTTCTCATATATAGTAGACCTTAAAGGCCTCTCAAACTCTTCTCATATATAATAGACCTTAACGGCCTCTATAACTGTTCTCATAGCTAGTAGACCTTAACGGCCTCTAAAACTGTTGTCATAGCTAGTAGACCTTAACCCTTAGAATTTGGCCAAAGCCCAATAAACGAACAAATATAATTAATTACTGTGTAATTCTTCACGCCTTCACCTCTGGGAACGGATCGGGATCTATTCTAGCAACTCCACCCAACTCAAAATATAAATTTCTGAGACGACCCTGGCCACCTGAGAGACCCGGCGCATTGACCAACCGTCAACAACCAACAACCCCCAACAACCCCCCAGCAGCACCCACCAACAACCTAAAGCCCTTTTCTACGGCCACGACGACATCCTCACGACAGCCGGCCTTAACTTGGAAGAAGACGCCCACTCCACTTCATAGTCCTTCGACGCCTGCGATATATCCTGATCAGCGCCCCTACTGCAGATTTTTTCCAATATAAGTACGACTATTTTCCTAACCATTCGTCCGTGGTCGCCATATTCCTTTCCAACGGCGTTATTTCCATCTGAGTCCAAGTTCCAAGTGAAAAGTGAAAAGTGATATATATATGCCTATATACAAGAATATGTTACGATCTGCTGTTTGATGGGGCAAGGCCGGCTAGCCAGTCATCTCAGCGGGATTTTTCCCCGTTTGCCCACAGGTCGCACCACAAACCCAGCTGACCTGGAATCCGCCGACAACAACAACAAAAGGTAAACAAACTCAACAAAATATTCCCATGTAGGCTCGGGGCATGGCTGTTGTCGCCCCTTGACGCACCCTCCCTTCCTGGAATCCGCATCAGGTCATCGGAATCCCCCTTGGCAGACGGTTGTTCCGGCCTTTCCTGGTCACCGCCTCATCCGGTCATCATTCTTCCCCCTCACGTAAAACAATTAGCCACTCATCGTTATAAACATTTAATCCTTTAACATACTTGACTTTTACTAACATACAATTTCGTCTTTTTGACAATCTATTTACAGTACTTGGGAAGCAAATCTACATCCCAAATTTATGCGGAGCAACGACGAAATGAATCAAAATGAATTCCGCGAGGACACGACGAAATGTACGGGTATATATATGAATGTAAATAACTTGTTGTGCGAAGCTTTGAATCGGACGTGTTTCCTATCGCTCCACCTTTACTCGAAGTTTTCACCGAATAATTCTAATCCACAAAATCCAATTTTTTGGTAGTTGGTCAGTGTTTTGGTGCTCGTTATTCACCAATAACATTTGAATCATTTCAAATAAAGACAGTGACTTTAATCTCTGATAATTATTTCGGTTTTAATTATCATCCATCCCCTCTGCCTTTTTTCTTCTGTGCTGTGCGTTTACTGCTTATCGCTGCACTTGTCTCAACATTGTTGTTGGTGCAAGCGTTCTGCATACCGCGAACAATCACACAACCTACTGTGTTTGAGGCGCCTAGATAAAAGGTCTTATTTATTCTTGCTCGATCTTTGTTTTGATCGTTTTCTTCGCCGCGCAAATTCAATACGATCCCTTGTGTTTCCTAAAATTCGCTTGCTTTTTACGAATTTTTACAATAAAACTCAACGACACCATGGCTTCTTGTTGTGTTACTGAATGCCCTAATGGCCGCAAAATAACTTCGCGGCAGGCCACTGTCTTCTGTTGGCTCTGCGACAATACCGCCCAACCTGGCTGCGCTGATCTTGGTCATATTGGCTCACGTATTGCGGCCCGCTTACGCGACCACGCCGGATTGGATTGGACGTGCCCGAGCTGCCTACATATCAAATCCGATATGAGAACCTTTATGCGGCAAACTTATCTTGAGTTTCAGTCCCTTTCGACTGGATTCAGGGAACTCTCAAGTCGCTTCCTTAAGGCGGAATCCCACTTCAAAAATCTGAAATTGCTAAGTTCTTCGCCTAATAACAACTTGCGTACTATGCCTAATGTTTCTTTGCAAGTTCCAGAACCTGCTACCCCCCTTATGCAGTTCAGCCCTCGAAACATATCCAGTGATATCAAATCGGCTGGGACCGATGTTTCCTGCGATGCTGCCTCATCTGAGCCAACTCAAAGTGCGGCTCTGGGCTCTCTATTCACTGACGTCGCCGAACCTTCAACTCAACTGCCTGTCTATGCTGACCTGGCCTCCACGTCGCGTGCTGCCCCCGTTAATGTCTTGGCGGCGGATAACAACAGAGACGCTCATCTTGGAATACCGGCGGTATCAATCTCGTCGTCGCCTATCTCCTCGCCCGGACCACAAAGCTCTGCAATCTCTGGAGTTGCTCAGCGAAAACCGTCTCCATTGGCCGGCGTCGCTCCTAGGAAGTTCGTCTTTGTTTCCCGTCTTAACCCTGGTGCTTCTGAAAATGATGTTAAGTCCCATCTGAGCAGCAAGTTGAATGTTTCTGGTACCGAATTTACCGTCTCAAAGTTCAATTTTAAACAGAGACGTGATATATCTTCGTTTAAAATTGCGCTTTCTGATGGTCTTTTGGATAGGGTCCTTGATCCCTCCGTATGGCCTGAACATGCCATAGTTCATGAATTCGTAAATAAAATTAATCCTCGGGCTCGTGCGCCTCAGACTCCCTCAGCTTTGCCTTCAAAAAACTGATCGACTCGTTTTCCATCCACTATCAAAATGTTCGTAGTTTGCTGGGGAAACTTAGTAAATTACACGTTAATAGTGTTTCTTTTGATGCTGACGTAATTGTTTTTACGGAAACGTGGCTTAACTCCTCTGTCTGTGATTCTGAACTCTTTGCTGGCAACTACGTTGTCTACAGGCACGACCGTCCATCGCGCATCGGCGGCGGTGTTCTTATCGCCGTTAAATCCTGCCTTGCCTCAAATTTGGCCCCGATAATTAATCTTGACTGGACTTTGGAGTTTGTTGCTGTTCGCATTCAAGTCTTTGACTATGTTGTCTATGTTTCATGCTCGTACATTCCACCTAGGTCTGACTTCGACATCTACAATCAGCACCTATCCTTAATTCAAAACATCCACTCGACTCTGAATGCTAATGACCACCTTATCGCTCTGGGGGACTTCAATCTCCCTCTCATATCCTGGATACCCTCACCTGACTCTAATGTTCTCATTCCCTCTGTCCCTCATGACTTCATTCACGGACTTATTGACCTTTCTTTAGGTCAATTAAACTATGTCAAGAACAGTTGTGACAAAATCTTGGACCTAATTTTTGTTTCTGACTTCGCCAATGCTTCTGTCTCTCGAATCGATCCTCTCTCTTGTCCCGAAGATGTTTACCACCCTACCATAGAGCTAATACTTGAAGCCTCGGCTCCTTTATTGCCTTGTGCTGCTACAGAGCCAGCTTTGTTTCGCTGCTTCCGCAAAGCCAACTTCATTGACATGAATGCACATCTTTAATTAACTGGACCTTTTTGGATAATACTAACGACCCCCTTGACTTGATTGAACGCTTCTATGACAATTTATATTCTTGTTTTGATTTGTTTGTCCCATCACTTTCCTCTCCTGTTACTTCACACAAGCCTCCCTGGTTTACACATCGTCTTTCGTATTAAAAATGTTAAATCCAGACTTTTTAAAAAATTCCGTCGAACTGGACTACAAGCCGACCATGCCAGATATTTGGTAGCTCGCTCTGACTTCTTGACTCATAACACCGAATGCTACAAGGACCACTTGAATCGGTGTAAAAGTGAATTTCAGACTAATCCGAAGCAATTTCGTTAATTCAAAGCGCAAATCGCAGCTTTTCCCCTCCCGTCTTTATTTTAAATCCGAAACCTATTCGCAAAATTTTTCCAGACTACGTACTCTTCTACTTGTTTTGACATTACATCCTCGTACAAATACTCTCTTCCGCATTCCAACTGCATTTTCATGCCCACAATCACGGAGGCCGATGTTCTTCGGAACCTGAGATCCCTCAATCCATCCTTTTCTGCTGGTCCCGATTTTGTGCCTAGTTGTGTTTTGAGAAACTGTGCCAACGCGTTATGTAGTCCTTTGTCAAAGCTTTTTCAAATGTCTCTAAATTTTTCGTTCTTTCCTGACAAGTGGAAAGAATCTTTCATAATTCCCCTTCATAAAAAAGGAAATAAGTCTGATATTGAGAATTATAGAGGCATTGCTAAACTTAGTGCGATTCCCAAACTTTTCGAACTCATAATTACCGGTCAACTACAACACCAATGCAGTTCACTTATGTCCTCCTCGCAGCATGGTTTTATGAAACAGAGATCTACCACAACCAACCTTCTGGAGTTCTGTGCTGTTATCAGAAATTCTTTTAAAGATAATATCCAGACAGACGTTATCTTCACTGATTTCAGTAAAGCGTTCGACTCAGTAAACCACCAGTTATTACTGAAAAAACTCTATTTATTAGGCTTCCCCCCTTTGTTGTCCGGCTGGATTGCAACATATCTTTCTAACCGCACTCAGAGAGTTGCTTTTAAGGGTGTGTTTTCCGATACTGTGCACGTTACTTCTGGCGTTCCGCAAGGGAGCCATCTCGGACCTCTTCTTTTTGTACTTTTTATCAACGACTTGCCTGATGTTGTTGCTCACTCCCAGGTTTTTTTTTTTTTTTTTTTTTGTTTGTTTATTTGGTTGTATGCATGTTTGCTGCTAAACTTATTTGGCTACATATCTATTATTATTTAACAATTTTATGTATCGAATATGTATCAATGTTAATTAAAAATTAGTTTAAACGCCGGGTTGGCAGCTCCCGGATTATGACCCTCTTCAGGCGTCTCCTGGTCCTAGTCCAGCTCATCCTCCTGGCCAGCGGGTTTGGGTGACTCCAAAGTCTGGTTCTGTGTCTGGCAGCTAAGGTGTTCACGGCGTCTCCGATTGCAGGGACTTGCAATTCCCTGCGTTTGTCGGCATTTCTTATGTACCACTCCGCTCCAGTGATACGTCTGAGAAATTTCGCCTGGAACGCTTGAATTCGATTCAAATGCGTCCTGGCCGCACTGCCGTATATTGCCATTCCATATTCCCCTACATAGATCGGCCTGGGCAGATCATTATTTTTAAGGATTAAATTTAAATTAGGATATAAATTTGCTTTACTTCATGTCTTTATATCATTATTTTCTTAATTGTTGTATGTCGGTTAATATTTCAATACATAATTGTTTTTACATTGTATTTAATTCCGTGCCTTTAATTTGTTTTCATTGGGATTGCGTGCTTGTGTTTCTGTCCGATATTCGCCGTTTAATATATGTGAATTTTTGCCGGCTACATAGCGCCAAGGCAATAAATAAATAAATAAATAAATACAGATATTTATGCACTGACGAAACTAACGGACATTCTAATTATTTGCACTGGCACATATAAAAAAATAACAATTAAATAAATAAATAACCAATTACATCGACAAACAACGAATAAATAAATAAATTAAATAAATAAATAATTTTGAATAAATAAATATTTTTAGATAAATAAATAAATAAATTAAATAAATACGTTCAATAAATTAAATTAAATAAAGCTTGATGGCCAAATCTGGATCCCTCCTTGCGGTGAACGGATTTTCTGGAGGTTGGAACCTCGTACTCGGGTTGACCAAAAAAAAAGTTTACCCGGGCCCGAAATGGCTGTCCCGGGATGTGACCGTCCGCCCTGTGAACACCACATGATTCAGTATTATTAATTTTCTATGTCCCACTCGGCTCGTTCTTGCCCTAGTCGTACTGAAAAAGTACCGCCCCGACCCCATGGTGTGACGCGTCGCACTGGACCACGAACGGGCGCTTAAAATCGGCATGAACCAGCCCGGGGCCGAGGTAAGTGCCGCCTTCAACGCCTGTATAGCGCTCTTGGCCTCCTCGTCTAGCATTAACCTCGTCTGCTTTCCCTTTTTCAGCGCGTTGGTGAGAGGAGTCGCCATCGCCGCGATGTCCTTTATGAACCGGCGATACCACCCCGCGGTTCCCAAGAAACTACGCAGTTCCTTAACGGATTTCGGCTCGGGAATCCTCTGGATCGCGACGATCCTCTCCGGATCCATTCGCAGCGCCCCGCCGCCGATAATGAAACCCAGGTACCTCAGGCTCCTGTAGCAAAATTTCGACTTTTTTAACCCAATTGTCAAATTCGCCTTCCGCAGACACTTTGCCACCAATCTGAGATACTTCAGGTGCGTCTCGAAGTCCGGTGCGATGATCAACAGGTCGTCCAGGTACACGAACACGTTCGACCTCAGCTGCGTGGGAATCACTTTGTCCATCAGCCGGCAGAGCCTCTGCGCCGCGTTGCAGAGTCCAAACGGCATCATCCGGAACTGATACAGCGGCCTCCCTGCTACTGTGAACGCTGTGTATGGGCGACTATCGGGATCCAACTCTACCTCCGGTGACGGACAGTCGCGGAACCCGTGTTCTGCTCGGCCACAATTCCAGCCACAATTCCAGCAGACCAACTTGGGCCGCGAAACCTCTTCGACGACCGGCTCCTCCGATTCCGCCTCCACCTCGGGTGCACCGACTGCCACCTCTTCCACTTGTCGTCCGTTGGGCTGGCACTTGGACAGTCCACGGTACGCGGGTCGGATGTCACGTCCCAAGAAGGCATCCTCCACCTCCAGGCACTCCTTGCGTAGCTGCTCTACACTGTATACTCGTAGGGCGTGCACAAAGCGGGCGATCTCGGCGGTAAGACCTTTCTTAAGGATCTTCACCATTTTCGCTTCCGTTATTGGCCTTAGCAGACGGTTTCCCAGACGGCTCATGCCCCGGAAATAATCGTCCACGGACACACCCGGCTGCTGCCGCCGGTCCTGGAGCGCTCGCATCCGCTCGAATTCGCCTCCCCGGCCGCGAAATCTGGCCACCAGACTCTCCTTCAGGTCCTCCCACGTCTGCGGCGGACTCTCCCGGACGAACTGCCAGTACCATTCGGCCGCCTGGCCTCGCATGAGCTAGTAGAAGCTGCCCAGCACCTGGTCCCAGGAACACCTAGACTGCCGCTGTAGGTATTCCACCCGGAAGACGAAATCCTCCACGGCGAGCTTGTTCGGGTCGCCGTCGAAGAAAATCTCCCATTTCTTTATTCGGACCCCTCTCACGGCCTCTTCTCTCCTTTCAGGCCCCCGGAGACCCTCGCCGACGTTTGCCCGCGCCTCGTACGCCATCGGATAGGGCTGGTACTACCAGCCGTTCGCCCGCGGATGCCCTCCTGGGTACCCTCTGGCGGAGGTTTCGGTGGCGACCTCCTTGGCTCGTCCACTTCAGGCTTGGCCTTCGGATACGCTCCCGTCGTGCTCGCCGCCTCTGGGCGTCCGCTAGATCTGTGGCCACCGTCGACTCCGACGTCGCCCTGCCTTGGCGCCTGCTGCAACTCCCGAACCGCGGCTGCTGTCTCCTTCAACGGCTGGAATACCTGGTTGATCATGGCCATCACTTCCATGAATCCTCGGCGAATCTCCTCCTGGATTGTCCGGCTGATGTTGTCCGAAGCCGCTGCCCGATGCGTCTCGTACGCCTGGGCCACCGCAGCGTTTACCGAGGAGGCGATTTCGCTCGGGATTACCCGACGTGGGGGAGACTCGTCCCAGCTGTCTTCTGCTGCACCGCCTACGGATCCTCCTGCCGCTCCATCTTGCGGACCTTCTGGCCGTGGAGTCCTCGTGGTCATCCTACCAGCTTTGGACCGCAAATTGTAATTCCTGCTCATAAACTTTCTATGCTACCTATTTGCTACCTAACTGATACCTATATTCCGATTCTCCTTATGTAACGAAGACTCCCTTTACTTCGTTGGTTCGCCCTATATTGGAGTACGGTTCGTGCGTCTGGAGTCCTCAATTCGGGGTCCATAGTAGCCGCATTGAATCTGTCCAAAAGAACTTTTTGCTTTTTGCCCTTCGTGGCCTACCCTGGGATGCAAACCTTAGATTACCGTCTTACGCTAGTAGACTTCTCCTACTTAATCTACCTTCTTTAGCTAACCGTAGGACGATGCTTGGCGTCGTCTTTTTACATAAACTTATACACGGTGATGTGGAGAGCCCCTACCTTCTAGGCCAGCTCAATTTCCATGTTCCCCGTCTTTCTTCTAGAACTTTTATACCACTAGTAGTTAACCACTGTAGGCGTGAGTTTGAAGTACATGAGCCCTTTAGGGTTTTATGTACTGATTACAATCGTCTTTTTAGTAGCATTGAAGGCATTGAAAGCCTTCAAAAACTAAAAACTGTATTGCTTGTAGTACTATCCCGTAGTGTATCCTAATTTTTCCTCGTTCTATTCTATTTTTTTACCTTCTCTCGCGTCTATCCAGTACGCATTTCGTGCCGTACGTCACACGGCTGCCCCCCTCGGTCGGTTGGGCGGGAGATGGGCGTGAGACCCCGCGCGAAAAAAAAAAAAAAAAAAAAAAAACAATTAACACGCTTTACTTTATCTTTCTAGACGACAAATACCAAAAACTCAACCTGCACAACAAATACGGGGGGAAAAGGAACTGATGTCTGACCGGAGCCGTCAACCGTTTGCTTTTTTCTGCGTCTGCAGCACTACTTCCCGATCGTTTTTGAATTCTTGCGAGCTCCGTCGGCTCCACTATCTTCTTCTAGGAAGATAGGGTAGCGAGGGCGGTCACCTACTCGCGGCGTCCTGTCCGATTACGCTGCGAATGTGCCTGCGAGTTCTTTTGCTGTTCCGGGTGCATCGCATGGTGAACCCTGTGTTCCCATGGGCCACCCGTAGACCAGCAATTTCCTCGCACACATCCGCACCGCAAACGGCAGGAGCCTGACTCTACCTTCTTCTTCACCCGCTAAGGATCCTCCTTTTGCCACCACGCACATCTCGGGAGCCTCCTAGCCGACTTTTCTGTCGCTAATGCCATCCCTTCTCTCTTGGAGGATATCCGCTTTTAGGTGAATATGGACAAGACAAAAATTTAACTACACGAACATTTACTTTGTGGTCTTTCCCTCCAGCACCCCAGGTTTTCCCGCGGCGAGCAATTATGTCTGACTTTTTACATAAGCCTTTGCAACACTTTCCAACCTGGAATGCCGGCCCACTAGGATTCCCGCCCTCGACTGGGAATTATTTATTTTCTTCGTCTCCTGCGTATGGGTGCGGATGCCCCTTTTCAAAGGCCTTCGCCACCCCACTTCTAGTTGACCATGGGCGCCATTTTGTTACGACCTGCTGTTTGATGGGGCAAGGCCGGCTAGCCAGTCATCTCAGCGGGATTTTTCCCCGTTTGCCCACAGGTCGCACCACAAACCCAGCTGACCTGGAACAACAACAACAAAAGGTAAACAAACTCAACAAAATATAACAAAATCAACTGCACAAATTAACGATCTTTTCCTCTTCCCATGTAGGCTCGGGGCATGGCTGTTGTCGCCCCTTGACGCACCCTCCCTTCCTGGAATCCGCATCAGGTCATCGGAATCCCCTTGGCAGACGGTTGTTCCGGCCTTTCCTGGTCACCGCCTCATCCGGTCATCATTCTTCCCCCTCACGTAAAACAATTAGCCACTCATCGTTATAAACATTTAATCCTTTAACATACTTGACTTTTACTAACATACAATTTCGTCTTTTTGACAATCTATTTACAGTACTTGGGAAGCAAATCTACATCCCAAATTTATGCGGAGCAACGACGAAATGAATCAAAATGAATTCCGCGAGGACACGACAAAATGTACGGCTATATATATGAATGTAAATATAAATGTATGTGTATATATAAATATAATGATTATTAACCCTCCATTCTTTTCAGCTTTTTATCCTAACTGGAGCTCCAACACAGATAAGGGGGCTGAGACGGGTCGTTTGTTTGGACAGGACAACAATAAACACCCCTACATAGATCGGCCTGGGCAAATCATTATTTTTAAGGATTAAATTTAAATTAGGATATAAATTTGCTTTACTTCATGTGTTTATATCATTATTTTCTTAATTGTTGTATGTCGGTTAATATTTCAATAAATAATTGTTTTTACATTGTATTTAATTCCGTGCCTTTAATTTGTTTTCATTGGGATTGCGTGCTTGTGTTTCTGTCCGATATTCGCCGTTTAATATATGTGAATTTTTGCCGGCTACATAGCGCCAAGGCAATAAATAAATAAATAAATAAATACAGATATTTATGCACTGACGAAACTAACGGACATTCTAATTATTTGCACTGGCACATATAAAAAAATAACAATTAAATAAATAAATAACCAATTACATCGACAAACAACGAATAAATAAATAAATTAAATAAATAAATAATTTTGAATAAATAAATATTTTTAGATAAATAAATAAATAAATTAAATAAATACGTTGAATAAATTAAATTAAATAAAGCTTGATGGCCAAATCTGGATCCCTCCTTGCGGTGAACGGATTTTCTGGAGGTTGGAACGTCGTACTCGGGTTGACCAAAAAAAAAGTTTACCCGGGCCCGAAATGGCTGTCCCGGGATGTGACCGTCCGCCCTGTGAACCCCACATGATTCACTATTATTAATTTTCTATGTCCCACTCGGAACGGACTCACGTTTTCTATTTCTCCTTTTCCGGCCCTCTCCTCCGTTTGGTTCCTCCTTCCTATCCTCCAGCTCCGTCGATGTCCGAATGGGTTTTCCCTGCGGACTTCCGAGTTAATAAAATTTTCCTCTGTCTATCCACACTGCACTCACGTTTTTCTATTTTTTTTTTAAATATATTTTCACTCCGTAATGCGGATGGCGGTGGCTCATCCACGGGTCGCGACGATCTGGCTCGGTTTTTTAGGAATGGCCGTCACCTTGCCCTATTTATTGGCTCGGTTCCCGCCGATTCCCTTTCCCTCTATGTGCTCTCTTTTGGGGTCGAGAAACGCTTTGAAGGCCAGAGCCCCGCTTCTGCCTTGGTATGAGTGGAGGCACTCGCTCCGGGCTCTCCTCCCATGATCCTTACCTACCATCCACTTTCCCCTTTTCTGGGTGTGGACGGTAGGTGGCGTCTCGCGTTCCACCCTTCCCCTTCCTTTTGGCCCTGCCAACCTTCTCCCAGTGTGCATCCCAGACGATATTTGTTTCGCCTGCGGCTATCGATCACCGCCAGAAGGCAACAAATATAGGAATAAGATACATACGCCTAGCCGCAGTGAATTGTTTTCTGTTCTAAAGTGCAAAAGTGCTTTGCCAATATTGGCCCTCTACATAGTTTTTTCACTGTGATCCGCTAGTTTCCAAACGTACATCCATACATATATAAATTCATTTATGTGCATATATATATTACATCCAAAAATCACTTTCACATATCCACGTCCGGCACTAAACTGCATGTTAAAAAATCAAAATATATACACACACAAATCACACCAAGAATAAATAAATTATATTATTTACACATATGTCTACATATATTATTCCAAAGACCCATACACATATTAACAATTGAAAATCAAATTTACACGCAATTTTTACAAATACACACAGATATTAAATACCAGAAATTTATAGTCCCTTATATTAATTGTTAAATTGTCAATTTATATACGATTTATGCAAAAGTTTTATAAGAATAAAAAATTAACACCCAAAACTAAAATTTCGTTCCAGCAATAAAATAAATATATATCATATTCATATACATATATCCACAAAAATCAATTGTTTTTTAATTGCTATCCTGACATACATATATATCTGCAGACATAAGCTTCCCGCTATTCTGCGAGCAGCCAAAATTTACTTCACATACATACATACATATGTACATGGGCAGAACTTAGCGCTATTCTGTGCTAAGCATTGAACTCTATAACTCTATATACACACATACATATATTTGGGCAATTTTATTTCGTCTCCGTTTTTTTTTTTTTTGCGAGGGGTCCCACGCCCACCTCCCAACCGACCGAGGGGCGCAGCCGTGTGACGTACGGCACGAAACGCGTACTAGATAGACGCGAGAGAAGAAAAAATAGAATAGAACGAAGAATAATTAGGAGAAACTACGGGATAGTACTACAAGCAATACAGTTTTTAGTTTTTGAAGGCTTTCAATGCCTTCAATGCTACTAAAAAGACGATTGTAATCAGTACATAAAACCCTAAAGGGCTCATGTACTTCAAACTCACGCCTACAGTGGTTAACTACTAGTGGTATAAAAGTTCTAGATGAAAGACGGGGAACATGGAAATTGAGCTGGCCTAGAAGGTAGGGGCTCTCCACATCCCCGTGAATAAGTTTATGTAAAAAGACGACGCCAAGCATCGCCCTACGGTTAGCTCTAGAAGCTAGATTAAGTAGGAGAAGTCTACTAGCGTAAGACGGTAATCTAAGGTTTGCATCCCAGGGTACGCCACGAAGGGCAAAAAGCAAAAAGTTCTTTTGGACAGATTCAATGCGGCAAAGTTTAACGTCATCAGCGTACATAAGTACTCTGGAATTGGTTAGAACCTGTGGCAAATCATTGATAAACAATGTGAATAGAAGTGGTCCAAGGTGGCTACCCTGTGGGACGCCAGATGTGACCCTGAGGCAATTGGATTGAACGTTTCTGAACAGACCCTTTTGGGTCCTATTACTTAGATAACTCGAAATCCATTTAAGAAGATCACTAGGAAACCCCATTGAATCGAGTTTCCTAACCAGAAGAGAATGATTAACCGAGTCGAAAGCTTTACTAAAGTCCGTGTAAATAACATCGGTTTGAAAGTTTTGTTGGAAGCCCCTAGTAACGAAAGAGGTAAGTTCCAGAAGATTGGTCGTGGTTGATCTTCGCCTCATAAAACCATGCTGGCATGGAGAAATGACGGATCTGCATAGATGTTGCAAGTGAGGAGTGAATACATTCTCGAAAAGTTTGGGGATAGCCGATAACTTAGGGATATCCCTATAGTTACTGGCATCCGATTTGCTACCTTTTTTGTGGAGAGGAATAACAAATGATTCCCTCCAAATAAGGGGAAATTCTGAGGATTCTAAAGATAAGGTAAACAATTTAAGAAGGGGGTTACTCAGCGCCTCAGAGCAATACCTAAGCACAGAGCCAGGTATACCATCGGGACCTGGCGAATAAACTGGCTTAACACGTTGAAGATCAAGAATAAGTGAGCTTTCGTTTAAAATAGGACTGAAGATTAAGGACGAACTGGGCATAGCTGTAGAAAATGTATGATCTGAAGATGTTGAGGGCGAATATGTCGTTTTAAAAAACTCAGCAAAGAGATTAGCAATTGCTTGATCAGAATTTACTGTAGTATTCTTAAAAGACAGCGAGGGAGGATATAACGTGGGTTTACGTTTAGAGTTAACAAAGTTATAAAACTGTTTAGGGTCCTTCGTGAACTGGACCTTACAACGAGTCAAATAATTTTTATAACACTGAGCGTTAAGCACGGTAAAGTTAGATCGAGCACTAAGATAAGATGAGAAAGCCGTTTTTGAATCAGTGAGTTTTTATTTATTATAAAGTCTAGATTTTACGTTTTTTAGACGCGTCAGCTCCTTGTTAAACCAAAGTGGTTTATTAGAGAACGACGGGTACTTATAAGAACACATAAAGAGAAAAATGAGTTCATGGCATTGTAAAAAATGTCAACGGCGGATGCCATGTCAGAGCTCGTGTAAAGATTAGACCAATCAAATTCTAATTAGGTTTATACCTGCAGGATCAAAGACAAAGCATAGATCAAGTAAGCGGTTTAAAGAATTAAAAATATGGTTAACTTGCGATAAGGATAAATCAAGCAAGCTATTTAGGAGGTCATGCTGTGCCGCAGTGTGAAGAATATTAGACACCCCATCAGAAGACCAGTGAGCTCCGGGTATGTTGAAGTCACCCAAAGCCACTAATTGGTCCCTATCAGAAAGCCTATTGGAAACTGCCCGCATTGCCGAAAGGTGTTTCCAATAAATTGGCTCTTCCGAAGATGGAGGGATGTAAGAGCAGGTTACATAAATGCAACTACCTGTGAAAGATAGTTTAACGCAGATAAATTCGATGTCCAAAAAGTCATTAGATACCACCCGTTCCGCGATGAGGCTGGAGTCAACGGCAATTAAAACTCCGCCACCACGCTGGAGAAGACGGTCTAATCTGTAAATAGTGTACTTACATGGAAGAATTTCGGAGCAGAGGATCTCCGGCTTCAACCAGGTTTCTGTAAATACAATCACCTGGGATGCGAAAGAAAGGCTATCTGAATATAATCTAGAGAGCTTACTGCGTAAGCCCCTAGTATTCTGATAGGAAAGTAGTAGGAAAGAGGTTAGTTTTTTGGGACAGAAGGTGCTGGAGTGGACACTGAGGGTTGTGACGGCTTGGGCAGTTTCCACCTTGATATTGCCAGCTTGGGTTTTGCTTTGAATATAGGCTAGAACATCTTCCGATGCGAGATCAGGGGCAAGCCTCGAAACAAATATAGTTTTCGAAGGTGGGACTGCTGTTAGGGTCTTATATAACGAATTGTTACCAACAACGGCCGGTATTCCGGGCAATGTTGGACCCTGGGTAGAATTTTCTACGGTGATTTGCGGAGCCAAAGAATTGGGCTGCGCATCAGACACCACGGACGACGCGGAGATTGCTGGCTGCGCGGCTTCCGACACCTCTACGACCGATTCGGTTACCGAATCTTTGATCGTTCCTGATCTCAGAACCATTGGAACGGGGACCAGGAGCTGTGGCGACGGAGAGTGGCAGGAAATCGGTTGCTGTGTCTCACACAGTTGCAGCCGACTAGCAGCGGATTTTTTGCGTTTCGGCGACTCATTTAATAGCTTCATACTATTAAATTGAGCGTACAGCGCGGAGAACAAGTCATTCGCCTTGCGAAAAGTGGCCATTATCTCAGAAAATCCACTCCTGGTCTGACGCCTGAAGGATGATATTTCCTTCTCCACCGGTGGACAGGCCTCACAGCAATAACGCAGGCCCTTTTTGCTGGACACTGCGTCAGCCATTCGACCCGTCATCTTTATGCACTTAGCGTGCACAACTGCCTCGCAAAGAAAATGGTCTGGTCTACCAAAACATTTTTTTGGCAATTCTTAATAACACAGACAATATTCTGGGACATGTTCACAAACCCTAGAACCACTGTGCACACTATCAATACAAAAAAAGTAAAGAGATGAAGAGAGAGATAAAAGAGCGCAAGAGTTAGAGCAGTAGAAAATCACAAGAGCGGTGAGAGCTATGAACAGCTTGGATGCAGCTAATAGCAAACGGCACTCGAGCGGGGGAGAGAAAAATAAAAAAGCAAAGAGGAAAAATAAAATAAGATAACCGTCTTAGCACAAAACTAACAAGTAATTATTTATGCAAATTAACTACACAGAAAAGTGCATGTAGCAAAACGCTATATCGTTATAAATATTAGGTGATAAGTTACGATGAAACCCCGGTGGTTTAGAAAAGCGGAGCGCAAAACAAAAACACGACCGTCCGCTACAAAGAGAAAGATCGATTTCCTGATTATATACAAGCACCTGCACTCATACGATTCAAGTAGTGACGAGCCAAACACAGGTCATACAAAATCTTGCATTCATACGTTAATATAAAATCGATCCAAGAAACAAAAATTAATCTTTTTCCAATAATTGTTAAATCATCGTCAAAGAATATTTCCAAATTCGATAGCTATTTTAGAGTCGTTTTCAGCTAGGTTTTTTGCTTCTTTTTGTGTCGCACGAGTGTTTAAGCTTTTTGTTGTGTTCCTAAATTACGAAAAATCTAGCCAGAGAATTTCAGACTAAATTCAAAGAATTCTGCTAGACTCCTAGGCAATCGTTTCAAGCCATTTATTTTCTGGCTATTTAATTTTTTTGACGTTGATATTCGTATTTTTTCTGGAGGTTAATTTGCCGTTAATTTCCATCGGTTCTACGATTTGGCGTATTCCTGAACAATAAAAAATCGGGTCGATTAGCGGAATTTTTAAGCTATATTTAGCTAGTTTTTGGGGTTGTTTCCAGTGAGCATTCAGCTTTTTTTTTTAACTTTTACCTATATTTAGCTATTTTTTTATAAATAGCGGTCAGCTATTTTCTACAAATTATTAGCTATATTCAGTTTTTTTTTTATCTTTTTTTCTAGCTGTATCAGCTAGTTTGCTACAAACCAAGTCTTCGATTCGTTTTTCGGTTCCTTAATTTTTTTTTGGCGCTGGGCAGGCCGTCCGTTAAGTGAGGCGTAGCTGAGTATGCCCGTCGAGGCTGACAAGAAGCCAACACCTACATCAAAAAAGGAAACAAAAAGCGCTCCTTCTTCTCCGCTACCTACTCGCGTCAAACAAGTGCCCAAGTCCGCTAGCCCGAAACCTAGAAGCTCGAATGCCACGTTATCGACAAGCTTAAGGACTAGTCCGAGAATTGTCGTCTCCCAACCGATGGCGAAACGACAAGCGAGTCTTCACTGGTGGGACAGCGAGAGCATTCCTCTGCATCCGGTACTAAATTCCTGAGGGTCACACGCGCTAGTAGCAGAATGTCGGCAACAGATCAGGCATCAGTATATTAATACTCCTAGTCAGGCTTCGTCGTCTGCACACACACTGCAAGTCCGCCTGCACCAAGTGCGAGCCTTATAAGGTCGAAAAAGACTACGAAATATGCTCGCACCTAATTGCCCAGGAAGGATCCCTCGACAACTTACCCATATTAGAGGAAAAGTATACGAGACCTGTGCAGCACATATTAGCGAAACGCTAGAGAGAGTGACGCCTCAAGCCGTTCAAACTCCTCCCTCGCAACTGCAAATTTCGTCTGGTTGCCCTCTACCTCCCTGCGATACCGAAGTTTTCGATGGGGACTACCTCCGATGGTCCACTTTCCGGGACCTGTTCACGGCAGTTTATGTTAACAATCCCAGGCTGACACCGGTCGAGAAGCTTTTCCATCTCCTCACAAAAACTAGTGACGAGGCAAAGACCATAGTGTCCAAATCCCAGCTTACAAATGACGGTTTCGCGTCAGCGTGGGAAGCGCTTCAAGACCGTTTCCAAAATAAAAGACTTCTAGTCAATAGCCATCTCAAGCTCTTGTTCAACTTGAGTTCCAGTTCTCAAGAATCTGGACATGCTCTAAAGGAGCTGCAGTCCACGACTCAGGGGTATTTGACAGCGCTAGCACATTCCAATATCTCCACTGACAACTGGGATTGTCTGTTGGACTTCCTGTGCGCAAGCAAACTGCCAAAGTTAACTCTTTCCTTATGGAAACAGTCCCTAACTTCGAAGTCCGAAATTCCGACTTGGGAGGAGATGAACACCTTCCTGAGCGAAAGGTATCGGACACTGGAGGCTATTGAGAATATGATGCCGACTCAGTTAGTTCCCAAAAAGGCTGCAATCCTTCGAAACCGAGGTCAGCACCAAACAAAAAGGGTGTGACTTATGTTCTAAGGAAAATCATCCTATTAGATTGTGCCCGCGCTTTCTCCACATGTCTAGCGACGCGCGTTCTGGCTACATAAAAAAGAAGCTAGAGGCCATCAGCTACGTGATTGCACGAGCACACACAGCTGTTTCACGTGTAGGGGGAGGCATCATACTCTGCTGCATCGCGGCTCCCTCAGTTCCTTAAACACGAGTTCCTCAACCACGAGTTTCTCAAACGCTCGACCCACGAGTTCTCCAACCTCGGCGCCCTCTACGCAACCGTCCTGGAGACCCTCCAGCCGCAATGCATCCGCGAGATTTTTTTCGCCTCAGGCACTACAGCCGTCCTGCTGAGCACGTCAATTATTGACGTGTGCCATTTGGGCACGAGTTACCGAGCCGTCGGTGCCGAGATCGGAGGCTACGTTCATCTCCGAACGTATGTTCAACCTCCTCAAATTGTCATTCCGCAAAATACAAACCCAAGTATCAGGGCTGATTCTGTCGGGGGCCTGGCAGTTGCGGTCCCAAATTTCCCAGGAAAAGTTATCCAAAAAAATACAGAGGTGATGTAGATGGTGACGATCCGTCTTCGTAGCTTTTATTATTTCGAGTGAAAAGAAAAAAAACCAAGGGTGGCGACAGGTACATTTTCCTTAGAGATGCCCCCCCCGGCGATACTGCCCCTCTGTTCAGCATGAACATTCCCCCCCCCCCCCCCTGGCTAGAGGAATACATGCAATCTACGAGAGGAAGCATCGTCCGGAAAGGATCCATCCCAGCGTCGTGTTTTGTGCCATCGGCAAGCCGTCCTGACCCGGGAGGATACCCGGCAGCATCAGGTCAGCGTAGACGTCCGCCCCAAGCACAACCGACACTAGAGATGGGTGGAACCACCGGTCATCCGCCTACGTGACATTCTGGAACCTGTCTTGCACCGTCGGATCCAGCGATTGCCCTGGCGTTCGGGTCTGCATCTGCTCGTCCACCAGCATCAGCAGCTGCTTGCTCATCTTGGACGCCCTGGAGCGAATCTCGGTGGTGCACACCCGTTGGTCGCCAATGCCCGTGATGGCCAGATTAAGGGCCTTCACCAGGGAGATGTGGATGCGACTCACAGGACAGCACGGATCCACTAAGGCTCGGACATCAAACCGCTTTTGTTCGGAGTCGCGAAGATCGCGGCTGACCGGAGTGGATGTGCAGCAGCGTGTGGTGGGCCTCCTTGCATATATAACACCCCACTTTACTGCGACACGACTTGCCCAGTACTTATTGATCAGTACCGCGCGGAGCCGCTTCACACCCGGAAGTTGAAGAAAACGCTGGCAACTCCTCAGTGCGTGGACTCCCCTGCAGACTCGACATCTGTATACATTGCCTCCTGATGAGCGACGAGCACTTTGGTGGGTCGTTGGAGCCATCGTATACACGGATCTATATCAAAGGAAATGGATAAATATGAAAAATTAAGTTCTGTAGATTCGGATGATCACGAAACTTGGACGGAACAACGACGTTGGACGACACAACTTATGACTAGCAACGGTCAGTTAGAAGGACTAAGGTATTAAGGAGTCACTATGGACACTGGACCCGTCCATTGGGAGGCGAACCAGTTTCGCCACTGGTCGCCGGATGACGCCCCGTGCTGTGAGCACGTCTGCAACTCTGCGCCCGGACAGACCAATTGGATACGCCCAAGCCGCCACTCGTTGGCTTGCAAGCTCTCCTCCTTGATCACAACCATGTCTCCCGCTTGGAGATCTCGCGTTGGGAATTTCCATTTGTTCCTTTTATGGAGCTCCTTCAGGTATTCCTCCTTCCAACGCACACAGAATTGCTGATGCAGGGCCTTCAACCTCCGCCACCGGTTGATGATGGAAATAGGATTTCCTTCAATCACAGGCTCCAAGGAAGTCTGCACTTGGAATCGCTTGTAGGAGTCTCCTTTCGTTGGAGGTCCACTTGCGCAGTGGAAAACCTGCACTCTCGAGCGCCAGCCTAGCTCTCTAATGGCTAAAACTGCCGACTGCTGAGTGTGAGCCCCTGCGAGCACATCGTCGACGTACATAAAGTTCAAGATGATGTCGCTGGCCAAAGGATATTGGCCCCGGATGTCCTGAGCCAACTGCTGTAGCACTCTAATGGCCAGGAAGGGCGCACAGTTTACGCCGAAGGTGACTGTGTCGGGTTCATAGTCACAGAGCTCACCATTTTTGTTGCGGAATAAGATTCTCTGAAAGCGCGTGTGATCAGGATTGACCCGACTTTGCCGGTACGTCTTGGTGATGTCCGCATTGAAAACATACTTAAAAAACGGCCATTTTAGAATCTGAATAGTCAGATCGGACTCTAGTACCGGCCCCGCATGAAGGATATCATTGAGGCTGTTCCCGTTTGATGAGGGATTAGAAGCGTTTAAGACGACACGAACCTTCGTCGTGGTGCTATCTGGTTTGAAGACCGCGTGATGAGGCAGATAAAAACTGCTGGAGTTGTTAGGAGATACCTGGTGCATATGACCTAAATCTAAATACTCTTGAATGACTGATTCGTATTGCTCCTTCAATGGAAGATCTTTACCTAATCGAATTTCGTTTCGGAGAAACTGCGCCAGTGCGATGGGTCTGGAATGACCCAGTTTAATGTTCTCCGGCTCTTTAAACGGTAACGAAACAACATACCTTCCATCCTCGTTTCTTCTGGTAGATCGGATAAAGTTCTCCTCGCAAATCGAGGGCGATTCCTTTACCAGCTTCACTGGAACATCCTCTACCTCCCAAAATTTTGTGGGGATGCTGTCTAGCTTGGAATCGGCTGCTAATCAGGCTGAAAAGGAGCAGATCCTGCTTGTGGGACTCGTTCTAATAGGACCGCAAAGAATCCACCCGAATATGGTCTCCTGACCCAGAAGAGTTCCGCAAATACTGGACTGGGAGCCGCTGAGAACGATCGATGGCAGGATATCGGCACCAATAAGCACGTCAATCTACGTTTGCACATTCGATTGACCCGTCGATGGAGTGGACTGTATATGTTGCTGGACTGTTGTGGATGCGTGGGACTGTTGGTCAGGTATAACCACTGACTGGACTGGCGGAGTGCCGCTTCGATGCAGGAGCGTATTGTGACGTCCACTACACGTATATCAATTATGCGTGCTGTTGCAGTAGTCCCTGAGCAGATGCGTTCTTGCGAAACAGTTTAAACACAACTTCTGCTGTTTTACATGCTTCTCCCGATCTGCGACTGACATTCGTAAGAAAAGAGGACACACTCGGATTGGATGATTCGCTTGTGCACACAGTTTACAGGATTGTGGATTTACCGTAACTCTGTTTTCAAAGGTATGGATTGACCGCGAGCTATTGTCAGCCCTCAATGCCCTGGATGGGGCATTCACGTTTGGCTTAAACTCTTCAATCGCTTCAAGCGTTCGATGACGATCCTGTAAGAAAGCCTGGAATTCGGACCAGGGTGGAATATCAGACTTGCTGAGAAGGGACTGTTCCCATAAAGACAAAGTTAATTTTGGCAATTTGGAAGAGCAGAGAAAAACGAGCAGGCAATTTTTTTTTTTTTTTTTTTTTTTTTTTGCGCGGGGTTCCACGCCCACCTCCCGCCCAACCGACCGAGGGGCGCAGCCGTGTGACGTACGGCACGAAACGCGTACTGGATAGACGCGAGAGAAGAAAAAAAATAGAATAGAACGAGGAAAAATTAGGATACACTACGGGATAGAAGTGTTTCTATCTTTGCAATTTGCAAGGCCGTTAAACACCCTTGGATAGTGCTCTCTAAATGCTTCAAGGATTGGCCGCATTCCTGGGTAACAGAAGGTAAATTGAACAAAATCTTCAATTGGCTGTTGACCAGCAGCCTCTTATTCTCGAACCGATTCTGCAAGTTTCTCCACGCTGATTCAAACCCATCATTGGTTAACGGAGGTAAGGCAACAATGGATTTGGCCTCGCCGCTAGTTTTTGCACAGAGATGGAACAGTTTTTCGACTTCTAAAAGCCAAGGATTGCGTATATAGATGGCTGAAAAAAGGTCCCGAAATGTGGGCCATTGAACATAGTCACCATTGAAAACTTCGCACTCGACTGGAGGTAAGCGACATCCGACCTGGGACGGCGTCAGATTGGAGGGCTGAACCGACTGTTGCGCTCTTGACTCTTCAATGATCTCATTGAGGCTTGCTGCGCACCGCTCTTAAACGGTATAACAGTAGTCATACTTAGATTGCATGACTGTTATTGTATCCTTGCAGTTTAAACTGGCCAGAACTTCGGAGCACGTCTCGTATTCCTTTTTCACCTTGCCCCAGAGGGACCTGATCTGCTCCAGTTGAACCCTACTCGTGCGGATGGACAAACTTTTGTCAGCCGGGGTGTTGGTTCTTGCTTCGAACTGATCCATCCTATCGGTTATGGTCATGAATTTTATCAAGGCCTTGTCTCCCTCGGCTTGAGCCATTCTTCCAGTTGCTCTAGTGACGTGGGGAGACACGACTGATTTTGCGGCTTTTGTGGATGGTGCAGACGGTGGAACTTCGAGCGACGTGCTCGTAGATTTAAGTGGAGTGGTGGTTGTCAATGGGCTTTTGCTCCGAGAGGGATTTTCGCTTTCGGAAGGCGCAGAGGATTCACTCGTTGCCCTGACTCTGTGAGACGCCTCCGCCTTAGAAACGGTCAGAAGGGATTTTGGTTCCTCACCGTCGCCGATTGGCATGTTAAACTCTTGTTGGGGCCGCTGGATAAGCGCAAGAAAAACCGAGTTAATCGAAAATTTATGTTTATCGATTTAGAAGTGCAGGGACGCTGGGTAAGCGTAAATAAACAAATAATAATCGACAAGGCTGTTATTGATTCGAAAAAGTATGAGGGCGCTGGATAACGCGTAGAAGATATTAATCGAAGAAAAGCTAATCAATCGGGGGCGCGGGATGACGCGTAGGCACGGATGTACTCGATTTGAAAGATATGGGTGCGCTGGATAACGCGTAGAACAAGTTGATCCAAAAAAAAGATGCTCTCGATTCCAAAAATAATACAATGCCGCTAGATAACGCGTTTAAGGAATTAAAATAAATGAATCGTCAAAAAAAAGTTTTTATCGATAGGGGTACGAAAAAGGAAAAAAAATGTGTAGAATTATTTATTCGGGGACAAATAAAAGTTTGTCGAAAATACTGTGGGCTGGAAAGCGAAAAAAAGGGATTAATCGAAAACTGATGTATATCGCTTTGGAAGAAATGCTTGAACAATGGATAAAGCGTACCACAAAATAATCGGAAACGATGTCCACGATTTGGAAAATATAGGGGCGCTGGATATCGCGTAGGAGAAATTAGTACACAATTGAAAAAACCCAAACCAAAAAAGCAAGAAAAATATAAACAAGCACCAAAGTGTGAACGGGTCGTTAACAGACTGAGCCGCGTATGGTAATGGTGTTGCTACCTTGGCGGCCAATACATATGTATCTATGCAGAATAAACAAACAAAAAAATATTAAACGCTGATTTTTTGGTAATTTTGTTTGTTTCACTTTGTGTTAGGATGCGGCGACACTGTTAGCTGCCGATTTTCAATTGCCAGTCCAGCAATTTGTATGGATATGTGCATATATGTATGATCGGCCAGGTGGAAGGAAACTATACACATATATTGTTGTGGATTTGTGACCCAAAAGTCATGCACATATGTATGTTCATAAATCAATGTACATATACGTGTATGCAAATTGTGTATGTACCCTTCAGTACCGCGGATGTATGATTCTTGGAGGAATCATGGAGGACTAAACGGGATTCCTCAATGAAAGTTGGAGGAAACAAGTGTGAATTTTGTACCAAAAATTTTAAAAATCGGGCTGCATCGAGGAATTCGAACTACTCGAGGAATCCTCCATAATTCCCGCATGAATCCTTCAAGGAATTCATCCGGAATTTCGAAGTAAATTCACGTAGGAATGAATGGGGAATTTATAAGCGGAATCAGCGGGGAATCTGCTAAGAATTTATGAAAGAAAATCTATAGAAAATCCCTGGAATCCCAAATAAATTTGTTCCTTTTTTTTATTAAATTTCATATTTTTATTTATGTAAAATTTTTTGGAGCTTATTTCAGCATTACCGCCAAGTGCCAAGTTTCCTCCGACTACTAAAGATCCCACCGGGAATTTTCGTTATCTGTAAATCAAATGATAGAATCAAATTAAAAATTCATCTTGCACATAAATACATAAATAAGTACAAAGATACATACCAGTTTTAACTGAAAAGAAAGTCCGCAAACCTAAACAGTTTAGGTTAAAGTCATATCCATGCTTAAGATAAATTCTGCAAATGAATTCATTAATTAAGTATAAATAACTTTACTTACCTTATATGTTATAAAAACTATTTCGCAACTTTTACTACACAATGCGCGATCACGTGTGAATACAACAGAAGAAGAAAATGAAAAGAGAATTAGGAGAACGAGACAAAACGAAAGGACTTCGAAAACAACAAAAAATACGTTGCCCGAACTTCGCGAGCCGACGGCGGTAGCCGAATGCTGTTCGAATTTTGTTTACCTGCTTCGTTTCGGACCTCTGTTCACGAAGCCCATACAATTTGTTTTTGTTTTTCGGACATGCCGCACAATTTGTTTTTTTTTTTCGGGCATGCATCGAGGAAAGATCCGTGAAGGGAATTTTGGTACTGAAGGGTACGTACATATGTTCACTAAGGTAATCGGTGTGGATGTATGGATGTATGATCCCAAGGACTCATATAAAACTGTGGAACATGGAGGTGGTGGCCTAATAGAATGGATTTTTTGAGAATCTTAACAAGTTTACGCGGGGGCCAAGGCAATTCTAATTGGATCAGTAAAAAGTTAACGCTGTCTTAAAAGCTATCAAAGGACTCATAGGGCTTTTACTTTCTGTTTCGAATGAGCTATTCAACGTCTACATCATCCCGCTTTTGGCGAAATTGCAAACGCAGGGCTGAACACAAGTTGTCCCAACGAACCTCAATCACTGACTTGTGATAATGCCAGTAAAATTCGTTGGCTTTTCCCTCAAACAACACACTGGCGTTCCTGCATAATAGGACAAAATTTCTTTCTAACTTTTGATGAGTTAACGCTTCGACCCTATAAATGAAATCGTCTATTGACACCCCGGCTCCGGTGTACTTAATCTTCCATCCGTTCAGGATGTGCACTACCTTTTCCGGTCTTACTCCAATTTCGATAGCGGTAGCGTGAAAGGGAAGAACCCAAAATTGGCTGGCTTGGGTGCCTACTAGAAAAATGCTCGAAGTCACTACGCTGTCCTTCCCCTTCCTCCACTAACGCCGGCGACGTGGTATATCTCAACATTGGTATTGCTGTTTACCGTATTTGACATCGTTCTTTGAAAACATTTAGTTACTGCGAGCTGTATTGATTCGGCCATTTTTTTAGATAAAGCGGTGCTCCATAGCGAAGAGAATCATTGCCGTGGCTGCGGCGGATGGGTCGCTGTTGGAGCCACGTGTATTTCTTGGGGACGTGGTCCGTAAAGATACCAACATACGTCGGACGCGTTTTGGATTTTGACCGAGTCACCGACCCTTTTGTCTCTTTTACAGGTCTGCAATTGACTTGACATAACGGACAACATTCGCTCTTTTTAAAATGAGCATCGATGCACTTTTTATGAAACTCATGCTTACACACATTTCCTCTTCTTGCTCGATTTCGAGTTTGCATAATGGACAGACCATCTCTGAACTCCCTGCGACGGAGTGTCTGGCGATCGGTCTAAGCCCATTTTGCCAAAAAAAATCTAAATTACTATACTAAATTCCTAACGATATAACTCACGAACAGAATTCGTAACGATGTTCAGACTTGTAAATGTTCAGACTAAACTCGATGCTTGATGTTTTTTGTATTTCCCCTTAGTTTTCTCGGAAAATTTAAAATAATAGGCTACTAAAGTGGACTTCCTAATTTCCGGTGCTTCCTCTTAGTGTTCCTCTTAATGTCCCGATGCTTCCTCTGAAAACTACCCCTCTAAGGCGAAAATAAATTAAACCCCTTTTCTGGTTACAGTTCAAAAGTAGGCCAGCAGACCATCCTGGGATTGGTGCTTTCTGTTATTTCCTCCAGATGAGTTCTTCATACCTCACAGCCATTGGTAGGCAAAATGTTCCTTAACTTGAGCGTTAATGGGGCTCCGAAAAAAACCCTAATAATTATTACTGTAATGTGGAACAATGGGCTGCGACTTTGTGAGTCGATACTTGCAGGGTGTTTTTCTTGCTCGTATCGGAGGCAGCTCATGCTGCCCCTTTTATTAATAAATAGTCCGAATTGAGCGTGCTGTGACAAAAAGGAATGAGCAAAACAAAATCGGTAACTGCGCATAGATAATTCGATATCCGAAATGGTTGGAGAAATGGTTAGAGAGACTCATAGATGCGAACCCACGGCTGTTATTTTGGTCGCGATTTGCCCTCCCATCCTGTGATCACGCCCTTCGAGCTGGGCTCGGGTGACCCCTTTAATTTCTTCCTATGCGCACGGTTATATCACCAGAGTTCAGTTGGTTTTGGACTTTGAAATACATATTTGTATTGTTATACATTAACTCTAATTGGGTTTGTGATAACCAATCCAATTCCAAATTAATTTATCTCAGCTTTTCGTACTTCAATGTCTTATATTACCAATTCAATGTATCTTCTAGGGCACATAGGCCTTCATTTACGGCTATAACCCTGTTCAATTCACTATTGAGGGTATTCGATAATATAATTCGACTTCATTGATTCTTGTGATTTAATTTTTTTAAGAGTATATGCGCTCTAGCGGCGATAGATAGACGAAAGAATCAAGCGTTATTATATGGTTTAAAAATTAATCTTTCAAGAAACGCGAAGGAAAAGAATTTTACACAAAGGTTTAACCCTCACTGCTTTTTTCCACGACGAAAATCGATCTCCGGGAGGATTTAGCTGCAAAGAAAGTTGAGCGAGGCTTTCTCTCTGCTCTGAAGGTTTATTAATTGAAAATCCCTACCGTCTTTTTCAAGGCAACTGCACACGCTTAGTTCATATCCTCCTTCTGATATCAATTGGCTTTCCGAACTAACCGCGAAATTTTAAACAATTATATTATACCACCTCCATGTTCCACAGTTTTAGATGAGTCCTTGGGAGCAAATTATTTTCGAGATGATGTCGCTGGCCAAAGGATATTGGCCCCGGATGTCCTGAGCCAACTGCTGTAGCACTCTAATGGCCAGGAAGGGCGCACAGTTTACGCCGAAGGTGACTGTGTCGAGTTCATAGTCACAGAGCTCACCATTTTTGTTGCGGAATAAGATTCTCTGAAAGCGCGTGTGATCAGGATTGACCCGAATTTGCCGGTACGTCTTGGTGATGTCCGCATTGAACACATACTTAAAAAACCGCCATTTTAGAATCTGAATAGTCAGATCGGACTGTAGTACCGGCCCCGCATGAAGGATATCATTGAAGCTGTTCCCGTTTGATGAGGGATTAGAAGAGTTAAACACAACGCGAACCTTCGTCGTGGTGCTATCTGGTTTGAAGACCGCGTGATGAGGCAGATAAAAACTGCTGGAGTTGTTAGGAGAGACCTGGTGCATATGACCTAAATCTAAATACTCTTGAATGACTGATTCGTATTGCTCCTTCAATGGAAGATCTTTACCTAATCGAATTTCGTTTCGGAGAAACTGCGCCAGTGCGATGGGTCTGGAATGACCCAGTTTAATGTTCTCCGGCTCTTTAAACGGTAACGAAACAACATACCTTCCATCCTCGTTTCTTCTGGTAGATCGGATAAAGTTCTCCTCGCAAACCGAGGTGGATTCCTTTACCAGCTTCACAGGAACATCCTCCACCTCCCAAAATTTTTTGAAGATGCTGTCTAGCTTGGAATCGGTGACTGCTAATCGGGTTGAAAAGGATCAGATTCTGCTTGTGGGACTCGTTGTAATAGAACCGCAAAGAAGAGAGAACCTATGTTGAGTTGACACCGCTTACGGGGCTGAGCCGCAACTGAACGGTTGACTTCTGAAACTTGAGCTTGGATGGCCTCATAAGGCAACTTAATTAGGTTGAACAACCGTTCTGAGATAAAGGTTGCCTCGGAACCTGGATCGATGAGTGCCCGTGCTGAGTATCTGATGCCCAAATGGCAAACTTCTATTAACGCCGTACTCAGAAGGACCCCTTGCGTGTTAACGGGCGTGCAACGCCCCGTGCTGTGGGCACGTCTGCAACTCTGACCTTGCCGTCGGCGCCCGGACAGACTAATTGGATACGCCCAAGCCGCCACTCGTTGGCTTGCAAGCTCTCCTCCTTGATCACACCATGTCTCCCGCTTGGAGATCTCGCGTTGGGAATTTCCATTTGTTCCTTTTATGGAGCTCCTTCAGGTATTCCTCCTTCCAACGCACACAGAATTGCTGATGCAGGGCCTTCAACCTCCGCCACCGGTTGATGATGGAAATAGGATTTCCTTCAATCACAGGCTCCGATACCGCAAGAAGTGGTCCACCGATTAGAAAATGTCCGGGGCTAAGAGCCACAAGGTCAGTGGGATCTTCGGACATTGGCGAAATAGGCCTGGAGTTTGGACAGGCCTCGATTTTCGCAAGGAGGGTAGCCAGTTCTTCGAAAGTGTATTTCCCTGCGGCTGTGTACTTGTAGAAATGAGCCTTGAAGCTTTTCACACCCGCCTCCCAGAGCCCTCCCATATGAGGCGCGCCCAGAGGGTTGAAATGCCAGGCCAAGTTCTGCAGGCTATGTTTGGAGAGGATCAATGTTCTGGTTGACTCCATAAAGTCTCTGGATAAGGACGTTGAGGCTCCGACAAACGTTTTCCCGTTGTCAGAGTAGACATGCTGTGGACAGCCACTGCGAGCGGAAAACCGAGAGAACGCCGCTAAAAATCTCTCTGTCGTCAAGTCGGATGTCGCCTCGAGATGGATAGCCCTGGTACTAAAATAGACAAAAACGCAGACATATTCATTTGTGAATTTGCAGCCTCGACCGACATAACTTTTGATATCAAATGGTCCCGCGAAATCCATGCCCGTATGAGTGAATGGCCTGGAGAAAGTGGATCTCGCCCGGGGCAAATCCCCCATCAACTGCTTCTGCAGGTTCTTCTTGTGGATGACGCAAGCTCGGCACGAGTAAATTGTAAATTTCACCAACCTCTGAAGCTTAGGAATCCAGAATTTAGACCGAATCAGTCGCATCATTAACTGATTCCCCCTATGCAAGGTTATGCGATGGGTAAACAGAGCTTGTAGTTTTGCGAACCTACACCGTGCTGGGATGATGATAGGATGTTTCTCATCATAACTGAGCATATCAGATGCTTGTAAACGGCCGCTCGCCCTCAAGACCCCCATGCTGTCCAGGAAGGGGTTTAGGTTAGAAATCGTGCTTGAGGATGAAATTTGCTGCTTGTTACTTAAGGCCTTATATTCGACGGGAAACTCATTCTTTTGAGTGAACACGATTAACCGCTCTTGCATGTCGGACAATTCCGCTGAAGTGAGTGCTGACGAAGGGGGTATATCTTCCTTTCAGCACCTTTTCGCAAAACGGATTACGAATGCTAGAACCCGCAGCGCTCTGTCGAAGGTTGAAAAAAGCTCTAGGATATCCACTGCTGGCGGCACTGTGACACTGTGACATTTGATAGGCCGTTGCTCAATATCGGTTTCCGGATTATCCAATGGTTCACTCGGCCACTGCTCCTGCTTGAGTGGCAGCCAGTCCGGCCCGTGCCACCAAAGCGTGCTGTCCTTAAGCTCTTGGGGCGAGACGCCCCGGCTTGCTTGATCAGCTGGATTGTCTTCAGATCGTACATGTCCCCATTTGCTTTCGTTGGTGCGTTGTTCGATCTTTGCGACCCTGTTGGCCACGAATGTCGGTCAGGTGCATGCTGGCTTACCTAGCCATGCAAGAACTATGGTCGAGTCAGTCCAATAAAAAATCTCATAAGCTGTAGGAGGCAATTCGGAATCTACGGATGTAGCTAGCTCAGTGAGCAGCACTGCTCCGCACAACTCCAGTCGGGGGATTGACCTGACAGGTCACTTCCACTTGCGCAGTGGAAAACCTGCACTCTCGAGCGCCAGCCTAAGCTCTCTAATGGCTAAAACTGCCGACTGCTGAGTGTGAGCCCCTGCGAGCATATCGTCGACGTACATAAAGTTCGAGATGATGTCGCTGGCCAAAGGATATTGGCCCCGGATGTCCTGAGCCAACTGCTGTAGCACTCTAATGGCCAGGAAGGGCGCACAGTTTACGCCGAAGGTGACTGTGTCGGGTTCATAGTCACAGAGCTCACCATTTTTGTTGCGGAATAAGATTCTCTGAAAGCGCGTGTGATCAGGATTGACCCGACTTTGCCGGTACGTCTTGGTGATGTCCGCATTGAAAACATACTTAAAAAACCGCCATTTTAGAATCTGAATAGTCAGATCGGACTGTAGTACCGGCCCCGCATGAAGGATATCATTAAAGCTGTTCCCGTTTGATGAGGGATTAGAAGAGTTGAACACAACGCGAACCTTCGTCGTGGTGCTATCTGGTTTGAAGACCGCGTGTTGAGGCAGATAAAAACTGCTGGAGTTGTTAGGAGAGACCTGGTGCATATGACCTAAATCTAAATACTCTTGAATGACTGATTCGTATTGCTCCTTCAATGGAAGATCTTTACCTAATCGAATTTCGTTTCGGAGAAACTGCGCCAGTGCGATGGGTCTGGAATGACCCAGTTTAATGTTCTCCGGCTCTTTAAACGGTAACGAAACAACATACCTTCCATCCTCGTTTCTTCTGGTAAATCGGATAAAGTTCTCCTCGCAAACCGAGGTGGATTCCTTTACCAGCTTCACTGGAACATCCTCCACCTCCCAAAATTTTTTGAAGATGCTGTCTAGCTTGGAATCGGTGACTGCTAATCGGGTTGAAAAGGATCAGATTCTGCTTGTGGGACTCGTTGTAATAGAACCGCAAAGAAGAGAGAACCTATGTTGAGTTGACACCGCTTACGGGGCTGAGCCGCAACTGAACGGTTGACTTCTGAAACTTGAGCTTGGATGGCCTCATAAGGCAACTTAATTAGGTTCCCGTTTGATGAGGGATTAGAAGAGTTGAACACAACGCGAACCTTCGTCGTGGTGCTATCTGGTTTGAAGACCGCGTGTTGAGGCAGATAAAAACTGCTGGAGTTGTTAGGAGAGACCTGGTGCATATGACCTAAATCTAAATACTCTTGAATGACTGATTCGTATTGCTCCTTCAATGGAAGATCTTTACCTAATCGAATTTCGTTTCGGAGAAACTGCGCCAGTGCGATGGGTCTGGAATGACCCAGTTTAATGTTCTCCTGCTCTTTAAACGGTAACGAAACAACATACCTTCCATCCTCGTTTCTTCTGGTAGATCGGATAAAGTTCTCCTCGCAAACCGAGGTGGATTCCTTTACCAGCTTCACTGGAACATCCTCCACCTCCCAAAATTTTTTGAAGATGCTGTCTAGCTTGGAATCGGTGACTGCTAATCGGGTTGAAAAGGATCAGATTCTGCTTGTGGGACTCGTTGTAATAGGACCGCAAAGAATCCACCCGAATATGGTCTCCTGACCCAGAAGAGTTCCGCAAATACTGGACTGGGAGCCGCTGAGAACGATCGATGGCAGGATATCGGTACCAATAAGCACGTCAATCTGCGAGCTCCGGAAGAAACTGGGATCTGCTAGTTGCAACGGTGGAAGATCCTTTCATGAGTCCTCTGGTAGAGTGTAGGATGGGAGATTCTCAGCTAGCTGGGGTAACACATATGCACAGGCCTCAATCTGGATATGGGGCTTGACGGGAGAACCTATGTTGAGTTGACACCGCTTACGGGGCTGAGCCGCAACTGAACGGTTGACTTCTGAAACTTGAGCTTGGATGGCCTCATAAGGCAACTTAATTAGGTTGAACAACCGTTCTGAGATAAAGGTTGCCTCGGAACCTGGATCGATGAGTGCCCGTGCTGAGTATCTGATGCCCAAATGGCAAACTTCTATTAACGCCGTACTCAGGAGGACCCCTTGCGTGTTAACGGAAAGAAACGTTTGCACATTCGATTGACCGGTCGATGGAGTGGACTATATATGTTGCTGGACTGTTGTGGATGTTCGATCTTTCTCTTCGTAGCGGACGGTCGTGTTTTTGTTTTGCGCTCCGACTTTTGTGTTATTTTCTAAACTATCGGAGGAACTGCGCCAGTGCGATGGGTCTGGAATGACCCAGTTTAATGTTCTCCGGCTCTTTAAACGGTAACGAAACAACATACCTTCCATCCTCCTTTCTTCTGGTAGATCGGATAAAGTTCTCCTCGCAAACCGAGGTGGATTCCTTTACCAGCTTCACTGGAACATCCTCCACCTCCCAAAATTTTTTGAAGATGCTGTCTAGCTTGGAATCGGTGACTGCTAATCGGGTTGAAAAGGATCAGATTCTGCTTGTGGGACTCGTTGTAATAGGACCGCAAAGAAGAGAGAACCTATGTTGAGTTGACACCGCTTACGGGGCTGAGCCGCAACTGAACGGTTGACTTCTGAAACTTGAGCTTGGATGGCCTCATAAGGCAACTTAATTAGGTTGAACAACCGTTCTGAGATAAAGGTTGCCTCGGAACCTGGATCGATGAGTGCCCGTGCTGAGTATCTGATGCCCAAATGGCAAACTTCTATTAACGCCGTACTCAGGAGAACCCCTTGCGTGTTAACGGCAAGAAACGTTTGCACATTCGATTGACCGGTCGATGGAGTGGACTGTATATGTTGCTGGACTGTTGTGGATGTTCGATCTTTCTCTTCGTAGCGGACGGTCGTATTTTTGTTTTGCGCTCCGACTTTTGTGTTATTTTCTAAACCACCGGGGTTTCATCTTAACTTATAACCTAATATTTATAACGATATACCGTTTTGCTACCGCGCGTGCATGCACTTTTCTGTGTAGTTGATTTGCATAAATAATTACTTGTTAGTTTTGTGCTAAGACGGTTATCATATTTTATTTTTCCTCTTTGCTCTTTTACCGTTTTTTATTTTTCTCTCCCCCGCTCGAGTGTCGTTTGCTATTAGCTGCATCCAAGCTGCTCATAGCTCTCACCGCTCTTGTGATTTTCTGCTGCTCTAACTCTTGCGTTTTTTTTATCTCTCTCTGTATCTCTTTACTTTTTTGGTATTGACAGTGTGCACAGTGGTTCTAGGGTTTGTGAACATGTCCCAGAATATTGTCTGTGTTATTAAGAATTGCCAAAAAAATGTTTTGGCAGACCAGCCCAGTTTCCTATGCTGGCTTTGCGAGGCAGTTGTGCACACTAATTGCATCGAGATGACGGGTCGAATGGCTGACGCAGTGTCCAGCAAAAAGGGCCTGCGTTATTGCTGTGAGGCCTGTCGACCGGTTGAGAAGGAAATATCAGCCTTCATGCGTCAGACCAGGAGTGTATTTTCTGAGATCATGGCCACTTTTCGCAAGGCGAATGACCCGTTCTCCGCGCTGGACGCTCAATTTAATAGTATGAAGCTATTAAATGAGTCGCCGAAACGCAAAAAATCCGCTGCTAGTCGGCTGCAACTGTGTGAGTCACAGCAACCGATTTCCTGCCACTCTCCGTCGCCACAGCTCCTGGTCCCCTTTCCAATGGTTCTGAGATCAGGAACGATCAAAGATTCGGTAACCGAATCGGTCGTAGAGGTGTCGGAAGCCGCGCAGCCAGCAATCTCCGCGTCGTCCGTGGTGTCTGATGCGCAGCCCAATTCTTTGGCTCCGCAAATCACCGTAGAAAATTCTACCCAGGGTCCAACATTGCCCAGAATACCGGCCGTTGTTGGTAACAATTCCTTATATAAGACCCTAACAGCAGTCCCACCTTCGAAAACTATATTTGTTTCGAGGCTTGCCCCTGATCTCGCATCGGAAGATGTTCTAGCCTATATTCAAAGCAAAACCCAAGCTGGCAATATCAAGGTGGAAACTGCCCAAGCCGTCACAACCCTCAGTGTCCACTCCAGCACCTTCTGTCCCAAAAAACTAACCTCTTTCCTACTACTTTCCTATCAGAATACTAGGGGCTTACGCAGTAAGCTCTCTAGATTATATTCAGATAGCCTTTCTTTCGCATCCCAGGTGATTGTATTTACAGAAACCTGGTTGAAGCCGGAGATCCTCTGCTCCGAAATTCTTCCATGTAAGTACACTATTTACAGATTAGACCGTCTTCTCCAGCGTGGTGGCGGAGTTTTAATTGCCGTTGACTCCAGCCTCATCTCGGAACGGGTGGTATCTAATGACTTTTTGGACATCGAATTTATCTGCGTTAAACTATCTTTCACAGGTAGTTGCATTTATGTAACCTGCTCTTACATCCCTCCATCTTCGGAAGAGCCAATTTATTGGAAACACCTTTCGGCAATTCGGGCAGTTTCCAATAGGCTTTCTGATAGGGACCAATTAGTGGCTTTGGGTGACTTCAACATACCCGGAGCTCACTGGTCTTCTGATGGGGTGTCTAATATTCTTCACACTGCGGCACAGCATGACCTCCTAAATAGCTTGCTTGATTTATCCTTATCGCAAGTTAACCATATTTTTAATTCTTTAAACCGCCTACTTGATCTATGCTTTGTCTTTGATCCTGCAGGTGTAAACCTAATTAGAATTTGATTGGTCTAATCTTTACACGAGCTCTGACATGGCATCCGCCGTTGACATTTTTTACAATGCCATGAACTCATTTTTCTCTTTATGTGTTCCTATAAGCACCCGTCGTTCTCTAATAAACCACTTTGGTTTAACAAGGAGCTGACGCGTCTAAAAAACGTAAAATCTAGGCTTTATAATAAATATAAACTCACTGGTTCAAAAACGGCTTTCTCATCTTATCTTAGTGCTCGATCTAACTTTACCGTGCTTAACGCTCAGTGTTATAAAAATTATTTGACTCGTTGTAAGGTCCAGTTCACGAAGGACCCTAAACAGTTTTATAACTTTGTTAACTCTAAACGTAAACCCACGTTATATCCTCCCTCGCAGTCTTTTAAGAATACTACAGTAAATTCTGATCAAGCAATTGCTAATCTCTTTGCTGAGTTTTTTAAAACGACATATTCGCCCTCAACATCTTCAGATCATACATTTTCTACAGCTATGCCCAGTTCGTCCTTAATCTTCAGTCCTATTTTAAACGAAAGCTCACTTATTCTTGATCTTCAACGTGTTAAGCCAGTTTATTCGCCAGGTCCCGATGGTATACCTGGCTCTGTGCTTAGGTATTGCTCTGAGGCGCTGTGTAACCCCCTTCTTAAATTGTTTACCTTATCTTTAGAATCCTCAGAATTTCCCCTTATTTGGAGGGAATCATTTGTTATTCCTCTCCACAAAAAAGGTAGCAAATCGGATGCCAGTAACTATAGGGGTATCTCTAAGTTATCGGCTATCCCCAAACTTTTCGAGAATGTAATCACTCCTCACTTGCAACATCTATGCAGATCCGCCATTTCTTCGTGCCAGCATGGTTTTATGAGGCGAAGATCAACCACGACCAATCTTCTGGAACTTACCTCTTTCGTTACTAGGGGCTTCCAACAAAACTTTCAAACCGATGTTATTTACACGGACTTTAGTAGAGCTTTCGACTCGGTTAATCATTCTCTTCTGGTTAGGAAACTCGATTCAATGGGGTTTCCTAGTGATCTTCTTAAATGGATTTCGAGTTATCTAAGTGATAGGACCCAAAAGGGTCTGCTCAGAAACGTTCAATCCAATAGCCTTAGGGTCACATCTGGCGTCCCACAGGGTAGCCACCTTGGACCACTTCTATTCACATTGTTTATCAATGATTTGCCGCAGGTTCTAACCAATTCCAGAGTACTTAAGTACGCTGATGACGTTAAACTCTGCTTGCAGTATAGGGACATTTCTTGCCAATCTGACCTACAATCGGATCTTGATAACTTCCAAGCATGGTGTCATGCTAACGATTTACATCTCAACAGCTCAAAATGCAAACTGATGACATTTTCACGTGTTACTCCCCTGCTTGCAACCTATATGCTTAACGACTGCTCTTTGGAAAGAATTTTTATTGTTGATGATCTGGGTGTCCGCCTGTATCCTAAACTTTCGTTCTCTGAACATATTTCTTGTATGGTTAACAAAGCCAGAGACATGCTGGGATTCATTAAAAGGTGAGCGAAGGAATTCGATTCTCCTTATGTAACGAAGACTCTCTTTACTTCGTTAGTTCGTTCTATATTGGAGTATGGTTCGTGCGTCTGGAGTCCTCAATTTGGAGTCCACAGTAGCCGCATTGAATCTGTCCAAAAAAACTTTTTGCCCTTCGTGGCCTACCCTGGGATGCCAACCTTAAATTACCGTCTTACGCTAGTAGACTTCTCCTACTTAATCTACCTTCTTTAGCTAACCGTAGGACGATGCTTGGCGTCGTCTTTTTACATAAACTTATTCACGGTGATGTGGAGAGCCCCTACCTTCTAGGCCAGCTCAATTTCCATGTTCCCCGTCTTTCTTCTAGAACTTTTATACCACTAGTAGTTAACCACTGTAGGCGTGAGTTTGAAGTACATGAGCCCTTTAGGGTTTTATGTACTGATTACAATCGTCTTTTTAGTAGCATTGAAGGCATTGAAAGCCTTCAAAAACTAAAAACTGTATTGCTTGTAGTACTATCCCGTAGTGTATCCTAATTTTTCCTCGTTCTATTCAATTTTTTTTTCTCTCGCGTCTGTCCAGTACGCGTTTCATGCCGCACGTCACACGGCTGCGCCCCTCGGTCGGTTGGGCGGGAGGTGGGCGTGGGAACCCGGCGCGAAAAAAAAAAAAAATGCCTGGGACTGTTGGTCAGGTATAACCACTGACTGGACTGGCGGAGTGCCGCTGCGATGCAGGAGTGTATTGTGACGTCCACTACACGTATAGCAATTATGCGTGCTGTTGCAGTCCCTGAGCAGATGCGTTCTTGCGAAACAGTTTAAGCACAACTTCTGCTGTTTTACATGCTTCTCCCGATCTGCGACTGACATTCGTAAGAAAAGAGGACACACTCGGATTGGATGATTCGCTTGTGCACACAGTTTACAGGATTGTGGATTTACCGTAACTCTGTTTTCAAAGGTCTGGATTGACCGCGAGCTATTGTCAGCCCTCAATGCCCTGGATGGGGCATTCACGTTTGGCTTAAACTTTTCAATCGCTTCAAGCGTTCGATGACGATCCTGTAAGAAAGCCTGGAATTCGGACCAGGGTGGAATATCAGACTTGCTGAGAAGGGACTGTTCCCATAAAGACAAAGTTAATTTTGGCAATTTGGAAGAGCAGAGAAAAACGAGCAGGCAATCCCAATTAGTAGTTTCTATCTTTGCTATTTGCAAGGCCGTTAAACACCCTTGGATAGGGCTCTCTAAATGCTTCAAGGATTGGCCGCATTCCTGGGTAACAGAAGGTAAATTGAACAAAATCTTCAATTGGCTGTTGACCAGCAGCCTCTTATTCTCGAACCGATTCTGCAAGTTTCTCCACGCTGATTCAAACCCATCATTGGTTAACGGAGATAAGGCAACAATGGATTTGGCCTCGCCGCTAGTTTTTGCATTGAGATGAAACAGTTTTTCGACTTCTGAAAGCCGAGGATTGCGTATATAGATGGCTGAAAAAAGGTCCCGAAATATGGGCCATTGAACATAGTCACCATTGAAAACTTCACACTCGACTGGAGGTAAGCGACATCCGACCTGATACGGCGTCAGATTGGAGGACTGAACCGACTGTTGCGCTCTTGACTCTTCAATGATCTCATTGAGGCTTCCTGCGCACCGCTCGTAAACGGTATGACAGAAGTCATACTTGGATTGCATGACTGTTATTGTGTCCTTGCAGTTTAAACTGGCCAGAACTTCGGAGCACGTCTCGTATTCCTTTTTCACCTTGTCCCAGATCTGCTCGAGTCGAACCCTACTCGTGCGGATGGACGGACTTTTGTCAGCCGGGGTGTTGGTTCTTGCTTCGAACTGACCCATCCTATCGGTTATGGTCATGAATTTTATCAAGGCCTTGTCTCCCTCGGTTTGAGCCATTCTTCCAGTTGCTTTAGTGACGTGGGGAGACACGACTGATTTTGCGGCTTTTGTGGATGGTGCAGACGGTGGAACTTCGCGCGACGTGCTCGTAGATTTAAGTGGAGTGGTGGTTGTCAATGGGCTTTTGCTCCGAGAGGGATTTTCGCTTTCGGAAAGCGCAGAGGATTCACTCGTTGCCCTGACTCTGTGAGACGCCTCCGCCTCAGAAACTGTCAGAAGGGATTTTGGTTCCTCACCGTCGCCGATTGGCATGTCAAACTCTTGTTGGGGCCGCTGGATAAGCGCAAGAAAAACAGAGTTAATCGAAAATTTATGTTTATCGATTTGGAAGTGCAGGGACGCTGGATAAGCATAATAAACAAATAATAATCGACAAGGCTGTTATTGTTTCGAAAAAGTATGAGGGCGCTGGATAACGCGTAGAAGATATTAATCGAAGAAAAGCTATCGGTTTCAAATCAATACGGGGGCCCGGGATGACGCGTAGGCTGTGCTCGATTTGAAAGATATGGGGGCGCTGGATAACGCGTTTAAGGAATTAAAATAAATGAATCGTCGAAAAAAAGTTTTTATAGATATGGGTACGAAAAAGGGGAAAAAATGTGTAGAATTATTTATTCGGGGACAAATAAAAGTTTGTCGAAAATACTGTGGTCTGGAAAGCGAAAAAAAAGGATTAATCGAAAATTGATGTTTATCGTTTTGGAAGAAATGCTTGATCGCTGGATAAAGCGTACTACAAAATAATCGGAAACGATGTCCACGATTTGGAAAATATAGGGGCGCTGGATATCGCGTAGGAGAAATTAGTACACAATTGAAAAAAAAAACCCAAAACAAAAATCAAGAAAAATATAAACAAGCACCAAAGTGTGAACGGGTCGTTAACAGACTGAGCCGCGCATATGCATATGCATCTATGCAGAATAAACAAACAAAAAAATATTAAACGCTGATTTTTTTTGTAATTTTGTTTGTTTCACTTTGTTTGTGTTAAGATGCGGCGAAACTGTTAGCTGTCGATTTTCAATTGCCGGTCCAGCAATTTCTATGGATATGTGCATATATGTATTTACTATATGTATATGCACGTATGATCGGCCAGCTAGAGGAGGGAGTTAACTTTATTTATTTTTTTTTTCTTTTGTTATTGCGAAGTGAAACACCTGGATGGAAAATATACACATATATTTGTTATAGATGGGGTGCGCCTTTTTATTTTTCTTTTAAATGCCGCCGATATGTATGTTCATACATCGGCAATGTACATATACGTGTATGCAAATTGTGTATGTACCCTGCAGTACCACTTGTCATCAATAGGCCTTTGTAATCAACAATTCATCAACGTGCCGACTGCGACGTCGGCAGAATCGACACTTTCAATCGGCAATCGTGTCGAAGCCGACTCTCTCGCGCTCTCATTTCCTCTCTGTTTATGAATTGTTGATGAAAAATTTTACATGCACTCTCGCTCTCTCAGTAATATAAGCGGGGTGGGTTCTTTAGTTGCGTTTTAGCTTCTGAATAAGCGAAAGTGAAAGTTAAAGTTAAATTGTTTAAAAATTCAATTTTTAGTTTAAAATTTTGTAGCAATTGTGTTAGTGTTAGTGCAATTATATGGAAAACAATGGAATTATATTAAATACAGTGCGATTATATAAAAATATGTGAAATTATATAGAAATTAACATGTCATCAACATTTAATAAACATTTCATCAACAATTCATCAACAATTCATCAACTTTTCATCAACATGTCATCAACTTTTCATCAACAATTCATCGATTAATTGTTCATGAAATGTTGTTGATGACAGCCTAGGAGATGCCCATGTTAAATTCATCAACAATTTATATGGCAATTCATCGATGATTCATCAACAACACCCCTTCTGCTGTTGAAGAATTGTTGATTAAACGTTGATGACTGGTACTGCAGGGTACGTACATATGTTCACTAAGGGAATCGGTGTGGATGTATGGCTTTTTATGAATAAAAAACCTGGATGTAAGCCTTCTTGGATATTGGCCATGTAAATACATGCATACGTACATATACTACTGCAGAGGAGGCCACAAGTTGGAAGTGTTGTTTTAAATAAATTGGATGCAGCAATATATCTACATATATATGCATGTATGTACATACATATATGGTGGGAATTTCGGCACCGTACTTATCTTGGCAAAAAAACTCTGGAATATCTCGGGCGAAGGACCAAAAATGATTCTGTCGGGGGCCTGGCAGTTGCGGTCCCAAATTTCCCAGGAAAAGTTATCCAACAAATACAGAGGTGGTGTGGATGGTGGCTTCGTAGCTTTTATTATTTCGAGTGAAAAGAAAAAAAAAACCAAGGGTGGTGGCAAGATGGCGACAGGTACATTTTCCTTAGAGATGCCCCCCCCGGCGATATTGCCCCTCTGTTCAGCATGAACAAGGGCTAAACCAATCGGTTTCGGCAGAGTCAACGAGACTCTGCCAGTTTGCAATCCGCTCCCCTACTAAGCCGGGTCTACAATTAGATACCGCAGCCTACGTCCTTCCGGAATTAGCGGGCAAACTGCCTTCCCATCCAGTTTCCAGGAAGTCTTTACAAAACCTGCCCAATCTCCAATGGGCAGACCCAAATTTCTTTGAAATCGATATACTGATCGGAGCTGATATTCTACCGTCGGTGATGATGCAGGGCACTAGGAGAAACATTTGTGGCTCACTCCTAGGCCAAGAGACCATCAGCGGGTGGGTACTTACCGGGCCGATTTACTAAGGCCAACAGAGTCGCATCCTTCACAACTCAAGTACACCACAAAACAGAAGATTTCTTAGACTCGCTTCTCAGCAAGTTCTGGGAGGTGGAGGATCTACCATTCCAGATGATAAGAGTCAGATTCCTATTGCGAAAGGAACTTCCTCCAGACTACCAAGAGAGACGCAAGCGGGAGGTACGTGGTTACGCTCCCATTCTGTGACCCCGAAAACTCGGGGTCCGATTTAGGATATTCAAGGTAGATTGCGTTTCAGTTTCTTCGAAACGAGAATCGTTGAAAAAAAGACTTTCCTTTAAAAGAGCAATATGACAGCGTGATTCAGGAGTATCTGTATTTGGGTCATATGAACGAAGTTCCATCGACTCATAGTTCCCCAATGTACTATCTTCCACATCACGCGGTAATCAAGCTCGAAAGTACCACGACAAAACTTCGCGTTGTATTTAACGCCTCCAGTCCATCTGCGAATAGAACCAGCTTAAATAATATTCTTCATGCTGGTCCAGTACTGCAATCCGATCTGACCATTCGATTCTGAAGTGGCGATATTTCCAATACGTGTTCAGCGCGGACATCACAAAGATGTACCGTCAGATCTGGGTCGATCCGAAGAATACACCCTTTCAAAGAATCCTGTTCCGAAATAAAGAGGGTGATATCCGAGACTTTGAATTGAAAACAGTTACTTTCAGGGTCAACTGTGCGCCTTTCCTCGCTATTCGAGTGCTGCAGCAGCTAGCAGAGGATGTCCAAGGGGCGTTTACAAGAGCCAGCCACATTCTTCAACAACATATGTACGTCGATGACGTTCTGGCAGGGGCCAATTCCATAACTGGGGCCCATAGAGTTACAAGCAGCTCTTAGCTCAGCTGTTTTCCCTTTGAGAAAGTAGACTTCTAACCACACGAGCATACTAAAGAATATTCCAGCCAACCACCTCCTTCATAGCGAGTTCCTCGATATCGATACCGAAAGCACTGCCAAAACGCTCGGAATTCGATGGAGGGCTAAGTCCGACGAATTGTACTTCGTGCCGCCAGAAATAGTGGTGGAACCCTCCTTAACAAAGCGTGAGGTGTTTTCCTAAATCGCGAGGCTGTTTGATCCAGCCGGAAGGCTCGCTCCGTTTAAAATACGTTCCAAAATGTTCAAACAGGAGATTTGGCTACAAGATTTAAGCTGGGATGATAAGCTTCCCAGCAAAATGGGTCTGTTTTCAGCCTGAAATCAAAGAGGCGTATCATAGATTCTGCGATGCGTCCCAAAATGCATTTGGAGCGGCGATCTACGTGCGTGTCGAGGTTGGCCAGGAAATCCTTTCTAACCTCCTCACATCCAAGCCACGAGTCGCTCCTAGCGAGCCTAGAACTATAAGGCGCCGTGCTGTTAGCCGAAATGGTGACAGCTCTTCTTCCCCATATGCCTACACCAAGTTCCGACAAACGCTGTTGGACCGATTCGACAATCGTTCTGGCCTGGTTACGGAAGCCGGCGTGCAACTGGACCACATTTGTAGCCAACAGAGTGGCCAAGGTCACCCAGGCGGTACCAGTCGACTGCTGGACACACGTTCGGTCCGAATAAAATTCCGCCGATTTAGCTATTTGAGGCGTGTCCCCACTCGAGTTAGCGGATGGTTAACTTTGGTGGCACGGACCAGAGTGGCTGCAAGGGCCACAAGAGCTGTGGCCAGCGCAAAGCGATGTGTCGCCGAACACAGAGCCCGAGCAGCGCGCGGAGAAAGTGCATTTCAGCCAAAGCCCCTCCGACGAATTTCTAGATCGATTCTCTAAGCTGGACAAAGCACTGCGAGTCCTGGTGTATGTTCGACGGTTCATTAGTCGCTGCCGTAAGGGCGCGATCCCCTCCACTTTACGACCCACGAGTGAAGAAGTCCGAGAGGCAGAACGCGCGCTGATTTCCATGGCGCAGCGTCGAGCATACGGCCAAGAACTGAAGCACTTGGCGGAGAAGAAGCCCCTTTCGGGGGCAAGTCCAATATTGAATTTATTTCCGTTCACGGACCAACACGGCCTCCTAAGGGCGTGTGGTCGCGTCACAGCTTCTAAAGCCCTCCAGTATGATGAACGGCATCCAATAATTCTGCCCTACGGCTGCAGACTGTCTCGCTTTCTCATCCAATTCACCCACCAGATTACTCTTCATGGCGGTAGTCAGTTGATCGTACGCCTGATCCGATCAAAGTATTGGATTCCTAAAATCAAGAATCTGGTCAAGGCAGTGGTAAAACCGTTTAAGATCTGCATGATTTACAAGAAGAGACTGCAAACTCAGCTGATGGGCGATCTTCTAAAGGACAGAGTCTCCTTCTCGAGGGCCTTTACATATACGGGCATTGATTATGCCGAGCCGTTCGAGATTAAAAACAATACCGGGAGAGCGTGTCTCATTACCAAGGGATATGTATGTGTATTTGTGTGTTTTTCCACGAAGGCTGTCCATTTAGAGCCGACATCCGATCTCACCGCCGAAAAGTTCCTAGCAGCCCTTGCTCGTTTCGTAGCTAGGCGCGGGTGCCCTCAGCGAATTTATTCTGATAATGGCAAGACATTTGTGGGGGCAGCTTCTCTACTTTCTCGGGACTTTCTTCATTCCGTCAAAGAGTCCGTGACTAATGTATACCGCCATCAGGGACTTGAATGGCGTTTCATCCCGCCCGGGGCTCCACATATGGGGGGTCTGTGGGAAGCAGGGGTGAAAAGGTTTAAAACTCTTTTCAACAAAGCTACGGCTACCCGCAAGTATACCTTGCGACGCTTCTAGCCAAGATCGAAGCTTTCCTCAACTCCAGACCCCTCTCCCTGATGTCTGAAGATCCCTCCGATCTGCTAGCCCTGTGCATAAAGGTATCCTTCTCCCTATGGAGAGCAAGGAACCGGCTACTTCCAGCCATTAACCTATTTACGTCTGCGAGGTCCTGTACTAAGTCATTTTTTCTTCCGTTTTCCTCGCAGAAAAACTTTAGCATAATGGTGCCGCATCCTCGTACCGTCCAGAATTTGGATAGCAGACGTACTCGAGGTATTCAATTCTACCGCTGCCGAGTCTGCCGAGGCATCCATCCTTTTCGGAAGTGCAAGAGGTTCCATAAACTGAGCGCTGAAAGGCGCCTTCGGGCGGTACTTATTAATAAGTACTGCTCGAACTGCCTCGCTCACGAGCATTCAGGAGGGACCTGCCGCAGCACCGCTCGGCAGCCCGTCTCCAGGGATCCTGCTCGTCCGGCGGCTCGCACTCCATCTCCGACCGTGGCTGCCTATCTGCACCAGAAGGTGGTGCATATTCCGTTGGCTCTCCCGCTCCGGCAAAATCCACCAATCCGCGGTCCCGGTTCCCTCTTAGTTATAAGTTAGTCTAAAATTTGAAGTTGTGCAAATAAACCGTGTGTGAAGTCGATCTCGCCGCTCTACTAGATTTTTGGACTTGGGATTTATTCGATCCCCCAGCAGCACCCACTAACAACCCAAAGCCCTTTTCTACGGCCACAACGACATCCCCACGACAGCCGACCTTAACTTGGAAGAAGCCGCCCTCTCCACTTCAATTGATTCCTCATCGTTTCGCGTCTTAAAATCATTCAAAACAAAAAACATTAAAAAATTTTATCGCTGCAAATGCCCTTGCGCGCCACGGGTACCCCCGAAGCGTTTCACCCATATTTCGTGTTTTTTGAGCTTTTGCTGCCAAAGGTGGAGTCGCAGCTCAACGCAGCTCTAAACGGATTCTGGTTTAAGAAAGAAAAACGAAACTGATGTGTTAGATATAGTTAGTGTAGTATTGGGCTTTGGTGTGCTTCAGAAGTTATAGACTACTTTTGGCAGAAAAAAGTGTTAAAAATGGACACCTGGCAGGTAACGATTTACCTATATAAGCCTAACCCAAACTGTTGTTTTTTTTTTTTTTTGTTTAATTTATAGTTTATGAATGTTTTTAAAATTTATATAGACTTTAGGCCGAAGGACATTGTATCCAGCGCCTTATAATTCATTAACTTTAGTATTTAATACTAGATTTAATTTGTTAAAATAAAAATAAAATAAAAAAAAAAATTTATAACCAAAATCATTCAGCTTGATTTCATAGTTTTTGTGTAATATTACCTAAAAGTCAACCAAGTGCACTTATTGTTTTGTGTGTTGCAAAACGGAAATCTTTTTGAGCTTTGAATGCTCGTAACTTCTACATAATAATAATAATTTGTACAAAATCTCCGGAAATTCTATTGCCAACGGATTTGGAATCGTTTGAAATTCTCAGTCCATTACGTATAGTTTAAGGGAGGGTACGGTTAATTCGGTGAAAACTGGCTGTTTTTCAAAAAAAATTTGTGGCGAAACGGATAATTCTAGCGTGATAATTTAAAAACTATAAAATAACACAATATTTCAAAAATTTTATTCGTATGTATCTATTAAGAACGATTTTTGACAAAAAAAAAAAGATAAAATGTTTAAGAAAAAATGCAATAGAAATAAAATAAAAAAAAAGTCAGGTGAGTCCTGTATAATTAGTTTAGCTATATTTGTGCAAATTTCAAGTCGATCGGTCCCGTAAATTTTGCGTAATGGTGTACACCGATTCGCAAAATGTCATTTATCAGGAGAGCGCTTCAAAGTTTTTTAAGCACATGCAGTGCACACTAAGCGACTTCCATTCAATGAACTATAACTTTTTTAATTTGTATATGATCGAAGTGAAACTTTACCCCATTATTCTTAACATATTTTTCAATTGTAAAAGAAAAAATAAAAAAAATCTTCGGAAAAAAATAAAAATTAAATACCTTACCGCCCTTAAAATGTTTTTGCGACTATGACTTTTTTAATTTTCGCAACGCTTTTTGTTCGAGAGGCGCCACTTTGCGCCGTTAGTGGGAGCAGTTGAAAAACACACTTACATAATCGAGTGGTGGGTAGGAGCGGCAGCGACTCCGCGGGGGACACGGATCGTGAACTTGACGAAACGGGAGGAAATAAAAAGGTTGCTAGGAGATTGCCGCGATGTATCAGAGTATGATGACGGAGTGAGCACTTGTGCAATCACGATACTGATGGTGCTCGTGCGAGACAATTTAAGCACAGTTGTTCCCCTCGGACATTCGATCGCTCATCGACATGCATTTCGAGGAATCGCGGACACAAACGGAGTGGGTGGTTTTCCCTGGAACACAGCAGTTGCTGGAGCCACCAGTGCTTTGTAAGAATGGAGCCTGCCCACAGGTGGGGGGCATTTGACGATCTTAGCGGAAGGGTTTTGGAGCCACTAGGCCTCACGTCGTCGATTGGCCAACTCCTTCCAGGCTGGAATTTCGGCCTTATTTTGTATTTACTGCTCCCACATAGAATGCGTGATTTTAGGGAGTTTTGAGGAAACCATAAAGACCAGGAGACAGTCTCAAGCTTCAACTTGCATAGAGGACATATCTAGGGCTGTCAGACAACTTTGAATGGTGCCTTCAGCGCGACTCCGGACTCTCAAGGGACAGCCTGGACGCTGACCAGGATCTTCAATTGGCTGTTGACAAATAGCCGCCTGTTCTGAAAACGTTCAGTGAGGCTTTGCCACGCCGAGACGAACTCTTTGTGGGTAAGCGGCGCCTAGGACACAAATAGCTTCTTTACCAGAGTGAGCCGCGAGCTATGGATGTAAATCGTAGTGAACAAGTCTCTGAAGGTAGGCCACCGAAGATAATCACCCCGAAGAACCTCGGTGTCCACTGGCGGTAACCGGCAACCTATAGACGGGGGCGTATGGACAGTGGAAGCCTGAGTAGACTGGGAGACGCTTTTTCAATTTTTTCCTGAAGCTGGGCAACACACCTCGAAAAGACGGAGTCGGACACGGATAGGAAATCAGAGCAGCTCTCATAGCTCTTTTCGGGGATCGTATCGACGGACTCGTCGCTCCTCGCCCTTGGAATGGCGCTGGTTGCCTTCGGTTTTAAAAGAGGCGTCCGCGCAGATGTGGCTTCTTGTCGCCTAGCGGGGGCATTCTCAGAATAGAATTCTGCTGGTCAAAGCAGAAGAAGCGGAAGGACGAGGTCGGTGGGACGCATGTATTCGGGATCCGCGGCTCTGAGCCCGCCGACGCCGGAAGGAAAGTCGATTGCGGCTCGATTCGTGTGGCAAAATTCGTATGCACAGTGGTTGCGCTTGTACGGAGCCGCGGCCATAAATACTTCCCGTTGAGATATCGATATGCAATCTTAAAAAAATATTTTAAACATATAGCCAAAAAATTGGCATCATCGGACGAATATATATATATAAGCCTTATGCCTTACTATCACCGTAGTAAGACATAAGGCGTGCAAAAATACCTTCAGTAGTGTTGAAGCGCTAAAATGTTATTATCGGCATCAAAGATGTTTACTATGTTTTAATTATTTTAAGTATACACTTTTAAAAGTGCAATTCCTCTATCTTTTAGCCCCATTACTTGTAATTGTTTCTTCTATCAAACTAATTACATTACGAGTTCTTTCTGCCTTCGTACCCTCTTCGGTGCACCAAAGGTCAAATATGTAAATGAACGAAAAAACGCAGTTATAAGAAGCGCCAGTAGAAAATGATCAAATTCAATTGGGAAATCAAAATAAACAACATTATCTACTGACAGAAAAAACAAAAAAAAAACGAATACGAATGACCACAAGCACAGAAGAAAGGCCACAAAAACAATGTAAAATCAGCAGATTACACCGAAAATTGGTCCCTGAAAACAGTAAGAGTGTATTATTGAATACAGACAAATTAGCAAATATCAGCAGCTACATTCTATATTTGTATTACTTTGAAACATTAACTAATACACTGATATGACTCATAAAAGAAGAATCGGGGGGTAACATAGATAAAAGTCTACTTATACCTGAAAAATTACGTTCACATAGTACACAAAAAAGGGATAATCACTCAAAAATACACAAAACAAGAAAGGAAGCTAACTTCGGCTCACCGAAGTTTGTATACCCTTGCAGAATTTAAACAAAGAATTAAAACCGGAAATACGAAATCAGTCAAATTATTTTCACATAAGCAGTTTATTAAAGTAAATACCTAAAACTTTAAAATTAATTTTAAATTATTAAAATCGGAGCTCTCTAGCAAACGTTTGACCACTTTGAAATGCAGTTTTGTTGTGACAAAAAGCAAACAAACCTCCGCTGCGTTGCAAAAAATTAACAGTTGGTCTTTCTTTTTTTGAATATCTAATTAGATTTCGAGTCAAAACGATTTTACCATACATTAATTTAGACATTTTAGAAATAATTTGCTACAAGTACAGTGGTAAGTCTAAAACAATGTCTTCCGATATCGTGTGCTACTCCAAAACCTGTAAAAAGGCAGTTTGGTTAAGTGATCTTACCATGGCTGCTGGCTGTGCGACAACATTTTGCACGCAAAGAGCATTGGGGTTGCCGGACGGACTGTTGATGAAGTGAGAAAAAACATCGGCTTGCGATACTGCTGAGATGCCTGTCGTGACGTTGAAAGGGAAATGATGTCTTTCATGCGGCAAACCAAGGGCGGTTGTAAGGAGTTGTTATCGAGATTCAACAAAACTCATAACATCTTCTTAGCGCTTGATAAACAATTTAATAGCCTTACGGTATTAAATGAGTCTCCAAGGCGCAAAAAAACTGCAAGTGGAGTGCAGCATTGCGACGGATCCCAACAACCTCCGGCGGGCTCTCAACAGCAGCCGGCTTTGACACAGCCCTCAACCTCAGAATCAAATCCCTGAATTCTGAGGTCAAGTGTTAAGAAAAAGGCGGTATCCGAAGGTGCTGTGGGACTAAACGTTCCACCACTAATTTCATTTTCGTCTCCTATGGGAGCACAAATTTTGACACCCCATAGCCCCGTAAATTTATCCCCTCAGGAACTACCGGCCAATATGGGCACTCCAGGCACTCAGTCTGTCTCACCTCAAGCCCTCTACCTACGAAACAGATATTTGTTTCGCGACTCTCCCCTGCTCAAAAATCTGAGTATGTCATTGCCTTTATACGAGGCAAAGTCAGAGCTGAAAATTAAAATTACAGGTGGAAAAATTCAAATTTTCTTACGCTAGGGATATTTATATACTCCACTTCCACTGACCTAAATCAGACGTATTTTTATAGCTTGCCCAGATCAAACTTAATTTTCAGTCCATGTTTAATCGAAAGCTGTCTCCTTTTAGATCTTCATCTTGTGAAGCTAGTTTATCTGCCAGGTCCCGACGGAATACCGGGCTGTGTGCTTAGGTATTGTGCCGATGCCCTGCGCTCGTCCCTCCTAAAATTGTTTACCTTATCCTTAGAAATCGCGCACTTTCCCCTTATTTGGAAGTACTCATTCGTTATTCCTCTCCACAAAAAAAGTAGAAAATCGGAGGCCAATAACTATAGAGGAATCTCTAAGCTTTCGGCCATCCCTAAACTTTTTGAGAACATTATTACTCCACATTTGCAGCACCTTTGTAGATCAGTAATTTTTCCATGTCAGCATGGATTTGTTAAGCGAAGATCAACAACTACAAAACTTCTGGAGCTCACTTCCTTCATTATAAGGGGTTTCCAGAATAACCTTCAAACGGATGTAATTTATACTGACTTCCGTAAAGCATTTGATTCCGTTAATCATTCACTTCTCCTCAGGAAACTCGACTTAATGGGTTTTCCAATTGATCTTCTTAGGTGGATCTCTAGTTATCTAACTGGCAGGACGCAAAAAGTCCTCTTTAAAAATAATTAATCTAATGTTCTCCGAGTCACCTGAGGTGTCCCGCAAGGGAGCCACCTGGGTCCCTTGTTGTTTACATTATTTGTTAATGATCTGCTCGAAGTTTTGACAAATTCTAGAGTACTCATATACGTTGATGATGTCAAGCTTTGTGTGCAATACAAGGACGTCGCTTACCAGTCTGATTTACAAACAGATCTTAAAAGCTTTCAAACCTGGTGAGGCATTAAGCTAATGACTTTCTCTCGAGTCGTTCCTAAGCTTGCAATTTACACGCTTAACTGCTGCTCTTTGGAAAAAATTAACTCAGTTGATGACTTGGGTGTCCGCCTGGATCCCAAACTTGACTTTATCGATCATATTTCGGGCATGGTGAATAAAGCCAGGGGTATGCTGGGATTTATTAAACGGTGGTCGAAAGAATTCGATGACCCCTATGTAACAAAAACTAGTTCGCTAGTTTTTCCTTAGTTTCACTAGTTCGTCCTTAGATTATGGATCTTGCATTTGGAGCCCCCAGTATGGGGTCCACAGTAAACGCATTGAATCGGTTCAAAAGAACGTATTGCTTTCGCTTTACGCGGATTAAACTGAGATGCTGAACAGAGATTACCCTCCTATTATAGTAGACTTCTCCTAATTAACTTACCCTCCTTAGCCAATCGTAGAACTATGCTAGGCATTACCGTTATTTATAAAGGTATTTGGTGGCTGTAGAAATCCCAAGTCCCGAAATAAAGAGGGGCGGCGAAGTCGTCTTCAGCTAATTCACTTTATTATCACACTTCAGATTTATTACTAACTGAAGACTAAGAGGAAATAGAGCCCGGGACCGCAGAGTGGTGGGTTTTGCCGGAGCGGAAGAGCCAACGGAAAGCGGGAGTGCAAGCGGGAGTGCAAGCGCCAGTGCAGCGCTCGCTCTTACACTGCAGCTTAGAGCTAAGCGCCCTTGTTGCGCGAACATTCTCCACCCCCCTTGCGGCAGCAAAGCAGGACTAATCCTCCTTGCACACTCCGGAGACGGTCCATCCGAAAACGGTGCTCTGATCGACGGGCAGCCCATCTTCCAGCTTTAGGAACCCCGGTTGGATCAGCTTGGGGAACAAGTCGGACCCCAACGCGAGGGAAATGGTCGATGGGCGATGGAAAAGCTCGTCCGCGAGCCGGATGTCGTTGAACCTAGCCCGGATGGTGTCGCTCAGAGCTCGTAAGGGCGTCCGAATTTTGAGGCTGAGATCGAGCCTTAACAAGACCTCCAGCCGGAAGTCGCCCGTGCGGGATTGAAGAGTCGCCGTGCAGACCTCATCCCTGCCCGCCTGCGTGATTGGCAGCCGGTATGTCGCCGCCAACGACCGGTCAATGCTGCTGACCGGCATGCACGGGTCGATCATGGCCCCCATCTCGAAGGTCATGCTCCCGGTGTCGAGCAGCACGCAAGCTGTCGGGAGGATATGTACCACCTTCTGCTGCAGATAGGCCGCTACGGTCGGAGATGGAGTGGGGGCCGAGGCACGCGCTGGCTCCTTTGGGCCGGGATAACGTGCCGGAGATGGAGTGCGGGCCGCCGGACGAGCAGGCTCCCTGGAGACGGGCTGACGAGCGGTGCGCTCCGGACGTGGACGGGAGGTCGATGGCCGCTCCTCGTGCATGTGAAGCAGCGTGTGGTGGTCAGCTCCACACGCCTTGCAGCCCTCGGTGCTGCGGCAGGTCCCACCTGAGTGCTCGTGAGCGAGGCAATTCGAGCAGTACTTATTAATAAGTACCGCCCGAAGGCGCTTTTCAGCGCTCAGTTTGTGGAACCTCTTGCACTTCCGAAGAGGATGGATGCCCCGGCAGACTCGGCAGCGGTTGGATTCAATACCTCGAGTACGTCTGCGATCCAAATTCTGTGCTGTACGCGGCCGAGGCACCATTATGCTGAAGTGGTTCTGCGAGGAAACGAAAAGAAAAAATAAATTAATACAGGACCTCGCAGGCGTAGATAGGTTAATGGCTGGAAGTAGCCGGTTCCTTGCTCTCCATAGGGAGAAGGATAACCTTATGCACGGGGCGTTTTATTGTGCCGCCCGCCGTACGGACATCAGCCACTCGAACTCGGGCATCGGCTCCGGGGAAACAGAAACAATTCTGCCGAGCCGCCATTCGTTCGAGGGCAAATTGTCCTCCTTGACTACCACCATATCGTCAATTTGGATGTTTCGGGTCGGAAATTGCCATTTGTTGCATTTGTGGAGTTCTTTGAGATACTCCTCTTTCCACCGCGCACTAAACTGCTGATGTTGGGCCTTCAAATGTTGCCAGCGATTGATTATCGACTTGGCTTCGCCTTTTATCTCAGGCTCAGCCGTGAAAAGCAACGGCCCGCCAATCAGGAAATGACCAGGCGTGAGGGCTAGCAGATCGGAGGGATCTTCAGACATCGGGGAGAGTGGTCTGGAGTTGAGGCAAGCTTCGATCTTGGCTAGAAGCTTCGCAAGTTCCTCCCAGGTATACTTGCGGGCAGGCGTAGCTTTGTAGAAAAGAGTTTTGAAACTTTTCACCCCTGCTTCCCACAGACCCTCCATATGTGGAGCCCCGGGCGGGATGAAACGCCATTCAAGTCCCTGATGGCTGTATGCATCAGTCACGGACTCTTTAACGGATTGAAGGAAGTCCCGAGAAAGTAGGGAAGCTGCCCCCACAAATGTCTTGCCATTATCAGAATAAATCCGCTGAGGGCACCCGCGCCTAGCTACGAAACGAGCAAGGGCTGCTAGGAACTTTTCGGCGGTGAGATCGGATGTCGGTTTTAAATGCATAGCCTTCGTGGAAAAACACACAAATACACATACATATCCCTTGGTAATGAGACACGCTCTTCCGGTATAGTTTTTGATCTCGAACGGCCCGGCATAATCAATGCCCGTATATGTAAAGGCCAGAACGATTGTCGAATCGGTCCAGCAGCGTATGTCGGAACTTGGTGTAGGCAAGAATAGGGGAAGAATAGCTGTCACCATTTCGGCTAACAGCACCGCGCCACAAAGTTCTAGGCGTGGAAGTGACACGGTCTTTACTGGAGCGACTCGTGTCTTAGATGTGAGGAGGTTAAAAAGGATTTTCTGACCAACCTCGACACGCACGTAGATCGCCGCTCCAAAAGCCTTTTGGGACGCATCACAGAATCCATGATACGCCACTTTGATGTCAGGCTGAAAACAGACCCATCTTGGAACGCGGATCTGGTTGAGGTCGGAATACTCATGAAGAAACACCTGCCACCTCTGACTCATTTCGCTGGGAAGCTTATCATCCCAGCTTAAATTTTGTAGCCAAATCTCCTGCATAAACATTTTGGAACGTATTATAAACGGAGCGAGCCATCCGGCTGGATCAAACAGCCTCGCGATTTGGGATAACACCTCGCGCTTTGTGAAGGAGGGTTCCAACACTATTTCTGGCGGCTCGAATTAGAATTCGTCGGACCTAGCCCTCCATCGAATCCCGAGCGTTTTGGCCGTGCTTTCGGTATCGATATCGAGGAACTCGCTATGAAGGAGGTGGTTGGCTGGAATATTCTTTAGTATGCTCGTGTGGTTAGAAGTCCACTTTCTCAAAGGGAAAACAGCTGAGCTAAGAGCTGCTTGTAACTCTATGGGCCTCAGTTATGGAATTGGCCCCTGCCAGAACGTCATCGACGTACATATTGTGACGCGTGCCGCGCACAAAGGGAAGTAAATAAGTATGTAAATAATGAAGTAAATAAATATGAATGAATGGAAATAATGAAGCGAGAAATAAATATGAATTAAGAGCATGTAATAATATAAATAAATAATAAATGTGGATTAAGCAAATTAAATTTGAAGCAGATGCGCGCGCGCGCGCCGATAAAGGGCCGGACTAGCGGCTGCGGGCACACCGGAAAAGAAGAAGAAGCAACCGATCGCGGCGGGCACACTGGAGTCCGCGGCCCGCTATATAAGGAGCGCTGCTGGCCTAGTAAAATCACTTAGCGGCCGACAGCGATCGGGAGTGGTAAGCCTCTTGCAGCACACTCTTTGGTAGTCAGCAGCGAAGTCACTTTTTGGAGGCGACCCGAATCCGAGGATTTGGGTGCCCAATAAATTGTCGATAGACTTCGCGACAAGCGAATTCGGCCCGCCGGATTCTTTTCCCCCGAAGACTTACGAGTCCGCCCGCCCCCTCTCTCTCTCGGTGAAGACTTACGAGTCCGCCCGCCCCCTCTCTCTCTCGGTGAAGATTTACGAATCCGCCCGCCCCCTCTCTCTCTCGGTGAAGATTTACGAATCCGCCCGCCCCCTCTCTCTCTCGGTGAAGATTTACGAATCCGCCCGCCCCCTTTCTCTCTCGGTGAAGATTTACGAATCCGCCCGCCCCCTCTCTCTCTCTCTCGGTGAAGACTTACGAGTCCGCCCGCCCCTCTCTCTCTTTCTCGCAAACTGAAGACTTACGAGCCCGCCGCGCATTCTCTCTTTGAAGACTTACGAGTCCGCCACCCTCTCTCTCGCAAACTGAAGACTTACGAGTCCGCCGCGCATTCTCTCCTGCGACTGAAGACTTCCGAGTCCGCCGCACCTACTCTCTGAAGATTTACGAATCCGCCTCTGGGAAGACTTCCGAGTCCCCACCGCTTTCTTTCTGTTCTTTTCTCTCTCCACAGGCTCCCGGGCAACCCCCCATCCGAGCTGACCTGTCGGGCGTGCCGAAGCGCCGACGAATTCTGGGCCGAACTGACCGGCGGCCGCAGCCCGGAGCATCGAAGACACGCTGCAGCAGAACCTCGAGCCAGATAATAAACTCTGTAATTTAAGCCGTGAATAAACAGAAAACACCTACTTAAGTCACCGAATTCTCTCCACCTGTTCTTACTGGGAATCGGGGGAATATCTCTCTTGCAGCTACCACTCGGACTACTAGGCGGACTCTGGCCGTCCCTGAGCTATCTGGCAAATTGGGCGGCAGACCGTCACATTGGCACCCGAGCAGGAAGAGTGGTAGCAGGAGAAACCCGAAACCAGGAGAACATGTCCAGCTGGGTGTACATGGCATCAAAAGCCGAGCTGGCCGAGTACGCGGAGGAATTCGGGTTGGACCAGACAGGGAAGTTGGAAGACTTAAGAAAGGAGCTATCGGCATTCTGTAAGAAAACGGATCATACGGAAAGCTTAAGTCAGAGACTGGCAGCCTTGGCGGAGAGGTACAGGAGGGAAAAAAGCCCCGCAAGAGCACCAACGATCCTGGTGGAGGGCGAGAGGAGCAGCCCGAGGATGGAGAAACCGATAAGGAAGGTGGAAGTAGAAGTTATCGACCGAGTGCGAGGATGGGGGATAAGGTACCAGGGAACATCAAACCCACTAGAGTTCTTGGAGAAGATAGAACAGTGGGCCGGAGGGTACGGAATGGCAATGGATCAGTTAATCCAAACCATGCCATTCATCCTGGAGGGACTCGCGGCGGATTGGTGGAACACCACGCCAACGGAGATCAGGACATAGAAACAGCTAAAGGAGGAGCTGCTGGAATACTTTCTGCCACCGAGGTACGAGGAACAGTTGGAACAACAGATCGCCCAGATGAGACAACGGGAGAACGAGCCAGTGAGAGAATACGCAACCGAATTACGAAAGCTGATGCGATTCACAAAGCTGTCCGAAGGCGAAAAATTGGACAGGGTGTACAAAAATTGCAGGAGCAAAATAAAGTTGTACACGCGGAGGAACGGATTTAGTACCTTAACGGAGTTCCTGAAATTAGCCGAGGAAGTAGAGGAAATAGAAGCAACGGAGGGCGCAATACGACCAACGCAGCAACAGATAAGGCAAGAGGTATGCTTTAGATGCGGCGGCGCAGGACATGCAGCACGCAGTTGTGGTAACCCACCGAAGCTGTTCTGTTGGCATACCCAAGAAGAACGGGGTGAGAACGACACAATGTTGCAGGGCGCCGACGGGAAACGCATAAGGTCTGAGCAATTAAAACTGGCAGCTCAGACCACGCATCAAAGGCCAGACCCGAGGGACGACCTGACATGCGACGGATTCCAAATTGTGGCAAGGATCCGAGTCGGGGAGAGAACAGTAAAGGGAGTCATAGACACCGGAGCAACACGGAGCGCGATCAGCAGGAACTCGTACCAAGATCTTCGAGAACACGGGAGATGGAGCGGAGTTCGGGCGGAAATAACGCTGGCGAACGGGATGAAACAGCAGGCGATTGGAGAATTTCACGCCGAGATCAGATTCGGAGGAGCACGGGTCGAGACAGCGTTCATGATCATGACAGAGGTAGCGGGAGGCATCTTGTTGGGAATGGATTTCTTGGTAAAGGTGCGGAGCACTCTTCGTTGCGGGAATCTGGAGCTGGAGATAAAGGAGGCAGGGAGCAGCAATGACGAAGCAGGGGAAGTAGAGGACGCACAGGACCCGGAAAATACGCTGGACGAAAGGATAAAGGACTTCCTGCAGGAGCAGAGGCAAGTATTCGAGAGGATGCAGGGGGTCAGTAACGCAGCAACGCACAAGATAAACCTGACGGACGATAAGCCAATCAAACAGAGGTACTACCCAAGAAACCCGAAAGAGCAGGCAATTATCGACAAGCAGGTGAACGAGTTATTGTCCCTGGACCTGATAGAGAGGTCAAGAAGGCCCTATAGTGCACCTGTAGTACTGGTCAGGAAAAAGAACAACGAGTGGCGGATGTGCATAGACTATCGGTTATTGAATGACAAGACCGAAAAGGACGCATATCCGGTACCACGGATGAATTTTATCCTGGATCAGCTACGGGAGGCAAAGTACATAAGCACTATAGACCTAAAGGCGGGATATTGGCAAATTCCAATGGACCAGGGAAGTAGGCAATATACGGCATTTACGGTACCGGGGAGAGGATTGTTCCAATGGAAGGTGATGCCGTTCGGACTGACGACAGCACCGGCAACATTCCAAAGGGCATTAGACACAATCATCGGGCCGGAGATGGAGCCGTACGCGTTTGCATACTTGGACGACATCATTGTGATAGGAAGGACCAAGGAGGAGCACTTGCAGAGGTTACGGGAAGTGTTTCAACGGCTGCAAGGGGCGAACTTGCGGATAAATCCGGATAAATGCCATTTTTTTCAAGAGGAACTGAAGTACTTGGGGCATGTGGTGAGCAACCAGGGCATCCATACAGACCCGGAGAAGGTAGCGGCGATTCAGGAGTTGTCAGCACCCAAATCCACAAAGGAGGTGCACAGTTTCTTGGGGATGGCGTCGTGGTATAGGAGGTTTGTGCCGAACTTCACCGAGCGAGCAGGGCCGCTGCAGGAGCTGATCCGGAAGGGACAGAAATTTGAATGGACGGAGAAGCACCAACGAGCGTTCGATGACCTAAAGCAGGGCTTAACACAGGCACCAGTTTTGGCGTGTCCAGACTTCTCAAGGCGATTCAAGCTACAAACGGATGCAAGCGACTTCGGGTTAGGAGCGGTCCTAACGCAGGAAGCGGAGGACGGGGAACATGTGATCTCGTTCGCAAGCCGGAGGTTGAATACGACAGAGCAGAAGTACAGCGCGACGGAGAAGGAATGCCTGGCCATTTATTGGGGCATCGACAAATTCAAGATGTACTTGGAGGGATATCCATTCACGGTGGTAACGGATCACATGGCGCTGAGATGGCTAAACTCGATCAAGAGCCCGGCAGGGAGAGTCGCTAGGTGGACGCTAGGTCTACAACCGTACCAGTTCGATGTGCAGTACAGGAAGGGGAAACTTAACGTGGTAGCGGACGCCCTGTCGAGACTACCGCAGGTGGAAATCAAGGGATTGCGACACCAGGACGACTGGATAAGGCAGAAGGCGGAAGAGCTACAAGGAGGAACACATAGTGAGGAGTTCCAGATGTCGGAAGGACGCTTGTACAAGCGGGGTGAACGGGAGAGAGACCAGCAGCGATGGAAGCTGTGCGCAACCGCAAGCGAAATACCGCAGATTATGAGGGAGAACCATAGCGCAGCGGAAGCAGGGCACCTGGGAATATTCAAGACCATTAAAAGAGTACAAGCGAGGTACTTTTGGCCCGGATTAACCAGGGACACGAAGAAGTTTGTGCGGGCGTGCGACAGTTGCCAGAAGTACAAAGTTTCACAGCAGAAGGCAGCCGGAAAGATGCTAACGCAGGTAGCGGAGACACCATGGGAGACGGTATGCGTCGACTTCGTGGGGCCATTACCACGGACATCTCATGGAAACTCGGTACTGCTGGTGATGATCGACAAGTACTCGAGGTGGGTGGAGCTAGCAGCGATCAGGCAAGCAACGGCGGAAACATTTTTGCGGATATTTCGGGAGCGGATATTGGCAAGGTTCGGAGCACCGAAAATTCTGGTATCAGACAACGGGGTCCAGTTCACGGGAAGGAAGACGAAACAGGCGATGGAACGATGGGGCATAAAACATCAGTTCACGGCACCCTATACGCCGCAGGAAAACCCGACGGAACGAACGAACCGGACGATAAAAACAATGATTGCCCAGATAACAGGAGAGAACCAAACAAGATGGGACGATCAACTACCAGAATTGATGTTGGCATTCAACAGCAGCATCTCTGAGACAACCAAGTATAGTACCGCACAATTAATACTGGGGAGAGAGCTAAGGTTGCCAGGTACAGTGTTCGACAAGGCCACTAAAGGATCGGGGATGGAGAAGGAAACAGTCGAAGACAGGTGGAAACGCATGGAGGAGTAAAGGAAGGGAGCTATAGGGAACATGATTGGCGCGGCGGAACAGCAAAAGACACGATATGATCTGAGGAAGAGAGAATGGAGACCAAAGGTGGGCGACTCGGTACTGTGTAAAACACACCACCTGTCCAACGCAGTTCAGAAATTCAACGCAAAGCTAGCACCAAGATATGACGGCCCATGGGAGGTAGCAGGTTTCGTCTCACCGGTCATTGTAACGTTGAAAAACAAACGAACTCGTAAGATGAGGCGGGCACATATTGGTGACACAAAGCCATATGTGGAATTAGCGCACGACCCCGATCACGATATATCGAGTGAGAGCGATATCGATATATCGATATCGGGGCGGGGGGTCACGCTCATCCCTAATTCTACCCTCGCGCGCATTCAGTACCGACCATTAGAAACTGTAGGGAACAAAATTGCACGAGACAGTTGGAGGAGAGATACTAAGAAAAGTTATGTTCTCGTTGCAGGCAAGATGGGAAAGTTCGAGGAGAGCATGCAGCGGTTTAAGCAACGGCACGTGGCGGCGGCAGCAGCGGCGACACGGGCCAGGCTGGTGGAGGCAGCAGCAATCCCGGTAGCGGGCAGGAGGCGGACGGAGCCGGCGAGGATGGGCAAGAGGGCGGTCAGAGCACCGGCAGAGCCCAGGGAGACGGCAGCAGCGGCAGAAGCAGTGAGCCACGAAGGCGCGGGCAGGCGACGAGTGGCGCACGTGCCACAGCAGAGGGAGCTCGGAGGGCCGGGGACGATCACCCTGGGGGCGACGGCACCCGCTCAACCAGGGGAGATCAGATCCCTGGTGGCATGCCCGAAGATGCCGGACCCGGTGGCAGGAGCGGAGGAAGAAGAAGGCCCACCGGCCTTGGTACGACGGTCGCCGACGCCGGATCGGGACGTGTTAGAGCTGCACCCGCTGGAAGTAAGCCAACGGGGCTGGACGTTGCCGGCCGGGGCGGTGCTCTCGGAGGCATGCGTGGCGGCAATCGAGGAAAAGCTGGCCCAGAAGCGCCACGGGCAGCAGAAGCGCTGGCTGCAGGAGGACGGAGGCGTTGTATGGAGAGTGGTCTCCAACCGGGGGAATCATGTGGCGGTTATGCGCCACAATTGAAAGGAGGGGGGAGTGTGACGCGTGCCGCGCACAAAGGGAAGTAAATAAGTATGTAAATAATGAAGTAAATAAATATGAATGAATGGAAATAATGAAGCGAGAAATAAATATGAATTAAGAGCATGTAATAATATAAATAAATAATAAATGTGGATTAAGCAAATTAAATTTGAAGCAGATGCGCGCGCGCGCGCCGATAAAGGGCCGGACTAGCGGCTGCGGGCACACCGGAAAAGAAGAAGAAGCAACCGATCGCGGCGGGCACACTGGAGTCCGCGGCCCGCTATATAAGGAGCGCTGCTGGCCTAGTAAAATCACTTAGCGGCCGACAGCGATCGGGAGTGGTAAGCCTCTTGCAGCACACTCTTTGGTAGTCAGCAGCGAAGTCACTTTTTGGAGGCGACCCGAATCCGAGGATTTGGGTGCCCAATAAATTGTCGATAGACTTGCGAGTCGCGACAAGCGAATTCGGCCCGCCGGATTCTTTTCCCCCGAAGACTTACGAGTCCGCCCGCCCCCTCTCTCTCTCGGTGAAGACTTACGAGTCCGCCCGCCCCCTCTCTCTCTCGGTGAAGATTTACGAATCCGCCCGCCCCCTCTCTCTCTCGGTGAAGATTTACGAATCCGCCCGCCCCCTCTCTCTCTCGGTGAAGATTTACGAATCCGCCCGCCCCCTCTCTCTCTCGGTGAAGATTTACGAATCCGCCCGCCCCCTCTCTCTCTCGGTGAAGATTTACGAATCCGCCCGCCCCCTTTCTCTCTCGGTGAAGATTTACGAATCCGCCCGCCCCCTCTCTCTCTCGGTGAAGATTTACGAATCCGCCCGCCCCCTCTCTCTCTCGGTGAAGATTTACGAATCCGCCCGCCCCCTTTCTCTCTCGGTGAAGATTTACGAATCCGCCCGCCCCCTCTCTCTCTCTCTCGGTGAAGACTTACGAGTCCGCCCGCCCCTCTCTCTCTCTCTCGCAAACTGAAGACTTACGAGCCCGCCGCGCATTCTCTCTTTGAAGACTTACGAGTCCGCCACCCTCTCTCTCGCAAACTGAAGACTTACGAGTCCGCCGCGCATTCTCTCCTGCGACTGAAGACTTCCGAGTCCGCCGCACCTACTCTCTGAAGATTTACGAATCCGCCTCTGGGAAGACTTCCGAGTCCCCACCGCTTTCTTTCTGTTATTTTCTCTCTCCACAGGCTCCCGGGCAACCCCCCATCCGAGCTGACCTGTCGGGCGTGCCGAAGCGCCGACGAATTCTGGGCCGAACTGACCGGCGGCCGCAGCCCGGAGCATCGAAGACACGCTGCAGCAGAACCTCGAGCCAGATAATAAACTCTGTAATTTAAGCCGTGAATAAACAGAAAACACCTACTTAAGTCACCGAATTCTCTCCACCTGTTCTTACTGGGAATCGGGGGAATATCTCTCTTGCAGCTACCACTCGGACTACTAGGCGGACTCTGGCCGTCCCTGAGCTATCTGGCAAATTGGGCGGCAGACCGTCACAATATGTTGTTGAAGAATGTGGCTGGCTCTCGTAAACGCCCCTTGGACATCCTCTGCTAGCTGCTGCAGCACTCGAATAGCGAGGAAAGGCGCACAGTTGACCCTGAAAGTAACTGTTTTCAATTCAAAGTCTCGGATATCACCCTCTTTATTTCGGAACAGGATTCTTTGAAAGGGTGTATTCTTCGGATCGACCCAGATCTGACGGTACATCTTTGTGATGTCCGCGCTGAACACGTATTGGAAATATCGCCACTTCAGAATCGAATGGTCAGATCGGATTGCAGTACTGGACCAGCATGAAGAATATTATTTAAGCTGGTTCCATTCGCAGATGGACTGGAGGCGTTAAATACAACGCGAAGCTTTGTCGTGGTACTTTCGGGCTTGATTACCGCGTGATGTGGAAGATAGTACGTTAGGGAACTATGAGTCGATGGAACTTCGTTCATATGACCCAGATCCAGGTACTCCTGAATCACGCAGTCATATTGCTCTTTTAAAGGAGTCTCTTTTTAAACGATTCTCGTTTTGAAGAAACTGAGCTAACGCAATGGACCTTGAATATCCTAAATCGGACCCCGAGTTTTCGGGGTCACAGAATGGGAGCGTAACCACGTACCTCCCGCTTGCGTCTCTCTTGGTAGTCTGGAGGAAGTTCCTTTCGCAATAGGAATCTGACTCTTTTACCATCTGGAGTGGTAGATCCTCCACCTCCCAGAACTTGCTGAGAAGCGAGTCTAGGGAATCTTCATTTTTGTGGTGTACTTGAGTCGTGAAGGATGCGACTCTGTTGGCCTTAGTATAGGAAATCGGCCCGGTAAGTACCCACCCGAAGATGGTCTCTTGGCCTAGGAGTGAGCCACAAATGTTTCTCCTAGTGCCCTGCATCATCACCGACCGTAAAATATCAGCTCCGATCAGTATATCGATTTGGGAACTTTCAAAGAAATTTGGGTCTGCCCATTGGAGATCGGGCAGGTCTTTTAACGAATTCTTGGAAACTGGATGGGAGGGCAGTTTGCCCGCTAATTCCGGAAAGACGTAGGCTGCGGTGTCTAACTGTAGACCCGGCTTAGTAGGGGAGCGGATTGCAAACTGGCAGAGACTCGTTGACTCTGCCGAAACCGACTGGTTTAGCCCTGAGACTTGGGTTTGTATTTTTTGGAATGGCAACTTGAGTAGGTTGAACATACGTTCGGAGATGAACGTAGCCTCCGATCCCAAGTCGAATAAGGCTTGGGCTCGGTAACTCGTGCCCAAATGGCACACGTCAATTATTGCCGTGCTCAGCAGAACGGCTGTAGTGCCTGAGGCAAAATAATTCTGCACCGTTGAGGTGCTCGCGGATACATTGTGACTGGAGGGGTTCGAGGACGGTTGCGTAGAGGGCGCCGAGGTTGGAGAACTCGTGGTTCGAGCGTTTGAGGAACTCGTGTTTAAGGAACTGGGGGAGCCGCGATGCAGCAGTGTATGATGCCTCCCCCTACACGTGAAACAGCTGTGTGTGCTCGTGCAATCACGTAGCTGATGGCCTCTAGCGAAACAATTCAGGCATAGCTGCTTCTTTTTTATGTAGCCGGAACGCGCGTCGACAGACATGTGAAGAAAGCGCGGGCACATTCTAATCGGATGATTTTCCTTAGAACATAAGTCACACCCTTTTTGTTTGATGCTGACCTTGGTTTCGAAGGATTGCAGCCTTTTGGGAACTGACTGAGTCGGCTTCATGTCCTCAATAGCCTCCAGTGTCCGATACCTTTCGCTCAGGAAGGTGTTCATCTCCTCCCAAGCAGAAATTTCGGACTTCGAAGTTAGGGACTGTTGCTTGCGCACAGGAAGACCAGCAGACAATCCCAGTTGTCAGTGGAGATATTGGAATGTGCTAGCGCTGTCAGACACCCCTGAGTCGTGGACTGCAGCTCCTTTAGAGCATGTCCAGATTCTTGAGAACTGGAACTCAAGTTGAACAAGAGCTTGAGATGGCTATTGACTAGAAGTCTTTTATTTTGGAAACGGTCTTGAAGCGCTTCCCACGCTGGCGCGAAACCGTTATTTGTAAGCGGTGATTTGGACACTATTTGCCTCGCCACTAGTCAGCCTGGGGTTGTTAACATAAACTGCCATGAACAGGTCCCGGAAAGTGGGCCATCGAACACTTCTGTATCGCAGGGCGGTAGCCGGCAGCCGGACGAAATATGCGGTTGAGAGAGAGGAGCTTGAACGGCTTGAGGCGTCACTCTTTCTAGCGTTTCGCTAATCTGTGCGGCACAGGTCTCGTATACGGAGTAGCAATAGTCATACTTTGCTTGTAGGACAGGGAAGGTGCTGAGGGATCCTTCCTGGGCAATTAGGTCAGAGCAGATTTCGTACTCTTTTTCGACCTTATCCCATAAGGCTCGCACTTGGTGCAGACGGACTTGCAAGGTGTGGGAAGATTGTGAAGCCTGACCAGGAGTGTTGATCTTCTCTTCTAAAGCGCTGACGCGATCGCTCACGGCGATGAATTTGTGCAACGCAGCGGTTGCGGCCGTTGGCTGCTCGGTTACCGACATTTTGCTACTAGCGCGTGTGACCCTCAGGAATTTAGTCCCGGATGCAGAGGGATTCTCTGGCTGTTCCCCAAGTGAAGACTCGCTTGTAACTTTCGCCAGACGACAATTCTCGGACTTGTTTTTGAGCTTGTCGTTGGACGATTTCCGATCTTCGGCGTGGCACTCGAGCTTCCAGGTCTTGGGCTAGCGGACTTGGGCACTTCTTTGACGCGAGAAGGTAGCGGAGAAGAAGGAGCGCTTTTTGTTTCCTTTTTTGGTGTAGGTGTTGGATTCTTGTCACCCTTGACGGGCATACTCAGCTACGCGCCACTAACCGAACGGCCTGCCCGCCGCCAAAAAAATTAAGGAATCGAAACACCGAATCAAAAAACTCTGTTTGTAGCAATAGCAATAGCAATAGCAATATAGCTAGAAAAATAGCTGAATATAGCCGATCATTAGAAGAAAATCGCTGACCGCTACTTTTACAAAAATAGCTAAATATAGCTAAAAGTTCCAAAAAATAGTTGAATGCTCACTGGAAACAACCCCAAAAACTAGCTAAATATAGCTTAAAAATTCCGCTAAATTCCGACCTGATTTTTTTTTTTTTTTTGTTCAGGAATACGACAAATGGTAGAACCGAAGAAAAAGAACGACAAATTAACCTCCAGAAAAATACGAATACCAACGTCAAAAAAAATTAAATAGCCAGAATATAAATGGCTTGAAACGATAGCCTAGGAGTCTAGCAGAATTCTTTGAATTTGTTCTGAAATTCTCTGGCTCGTTTTTTTGTAATTTAGGAACACAACAAAAGGCTTAAATTCGTGCGACACAAAATAAAGAAGCCAAAAAACCTAGCTGAAAACGACTCTAAAATAGCTATCGAATTTGGAAATATTCTTTGACGATGATTTAACGAATATTGGAAAAAATATTAATTTTGGTTTCTTGGATGCAAAATTTTGTATGACCTGTGTTTCGCTCGTAACTACTTGGATCGTATGAGTGCAAGTGCTGTATGTGAACAAAACGGAGACGAAATAAAATTGCCGAAATATATGTATGTGTGTATATGGAGTTATAGAGTTCAATGCTTAGCACAGAATAGCGCTAAGTTCTGCCCATGTACATATGTATGTATGTATGTGAAGTAAATTTTGGCTGCTCGCAGAATAGCGGGAAGCTTATGTATGCAGATATATATGTATGTCAGGATAGCAATTAAAAAACAATTGATTTTTGTGGATATATGTATATGAATATGATATATTTTTATTTTTATTTTTTTTTATTTTTTTATTTTTTGCTGGAACGAAATTTAAGTTTTGGGTGTATATTTTATTTTTTATTAAACTTTTGCATCAATCGCATATAAATTGACAATTTAACAATTAGTATAAAAAACTATAAATTTCGGGTGTAAGCGGGAGTGCAAGCGGCAGTGCAGCGCTCGCTCTTAAACTGCCGCTTAGAACTAAGCGCCCTTGTGGCGCAAACACTTATTAACGGTGACGTGGAAAATACTAACTTGTTAGGCCAGATCAATTTCCACGTTCAGAGTAGAAATACTAGATCGTATATACCCTTAGTTTGGCGCCATTGTAGAACCTCATATGAACTGCATGATCCCTTTAGAGTACTGTGTGCAAGTTAAAATGATTTGTATTCGGTAATCGCACATGTTGATATTCTTCCTAAACTAAAAACTTTAATCCTTACCTACTTAGATCGCATGCATGCAAACATTTAAGCAGCTCGGCGGTTGTTTATTTCCTCGTATACTTTTCTATATTTCCCTAACAGGTACGTGCCTGGTTTCATAAGGGCTACTTGAGTGCATCAACGTCCATATATATAAAATTTTTTTTTTATTTTTGGCCTATGAACGCAAGCACAGTGGTATGTGGAGAAAAAATCTGGAAAAACCCCAAAAGAGAAGGGGCTTGTTATTATTGCAGGCGGATGGTGCCTGATGCGCAATAGAAGAAAGTTGGAGGCATGAGAAACAAAAAAGAGTACCGGAATGTCCGTACGCTCGTTCTGAAAAATTGGATGCCAATTTATATATGTATATAAGTATATGTATGTGTGGCTCGTGCGTAGATATCGTATTTTTAGTTGACTCCGATTCAAGTAGGCCCTCGAATAGCTTATTTTTCCCCTCAATGAAATATTTCATTGTTAATTTTGAGAATCAATTAAATTGACTACCTCATTATTTTCGAGATTTTGTTGCGGATCCGATAAGGTGGAATTAAAACTGTTCCGTCACGGCAGCATTTATTCATAAGCAATAACATTTAGAATACTACATAATAATTCTTCAGTCGCAGCAACATGCATTTATCGTAAATAAAGTATCAGTTACCAGGTCAAACGAATATGCATAGCATGCGGCAATAAGTCTCAGGTCACTTATAGCTGACAATAACCCACATTCACAGTAACCCACATTCACAGTAACCAACATTCACAGTAACCTACATTCACAGTAACCCACATTAGGTATTATCGATATTTATGTTACAATAAGCAGTTTTTACCTATATATTCTGTGAAGTTTCATTAATAAAATCAGTAAGAGTTCTACCTCAGCCAAAAGCTTTTATTCATGCACCAGAGGCTGTCGCCTTGTTTTCATGCCCTCATCCAAAACCAACCAAACCTCATCCAAAACCAACCAAGCCGTCTACCTAGTTCCAAGGGCTAGTTGCGACAATCACAGGCAATAGTTTATCTGCTAGGCATCTAAGCCTCCGTATAAACATTTTGGTGACCCCGACAAACACATCAACCGACGTAAGTCAAAAATAGGAAAAAATCCGTAACTCTTGGGATCTTCCTAATTTCCGCGAAAACAATTCAACAGAAGAAAAGAATCCGTAATTCATGGGATCTTCCAAATTGTTCTCACCCACCAAATAAACAGTTTCGGAGTTGACTCATAGGAAATTGTCCTGAATACGTCAAAAGCACAGGAAAGATTCCGGAACTCTTGGGAATTTTCTTAAGCTTGGTGAGATCAACCGATAAAGTTCCGTAACTCTTGGGAACCTATCGGTCAGCACAACTACACATTGACCAAAATCCTTTTTTAGAACTCTAAGTCCCCAAGTCTATTGACCATTTGTTGATTCCTTCGACCACATCACGGTTGCGAATAGGAGCGTATCCAGCTGTCAAAGCGAATTAAACACTCCCAACGGTCAGGAATTAAAAAACAATTTTCAATAAGGAGGAGCAAGCATTCACAGAGACGTTAGACTTGCAGGAAGAAATCAGTCAAGAAATATCGAAGCTGATCCGCAATTTTAAAAAAGACTCTGCGAAAAGAAAGCAAAATCCAAAGTATTATAAATCAAAGTTGGCCGCAATCGATGAAGTATGGAATCGATTTGCGGATAATGACAAAAATATTCCAGCGAAATATAGTGTAGTATGCATATATATTGAATACCCACTGTACCGAAAATACTTAAAGGGTACGCACTGTAACACTTTGTTGCAGTGTTTGCATATTTCAAAGTCCCGGTCATAAATCCTAAGTCGCCGAAATACAATCCGATCGTTATGGCTTAGCCCATACACGGGAAATGCTAGCGTCGGCATAACTGCAACGAACGGACAGCATATGCATACCCCTCGCGCCTGCACTTGAGAGGGCATAGCAATATACATAAGTATATAGATACATAGCCGTCTCTCTGCCGCTGCCTGCGAGCAGCGCAGCTACGAGACTTAGCCCTAATTAGACTTAAAGAATATTGTAAAGAGCAGAGACATTTCGATCGTTGGAGCGGCACCATTGCTGCTCCAATCAAATAAAATACTAATATACAAATCACAAATAAATGAATGGAATTATTTAAATTACCCAAAGAGGCAACAAGGGTGAACGAGGAATATACTTCAAGGCGACAAGGGTCAACGAGGAATATATTATACTTCATGGCGACCGTGACGTCAGTCCTGGAGGACTTAGGATCTGAAGACATTTGGCTAAAAAAGGAACCAAAGGATTTAAAGCAGAATACATCATGGGGAAAAGCGTAATACAAGGAGGAGATACGGAAAAAAACACGTCTGAGTGAGTAGAGTGTGCACAATGGTACGTGGAGGTTTAAAAAAAAAAATCAACAAAAGAATAGCCCACATAAAGTGGCTGCTATTTGCTCAATCAACACCGCCTGCATGGACGACGGCGCAAAAACTATATAACGAGCTTGAATTTTTAAGAGAAACCCTCCAAAACAGAGTACCACAGAGCACAACTCACTCGGAAAATCAAATGAAAGTGATAAACCAAAAACTAATAACGAAACAAAATATTTCCAAGCCTCTGCCTAAACGACCACAGGTCTGCCCAACCGACTGCCCCGGACCTCTCAACTCTGCAGCATGTAATTGCACATGCGTAAAGCCAAAGACCAACCCGGAACAGTAGCAGCAGAAAGCAAGCGTGCGAGGCACGACCGCCACCTGCGCCCTCGAGGGAACGTCAGCGTAGCCAAACCGGCGACGACAAGCTGACGTGGAAGGAAGGAAGAAGTAAACCAGGCCTGGCAGCAAAAATTTTTTTTTCCATGCACTGCGCTGCATAATTTTTTTGATTGCACTGCGATACATATTTTTTTTATATATCCATAATATAATATTTTGTAAAATTGAGCGGAACCTTTTCTGCTCGATTAGACGTGTAGCCTCTAAAGCTACGCAAAAAACTAGGTAGGAAGCTTGTAAACTTAAATGCGCAGTAATGCGAAAAGTAATTTCTAAAAAGAAGACCTTCATAATTTTAGGGAAACACAAATAAAAGTATATGCAAAACCCACCAAAATGACGTTGGACATAAAAACAGTGGATTCCACTGCCAATGTCATCAACAAGGTAGAAACTACCAACGTTGATCTATATTGGGTACATGTACTTTTAATAATCATTGTCGTTATTATGTGCGCCGCTGTTTTTTATAAGATTTACATGCTGCATAACAATTGTCTGAAAAAAAGATATATGAGCCGGGGAAATGACCTGGATAAAATATAAGCAGCAAAATAAATAAAAATAAAAAAAAATAAATAAATTGATATAGCACACACAACAGATTACACATAAATGTTAACACCTAAAAATCTAAGAAAATGAAATAAAAACAAAAATAAAATAAAAATAATAAATATAAAATATTTCACTATATTCCTCTCACAAAGTACGGCCAAACTAAAGGCATGGAATGGAACAAATTGCACACAGAATTATCAAACATTAAAACTAATTTTGACAGATCATATAAGTCGTTAACCCAGAATAGACCTATCCAAAAGAACACGGTTAGGAAGCATGTTGAAATATTAGTAGAGTGCTTTAATGAAGCACGAATGCTAACACATAATCACAGGGAAAAATTAAATCAAGATCATTGGTCACAAGTATCGAAACTTTTGATTCGACTACGATCTAACCGTACCAACCGTTCTAAACACCCCAATCGCAGTTGACACTGCACCTGACCCTGAATCAACAGAAACGAATGAACCAGAGTCAGAAGAGCTTCCCAAAGTAAACCTCAAAATAGAGGATGAAGATTTGAATAATCTTACTATTCCTGCGGTATACACTGATCTGGACAATTCAACAGATTCAGATACCTCCAGTGTAATAGAAAACGAAATAATTAACTCTGTCACAATGGCACAATCAAATATTGATTTTATTAATACAGCATCCAAGCTTATACCAGTTTTTGATGGTAAGGCTGAAAATTTAACAAGTTCCATTGATGCTTTACAAATAATAGAATCAATAAAAGGCGAGCACGAAGAATTAGCTGTCTCCATAATAAAAACAAACCTAAAAGGTGTCGCCAAAAATCTAATCGGTAATGAAAAAACAATTACTGAAGTGATTTCTAAACTAAGAGGCAACGTCAAGGGCGAAACTGTAGAAGTATTATCAGCGAAGCTGATGAACCTACAGCAGCGCAATAAAACTGCTAACCAATATACACAAGAAATTGAGCAGATGACGAAAGCCTTAGAAGGTGCATATATAACGGATGGTTTATCTGTAGAACTAGCCAGAAGTTATTCCACACAGCATGCAGTCAAAGCAATGACTAAAAATTGCATAATCGATAAGGTAAAACTTATCATGCACGCTGGCACCTTTAGTACTATGAACGATGCTGTTTCCAAATTTGTCAATAGTTGCACTGAAGCAACTGGACAGTCAAATACTGTCCTATATTTCAAGAATTATCCACAGCGCGGCTCCAATCGCGGACGTGGAAATTATAGAGGTAATTATCGTGGTAATTAAAATAATTACAACAACCAAGATAACAGGGGAGGACGAGGCCAATATAGAGGAAACTATAGAGGCGGTGGAAACTCGTACCGAGGCCCCAATGACAATAATCAAAGAAATGTCAGAATTACACAAAATACTAACCAAAACACTTCGGGAAACTCCCAAAGCCCTTTAAATACTCAATAATAAAAGAAGTCAGGGTTTACACCATTAATCTCAGCCAAAATATATTCGTTTCATTTTTCAATGTAGCTACTGGAAAAGAGCTTATCTTTTTAATAGATACGGGTGCAGACATTTCCATTTTAAAAGAAACTTCGGATAACTTCCAAAACATCCAAGATGATCACATCATAGACATAAAAGGCATAAGTCAAGAAATAACCAAATCCAAAGGTTTAGTTTCTTTGGAGATACAGACAACTAAATACATAATTCCATTCGATTTTCATATCCTAAATTCACATTTCCCAATTCCATGCGATGGAATAATAGGCATCGACTTTATAAAAAAATTCAACTGTCAATTAGACTTCACGCCATCTGAAGATTGGCTTATAATTAGGCCCAATAATTTAAAATTTCCAATTAATGTACCAATAACTCATAGTTCTGGCAATAATTCAATACTTCTGCCAGCAAGATCCCAAGTTATTCGGAAAATTGAGCTTAACTCAAAAGAAGACAGTGTATTTATTCCAAATCAGGAAATTCAGCATGGCATTTATATTGCAAATACCATAGCAACATCTAATAATGCCTTCATAAGACTACTAAACACAACAAATACCGACCAAGTAGTCAGTAGTGATAACCTAACATATGAATCACTTTCGAACTACGATGTAGTCAACACAAATTCAGACAATAGGAAAAAATCCGTACTATCACAACTTTCAAAAAACTTCCCTCCACAGTTCAAGTCACAGCTTTCTAGCTTATGCACCCAGTATAGCGATATATTCGGATTGGAAACCGAATCAATAACCACAAATAATTTTTATAAACAGAAACTGAGATTAAAAGATGATGAACCCGTATATATAAAGAACTATCGAAGCCCACATAGTCAGGTGAACGAAATACAAAAGCAAGTAGGTAAATTAATCTCTGACGGGATTGTCGAACCGTCAGTATCTGAATATAATAGCCCATTGTTACTTGTTCCTAAGAAATCATCCCCCGGGTCAAATGTAAAGAAATGGCGATTAGTAATTGACTACCGCCAGATAAATAAAAAATTACAATCTGATAAATTCCCATTACCTAGAATTGATGACATTTTAGATCAACTAGGTCGAGCAAAATACTTTTTATGTCTTGACTTAATGTCAGGATTCCATCAAATTGAATTAGAAAAAAGTTCAAGAGATATAACGTCTTTTTCAACGAGCAATGGCTCATATCGTTTTACGCGATTACCTTTTGGACTAAAAATAGCCCCTAATTCGTTTCAGAGAATGATGACTATTGCGTTCTCTGGTCTAGAACCTTCTCAAGCATTCCTTTACATGGATGACTTAATAGTAATTGGCTGTTCCGAAAAACATATGCTTAAGAACTTAACAGATGTTTTTGAGAAATGTAGGAAATACAAAGAAAAATGTTCATTTTTTATGCATGAAGTGACTTTTCTAGGTCATAAATGCACTGATAAAGGAATACTTCCAGATGACAAGAAATACGATGTCATTATGAACTACCCAGTTCCGCACGACGCGGACAGTGCTAGACGTTTCGTAGCATTTTGTAACTATTATAGACGTTTTATCAAAAATTTCGCCGACTATTCACGGCACATAACAAGATTATGTAAAAAGAATGTTCCTTTTAAATGGACGGATGAGTGTGAAAATGCATTTCAATACTTAAAAACAAAACTTATGGAACCTACCTTGCTACAATATCCAGATTTCACTAAAGAATTCTGTATAATAACAGATGCAAGTAAGCAAGCATGTGGAGCGGTTTTAACTCAAAACCATAATGGTCTCCAACTTCCCATTGCATACGCATCAAGAGCATTTACAAAAGGTGAAAGTAACAAATGTACTACTGAGCAGGAATTAGCTGCAATTCATTGGGCGATATTACATTTCAGACCATATATATATGGAAAACATTTCTTAATAAAAACAGACCACAGACCTTTAATATACCTTTTCTCAATGATCAATCCCAGTTCTAAACTGACACGTATGAGGCTCGAACTAGAAGAATACGATTTTACAGTCGAATATTTAAAGGGAAAAGATAATTATGTAGCTGATACTTAATCAAGAATAACCATCAAAGATCTGCAAAGTATAACCGGAAATATATTGAAAGTCACTACCAGATATCAAAGTAGACAAAAATTCCGCGCGAAAAATCAAAAACAAGAATTGCCTATGCAATCTTTAAATAAAGCTTCTAAGCCCAACGTATACGACGTCATAAACAATGATGAAGTACGTAAAGTAGTGACCTTGCAGATAAAAAATACGTTATGTTTATTTAAACAAGGAAGAAAAAATACTGCAAGATATGATGTTAGCGATTTATATACTAATGGAGTTATTGACTTAGATCAATTTTTCCAAAGGCTTGAAATGCAAGCCGGTATACATAAAATCAGCCAACTCAAAGTGGCACCGTGGGAAAATATCTTTGAATATACTTCAATAGATAATTTTAAATTAATGGGCAATAAAATCTTGAAAACATTAAGAGTAGCGCTACTCAACCCGGTGACCCAAATTACAAATTTAAAAGAAAAAGAAGCAATTTTGTCTACATTTCATGATGATCCAATTCAAGGAGGTCATACTGGCATATCAAAAACTTTGGCCAAAGTAAAAAGACACTATTACTGGAAAGGCATGTCTAAAGATATAAAGATATAAAGATATAAAGATATAACGTAAGAAAATGTCAAAAATGCCAGAAAGCCAAAATAACTAAACACATAAAGACTCCTTTAACAATTACGGACACACCAATAAATGCTTTCGACAGAGTGATAGTGGACACCATTGGTCCACTGCCAAAATCGGAAAATGGCAATGAGTATGCAGACACTTTAATATGTGATTTAAAGTATCTAGTTGCCATACCTGTTCCAAATAAAAATGCAAATACTGTCGCTAAAGCAATATTTGAATCTTTTATCCTGAAGTACGGTCCAATGAAGACGTTCATTACGGACATGGGAACAGAATATAAGAATTCAATTATAGACGATTTGTGCAAATATTTAAAGATTGAAAATATTACATCCACAGCACACCACCACCAGACAGTTGGAACAATAGAAAGAAATCATAGAACTTTCAATGAGTACATACGATCTTACATATCGGTTGATAAAACTGATTGGGACGTATGGCTTCAATATTTTGTCTTTTGTTTCAACACGACCCCCTCTATGACACATACTTATTGTCCATATGAGCTAGTATTCGGTAAAACAAGTAATTTGCCGAAACATTTTAATAGCATAGATAGTATAGAAGCAGTATATAATATAGATGACTATGCTAAGGAGAGTAAGTATAGATTAGAAGTAGCCTATAAAGGAGCTAGAGTTATGTTAGAAGCAAATAAGAATAGAAATAAAATACTATATGATCATAAAGTAAGGGATATAGATATATCAGTAGGTGACCAAGTTTTATTAAAAAACCAGACAGGTCATAAGTTAGATCCTAAATATACAGGTCCGTATATAGTAACGGAAATAGGAGATAGAGACAACATTATAATAACAAATAATAAACATAGGAAACAAACAGTTCATAAGGATAGATTAAAAATCTTTATTTCATAAATTGTACTTAGTATGGCCATACAAAGACACACATATATAAATAAATAAATAAACATATTTTTTCATTTTTATTTCATTTTCTTTAATTCTGATAAGATAATCGAAAACAAATATAAAAAAAAAAAAAAAAAATTTTATTAATTAGAAATTTTTATTATAAAAATAACTTTATTATATTACGTTATTTTTCAAAAGGAGGGAGATGTAGTATGCACATATATTGAATACCCACTGTACCGAAAATACTTAAAGGGTATGCACTGTAACACTTTGTTGCAGTGTTTGCTTATTTCAAAGTCCCGGTCATAAATCCTAAGTGGCCGAAATACAATCCGATCGTTATGGCTTAGCCCATACACGGGAAATGCTAGCGTCGGCATAACTGCAACGAACGGACAGCATATGCATACCCCTCGCGCCTGCACTTGAGAGGGCATAGCAATATACATAAGTATATAGATACATAGCCGTCTCTCTGCCGCTGCCTGCGAGCAGCGCAGCTACGAGACTTAGCCCTAATTAGACTTAAAGAATATTGTAAAGAGCTGAGACATTTCGATCGTTGGAGCGGCACCATTGCTGCTCTAATCAAATAAAATACTAATATACAAATCACAAATAAATGAATGGAATTATTTAAATTACCCAAAGAGGCAACAAGGGTGAACGAGGAATATACTTCAAGGCGACAAGGGTCAACGAGGAATATATTATTCTTCAATAGAACCGCAGAATATTTAAAGTTTTACGTAGACTGTCGTGAGTCATACGACAGATACAGAACGATAATAACCGATGTAATGGTTTAAACCTCGAGCAATGCCCCCGGAAAGGCAACCTCAAGCAATGCTTTGGAAAATGCAGACATTGCAAGCTTACCGCAACATGCACGCAAGCTGATATCAGCATGTCGGCGACAAAGGGCGATTGCCGATTCAATCAAACGGGCCCTGAAAGAATTTTCCGAAACCGGAAGGGCCATAACAAGGGATTCGATACTTGTTATGGCCTCAATATCAGAATGTCCACTTCGCTGTTCACGAAGAATACGAAGACCCAGTCAAAGAAGGATACGACATTCAGTCGTTCCTCCGAATAGAGAGGGATCACCTTCTGTAGGTGCAGCAAGTAACAGAACTTACAATTTGCTGGCCACAGTCAAGGTATTGGTCAAAGCAAGCAATGGTCAGATTGCCAGATTGGTTTAGCCTTGCTAGACTCCGGATCACAAATTAATCTGATCTCTGAACGAATGGCCTCCTAGCTGTCATTAAAGCTCCACGGTGCATCATTGCGTATCGAGGGCATTGAAGGCAACCCAAAACCAGTCGAGCTAGAGCAAACGTTCTCATGAAGTCGATACATAATGATTTTGCACAACAAGTAGAAGTCTTTGTGCTGCCGCATATCATAGCTGATCAACCAGCTCATGAATTAATTGCCTCACAACTACGAGTCCCAAACAACGTCACCCTGGCTGATCCCAATTTTGACAAACCAGAAAAAATTGACATGCTTATCGGCGCAGAGCATTATTCTTTTTTGCTTCTACCAAATCATATGCTGATGAAGCCGGAAGGCCCAATTCTCCAAAATACAAAGCTTGGATGGATTGTGGCCGGGAAAATTCCTACTGAGCACGACTCAGGGGCATTTTGTGCAGCGGCAACCACAGAAGAGGAGGTGGATACGCTACTAGAGCGATTTTGGACACTAGAAAATCTAGACATCAAAGAAAAGGCTCGATCTCCAAATAGAAGCTCATTGCGAATCTCATTTCGTAGCGAATCTACAGGTTGCAATAGATGGAAAAAATTATTGTAAAACTTCCATTTTCTGAAGGAACTTCAGCCCTGGGGGCATCTCTAAGAACAGCAACCAACAGATTCCTGGCATTAGAGCGACAAACGCCACCAGAAGTCTGGAAAGGATATGTAGACTTCATGGAAGAATATGAACGTCTGGGACACATGAAACTGGTACATCCTACACACGTACCCTCGGATCACTACTTAATTCCACATCACTGTGTATTAAAACCCGAAAGCAGTACCACAAAACTGCGGGTAGTTTTTGATGCATCCTGTCAAACGACAAGCAATAAATCGTTGAATGATATATTGTACGCTGGACCCACTGTGCAGAGCGAATTGTTTGTAATTTCACTACGATTATGCACTCACAGATATGTGTTTACTGTAGATATAGAGAAGATATATAGGCAGGTGTGGATGCACCCTGACCACCAGTTCCATCAATTAATCGTATCGTAAAACTGTCAAATTTGGTACAACACCAGTGCCATTCCTGGCTACTAAAAGCTTGAATTATCTGTCCGAGAAGGCCAAGAATCATCTACAGCTTGGATCATCAGTACTTTAACAAGACTTTTACGTGGATGACTGTCTCACAGGAGCAGACAGTATCCCAGAGGCCGTACAAATTCAACAAGAATTAAACAAAATACTGCTACCTTCCGGATTCAAGCTCCAAAAATGGTGCTCCAATAACTCAGAGGTATTAAGCCAAATTTCCAACGAGGATATCGTCGTTAACGTCAGGTTAGACGAAACACTCCAACAATACAGTGTTAAGACTTTGGGTTTGCTTTGGATGCCACAAAAGGATCAGTTATGTGGACGATCTCAAAAAAGCGAAGCGTCAACCATCACCAAACGAGTGGTCAGTTCGGAATCATCGTAAATATTCGATCCACTTGGATTATTTGCCCCCGTGGTGGTCAAGGCAAAGATGTTTATGCACACCCTGTGGGAATTAAAGATGGGCTGGAACGACGAGATTTCTTAGCGCCTTCAGGTAGATTGGAAAAATTATCGCGCTGACTAACAAGCGCTAAACAACATGCAAATTCCAAGACATATATTCGAAGGACAGGTGCCTGTCATACAAGAATTACACACGTTTGTCGACGCTTCAGAACGAGCATATGAAGCAGCAGTGTATGTGCGAGCCACATACAAAAATAATCAAGTATCCGTCCGTTTGCTGTGCTGAAAGTCAAGAGTTGCGCCGTCAGCTAAGGAGACGTTACCGCGGCTAGAGTTATGTGTTGCAGTTTTAGGAGCTGAACTGACCTATAGAGTCAGAAAGGATTCACGCATGTCTGAGGACAAGGGTACTTATGGACTGATTCAACTGTAGTCCTGTCCTGGATAAATGCCTCCGCATCATCATACCACACGTTTGTGGCAAATCGGATAGCTAAAATCCAGGCGGTGTCGCATCAATCTCAGTGGGGACATGTGTCATCTGCGAATAACCCAGCTGATGTACTATCGAGAGGGATTGCGTCAAGCAAATTAGCAGAGCACAACCTCTGGCTGTTCGGACCTCTATTCCTACACGGTTCCCGAGACAAATGGTCCAAGGTACCGAGCATCACTCCCAGCGATTTAGATCGACGAGTGAAGCAAGTGAATTTGCCAACATGTCAAGATCAACTGGGAAGCGAACTATACAGTTGCAATCACAGCAACTCCTTTCACAACTTGCATCGCATTGTAGCTTACATGCTGCGCTTTTGTCACAAGCAGAACCGATCTCCTACAACGACGCTAAGTGTAGGTGAACTAACTTATGCTAGGACACTCATTTTAAGCACTATTCAAAAAATTGAATTCAGTGCTGAGTATAAACAACTGAGCATCCACAGGACAGTGGACAAAATAAGTTCAATTGTCTCGCTGTCTCCAACAATAGGACATGACGGACTCATCAGAGTCGGAGGGAAGTTGGAAGAATCTAACCTGCCATATTCCGCAAAGCATCAGATCTTTCTTCCATACAATGATCCAATTGTGAAGATGCTGCTACGAGAGATGCATAAAGAGAACATGCATTGCGGAGCGCAATCGTTGAGAGCCATAGCCAGATAACAGTACTGGATTCTAAATGACAAAACAATGGCCAGAAGCATCATACACAGTTGTGTCAGATGCACAAGGGCACGTTCCAAATTCATGCAACAAATCATCGGTAATTCACCTGCGGATCGAGGAACACAGGCTCGTCCATTCTCCAACTTTGGAGTTGACTGATGCGTTCCCTTTTGGATTCACCATAAAATTCGTGGAAAAAGACCAGATAAAAAGATAAAAAAGGCATTGCAGTATTCTGCTGCTTTGCCACTAAAGCAGTACATCTTAAATTGGTAAGCGACCTGACAACAGACGCTTTCCTAGCCGTTCTTCGGCAGTTCTTGGGTCAACGTGAAAGTGTCAGACCATTCATTGTGACAAAGCCACGAACTTTGTAGGTGCCAACAACTGTTAAAAGCGCTAGAAGAAACAGAACGGGCCCAGACCAAGATCGTAAACAAACGAGAAAAAGCAGCAAGGCTAAAAGAAAAAAATATACACGGAAAAAAATAATAATAACAGAAAATAATAAAATAAATAAATACAAAATAAAATATAATAAATAACAAAATCAAATAGATAAATAGTAAAATAAATAAATAATATATAAGATAAAATAAATATTATACCATAAATTAAATGGACTGCGGACGACGAGGAGTACGGGCATTCGAATGCTGCCGACGCCAGGTTTCGGGAAACGGAAACGGAACCCGAGGAACCCAGCCAACCCGAACAACTATTAGGAGGACCCCTCCACCAACACCAGGGACGCATCCGAGCCGCCATCACGATGGAAGGGCGAAGATTTATGGCCACCCTGAACGCGGGAGCTACACACAGCTTCATCAGTGAAGATTTGGCCAAGGAACTAGACAACAACCACAACACAAGGGACATACGGACGCAGGTCAAGCTCGCCGACGGGACATGCCGGGAGTTGACGAGGGAGCTAGCGGCAATCATCCACTGCGGGGATCGCAGTACGCCGACCATCCTGCTGGTGATGACGGACGTTTTGGACGATGTGCTGCTGGGAATGGATTTTCTGTGCCATAACAAGGGATTCGATACTTGTTATGGCCTCAATATCAGAATGTCCACTTCGCTGTTCACGAAGAATACAAAGACCCAGTCAAAGAAGGATACGACATTCAGTCGTTCCTCCGAATAGAGAGGGATCACCTTCTGTAGGTGCAGCAAGTAACAGAACTTACAATTTGCTGGCCACAGTCAAGGTATTGGTCAAAGCAAGCAATGGTCAGATTGCCAGATTGGTTTAGCCTTGCTAGACTCCGGATCACAAATTAATCTGATCTCTGAACGAATGGCCTCCTAGCTGTCATTAAAGCTCCACGGTGCATCATTGCGTATCGAGGGCATTGAAGGCAACCCAAAACCAGTCGAGCTAGAGCAAACGTTCTCATGAAGTCGATACATAATGATTTTGCACAACAAGTAGAAGTCTTTGTGCTGCCGCATATCATAGCTGATCAACCAGCTCATGAATTAATTGCCTCACAACTACGAGTCCCAAACAACGTCACCCTGGCTGATCCCAATTTTGACAAACCAGAAAAAATTGACATGCTTATCGGCGCAGAGCATTATTCTTTTTTGCTTCTACCAAATCATATGCTGATGAAGCCGGAAGGCCCAATTCTCCAAAATACAAAGCTTGGATGGATTGTGGCCGGGAAAATTCCTACTGAGCACGACTCAGCGGCATTTTGTGCAGCGGCAACCACAGAAGAGGAGGTGGATACGCTACTAGAGCGATTTTGGACACTAGAAAATCTAGACATCAAAGAAAAGGCTCGATCTCCAAATAGAAGCTCATTGCGAATCTCATTTCGTAGCGAATCTACAGGTTGCAATAGATGGAAAAAATTATTGTAAAACTTCCATTTTCTGAAGGAACTTCAGCCCTGGGGGCATCTCTAAGAACAGCAACCAACAGATTCCTGGCATTAGAGCGACAAACGCCACCAGAAGTCTGGAAAGGATATGTAGACTTCATGGAAGAATATGAACGTCTGGGACACATGAAACTGGTACATCCTACACACGTACCCTCGGATCACTACTTAATTCCACATCACTGTGTATTAAAACCCGAAAGCAGTACCACAAAACTGCGGGTAGTTTTTGATGCATCCTGTCAAACGACAAGCAATAAATCGTTGAATGATATATTGTACGCTGGACCCACTGTGCAGAGCGAATTGTTTGTAATTTCACTACGATTATGCACTCACAGATATGTGTTTACTGTAGATATAGAGAAGATATATAGGCAGGTGTGGATGCACCCTGACCACCAGTTCCATCAATTAATCGTATCGTAAAACTGTCAAATTTGGTACAACACCAGTGCCATTCCTGGCTACTAAAAGCTTGGATTATCTGTCCGAGAAGGCCAAGAATCATCTACAGCTTGGATCATCAGTACTTTAACAAGACTTTTACGTGGATGACTGTCTCACAGGAGCAGACAGTATCCCAGAGGCCGTACAAATTCAACAAGAATTAAACAAAATACTGCTACCTTCCGGATTCAAGCTCCAAAAATGGTGCTCCAATAACTCAGAGGTATTAAGCCAAATTTCCAACGAGGATATCGTCGTTAACGTCAGGTTAGACGAAACACTCCAACAATACAGTGTTAAGACTTTGGGTTTGCTTTGGATGCCACAATAGGATCAGTTATGTGGACGATCTCAAAAAAGCGAAGCGTCAACCATCACCAAACGAGTGGTCAGTTCGGAATCATCGTAAATATTCGATCCACTTGGATTATTTGCCCCCGTGGTGGTCAAGGCAAAGATGTTTATGCACACCCTGTGGGAATTAAAGATGGGCTGGAACGACGAGATTTCTTAGCGCCTTCAGGTAGATTGGAAAAATTATCGCGCTGACTAACAAGCGCTAAACAACATGCAAATTCCAAGACATATATTCGAAGGACAGGTGCCTGTCATACAAGAATTACACACGTTTGTCGACGCTTCAGAACGAGCATATGAAGCAGCAGTGTATGTGCGAGCCACATACAAAAATAATCAAGTATCCGTCCGTTTGCTGTGCTGAAAGTCAAGAGTTGCGCCGTCAGCTAAGGAGACGTTACCGCGGCTAGAGTTATGTGTTGCAGTTTTAGGAGCTGAACTGACCTATAGAGTCAGAAAGGATTCACGCATGTCTGAGGACAAGGGTACTTATGGACTGATTCAACTGTAGTCCTGTCCTGGATAAATGCCTCCGCATCATCATACCACACGTTTGTGGCAAATCGGATAGCTAAAATCCAGGCGGTGTCGCATCAATCTCAGTGGGGACATGTGTCATCCGCGAATAACCCAGCTGATGTACTATCGAGAGGGATTGCGTCAAGCAAATTAGCAGAGCACAACCTCTGGCTGTTCGGACCTCTATTCCTACACGGTTCCCGAGACAAATGGTCCAAGGTACCGAGCATCACTCCCAGCGATTTAGATCGACGAGTGAAGCAAGTGAATTTGCCAACATGTCAAGATCAACTGGGAAGCGAACTATACAGTTGCAATCACAGCAACTCCTTTCACAACTTGCATCGCATTGTAGCTTACATGCTGCGCTTTTGTCACAAGCAGAACCGATCTCCTACAACGACGCTAAGTGTAGGTGAACTAACTTATGCTAGGACACTCATTTTAAGCACTATTCAAAAAATTGAATTCAGTGCTGAGTATAAACAACTGAGCATCCACAGGACAGTGGACAAAATAAGTTCAATTGTCTCGCTGTCTCCAACAATAGGACATGACGGACTCATCAGAGTCGGAGGGAAGTTGGAAGAATCTAACCTGCCATATTCCGCAAAGCATCAGATCTTTCTTCCATACAATGATCCAATTGTGAAGATGCTGCTACGAGAGATGCATAAAGAGAATATGCATTGCGGAGCGCAATCGTTGAGAGCCATAGCCAGATAACAGTACTGGATTCTAAATGACAAAACAATGGCCAGAAGCATCATACACAGTTGTGTCAGATGCACAAGGGCACGTTCCAAATTCATGCAACAAATCATCGGTAATTCACCTGCGGATCGAGGAACACAGGCTCGTCCATTCTCCAACTTTGGAGTTGACTGCTGCGTTCCCTTTTGGATTCACCATAAAATTCGTGGAAAAAGACCAGATAAAAAGATAAAAAAGGCATTGCAGTATTCTGCTGCTTTGCCACTAAAGCAGTACATCTTAAATTGGTAAGCGACCTGACAACAGACGCTTTCCTAGCCGTTCTTCGGCAGTTCTTGGGTCAACGTGAAAGTGTCAGACCATTCATTGTGACAAAGCCACGAACTTTGTAGGTGCCAACAACTGTTAAAAGCGCTAGAAGAAACAGAACGGGCCCAGACCAAGATCGTAAACAAACGAGAAAAAGCAGCAAGGCTAAAAGAAAAAAATATACACGGAAAAAAATAATAATAACAGAAAATAATAAAATAAATAAATACAAAATAAAATATAATAAATAACAAAATCAAATAGATAAATAGTAAAATAAATAAATAATATATAAGATAAAATAAATATTATACCATAAATTAAATGGACTGCGGACGACGAGGAGTACGGGCATTCGAATGCTGCCGACGCCAGGTTTCGGGAAACGGAAACGGAACCCGAGGAACCCAGCCAACCCGAACAACTATTAGGAGGACCCCTCCACCAACACCAGGGACGCATCCGAACCGCCATCACGATGGAAGGGCGAAGATTTATGGCCACCCTGAACGCGGGAGCTACACACAGCTTCATCAGTGAAGATTTGGCCAAGGAACTAGACAACAACCACAACACAAGGGACATACGGACGCAGGTCAAGCTCGCCGACGGGACATGCCGGGAGTTGACGAGGGAGCTAGCGGCAATCATCCACTGCGGGGATCGCAGTACGCCGACCATCCTGCTGGTGATGACGGACGTTTTGGACGATGTGCTGCTGGGAATGGATTTTCTGTGCGGGATCGGAGCCACCATCCAGTGTGGGGGAAAGGCCCGCAACTTGATGCCGGACGAGCACACCAAGGCGCCGTGGGCACGGTCACGGAGGGCAAAAAGGTTACAGGAGGAACAGAGAGAAAGGTTACAAGAGGAAAAGATACGGGAAAATTTACGAGAGGAAATACAGAGAGGAAAGTTACAAGGGGAAAAACTATACGAGGAAGCCCCACAACCAGAACGAACCCCCAGGGAAGCCCTTAGCATGCCACCAGGAGTTCGTCAAGGAGTCAGACTCCCAGGGAAGCCACGAGCGGGCCACCAGGAGCCGGATCCCAGGGAAGCCCTTAGCATGCCACCAGGAACCGGACTCCCAGGGAAGTCACAAGCGGGCCACCAGGTGCCAGACACATTCGGGCCTTCTTCGGATCAACGAGGAATAGCGACGAAGAATGAAGTAGGAATAGCAGAAGGAACGCATCGAGATTCACTTGGCACGGTTAGCCAGGCCGACTGTCACACAAGGACCTCGGGCAGCGACTCGGAATTCACGCATGGAAACAGCCCTGGATACGGAGGTACCCGCGACTAGTCGAACAAGCAGTTGGAGCCATGGCTAACGCCACCGACGCGCAGCCAAATCCATCCACATCGCCGAGGAACGCCGGCCAGGGGAGCGGTACGGAACGGTGGTACCGCATCCCAGAGGACCGGAACGGGAGAGCCGCTGACCAGCGAGCGGTGAAGAGAGCGTTCGGGAGCAGAGGCCTACGACGCGGGCGCCGGCAGAGCTGAGGAATTCGCACCCGCCACTTGCTCGCTCAGGAGAGAGCGAGAGGTGAATAGCACCGGCATGAAGAACGGCTGGAATGCGAAACGGCGCGTGCCAGCGATCGTGGCAGCGCTGCCGCCAGCGGGAGAACAGAACTGGGTCAAGGCGAAGTTTGCAATAAGATTTGCATTCACTCATGATTTGGCCAAGGAAGCAATTAGAAGCAAATTATAAAGTGTGAAAAGTGAAGTGTGACGGAGAGGAAAGAGGAGCAGCAGCAGAAACTTGATCGGAAACAATTAATTGGGTGAGCGAGGCAAAGCTGCCCTATAATTTACATATACATACAGAGATTTCGGGGTGTGTGCTAGGTAGGGGAAAGGAGAGTGGGGAACGCAATTAAGAAATAAATAATTAAGACACGAATACAATGCAAATAAACCCACAATGAACATATCTACTCTCGACTACCTTTTTACCCTATTCCTAGTGAATTATATTACCCTCTGCTCACCTCCTTCCCATCTCGGCTGCCATTGGGTAATTCCAGGCGCCGAATTGGGCAGGACGGGAACAGGAGCGCCCCGCTGCTGAGATTAATTCCGGGCGCGGGCGCGGGCGGCGGCTGTTGGGTTCCCCAAGCCGCCTGTCCAATCTTAGAGAGCGCCGTAGGGATTAGCCCAGGCGCCCTCACTGGCGATCACGAGCCACGGGGGAGTATTTTTGGTTGGGTAATTCCAGGCGGAGCCGCAGCGTCGCGGAAGTTTGGTTCGGACCAGGCCGCGGTGTTAGGTTTGGATTGCGGGCGCGGGAGCAGGATGCTGGGCAATCCCGAGCCATCTCCAGTCTCTAGTGGAGGGTTCCGGCCGCTGGAAATTCCCGGCCGGTAGTAATTTTTCCCGCCCAGCGTGGGCAATTGGAAGTCTCTACTCTACGCCAAAAACCCACCCCTAAAAACTCTCGCCAACCTCGGCCTCCTCCATGTTCTGGCGTTTCCAAAATATAATTTAAATCTGGAAGGAACTCTGTGCCGCTGAGTTTATATCTCGGCCGTAGTGCATCCTTACAGTACTTTTTCTGTGTAACAAACTGAAACTATCTGTGAGGTCTCTCAGTCAAGGTCCGAGCTGTTGTGGTTGGCAACGCATCGGCGAAACAGATGGATGTTTGCCACACACAGCCTCATCGCGGTGTGCAATGGAATAATTTATGCACTATCTGCCAGGCATCTAAGCCTCCGCATAAACATTTGGTATACGCACGGTTTCTGCTTTATTAGCGTTTGAAGAGTGCTAGAATACTACTTTGAACGCGAATTCCTTAAAATTGGGTTTTTGAGGTTCGAACTAGCAATATACATACCAAGATCTTTTACAATCTGTAGGTTTTATCCGTAAGAAAAAAAGGTAAATTATTGTCTGCCTAAGTAATGTTTTGTCCGATATTGATCGAAATTTTATTTTGCGGACTGCGGGCATCGGGTCGAACCCGCACCCGGAGCTAGCCCGGCGTTGCCGAGAGGAAGCAGTTCCATAACAATATATGACAATATATAACAAATCAAAAACAAATTAAAAGGATAGCGGGATGACGACGTCTCGTCAGGCATCCTGGGTCATCCAACCCCCCCGTTGGATGGCGTGAGAGGCCTGATTAACGGCCGGCAATTGCACCGAGGACCTGGGGACTGGTGACCAAGACGTATGTTTTTGTTGTTGTATATTTGTTTTTCTTTCCTCAGGTCGGGAGGCTTGCACCGCAGAAAGACGGAGAATTGCTCCCGGGCACAGTTCGCAAAAGTTCTGATGTGGCAAGAGGGGTGTCATCCGGGCGTGAAAGTGACGGATTTGTATTCCACGGGTTAATTAAGTAAATTCAATTATGGCATCCCAGACTATCCGAGAAGATGCGTCGAGATGACTGCGGGGGCCAGAACTGGCGCGTGGAGGACTGTTGAAACGGTGCACCAAGGGATGCATCAGCAATGGGAGAGGGCGTCGATGACTTCCTGCACGCCATGCAGACCCTTGCTTCTCGCTTGAAGAAGCCAATGCCGGAGCGGCACCTGGTAAAGGTGATGAAGAAGATTTTGAGAGAGGGGATCGCACGCTTTATTTATGCGATGGAGCTACTCACTGTGGATGAGCTGATTCAGGAGTGTCTTGAGGTGGAGCGCAGCTTCGGACGCAGAGCTTGGTCCCAATTCCTCCCACCAAAGCGCTGCCAGGAGCTGCACGGAAACAAGTCAGCGAGGCATTTCCTTCAGAGCCGGAGGGAAATGAGGACGATTATCCCCTGCAGGTGGAGGAAGTCTGGGAGTGGCCATAAAATCCTTTCCAGGCTGGCTGCTGAAATTGCGGAGCCATGAACCACGGGTTCCGGGATTGCGGGCAAGATATGACCAAGGTTTTTTGTTTCCGCTTTGAAAAGGTCGACACCGTTGTTCCCAAATGCCCGAATTGTACGGGAAACGGACGGCTGGGCGTTTCGAGAGCCGGTGAAACTCTCCCAACACGGAATCCGCAAAGGAAGTCGAAATGAAATGAAGGAAATAGTTAATAGGAATAATAATAAGTATACCATATATTAAGATACTTATCCTATGATAATCCTTACATTTGGAGGTAAGGAGCCGGTTTTTTGAGCAACACCAACTGAGAGAGATGCATAAGGTCTCCGGGACAGTTCGAAAAGCCCAAAATCGTCTACGGAAACATTATTTCTAGTTCTGCTAATGTACATTTTTGGTTTGGTGGGATGTATGGTGAATATTCTTAATTTTTTTATTAACGGAATTTCGATGGCAATGACGTCGAATATGGGTATTGTTGGGGATATGATTGTCTTGCAATAGCTTGTGTATTAATAAAGCAGCACTGCCTTGTGCTGTGTTGGTCTGGTGTATTTCAAAGTTGACTGGGGTGGGGAATTTATGGGTTTCCTGGAGGGAGATGATTTTTGGGTTGTGTTGCTTTATGAGTATAAGGAGTTCGTAGTAATTGCTTGAGAAGCCGCTTAAATTCGATTGCAGTATCGTTAGTTACATACTTTTTATTGGCTTGCTTAATAGACTGGCTTTGTTTTTCCTAATGTTGTTAATAGTATCTGTGTTTATTATTTATTAATAATTATAAATTTATTAATCATTATTTTTGAGTTCTTTTGTTAAGGGGGGAGACACATATAAATCGAACATTTTTTCTTGAAAATTTTTTTGCTTTAATAAATAGTTTATTATTCTTAGAATACACAGTAAAAGTTTTATTACAGTATTCAAACTCTAAATGCTTCAAATGAACCGCGTATGCAAGGTACACAAGTGTAATTTTTGGAATTTTACCTATGCTATGGACACGATTCACGTAAAACTATGCGACATATCGGAATGAATCAAAATGTATTATATTCTGCATGAATGTATCTTCTATTTAAACCTAAATGTTTACAAAAAAATAAGTTATAATATTTTTTAAGAGGGTGGAAAGTCAAACATACCCTCTGAAAAACTAAATTTTATGTTCAAAACTGTGCTGAATTTTTTCGGCTTCATTTCATTTGGGTTTTTTTGGTTCAAATAAAAGATATACTTATAGTTATACCAAATAAATTTTATTTTTGAATTTCCGACATGGATTACGGGCTGAATCGTGTCTATAATGGGAGCATATTTTGACTGTCTATTTGTGTCTCCCCCCTTAATTTAATGGGGTGTATAAATTTGTTTTCCCTTTTGTTACATGTACTTCCAAATCACATCCAAAGGATCCATTGTCTGCTAGAACAGAATTGTCAAAAAATATGCATTAAATTTGAAAATTGTGACGCGGGCCTCGCACAAAACAATGTAAATAGTAAATTGAATGTAAATAAAGAAATCGAATAAAAACGGAGGAAGAAGTTTTGAATTTAAACGAGCGCGCGAATTTTGTACTGTGGGTCGGATTTAATTAAAAAAATACATAAATACGGACACGATGTTTAGTTCTTAGTGGCGAATCATAACTAAACTCTATTGAAAAAGTTATATTTAAAGGTTTTACATTTGGGTTACAATTGGTTTGTGATGGTGTACTTAAATGGAATTCTGATTTAGCTTATTCTATATGCTTATGTAGTTATTGCGAAACTTGTGCTGTTTAGACTTATTCTATCTGCATATGGTTTCGTTGCGAAACCGGATGCATACAAGTGTTTATTAACTCGTGTCGACTCTTGAACTGTCTGGCTAATTGGTTTTATTTGGGTATTACGTACTGGGAATAAAGTGGATCTGTACATAACTTCTCCCCCATTTAGAAAAGAATTCTCCTGAATTCTATTACTGTTCAGTTGAATTTTAATTTTTTTGTGTTTTAATACAATCAGAATTATTAATATGATTATTAATACAATTACAGCGGCATTAAAGGAGTAAATTATATCTTTGTGTGTCTTTTATTGTTTAATGTTTACCCAGATCATTTTGTTGTTTTCTAATATGCTTTCAAAAGTAATTTGTTTTGTAAAATTTTGGATTTGTTCCTTGTTTTGGAATAATATTTTATCATTTTCTTCTTCTACTGTGTTGGTAAAGTAATTATTATCTATACCTATTTTACAATTTACAAAATGTATTAAGGTGTTATTTAAGAATTCTATTGTTTTGTTGTTACAGTTTTGATATAATGTTTCGTTATTTGCATTATTTATTACTATGGTTTCCTCGTCTAGTTCTATTATTTCTATCTCTTCTCTTTTTATTAGTTTACAATTATTTTTATTTTTAATTATACAATGCTCGCCGGGGAAACGGGTCTCATCTGAACTAAGAGGCTGGTCACATTACGGCAGTAGGGCCGATCGCGGCGGACAAACTGTATCCCGCCGGGGCCTATATAGGCTGTCCCAATAAAACGAGTTCTGTCGCACGTAGCGCCGTCCTGTTGAAAGTAGAGGTCAACCGGGTCCATTTCAATCATTTCTGGCCACAATCGTTTATCATGGCTTGGTATCGTAGGGTGTTGATGTTGACGGTGATTAAACGCGAATTTTCATAGTAAAATTCCACGATTTCTATATTTTATTTCATTGTGTAACGTTGCATGGTAAATTTCCCACGTTTTTAGATAACATGTCAAGTTTTCAATTAAGCAATATCAAACCCTGTAACTCTTATTGGGACACCCTATATAATGCGGGCCACGGGCAAAGACTTTCGAGTCCAATAACATCTCTCCAAGAAAACTTGAGAGTCCGGAATTCTCTTAATCTCTTCCGCAGGGATCCGCGGGTCATGACGAGAGAAGCCACGACGAACTGCCCGACAACACCTCTCGGCCGAGCTACGAATCCCTTTATTATTACGCTGAATAAACACTATATATAGTCGTGCATAACTATTATTATAACTATAACTATTCGCATATTCTTAATTGTAATCTATACATATACATAAGCGTTCGGACGTGGAAATAAAGATATTTCACAGCAAGACTTCTGTTCAATTCCCTTCGGTTCAATTTCCTCTCAACGATCTCAAGATCGAGGAGGATCTAGCGTTTTTGGGGCCCATACTTAACTTGGCCTTAGCATTAATATAACTGACGACGAGGATTAACGAGAACCACCCGTTCAGAATTAAATTAAAGCAAAAAAAAAAAAATAAATAAAACAAAACAATTAATAAATAATAGAATCGTTAACGTTATAAAAAACAAAAAAATATCAAGAGCGGCTCATCGTTAACAACGAAGCCAGCCTTATCAGCACATACCATCGCCTGACTAGTCCACCAATTCTCGTTGAACTGAGCTTAGCGATCATCATCACCGTCGTCGCTTATCTTACACATGGACTGCTGCGTTGGATAATACATTCAGCATCAAATTAATCATAGTTCTTCATTCTATTTTCGTCGGAGCTGTACTACTTTAAAAGTCTGCTGCGTTGGAAAATCCCAAACAAGATAAAAACAAAGACCCTATTCCTTTTACACTAATCACAGACCTATACTGTTCTAAAGAAAGCTATCAACTATACATAACTAAGCTATATACATACATAAGTCACATCGAAATGAATGCTGAAGTAATAGTTTTTTTAAATTTATATTTAAATTGTACTAAAAATATTAAAGACTTCGATGGATCAGATTAAAACCAGCTTCCAGATTTCAAACCAAATTAGCAGCTTAACGTAAACTTTTGATTTTAGCATTCGGGGCGTTGAAGGGTGTCGGTTTGGATGGACGGGAGCTGATCGTAGGAGTTTGAATTGAATCTATAGATTCTAGAGTTCTATGGCGCTCCGTCAGAAAGGAATCCAGATCTTGCCACGTTGGAATTTCGGTTTTATCCGGGATGATAAGATGTACGATCGTCTATCGTCATCTGTAGGAAGCGTGGGCATAACCGCAGTGGATGGTTCTCTTTTGAACACAAATCACATATTTTCGATATTGGAACAATCTTGGTACTAAAGGATTTTAGCATTCGGGGCGACACGTTGAAGGTTGTCGGTTTGGATGGATGGGAGCTGATCGTAGGAGTTTGAATTGAATCTATAGATTCTAGAGTTCTATGGCGCTCCGTCAGAAAGGAATCCAGATCTTGCCACGTTGGAATTTCGGTTTTATCCGGGATGGATTGCTCCCATAATGCGAGTGTCAACTTTGGGAATTTTGTAGAGCACAAATAAACTAGGAGACAATCCTAGTTCTCAGTAGAAAGGCCGGACAGTTTAAGGGCCGTAAGGCAATTGCGGATAGTTTCTTGCAACTCTTTTAAGGCTGCAGAAGATTCTTGTACGGCGGATTGCATGTTCAATAATTTTCCCAGTTGGCTGTTCACCAGCGATCGTTTATTTTTGAAACGCTTGCCAGGCTGAGCGGAAACCATCGTTGGTGAGTGGTGAATTGGAAACTATGGAATGAGCTTCACCACTTGTCTTGGCATTTAGATAGAACAACTTTTCTACAGGGGTCAGCACAGGATTGTCAATGTATACCGCTGTGAAAAGGTCTCGGAAAGTCGGCCAGTCCGTATCGCACGGAGGAAGCCGACAGCCTGACGGAGAGGAATTTTGGGGTGGACCGGGTTTAATAGAGATCGTGTCGATCTGTTCCATAAGCTGGGCGGAACACCTTTCATACGTAAAATAGGCATCCTCATATCTTGCCCTCAGAGTCGGCAAGGTGTCCGCCGCGCCCTTTAAATCACTTGAAATTAGTTCAGAACAAGCATCGTACTCTTTCTCGACCTTAGCCCATAGGGCTCGGACTTGATCGAGATGAATTTTGCATGTATACTGAGATTGGATGGGCTCTGCTGGATTGCAGAATTTGAATTCGAAGCGACTCAAACGGTCAGAAGTCAAACTAAATTTGTCTAAAGCGGATGGAGCCATACTGAATATATATGTATGTATATATATTTTATTATTTTTTTCGTAAATCTGGATTATTTATATATAGATAGTTTCTAATTATTTATAAATATTGAAACTGGATTTGGAATTTAGGAACCAATTCTCTGAATATATATTTTTTTTTAATTTTAATTTGTCAATTTTATTGGATGCATACGGAAGCGTTGGAAATAGCTTAATAAATCATCTCAGTATGAAATCATATACGGTCACACTAATGCGGAAATGGAAGCGCATGGAGGTTTTCGACGGAATTAGTTAGTTGGAATCTTATAAAAAAATAATTCAACAATTATTTTAAGTTTTCGGACTTATTTCGTTGACCGCTGCTGTAATTGTCGCGGTACTGTTTTCGGAGTCAATGCAGAATAGCGGAGATAACAAGAGGCGGGAAATTTGCCAAAGACCAGAGCGTCGACTTGCCGACGATTAGCTTGTTAATATATATGGATGTAACTCAGCGCAGAATAGAGCAAAGACGAGTTAATAAGTATGTAATTATGTTTGTATGTATATAATGTAAGTATGCAATGATGTTTGTCGTTTTGTATTTATGCGGATGTTGTTAATAGTATCTGTGTTTATTATTTATTAATAATTATTAATTTATTAATCATTATTTTTGAGTTCTTTTGTTAAGGGGGGAGACACATATAAATCGAACATTTTTTCTTGAAAATTTTTTTGCTTTAATAAATAGTTTATTATTCTTAGAATACACAGTAAAAGTTTTATTACAGTATTCAAACTCTAAATGCTTCAAATGAACCGCGTACGCAAGGTACACAAGTGTAATTTTTGGAATTTTACCTATGCTATGGACACGATTCACGTAAAACTATGCGACATATCGGAATGAATCAAAATGTATTATATTCTGCATGAATGTATCTTCTATTTAAACCTAAATGTTTACAAAAAAATAAGTTATAATATTTTTTAAGAGGGTGGAAAGTCAAACATACCCTCTGAAAAACTAAATTTTATGTTCAAAACTGTGCTGAATTTTTTCGGCTTCATTTCATTTGGGTTTTTTTGGTTCAAATAAAAGATATACTTATAGTTATACCAAATAAATTTTATTTTTGAATTTCCGACATGGATTACGGGCTGAATCGTGTCTATAATGGGAGCATATTTTGACTGTCTATTTGTGTCTCCCCCCTTAATTTAATGGGGTGTATAAATTTTTTTTCCCTTTTGTTACATGTACTTCCAAATCACATCCAAAGGATCCATTGTCTGCTAGAACAGAATTGTCAAAAAATATGCATTAAATTTGAAAATTGTGACGCGGGCCGCGCACAAAACAATGTAAATAGTAAATTGAATGTAAATAAAGAAATCGAATAAAAACGGAGGAAGAAGTTTTGAATTTAAACGAGCGCGCGAATTTTGTACTGTGGGTCGGATTTAATTAAAAAAATACATAAATACGGACACGATGTTTAGTTCTTAGTGGCGAATCATAACTAAACTCTATTGAAAAAGTTATATTTAAAGGTTTTACATTTGGGTTACAATTGGTTTGTGATGGTGTACTTAAATGGAATTCTGATTTAGCTTATTCTATATGCTTATGTAGTTATTGCGAAACTTGTGCTGTTTAGACTTATTCTATCTGCATATGGTTTCGTTGCGAAACCGGATGCATACAAGTGTTTATTAACTCGTGTCGACTCTTGAACTGTCTGGCTAATTGGTTTTATTTGGGTATTACGTACTGGGAATAAAGTGGATCTGTACATAACTTCTCCCCCATTTAGAAAAGAATTCTCCTGAATTCTATTACTGTTCAGTTGAATTTTAATTTTTTTGTGTTTTAATACAATCAGAATTATTAATATGATTATTAATACAATTACAGCGGCATTAAAGGAGTAAATTATATCTTTGTGTGTCTTTTATTGTTTAATGTTTACCCAGATCATTTTGTTGTTTTCTAATATGCTTTCAAAAGTAATTTGTTTTGTAAAATTTTGGATTTGTTCCTTGTTTTGGAATAATATTTTATCATTTTCTTCTTCTACTGTGTTGGTAAAGTAATTATTATCTATACCTATTTTACAATTTACAAAATGTATTAAGGTGTTATTTAAGAATTCTATTGTTTTGTTGTTACAGTTTTGATATAATGTTTCGTTATTTGCATTATTTATTACTATGGTTTCCTCGTCTAGTTCTATTATTTCTATCTCTTCTCTTTTTATTAGTTTACAATTATTTTTATTTTTAATTATACAATGCTCGCCGGGGAAACGGGTCTCATCTGAACTAAGAGGCTGGTCACATTACGGCAGTAGGGCCGATCGCGGCGGACAAACTGTATCCCGCCGGGGCCTATATAGGCTGTCCCAATAAAACGAGTTCTGTCGCACGTAGCGCCGTCCTGTTGAAAGTAGAGGTCAACCGGGTCCATTTCAATCATTTCTGGCCACAATCGTTTATCATGGCTTGGTATCGTAGGGTGTTGATGTTGACGGTGATTAAACGCGAATTTTCATAGTAAAATTCCACGATTTCTATATTTTATTTCATTGTGTAACGTTGCATGGTAAATTTCCCACGTTTTTAGATAACATGTCAAGTTTTCAATTAAGCAATATCAAACCCTGTAACTCTTATTGGGACACCCTATATAATGCGGGCCACGGGCAAAGACTTTCGAGTCCAATAACATCTCTCCAAGAAAACTTGAGAGTCCGGAATTCTCTTAATCTCTTCCGCAGGGATCCGCGGGTCATGACGAGAGAAGCCACGACGAACTGCCCGACAACACCTCTCGGCCGAGCTACGAATCCCTTTATTATTACGCTGAATAAACACTATATATAGTCGTGCATAACTATTATTATAACTATAACTATTCGCATATTCTTAATTGTAATCTATACATATACATAAGCGTTCGGACGTTTCACAGCAAGACTTCTGTTCAATTCCCTTCGGTTCAATTTCCTCTCAACGATCTCAAGATCGAGGAGGATCTAGCGTTTTTGGGGCCCATACTTAACTTGGCCTTAGCATTAATATAACTGACGACGAGGATTAACGAGAACCACCCGTTCAGAATTAAATTAAAGCAAAAAAAAAAAAATAAATAAAACAAAACAATTAATAAATAATAGAATCGTTAACGTTATAAAAAACAAAAAAATATCAAGAGCGGCTCATCGTTAACAACGAAGCCAGCCTTATCAGCACATACCATCGCCTGACTAGTCCACCAATTCTCGTTGAACTGAGCTTAGCGATCATCATCACCGTCGTCGCTTATCTTACACATGGACTGCTGCGTTGGATAATACATTCAGCATCAAATTAATCATAGTTCTTCATTCTATTTTCGTCGGAGCTGTACTACTTTAAAAGTCTGCTGCGTTGGAAAATCCCAAACAAGATAAAAACAAAGACCCTATTCCTTTTACACTAATCACAGACCTATACTGTTCTAAAGAAAGCTATCAACTATACATAACTAAGCTATATACATACATAAGTCACATCGAAATGAATGCTGAAGTAATAGTTTTTTTAAATTTATATTTAAATTGTACTAAAAATATTAAAGACTTCGATGGATCAGATTAAAACCAGCTTCCAGATTTCAAACCAAATTAGCAGCTTAACGTAAACTTTTGATTTTAGCATTCGGGGCGTTGAAGGGTGTCGGTTTGGATGGACGGGAGCTGATCGTAGGAGTTTGAATTGAATCTATAGATTCTAGAGTTCTATGGCGCTCCGTCAGAAAGGAATCCAGATCTTGCCACGTTGGAATTTCGGTTTTATCCGGGATGATAAGATGTACGATCGTCTATCGTCATCTGTAGGAAGCGTGGGCATAACCGCAGTGGATGGTTCTCTTTTGAACACAAATCACATATTTTCGATATTGGAACAATCTTGGTACTAAAGGATTTTAGCATTCGGGGCGACACGTTGAAGGTTGTCGGTTTGGATGGATGGGAGCTGATCGTAGGAGTTTGAATTGAATCTATAGATTCTAGAGTTCTATGGCGCTCCGTCAGAAAGGAATCCAGATCTTGCCACGTTGGAATTTCGGTTTTATCCGGGATGGATTGCTCCCATAATGCGAGTGTCAACTTTGGGAATTTTGTAGAGCACAAATAAACTAGGAGACAATCCTAGTTCTCAGTAGAAAGGCCGGACAGTTTAAGGGCCGTAAGGCAATTGCGGATAGTTTCTTGCAACTCTTTTAAGGCTGCAGAAGATTCTTGTACGGCGGATTGCATGTTCAATAATTTTCCCAGTTGGCTGTTCACCAGCGATCGTTTATTTTTGAAACGCTTGCCAGGCTGAGCGGAAACCATCGTTGGTGAGTGGTGAATTGGAAACTATGGAATGAGCTTCACCACTTGTCTTGGCATTTAGATAGAACAACTTTTCTACAGGGGTCAGCACAGGATTGTCAATGTATACCGCTGTGAAAAGGTCTCGGAAAGTCGGCCAGCGAAGATAATCGCCTGAGAAAACTTCCGTATCGCACGGAGGAAGCCGACAGCCTGACGGAGAGGAATTTTGGGGTGGACCGGGTTTAATAGAGATCGTGTCGATCTGTTCCATAAGCTGGGCGGAACACCTTTCATACGTAAAATAGGCATCCTCATATCTTGCCCTCAGAGTCGGCAAGGTGTCCGCCGCGCCCTTTAAATCACTTGAAATTAGTTCAGAACAAGCATCGTACTCTTTCTCGACCTTAGCCCATAGGGCTCGGACTTGATCGAGATGAATTTTGCATGTATACTGAGATTTGATGGGCTCTGCTGGATTGCAGAATTTGAATTCAAAGCGACTCAAACGGTCAGAAGTCAAACTAAATTTGTCTAAAGCGGATGGAGCCATACTGAATATATATGTATGTATATATATTTTATTATTTTTTTCGTAAATCTGGATTATTTATATATAGATAGTTTCTAATTATTTATAAATATTGAAACTGGATTTGGAATTTAGGAACCAATTCTCTGAATATATATTTTTTTTTAATTTTAATTTGTCAATTTTATTGGATGCATACGGAAGCGTTGGAAATAGCTTAATAAATCATCTCAGTATGAAATCATATACGGTCACACTAATGCGGAAATGGAAGCGCATGGAGGTTTTCGACGGAATTAGTTAGTTGGAATCTTATAAAAAAATAATTCAACAATTATTTTAAGTTTTCGGACTTATTTCGTTGACCGCTGCTGTAATTGTCGCGGTACTGTTTTCGGAGTCAATGCAGAATAGCGGAGATAACAAGAGGCGGGAAATTTGCCAAAGACCAGAGCGTCGACTTGCCGACGATTAGCTTGTTAATATATATGGATGTAACTCAGCGCAGAATAGAGCAAAGACGAGTTAATAAGTATGTAATTATGTTTGTATGTATATAATGTAAGTATGCAATGATGTTTGTCGTTTTGTATTTATGCGGATGTTGTTAATAGTATCTGTGTTTATTATTTATTAATAATTATTAATTTATTAATCATTATTTTTGAGTTCTTTTGTTAAGGGGGGAGACACATATAAATCGAACATTTTTTCTTGAAAATTTTTTTGCTTTAATAAATAGTTTATTATTCTTAGAATACACAGTAAAAGTTTTATTACAGTATTCAAACTCTAAATGCTTCAAATGAACCGCGTACGCAAGGTACACAAGTGTAATTTTTGGAATTTTACCTATGCTATGGACACGATTCACGTAAAACTATGCGACATATCGGAATGAATCAAAATGTATTATATTCTGCATGAATGTATCTTCTATTTAAACCTAAATGTTTACAAAAAAATAAGTTATAATATTTTTTAAGAGGGTGGAAAGTCAAACATACCCTCTGAAAAACTAAATTTTATGTTCAAAACTGTGCTGAATTTTTTCGGCTTCATTTCATTTGGGTTTTTTTGGTTCAAATAAAAGATATACTTATAGTTATACCAAATAAATTTTATTTTTGAATTTCCGACATGGATTACGGGCTGAATCGTGTCTATAATGGGAGCATATTTTGACTGTCTATTTGTGTCTCCCCCCTTAATTTAATGGGGTGTATAAATTTTTTTTCCCTTTTGTTACATGTACTTCCAAATCACATCCAAAGGATCCATTGTCTGCTAGAACAGAATTGTCAAAAAATATGCATTAAATTTGAAAATTGTGACGCGGGCCGCGCACAAAACAATGTAAATAGTAAATTGAATGTAAATAAAGAAATCGAATAAAAACGGAGGAAGAAGTTTTGAATTTAAACGAGCGCGCGAATTTTGTACTGTGGGTCGGATTTAATTAAAAAAATACATAAATACGGACACGATGTTTAGTTCTTAGTGGCGAATCATAACTAAACTCTATTGAAAAAGTTATATTTAAAGGTTTTACATTTGGGTTACAATTGGTTTGTGATGGTGTACTTAAATGGAATTCTGATTTAGCTTATTCTATATGCTTATGTAGTTATTGCGAAACTTGTGCTGTTTAGACTTATTCTATCTGCATATGGTTTCGTTGCGAAACCGGATGCATACAAGTGTTTATTAACTCGTGTCGACTCTTGAACTGTCTGGCTAATTGGTTTTATTTGGGTATTACGTACTGGGAATAAAGTGGATCTGTACATAACTTCTCCCCCATTTAGAAAAGAATTCTCCTGAATTCTATTACTGTTCAGTTGAATTTTAATTTTTTTGTGTTTTAATACAATCAGAATTATTAATATGATTATTAATACAATTACAGCGGCATTAAAGGAGTAAATTATATCTTTGTGTGTCTTTTATTGTTTAATGTTTACCCAGATCATTTTGTTGTTTTCTAATATGCTTTCAAAAGTAATTTGTTTTGTAAAATTTTGGATTTGTTCCTTGTTTTGGAATAATATTTTATCATTTTCTTCTTCTACTGTGTTGGTAAAGTAATTATTATCTATACCTATTTTACAATTTACAAAATGTATTAAGGTGTTATTTAAGAATTCTATTGTTTTGTTGTTACAGTTTTGATATAATGTTTCGTTATTTGCATTATTTATTACTATGGTTTCCTCGTCTAGTTCTATTATTTCTATCTCTTCTCTTTTTATTAGTTTACAATTATTTTTATTTTTAATTATACAATGCTCGCCGGGGAAACGGGTCTCATCTGAACTAAGAGGCTGGTCACATTACGGCAGTAGGGCCGATCGCGGCGGACAAACTGTATCCCGCCGGGGCCTATATAGGCTGTCCCAATAAAACGAGTTCTGTCGCACGTAGCGCCGTCCTGTTGAAAGTAGAGGTCAACCGGGTCCATTTCAATCCTTTCTGGCCACAATCGTTTATCATGGCTTGGTATCGTAGGGTGTTGATGTTGACGGTGATTAAACGCGAATTTTCATAGTAAAATTCCACGATTTCTATATTTTATTTCATTGTGTAACGTTGCATGGTAAATTTCCCACGTTTTTAGATAACATGTCAAGTTTTCAATTAAGCAATATCAAACCCTGTAACTCTTATTGGGACACCCTATATAATGCGGGCCACGGGCAAAGACTTTCGAGTCCAATAACATCTCTCCAAGAAAACTTGAGAGTCCGGAATTCTCTTAATCTCTTCCGCAGGGATCCGCGGGTCATGACGAGAGAAGCCACGACGAACTGCCCGACAACACCTCTCGGCCGAGCTACGAATCCCTTTATTATTACGCTGAATAAACACTATATATAGTCGTGCATAACTATTATTATAACTATAACTATTCGCATATTCTTAATTGTAATCTATACATATACATAAGCGTTCGGACGTGGAAATAAAGATATTTCACAGCAAGACTTCTGTTCAATTCCCTTCGGTTCAATTTCCTCTCAACGATCTCAAGATCGAGGAGGATCTAGCGTTTTTGGGGCCCATACTTAACTTGGCCTTAGCATTAATATAACTGACGACGAGGATTAACGAGAACCACCCGTTCAGAATTAAATTAAAGCAAAAAAAAAAAAATAAATAAAACAAAACAATTAATAAATAATAGAATCGTTAACGTTATAAAAAACAAAAAAATATCAAGAGCGGCTCATCGTTAACAACGAAGCCAGCCTTATCAGCACATACCATCGCCTGACTAGTCCACCAATTCTCGTTGAACTGAGCTTAGCGATCATCATCACCGTCGTCGCTTATCTTACACATGGACTGCTGCGTTGGATAATACATTCAGCATCAAATTAATCATAGTTCTTCATTCTATTTTCGTCGGAGCTGTACTACTTTAAAAGTCTGCTGCGTTGGAAAATCCCAAACAAGATAAAAACAAAGACCCTATTCCTTTTACACTAATCACAGACCTATACTGTTCTAAAGAAAGCTATCAACTATACATAACTAAGCTATATACATACATAAGTCACATCGAAATGAATGCTGAAGTAATAGTTTTTTTAAATTTATATTTAAATTGTACTAAAAATATTAAAGACTTCGATGGATCAGATTAAAACCAGCTTCCAGATTTCAAACCAAATTAGCAGCTTAACGTAAACTTTTGATTTTAGCATTCGGGGCGTTGAAGGGTGTCGGTTTGGATGGACGGGAGCTGATCGTAGGAGTTTGAATTGAATCTATAGATTCTAGAGTTCTATGGCGCTCCGTCAGAAAGGAATCCAGATCTTGCCACGTTGGAATTTCGGTTTTATCCGGGATGATAAGATGTACGATCGTCTATCGTCATCTGTAGGAAGCGTGGGCATAACCGCAGTGGATGGTTCTCTTTTGAACACAAATCACATATTTTCGATATTGGAACAATCTTGGTACTAAAGGATTTTAGCATTCGGGGCGACACGTTGAAGGTTGTCGGTTTGGATGGATGGGAGCTGATCGTAGGAGTTTGAATTGAATCTATAGATTCTAGAGTTCTATGGCGCTCCGTCAGAAAGGAATCCAGATCTTGCCACGTTGGAATTTCGGTTTTATCCGGGATGGATTGCTCCCATAATGCGAGTGTCAACTTTGGGAATTTTGTAGAGCACAAATAAACTAGGAGACAATCCTAGTTCTCAGTAGAAAGGCCGGACAGTTTAAGGGCCGTAAGGCAATTGCGGATAGTTTCTTGCAACTCTTTTAAGGCTGCAGAAGATTCTTGTACGGCGGATTGCATGTTCAATAATTTTCCCAGTTGGCTGTTCACCAGCGATCGTTTATTTTTGAAACGCTTGCCAGGCTGAGCGGAAACCATCGTTGGTGAGTGGTGAATTGGAAACTATGGAATGAGCTTCACCACTTGTCTTGGCATTTAGATAGAACAACTTTTCTACAGGGGTCAGCACAGGATTGTCAATGTATACCGCTGTGAAAAGGTCTCGGAAAGTCGGCCAGCGAAGATAATCGCCTGAGAAAACTTCCGTATCGCACGGAGGAAGCCGACAGCCTGACGGAGAGGAATTTTGGGGTGGACCGGGTTTAATAGAGATCGTGTCGATCTGTTCCATAAGCTGGGCGGAACACCTTTCATACGTAAAATAGGCATCCTCATATCTTGCCCTCAGAGTCGGCAAGGTGTCCGCCGCGCCCTTTAAATCACTTGAAATTAGTTCAGAACAAGCATCGTACTCTTTCTCGACCTTAGCCCATAGGGCTCGGACTTGATCGAGATGAATTTTGCATGTATACTGAGATTGGATGGGCTCTGCTGGATTGCAGAATTTGAATTCGAAGCGACTCAAACGGTCAGAAGTCAAACTAAATTTGTCTAAAGCGGATGGAGCCATACTGAATATATATGTATGTATATATATTTTATTATTTTTTTCGTAAATCTGGATTATTTATATATAGATAGTTTCTAATTATTTATAAATATTGAAACTGGATTTGGAATTTAGGAACCAATTCTCTGAATATATATTTTTTTTTAATTTTAATTTGTCAATTTTATTGGATGCATACGGAAGCGTTGGAAATAGCTTAATAAATCATCTCAGTATGAAATCATATACGGTCACACTAATGCGGAAATGGAAGCGCATGGAGGTTTTCGACGAAATTAGTTAGTTGGAATCTTATAAAAAAATAATTCAACAATTATTTTAAGTTTTCGGACTTATTTCGTTGACCGCTGCTGTAATTGTCGCGGTACTGTTTTCGGAGTCAATGCAGAATAGCGGAGATAACAAGAGGCGGGAAATTTGCCAAAGACCAGAGCGTCGACTTGCCGACGATTAGCTTGTTAATATATATGGATGTAACTCAGCGCAGAATAGAGCAAAGACGAGTTAATAAGTATGTAATTATGTTTGTATGTATATAATGTAAGTATGCAATGATGTTTGTCGTTTTGTATTTATGTGGAAATGTAATTCTTTATATAGGAACTGTTGACTGTAATAATTAATAACACGTAGTTTCTTAATTTATAGTTCTTATTTCTTGGATGTATGTTTGAGTGCCAATTATTTATATTTGAATAATTGAAGTAAATATAAGGGTATGTCTTTTTAAGTTTCGAAAGCGGCAGTAGATCAGTGGAGTGGACTGTATCGATTATGTGAGTATAAAAGTGAAAATAAATGCAAGCGCTGGAACACAGTGAACGAAAAGGAACTAAGTAAGAACTACTCGAAGAAATTTCACTGTGGCATTTGCCTTTATTTAAACACGCACTTTGAATTTCGGAACTCACAGAAATTGTTTCGAGATTAATTCGAAAATTTTATTTATTTAGTTGATGGATAAATTTCGTTTTTTTATTATTTAGGAATCCGCGGTATATTTGTGTTTGTATAAATTTTGGTAATTTATGTTGATTATGGGTGTCTGTACATATGTGTGTATATATTTACATAAATTTGTTAAATATATTTTGCGGGAAATGTACAGATATCTGAAGTGGACTGTATTAGGCATATGTAAGTGTAAATAAATGCAAGCGAAACACAGTTAACGAAAGGGAGCACGAGCTATTCGGAGTTAAATGTTTAACTGTGGCTTTTGGCATTTATTTATACATCAACTTTAGGAGGTCGGAAATGAATTGGATGTGGATTTGGAAGCTGCCGGAGTGTCGGATCAATCGGACTTGGATTGAGTTTCGCTATAACCTCTTTGTATGACCGGCAGCAATAATATAAATAAAACTTATCTGGCTGAAAATCACTCGGAATAAAAACACGGTAGAACTTTTCGGGGTGTTACGCGACGAGCGTCGGATCTCTTTATTCATCTGTAGGTATATAAGAACTAACATACATTAAATTTAAACCTAGCTGGGAGAGCGGATTGGAAGCTCTGTCTTGGAAGCCCGTAGGAAGACGGAGAGAGAGAGTGTACAGGACATTTCAGTAATGATACCAACAATCGAAATAACCAAACCCAAAATGAATATCAGAAGCAACCACGGGCAGAGAATAACCCTGGTACTTCAAATACGCAAAATATTAGAAGATTCGCAAACAATAACAATTACCAGAACAGATACATTGCTAATCCACACACTAGCTCTCGAATGTCCTACAATACTATTCAACCACAACAGTTAGCTAATTATAACCCTAAAAATAATAATTCTTCAGCTCCTATGGATATAGGCCGGATTAATACAAATTTTCAATTAGAGGACCATCAAGGTTACCCTATATAAAGGTTGTTTCTTCCTCAAGAGACCTGTTTTTCATTATTGATTCTGGAGCGGATTTCAGTATTATTAATGAAAATGTCTGCCACCCGAAATGGAAGTCTAACATCAACGTCCAAGTAAAAGGGACACACTATTGAAATACAAAAACTTTTCAGATTTCCTTAATTTAAGGAATTTAAAATAAATAATTACTGGTGTGAGTTCTTAGAACACAACTTTCACGACCATTTTGACGGTATTATTGGGGGTAACATATTGCACGACTTAAATGCAATCATAAATTACGCAGAAGAAAAAATTATGTTAAATAATGTAAGCCTGAAGTTATACATGACTCACCCAAAACCGTCCAAAGAACTTGCAGTTAAATTAGGCCAATTCAAGCGGATGGAACATCTCGCTACATCTCTCAGAAACAGTTTACTGATATCCTAAAACGCTTCGAACGTATTTTCTATAAGGAGGAGACAACTTAACGTTTACAAGTGTAATAAAACATATAAGACGCACAAAAAACGATATACCTATTTATTCAAAAGCGTATAGGTACCCTGAAGCCCATAAAGACGAAGTAAATAAACAAATAAAGGATATGCTGAATCAAGAAATAAAAAGACATTCAAATAGTCCATATAATAGTCCTTTATGGGTCGTCCAAAAGAAACTAGACCTCTCTAACCAACAGAAATGGGGACTTTTCGTTGATTACAGAAAACTGAATTCACAAACAATTAAAGGTCGGTTTCCCATCCCTAACATAGACGAAATATTTCATAAACTAGGCGGATTCTTCGCTCGATCTAGCAAAAATGGTTCTACCAAATCGAGATGAGCGAACGCGATATTCCAAAAACAGCATGTTCAACCGCTAATGGACATTACGAGTTTTTCCGAATGCGTTTTGGGCTTCGAAATGCACCAGCAACATTCCAAAAACTTATGAACCATTTGTTTGGGACCTACATATACCATTTCTGTCTCGTATACATGGACAACATTCTTATTTTTCAAAAACAATCGAAGAACATATTGAACATCTAAATAAAATATTAAAGTGTCTTGCTAGTTCTTTAAAAACTCACTAACTTAACTATAGAACGATAGAAAAATAACTATTAGCTATTTTTTGGGGAATTAAACATTTCCATTATTACTTGTATGGGAGAAGATTTATAGTTAAAACCGACCACCGCCCACTAGTATGGCTTAATAATTTAAAACTAATACTTAAAACTAAAAAGGTGGAAAATCCAATTAAATGAATATGATTTTGAAATTGAATTTATTAAAGGAAAGGAAAATACTTTGGCAGATGAACTCAGTAAAATTTGCAACCATAATACACCTTTAAATACCCCGAAATAAATAAATTTTTTTTTTATAAAATTAGATGAACTTACGGGCGAACTTATGAATCCAATGCAATCAAAAAACGTAAACAATGAACCCATATACGATTTCTCATCATATCTAATAAACCTATTTTCAAGCCAACTAACATATAATGAAATAATTCACAGCGCTCAATAAGATCACTTAAATTATATACGAAATACAGAAAACGCTCTTAGCATATATAAAACACAAATTGTAGTGAATAAATCCGAAAACGAATTAAGAACCATCAAAATCTTGTACAAAAAGAAAATAAGTCATGTTATAGAGACAAACGGGAGTAACTCAGATTTAATTGAATTGATGAGAGACATTCTACCTGAAAAAGGCTTAATAACCATTTTTTGCGAGGACTTAAACCTTTGCGTACAATTTCAGGAATGCTATAGGCCTACAACGATAATATAAAAGTAATCAGATCGTTTACACTCCTATAAAATATAAGCTAAACATAACCAATACTTCTTCCCAACACAATGAAATAATTCACATTGATATTTGGTTTCCCATGCGAAACATTATGTACCATATCTAACCACCATCGACAAATTAACAAAATATGCCACCGCACATTATCTTAAAGATAGATCGTGGATATCTTTTTTGGAAGCATTTAAAGGTATGATACAAAACTTAGGAAAGCCCAAACTATATAAATTCCATTTTACGACCCCCTATAAGATAACAGGAAACTCCGATATAGAAAGACTACACTTAACATTAAATGAACATATCTGATTATTTAACGCAGATAATAAAAATAATAATTATGCGCCATAAGGAACAATTAAACATAAAGAATAATAATTTTAAGAACGACTACAGTTCAAATTTGGCAGTCAAAGCGATCAGTCGTGTCTTTCTCCCGAATCTAACTAAGCAGCGAGTCAAACCTAAGTAACAAAAACAAACAAAAATCAAAGCAAAATGAAAAAAAGAGACTTCTTATCAGTTATTGCATCAGTTCAAAAAACACTTCGCACATTGTTTTTTGAAAAAAAATAAAAAACCTATCCAAAATGCGGGAGCCCCCGGACATTTGGAAGGATAGGCCTTCTCCTAATGGCAAATTCCTAGTGATAACGAGAACGGATGAGGGATCCCTCGCTGGAATCGCTCCATTTACCATTAAAAAAGTAATTGATCTCACCTGTGGAGGCAGCTGCAAAAAAACACGCGATGGTAACCTGCTGACGCAAACAAAAGACCATAAACAAGCCGAGAAATTATTAAATCTAACAAACATCCCTAGCAACATACCCGTATCGGTGACAGAACACCGAACACTGAATTATTCTAAAGGTGTAATTTACTCAAATGATTTGAGAGGTATTGAAAAAGTAGAAATACTCGAAAATCTGAAATCCCAAAAAGTATGTGTCGTAAGGAAAATAATGAAGCGCCAAATGATCGACTACACTGAAACTGGTTTAATCATCTTGACATTCTCGCGACTTGATCTTCCGGAATATATATACATAGGATATGAAAGAGTACAAATCCGTCCATATATACCACCACCAATGCGTTGTAACAATTGCCTCCGTCTGGGACATCTGGAAAAGTTTTGCAGAAACCCAAAATCTTGCTTTATGTGCAGTCGAGACGCCCACATCAACATTGACAACGGAGAAATATGTGATAACGACCAATCCTGCATCATTTGCATTGACAAAAAAATACCAAACTTCGACCACCACCCCAGAGACAAGAAATGCCCCATATTCATCACCCATCAAGTAATCCAAGCCATAAAAACACTCGAGAAGGTTGACAACCGAACGGCATGGACAATATACAAGAAAAGACACCAACACGACGGGTCCCTGTACTCATCGGCAGCCAACATCACCCAACAACGACTTGCTCAACCCCCACGACGAGGCCCAAATACTATCACCACAACTTTACCAAACACCACTCCTTCATCCGCATCAACCTCCAAACGCCCACTCACCCATGAAGACAACAGAAGAAATACCATCTCATACAACGACAAGGACGAGGCAGCTATGTCGACGGTCGATGAATTGGAAAACGTTAACGGAAAAACAAACATTAACATACTTCCAAAGAATATTCGCAAAAGAACAAAAAGAAACCTTATTAATAAAGAAAAACCAATTAGCTCCAATATAACTAGATCTAAGATTAGGGACTCGATTATATCAGAGCTTAAAAATAACTCGAATTAATATGGCTCTCACTCTACTACAATGGAACATTAATGGCTACACAAATAATTGCAATGAACTATTATTTCTCTTAAAAACACATAAGCCCGACATTATATCCCTCCAAGAAACACACATAACACCCAATAAACCAATTCCCATCCCCGTTAACTTTGAAATGTACTCCACCGAATCTGTTGTCGCAAAAGGAGGAGTTGCTTTACTGATTCATAAGTCAGTCCAACATAAATCTATTCCCGTAGGAACAGGACTGGATGCTATTGCACTGAAAGTCCACTCAAAACAAAAAATTAATATTTTTTCCATATAAAGGGTGTTTTTTTAGAGGTATAGAACTTTAAGTTGGCATTACTGTTCAAGATGGCGACCGATTTGACAGCTGTCAAGTGATTTATTCTCAGTTTGGTTTGGCAATTCATCATGGATAGACTCACGCCTGAACAACGCACAGTGGCGCATTTGGCGTTGCATAAATCAAAAATTCATAGTCGCAAAAACGATTTAATTTATAAGAAATCGACAGAGAATTTCACGACGATTCCAAATCCGTTGTCAAAACAAAAATCAGAATTTATGAGCATTCGAAGTCGAAAAATATTTCCGTTTTTGCGACACAAAAAAAAAAGAGAATTTGGTCGACTTTCAGGTAATATTATATTAGCCGTGGCGGTCATATGCCAGAAATCATATTTAAAATGTAATGCCACAAGATTATCTTTCGAATAAAAAAAAATCCATGTCAATCGAATAATCCATCGTTGTTTTATTGAAATTTAAAGTTCTATACCTCTAAAAAAAACACCCTTTACATACCACCCACACAAACATTCACCAAATCAGATTTAGAAAATACCATTCAGAACACAGCTACAAATACATTAATCACAGGAGACTTTAACGGGTGGAATACGCTTTGGGGATCGCCCAAGGATTATCGCAGAGGAAAAATTCTTGAGGAATATATCCAAGAGAAAATCTTCATAATTCTGAACAATGGCCAGCCAACGCATTTCTCCACACACAATACATACACTCATATAGACCTTGCATTCTGCTCACCAAACCTATGTATACACTCGAATCTTGAAATCATGGATCTACCCCAGGGTACCGACCACTTTCCTATTACAATAAAAATATTCAAGCAGGAAAATACAAAATACTACACAAAAAAATTCTTAACAAAGAAAGCAGACTGGGACAAAATCGAAAAACTGTCTAATTTATTCAATACCCAAATTTCAGCTAACACAAACAAAGAATACAGTAACATCAACAAGATAATACTAAACAGCGCTTATAATAGTATCCCCCACTCCCATCCCCCCAAAAGCAAACACAATGTCCCTTGGTGGAACAAAAGACTAGAAGAACTAAAACAAACTAACCCAGCGGAGATCTTTCAATATAAATATGTCTCAATCAAATCTAATCGAATATAAAAAAGTAAGCGCCCAATATAGAAGAGAAATAAGATCCAGCAAAAAAGATAGCATCTACACACTGACATCAAGCATATCGCAGGATTCCAAATCCGAAAAGATTTGGAACAATATCAGGCAATTCCATGGAGTTCACAAAGCAACACACATCCACTGCATTCACGATAGCCATGCAAACTTTACACCCACAAACGCAGAGGATATTGCTGCCGCATTTGCTAGACATTGGACATCTCGTTCCGAGGACCAAAACTTCTCCCAAGCATTCCTAGAAGCCAAGCAGGATATTTTCAGACAAAAAAGCGAAATTTATGGAACAAAACATTGAATATCTTGTATTCTGCATAGCACTAAACAGCCTTAAAGGCCATTCACCTGGTAACGATAAAATAACCTATGACATGATAAAGCATACACGAAAACCGGTTAAAATCAGAATAATTAACTTCTTTAACTCCATCTTAAAATCTTTTTCCCTCAAGCCTTTAAAATCAGTACAATAGTCCCCATCCACAAACCTGGTAAAAACAAAACTATCATAGACACATACAGACCCATCAGCCTTAATCCATGTATGTCCAAAACCTTAGACAAAATCGTCTCCAAACGACTTTGGTGGTTTGTTACATCCAACAAACTCCTAAATAGTCGACAAATAGGCTTCAAAAAGGGGAAGTCTGTGTCAGACTGTTTATTATACGTAGACGCTCTGATCAACAGGGCCCTTGGAGATAAAAGACACTTGTCAATAATATCATGTGATTTTGAAAAGGCTTTTGAGAAGGTTGGACTACACACGATACATAATCAACTATCCAAATGGGGCTGTGGGCCAACAATTTTAAAATATGTATCACAATTCATGACCAATCGCAAAATACGAGTTCGAGTCAACCACGGCCACTCCTTAATCCATCCACTCTACAACGGAATCCCACAGGGGTCCCCCCTATCTGTAATCCTATTTTTAATCGCGTTCAACAGCCTATCAGACATAATTAGCAGACTCAAAGGTTTTAGTTTCACTACATACGCTGACGACTACAACATCATTATCGACTTCAACAAGCAAAAAAACCCACAAATTAATGTTGACAATCTTTTCGACGACATAAACATTTGGTGCAACACATCAGGAGCATCTTTATCCATCATAAAATGTAAACACATACACATATGCAGGATACAAAACCTCTGTTGCCAATTTTCCACTCATCTTAACGCAATAGAGACAGTTCAAGAACTTACAATACTAGGCCTATCATTTACATCTAGATATAAATTCAACCCCCACATAAAGAAACTTCAAAAGTCTCTCACTAATTCGACGAATATCATAAAATGTCTTTCAAACGAAAAATATAATTGCCAACCACTAACCTTAGTGAACATAGTTAGAAGTCTGTGTCTGTCCAAAATAGACTACGGGCTACCAATATATGTATTAGCACCCAAGACAGTCACGAAACCAATACAAACCGTGATAAACAATGCACTGCGTTCAGCCTTAGGAGCCTTCTGTTCAACGCCTACATATAACCTTTACATCGAAGCAAATATCTCCCCGTTAGACGTTAGAACAAAACAGCTTCAAGCCAAACTTTCGCATACAATTATACACTCCACGGACTCTCCACTAAAATCAATAATTGAGAAGATAGTAAAAAAGAACAACCGGAAATTTAAAACCTCAGCACTTCAAAAAGCCTTAGATCTATGCAGAGACATAAACATCCCCACGAACCCAATAAGAATACCAGCTAAAAAGAAACCTCCATGGAATTTAAAAGCAGATGCCATAGACACACATCTAAGTCAATATCTAAAATCAAATACAAACCACACAATATTTAGAAGAGAATTTCTTCAGACCAAATCAGAACTCCCCAACTACACTTTCATATACACAGACGGATCAATGATTAACAAAACAATTGCTTATGCAATAACCACCGAAAACGAAATAATAAAACAGGCCATTTTACCACCCTACTCCTCAGTCTATTCAGCGGAAATAATAATATATTAGACGCTATTGAAATATGACTCAAAATTAAAGGAAGAATAAGCATTTGCTCCGACTCTTTATCTGCTATTTACTCTATAAAAAACAGCGATAACTCATCATACTTCCCCGCAAGAATCCGGGGATTAATAAACGATTCTTACACAAATATTAAAATGTTGTGGGTCCCGAGCCATGTGGGAATCAGCGGTAATGAATTCGCGGACGACACCGCCAAAAATGCAACAAAATCACCTCTTATCACATCACCTAACATTGACCGCAGAGACATCAATAGCTACATAAAATCGACACTCTCCATAAGCCATCTCAATTTACTTTAACACTCCTCCAGTTGGTATCACACAATAAGCCAAAACAGCTACAATATCTTCAACTATGCAAGGGACATCAGCAAACTTCCTAGGAAAGAACAAACCAAAATTATTAGATTGCGCCTGGGACACAGTCAGCTCACACACAAATACAGACTAATGCAAGCAACAACAAATCCATGCCAATTCTGCGACAATAACACAATGTTTTAACACATATACTAAATGATTGTACAGCATTTCAAAATCACAGATCTCCTAACTCAAACCTCACCTCGCTCCTCTCCAATCTCAGAACAAACAACATCCTTCAACTCCTCGATTTTCTAAAAAAAACAAACCTCTTATATCTTCTATAAGATGGTTATTACATTTAAGACAAAATTACATTTCCTAAATAGGGAATAAATAGGGAATTAATTAATAAAATAATAATAATAATAATAATAACAATAATTAATAATTAAATTAAAAAATATATAACAAAACAAAACCAAAAAAAAAGCAAAATTAAAAACTTACACACTAAGAGTACACACAAAAACTTACACAGTAAAAGTATGAAATGTAATTACTTAATTTAAGTCTGCCAAAAAGCCTAAGTAGCTATGACTGCTCCCCCTCCTGTAGCTTTAGTTTATAACTTTAAGCCTGCAGTATATAAATAAAGAAATAAATAAGAACGACTATGTAAAAAATAATAAAATTGGTAAATCTAATCCTATACTTAGCTAGCTCAAAACTACCATCAGGGTGGAAACTGCCTAATATCAAACGAAAATATAAATACAAAAATATATAAAGATCAATTAAAAAGAAAATATAAATTCCAAAATTTAAATTAAGTATTAATTAAAATTAAAATTAGTAATATTGACAATTAATGAATCAATGTATATGTATTACAATTATTTACTCTTCATCGATTAAGATTGCTGAATCTTGTCGCAGGGGAGTCACGCATAACTATTACTATAAGTATAACTATTCGTATATCCTTAATTGTAATCTACACATATACATAACTTTAGAGATAAGATCAATTATACATAGACCTTAAGCTTTCGGCAGTTGAACCTAGACCGTACAAGCATTCGGACGTAGAAATAAAGATATTTCACACCACGACTTCTGTTCAATTTCCTTCGGTTCAATTTCCCCTCAACCTAAGATCGAGGAGGATCTAGCGTTTCTGGGCCCATACTTAACTTGGCTGTAGCATTAATATAACTATATATGCTTTTGCACTGAATTTACTCTACCTGGGAAGCGGGTCGGAATCTTTTCTAGCAACCATGCCGAACCAAATAAAGTCGCTGAACGGATCCTGGACATCTCTGCGCTACCTAGGAACCGGCAGACCGTTACAAAATAATGATTATTTTATAAATATATAGATTTATATTTTTTTGCTTAAAAATAATGGTTATGTACAGATTTTTATATTTATTCCCGTGCAGGGTATTATAATTTCAGTCAGAAGTTTGCAACGCAGTGAAGGAGACATCTCCGGCCCTATAAAGTATACATATATATTCTTGATCAGGATCAACAGCTGAGTCGATCTAGCCATGTCCGTCTGTCCGTCTGTCCGTTTCTACGCAAACTAGTCCCTCAGTTTTAAACCTATCTGAATGAAACTTTGTAGTTCGTCTTCTATATACTCTCACTCGCACATATGTCGGAACGAGCCGGATCGGACGACTATATCATATAGCTTCCATAGGAACAATCGGAAAATTTTTAGATAAAAAATCTAACTTTGTCAGTTTTCAACATATTTTCATCAAAGTTGAGATTTAGCCGTTTTATATTATTCCTGAATTTCGGTTTTAATTTCATGAAAATCGGCCCACTATATCCTATAGCTTCCATAGGAACAATCAGGAAAATAAAAGAAAAAGCCACAACTTTGTCAGTTTTCAACATATTTCCATCAAAGTTGAGATTTAGCCGTTTTATATTATTCCTACTATATATTATATTATTCTACTATATCCTATAACTTCCAAAGGAACAAATAGGAAAATAAAAAAAAACCATAACTAATTATTATTCCAGAATTTCCGTTCTAATTTGTTGTTTAGTTTCTGCAAGGGTATACAAACTTCGGTGAGCCGAAGTTGGCTTCCGTTCTTGTTTTGATAAAATATTATTATTTTTAATATTATTGATATCATTAATCATAAAAGTACTCAATATAAAAATCATGCCGGAAATGGATATTTTTGTTTTTTTTTAGTCGCTACTTCGTAAATAAATCGTTATTTATGACATCCTTCTGCTTCTGTTCGCCTGGTATTTGAAATGGGAGCAGCGAACAATTTGCACAGAGATTTGGCGTGCTGACGTGCTGACGTCATTTGGCAGTGCAAATTGTTCTTGGGCTAGTGGGGGTTTGTTGCTTTTTACTCAGAGAGAGAAAGAAGGGCTGCTGACATTTTGTCATTCTTAGTTTTACAGAGGAGAGTGCCTACGATTATCTCTCTAATTATCTCTCTAATTAAAATGGAAAATCTTTCTATTCGGTACAGTTCCGAATGACAGGAGTCCTTAGCCATGATATAATAAGGTCCAAGGGTTTTGGGGTTTTTGTGCCATTATTTTGATAGCGGAACTTTCACTTATTATATAATGACTTAGGACTCCTGTCATTCGGAACTTTTGTCATTCGAACGTTTTTCATTTACTTATTGGATTTCACCGGGTAAGTTAAGTGCAGTGATATGGACATTGACGATATTGATATTTATATTGACGCTGATGTTAATGAAACTTATTAAAGGAATTTATTTGGAGAGTGTTGCCATTTACCTACAACGTAAGTATAATTCATTTAATTGTTAAAGATAAAAATTTTCTTGAAAGGGCACATGCATATGTATGTATGTGCTCTTTTAAGAACATTTTGACATATGTTCATAAATGCAAGTGTACATTTGTATGAAAAGTTCGAATTATATTTTGCTTATGTGCAACATTGTTCTTATTGAACGTGTATATCTGCAAAGCAACAAATATATATAATCTTAAAATATTGTATATATTTTATTTATAATTCATTGCGTTTCCCTTTATTTATATTTTACATGTGAATTTATCTAAGGTTATTTAATTAATTTTTTTTTTAAGTGCAGTTATTAAATTCGTTTTTCTTTCATTAATATTTCAGTTTGGAATAGAAGACAACATTTTCGAGTCATCTGAGAGTTTTGAAGAAAGCCAGAGTGCCTCTAACACCCCAACTACCCTGTCTGTGGCTTTTGATACTTTTAACAGTTCCATAAAAAGGGTAATTTGTCTTTATTTTTATTTATTTATTTTTATTTAATTATTTATAGAAATGGTACTTAGCAATGCTGTCAAACATTTATTAGAAATTTAATGTTTTTTTTAATTCTATTATATATACATAGACAACGATTTAGCTTAATTTATTGTTATGCTTATATGAAAATGATGCGCTTTTCTATTTTTACTTCTCTGGTATTTTATCACAAATTTATCTGGAAATATATTTTAATAAAATCAATACCAAACCTAATATATAGGGGAATCCCACACAGTCTATCCGATCGAACAGCTTTTCCAAAAGCTGTCACTCATACAACACGTAAAAATAGGTATTTAAATATGGAAGATTTGGCTATTTAGTTCAGCAGCAAACCCTGACATTGGCGAAGACTCTAAGATCCGATATCTCAAAAGATAACGACGATTTGGGGGCTTATAAGAACATGTCCTCTACCAAAGAGCAAATGCCAAGAATTGTCTGGAAGGGGGTATGTAGTTTCGGCAAAACAAGTACATCATAGTATTTTGACAAGCAATCGATTTTAAGTACCATTTCTATGTATAATTTCCTCCCCTTCTAAATCCCTTTTATTATTTTCTAACACTTTCTGTACGCATTATTTTATTTAAGAGTGTGATCTCTCTCTTCGTAGCGGACGGTCGTGTTTTTGTTTTGCGCTCCGACTTTTGTGTTATTTTGAATCTAAACCACCGGGGTTTCATCTAAACTTATCACCTAATATTTATAACGATATACCGTTTTGCTACCGCGCGTGCATGCACTTTTCTGTGTAGTTAATTTGCATAAATAATTACTTGTTAGTTTTGTGCTGAGACGGTTTATCTTATTTTATATTTCCTCTTTGCGCTTTTACCGTTTCTATTTTTCTCTCCCCCGCTCGAGTGCCGTTTGCTATTAGCTGCATCCAAGCTGTTCATAGCTCTCACCGCTCTTGTGATTTTCTGCTGCTCTAACTCTTGCGCTCTTTTATCTCTCTCTTTATCTCTTTACTTTTTTGGTATTGATAGTGTGCACAGTGGTTCTAGGGTTTGTGAATATGTCCCAGAATATAGTCTGCGTAATTATAAACTGCCAAAAAAATGTTTTGGCAGACCAGCCCAGTTTCCATTGCTGGCTTTGCGAGGCAGTTGTGCACGCTAAGTGCATCGAGATGACGGGTCGAATGGCTGACGCAGTGTCCAGCAAAAAGCCCAATTCTTTGGCTCCGCAAACAACCGTAGAAAATTCTACCCAGGGTCCAACATTGCCCGGAATACCGGCCGTTGTTGGTAACAATTCGTTACATAAGACCCTAACAGCAGTCCCACCTTCGAAAATTATATTTGTTTCGAGGCTTGCCCCTGATCTCGCATCGGAAGATGTTCTAGCCTATATTCAAGGCAAAACACAAGCTGGTAATATCAAGGTGGAAAAATTCAAATTTCCGTATGCCAGAGACATTTCGTCATTTAAGATAAATGTCTCATTCCAGCTCTTTGACACTATTTGCTCGGGTGACTTCTGGCCCGAGTACGCTGTAGTCAAGGAGTACGAGGCACGGAAGAAAAGAAATCGGCCTGTGGGAGTTCAACTGCCCAAGCCGTCACAACCTTCAGTGTCCACTCAAGCACCTTCTGTCCCAAAAAACTAACCTCTTCCCTACTACTTTCCTATCAGAATACTAGGGGCTTACGCAGTAAGCTCTCTAGATTATATTCAGATAGCCTTTCTTTCGCATCCCAGGTGATTGTATTTACAGAAACCTGGTTGAAGCCGGAGATCCTCTGCTCCGAAATTCTTCCATGTAAGTACACTATTTAAAGATTAGACCGTCCTCTCCAGCGTGGTGGCGGAGTTTTAATTGCCGTTGACTCCAGCCTCATCTCGGAATGGGTGGTATCTAATAACATCGAATTCATCTGCGTTAAACTATCTTTCACAGGTAGTTTCATTTATGTAACCTGCTCTTACATCCCTCCATCTTCGGAAGAGCCAATTTATTGGAAACACCTTTCGGCAATTCGGGCAGTTTCCAATAGGCTTTCTGATGGGGACCAATTAGTGGCTTTGGGTGACTTCAACATACCCGGAGCTCACTGGTCTTCTGATGGGGTGTCTAATGTTCTTCACACTGCGGCACAGCATGATGGCTTAATGGCTTGCTTGATTTATCCTTCTCGCAAGTTAACCATATTTTTAATTCTTTAAACCGCTTACTTGATCTATGCTTTGTCTCTGATCCTGCAGGTGTAAACCTAATTAGAGTTCCTCCATTGACGCAACCTGAAGATCCTTATCATCCAACTTTCGATGTGACTATCGACACTGGGACAGTTTTAGCTTCTACACCTGATAGCAGTTTAAACAGAGTCCGCTGTTTCCGAAAGGCTGACTATCAGAGGCTAAGCACTTTAATAGCAGAATTTGATTGGTCTAATCTTTACATGAGCTCTGACATGGCATCCGCCGTTGACATTTTTTACAATGCCATGAATTCATTCTTCTCTTTATGTGTTCCTAAATGCTACCCGTCGGTCTCTAATAAACCACTTTGGTTTACCAAGGAGCTGACGCGTCTAAAAAACGTAAAATCTAGGCTTTATAATAAATATAAACTCACTGGTTCAAAAACGGCTTTCTCATCTTATCTTAGTGCTCGATCTAACTTTACCGTGCTTAACGCTCAGTGTTACAAAAATTATTTGACTCGTTGTAAGGTCCAGTTCACGCAGGACCCTAAACAGTTTTATAACTTTGTTAACTCTAAACGTAAACCCACGTTATATCCTCCCTCGCTGTCTTTTAAGAATACTACAGTAAATTCTGATCAAGCAATTGCTAATCTCTTTGTGAGTTTTTTAAAACGACATATTCGCCCTCAACATCTTCAGATCATACATTTTCTACAGCTATGCCCAGTTCGTCCCTAATCTTCAGTCCTATTTTAAACGAAAGCTCACTTAATCTTGATCTTCAACGTGTTAAGCCAGTTTATTCGCCAGGTCCCGATGGTATACCTGGCTCTGTGCTTAGGTATTGCTCTGAGGCGCTGTGTAACCCCCTTCTTAAATTGTTTACCTTATCTTTAGAATCCTCAGAATTTCCCCTTATTTGGAGGGAATCATTTGTGTTCAGTCACGGCAGCATTACTCATAAGCAATATCATTTAGAATTCGTCATAATAATTCTTCAGTCGCAGCCACATGCATTTGTCGTTAATAAAGTATCATTTACCAGGTCAAGCGAATATGCATAACTGGCGGACATGAGGAAAGTAAATTAGAGCAATAGGTGTCAGGTCATATAGCTGGCAATAACCTACATACACAGTAGCAATAAGTGTCAGGTCATATATCTGACAATAACCCACATACACAGTAACCCACATTATTTTGTTATACGATATTTGTTACCATAAGCATTTTGTACCTATATATACTGTTAAGTTTTCATTAATAAAGTCAGTAAGAGTTCTAACTCACAACAGAGCTTTTATTCATGCATATGTGCCCGACACCTTAGCCGTGTCTTCCATGCCCCAATCAAACCAATCCATCAAACCAATCAAACACACCCAAACACACTTCAAACCGTCCAACTAGTTCCAAGTGGTAGTTGCGACAACTGTAGGCAATAGTTCATGCACTATTTGCCAGGCATCTAAGCCTCAATACAAACATATTGGTGACCCCGACGAACACGTCAACCGACGTTTAGTCAAAAGGAAATATCCGTAACTCTTGGGATTTTCCGACTTACATCAACAAACAAAAGGAAATATCCGTAACTCTTGGGATTTTCCGACTTATATCAACAAACAAAAAGAAAAATCCGTAACTCTTGGGATTTTTCCGATTTTGACTAAATTCCGTTTTTTAGAAACTCCAAATTCTAAAATCCCCCAAGTCTATTTGAACAGTTGTTGTTTTCCTTCGACCACATCACGGTTGCGAATAGGAGCGTATCCAGCTGTCAAAGCAAATAAAACACTCCCAACGGTCAGGAACAAAACAATTTTCAATATGTCTAGAAAGGAGGAGCAAGCAGTCACAGAGGCGTTAGACTTGCAGGAAGAAATCAGTCAAGAAATACCGAAGCTGATCCGCAATTTTAAAAAAGACTCTGCGGAAAGAAAGCAAAATCCAACGTATTATAAAACAAAGTTGGCCGCAATCGATGAAGTATGGAATCGATTTGCAGATAATGACAAAAATATTCCAGCGGAATATAGAACCGCAGAATATTTAAAGTTCTACGTAGACTGTCGTGAGTCATACGACAAATATAGAACGATAATAACCGATGCAATGGCTCAAACCTCGAGCAATGCCCCCGGAAATTCAACCTCGATCAATGCTTCGAAAAATGCAGACGTTGCAAGCTTTACGCAACCTGCAAGCAAGCTGATATTAGCTTGTCGGCGACAAAGGGCGATTGCTGAATCAATCAAACGTGCCCTGAATGAATTTTCCGAAACCGGAAGGGCCATAACAAGGGATTCGATAACCTCATTATGGTCCCAATATCAGAATGTCCACTTTGCTGTTCACGAAGAATACGAAGACCCAGTCGAAGAAGGATACGACATGCAGTCGTTCCTCCGACTAGAAGGAGAAGTTCAAAGAGTCTTGGGGGCGCAAACAAGTGCATCAAACAATGAAGATGTACATCTGCCCAGAGTCAGCATCCCAAAGTTCGATGGGGATCTACTCAAATGGACTCAGTTCTTCGACTTGTTCAAATGCATGGTTCACGATACCAATATGCCCACAGTCAGGAAGATGTGGTACCTCAAAACCACAGTAACTGGAGAGGCAGAGAGATTAATAAGACATATTGATCTTAAAAAAGAAAATTACATGAGCGCATGGGAAATATTGGTTGACGCGTACAACAATCCCCGCCATGTAGCAGATACGATTCTCAATCGTCTCCTGCAGCACCATACAAACAGTGACGATCCAAAGTCATTAAAAGAGTTGTATATCACAACAATCGAGTCTCTAGCATCATTAAAGGGACTAGGCATTGATATATCCAGCTGGGATACAATCATAATTGCCATCATCAAGCAAAAACTGGATCTTGCAAATCGAGCCCTCTACGAACAATCGTTAGACGGATCACGAGAACTCCAAGGTCTTGATACAATGCTAAGCTTCCTGGACCAGCGAAGCCGAGTGCTGGGAACAGGAAAACGCAATCAACAATTGAGAAAGGAGCAGGAGCATGCACTTCTGCCAGCGCTGGAAGGCAACCAAATTGTCCTTTCTGCAAACGGACTCATTGGCTATACAAATGCGATGATTTCCGCAGCAAAACCATACCCGATCGAGTCAATTGGGTTCAAAAACAAAAATTGTGTGTTAACTGTTTCAGCAGTGACCACAAGGCGAAAGATTGCCGAGGCCGTACGTGTTTTAAATGTGACAAAAAACACCATACATTGCTGCACCTAGAGACCACGTCAGGTGCGGCAACAGAGCCAAAATCACCTTCTGTAGGTGCAGCAAGTAACAAAAGTTACAATCTGCTGGCCACAGTCAAGGTATTGGTCAAAGCAAGCAATGGCCAGATGGCCACATTTCGAGCCTTGCTAGACTCAGGATCACAAATTAATCTGATCTCTGAGCGAATGGCCTCCAAGCTTTCATTAAAGCTCCACGGTACATCATTGCGCATCGAGGGCATTGGAGGCAACACAAAAACCAGTCGAGCTAGAGCAAACGTTCTCATGAAGTCGATGCATAATGATTTTGCTCAGCAAGTAGAAGCCTTTGTGCTGCCGCATATCATAGCTGATCAACCAGCTCATGAATTAAGTGCCTCACAATTACAAGTCCCAAACAACGTCACTCTGGCTGATCCAAACTTTGACAAACCAGGAAAAATTGACATGCTTATTGGTGCAGAACATTATTATTCTTTGCTCCTACCAAATCAGATGCTGATGACGCCAGATGGCCCAATTCTTCAAAATACAAAGCTTGGATGGATTGTAGCCGGAAAAATTCCTGCTGAGCACGACTCAGCGGCATTTTGTGCAGCGGCAACCACAGAAGAGGAGGTGGATACGCTTCTAGAGCGATTCTGGACACTAGAAAACCTAGACACCAAAGAAAAGGCTCGATCTCCAATAGAAGCTCATTGCGAATCTCATTTCGTAGCGAACCTACAGGTAGCAATAGATGGAAAATTCATTGTGAAACTTCCATTTTCTGAAGGAACTTTAGCCCTGGGGGCATCTCAAAAAACAGCAACCAACAGATTTTTGGCATTAGAGCGACGAACGCCACCAGAAGTCTGGAAAGGATATGTAGACTTCATGGAGGAATATGAACGTCTTGGACACATGAAGCTGGTACCACCCACACACGTACCTGCAGATCACTACTTCATTCCGCATCACTGTGTATTGAAACCCGAAAGCAGTACCACAAAACTGCGGGTGGTTTTTGATGCATCCTGTAAAACGACAAGCAATAAATCATTGAATGATATATTGTACGCTGGACCCACTGTGCAGAGCGAATTGTTTGCAATTTTACTACGATTCCGCACTCACAGATATGTGTTTACTGCAGACATAGAAAAAATGTATCGGCAGGTGTGGATGCATCCAGACAACCAGTTCCATCAGTTGATCGTGTGGCGCAAGAAACCATCAGAAGATCTAAAGTTTTACAGACTTAAAACGGTCACATATGGTACAACATCAGCGCCATTCCTGGCTACTAAATGCTTGGATTATCTGTCCGAGAAGGCCAAGAATCATCTACCGCTTGGATCATCAGTACTAAAACATGATTTTTACGTGGATGACTGTCTCACAGGAGCAGACAGTATCCCAGAGGCCGTACAAATTCAACAAGAATTGAACAAAATACTGCTGCCTTCCGGATTCAAGCTCCGAAAATGGTGTTTCAATAACTCAGAGGTATTAAGCCAAATTCCTAAAGAGGATATCGTCTCTAACGTCAAGTTAGACGAAACACTCCAACAATACAGTGTTAAGACTTTGGGTTTGCTTTGGATGCCACAAAAAGATCAGTTATGTGGACGATCTCAAAAAAGCGAAGCATCAACCATCACCAAACGAGTGGTCAGTTCGGAATCATCGCAAATATTCGATCCGCTAGGATTATTTGCTCCCGTGGTGGTCAAGGCAAAGATGTTTATGCAGACCCTGTGGGAATTAAAAATGGGCTGGGACGACGAGATTCCTCAGTCCCTTCAGGTGGATTGGAAAAACTACCGCGCTGACTTACAAGCGCTAAACAACATGCAAATTCCAAGACACGTCTTCGAAGGACAGGTACCCGTCTCACAAGAATTGCACACATTTGTCGATGCTTCAGAACGAGCATATGGAGCAGCAGTGTATGTTCGAGCCACATACAAAAATAATCAAGTGTCCGTCCGTTTGCTGTGCTCAAAGTCAAGAGTTGCGCCGACAGCTAAGGAAACGTTACCGCGGCTAGAGTTATGTGCTGCAGTGTTAGGAGCCGAGTTGACCCATAGAGTCAGAAAAGATTTGCGCATGTGTGAAGACAAGGCATCTGGATACTTATGGACTGATTCAACTGTAGTCCTGTCCTGGATAAATGCGTCCGCGTCATCATACCACACGTTTGTGGCAAATCGGATAGCTAAAATCCAGGCGGTGTCGCATCAATCTCAGTGGCGCCATGTGTCATCCGCAAATAACCCAGATGATGTGTTATCAAGAGGGATTGCGGCAAGCAAATTAGCGGGACACAGCCTCTGGCTGTACGGACCGCTATTCCTACACGGTTCCCGAGACAAATGGTCCAAGGTACCAAGCATCACTCCCAGCGATGTAGAACGACGAGTGAAGCAAGTGAGTTTGCCAACATGCCAAGATCAACTGGGGATCGAACTATACAGTTGCAATCACGGCAACTCCTTTCACAAGCTGCAACGCATTGTAGCTTACATGCTGCGCTTCTGTCACAAGCAGAACCGATCTCCTACAACAACTCTAAGTGTAGGTGAGCTAACTTATGCTAGGAAACTGATTTTAAGCACTATTCAAAAAATTGAATTTAGTGCTGAGCATAAACAACTGCGCATACACAGGACAGTGGACAAAAGAAGTTCAATTGTGTCGCTGTCTCCAATAATAGGACATGACGGACTCATCAGAGTCGGAGGCAGATTGGAAGAATCTAACCTACCATATGCCGCAAAGCATCAGATCTTGCTTCCATACAATGATCAAATTGTAAAGATGCTGCTACGAGAGATGCATGAAGAGAACATGCATTGCGGAGCGCAATCATTGAGAGCAATAGCCAGACAACAATACTGGATTCTGAATGACAAAACAATGGCCAGAAGCATCATACACAGTTGTGTCAGATGCACAAGGGCACGACCCAAATTGATGCAGCAAATCATGGGTAATTTACCTGCGGATCGAGTAACACAGGCTCGTCCATTCTCCAACTCGGGAGTTGACTACTGCGGTCCCTTTTGGATTCACCATAAAATCCGTGGAAAAAGACCAGATAAGGCGTACATTGCAGTATTCTGCTGTTTTGCCACTAAAGCAGTACATCTTGAATTGGTAAGCGACCTGACAACAGACGCTTTCCTAGCCGCTCTTCGGCGATTCTTGGGTCGACGTGGAAAGTGTCAGACAATTCATTGTGACAACGCCACAAACTTTGTAGGTGCCAATAATCAATTAAAGGCGCTAGAAGAAACAATCTTCACAGAACAGGCTCAGACAAGGATTGTAAACCAATGCAGCAAGCAGCAGGTGGAGTTCAAGTTCATTCCGCCTCGAGCGCCATCATTTGGCGGCCTATGGGAAGCTGCAGTAAAGTCAGCGAAAAGGCTACTGGTATCAGTTACAGCCACATCGTCTCTAACGTTTGAAGAACTCAACACAGTAATCATTGAAGTCGAGGCGATACTCAATTCAAGGCCCCTCACTCCAATGTCATCTGATCCCACGGATACATCAGCGCTCACTCCAGGTCACTTTTTAATTGGTGAACCTCTAGTAGCGCCTCCTGATGCAAATCTTGCCCTACCCGGAAAAACTCTGGTAAAAAGATGGGAGCTAGTATCCAGACTCAAGCAATCGTTCTGGAACCAGTGGTCCATGGAATATCTTCAAGAGCTGCAAATGCGGACTAAATGGAAGACCATGGCCCAGAATGTCAAAGAAGGACTACTAGTCCTAGTAAAAGAAGACAATGTACCGGTAATGAGCTGGCCTATGGGGCGGATAGTAAAAACGTATCCGGGAAAAGACAATCAGGTCCGTGTAGTAGATGTCAAGACGGCATCAGGCACATTCAAGCGACCAGTTACTCTGGTGAGGATACAGCACGAGCAGAAGAGACCCCCACGCAGAAAAAGAAGATATCATTTCCGATCTTGCCAACGTTGCTGGCCATGCTACTCATACTACCGTTAGCAATGGGACAATCAGTAAACATAACTCCTTTTGCAAGTCAACCGGGAATATTCTACGAACGGCTCGGCACGTCCAGAAGGGCAATTTTGGAATGGAACATAATTGCATATTATGACTTGAAGCTATCTGAACTAAAACACAAATGTTCAGAGTTACGAAATGTCAATGCCTGCAAGTCTATATATGAACATTTTCAACATGTACATGACGAGCTACAAGCAGGAAATGAGTTGATTAATCATTCCCGACAACGAAGAGCACCACTTGATATAGTCGGAAATGTGGCGAATTCATTATTTGGCGTTCTGGACTCAAAGTACGCCGACGACATGTCTGAAACGATAAACAACGTCAAGTCTAACGAGGACGTATTGATGATGCTCTTGAAAAATCAAACATCAATTCTGGACTCTACGATAAACATAGTCAGAAAGAGCAGCTCAGCCACCAACGAGCGAATCAAAACGCTAGAGTACCAGATAGGTGCAATCAATCAAGAAAGAGGCAAGTACCAAGGCGACCACTTGCAGCAAGCGTTTATGATTTTGACAGCTCAGCTAACTCTGGTGGCTACGGGAATGCAGCGGATGCAGAGTGAAATAGCTAACGTGCTAACTGACGTGCGCCATCGAACGATCAGTCCGATGCTAGTATCCCCCAAGCAACTCAGGGTTCAACTAGATCAGATACGGGAACATATCCCACCGGATCAACGGCTCCCAGTATCGTCTGATAATGTAATCCAACTATACAAAATGATGCATGCCAAAGGCACCACAACGAGCAACCACGTCATCTTTAAGATATCGTTACCTTTGGTGTCTGTAACAGAACAGGAAGTATTCAGCATCATGCCTATCCCAACATGGAAAGCCGGAAGCTGGCAGCGATTCCAGCTAAGAACCGAAATCATAGCCGTCAATGCCCATAGAGACCAGTTCATGGGGTTGACTAAAGACGAGTTCAACCAATGTATGGAGCTGCCAAATGACGAGCACATATGTTTCAACCACCAAGCCACATTCAGCGTGGAGAATCGGTGTGAGTTTCAGTTATTTAACAACAAAACTGAGACTATATGTGAGGTCGTTCAGTCAAGATCCGAGATGCTGTGGCTGGCAACGCATCAGCGAAACAGATGGATGTTTGCCACCCGCAATCTCATAGAACTTCAAGCGGTGTGCAACGGAATCGTTTCTACAGTACAACTTAACGGAACGGGCTTATTGTCATTGGCCCCAGGTTGCACTGCACGCAATTCAAAAATTAGCGTGAGCACATTCAGCACTGTGGTCAGCGAAACGAAGGCTACATATGTTCGATTTGGCAATATCTCGAAAGTTGACTGTAAGGATCCACCTGAGCCACCCCAAGGAACAGCAACCAAGGAAGTCAGTTTGGAGGAGCTGGGCGCTTTGCAACGCCAGTTGGTCAAATTAAAGGAGACTACCTGGAAGGATCAACTTGTCGCTCCTCAACATCATCAAGTAGCTGCCTATGTGGCCCTAGCGATGTCAATCCTACTAGGCGTTGTATGGGCTCTTAGCCGGACGGTCGGCAAATGGACACCACGACGTCGGATATTTCTACGCCGGACATTGGAACCCAAGCAGAGCACGGAACAACCAGCACCGGAACCTACCCCACGAAGTTTTTCGTTCGACCTTTCTGAAGGTTGAACACCTGTTCAACGGCCGGGAGAATGTTCAGTCACGGCAGCATTACTCATAAGCAATATCATTTAGAATTCGTCATAATAATTCTTCAGTCGCAGCCACATGCATTTGTCGTTAATAAAGTATCATTTACCAGGTCAAGCGAATATGCATAACTGGCGGACATGAGGAAAGTAAATTAGAGCAATAGGTGTCAGGTCATATAGCTGGCAATAACCTACATACACAGTAGCAATAAGTGTCAGGTCTGACAAACATACACAGTAACCCACATTCACAGTAACCCACATTATTTTGTTATACGATATTTGTTACCATAAGCATTTTGTACCTATATATACTGTTAAGTTTTCATTAATAAAGTCAGTAAGAGTTCTAACTCACAACAGAGCTTTTATTCATGCATATGTGCCCGACACCTTAGCCGTGTCTTCCATGCCCCAATCAAACCAATCCATCAAACCAATCAAACACACCCAAACACACTTCAAACCGTCCAACTAGTTCCAAGTGCTAGTTGCGACAACTGTAGGCAATAGTTCATGCACTATTTGCCAGGCATCTAAGCCTCGATACAAACAATTTGTTATTCCTCTCCACAAAAAAGGTAGCAAATCGGATGCCAGTAACTATAGGGGTATCTCTAAGTTATCGGCTATCCCCAAACTTTTCGAGAATGTAATCACATCTGGCGTCCCACAGGGTAGCCACCTTGGACCACTTCTATTCACATTGTTTATCAATGATTTGCCGCAGGTTCTAACCAATTCCAGAGTACTTATGTACGCTGATGACGTTAAACTTTGCTTGCAGTATAGGGACATTTCTTACCAATCTGACCTACAATCGGATCTTGATAACTTCCAAGCATGGTGTCATGCTAACGATTTACATCTCAACAGCTCAAAATGCAAACTGATGACATTTTCACGTGTTACTCCCCTGCTTGCAACCTATATGCTTAACGACTGCTCTTTGGAAAGAATTTCTATTGTTGATGATCTGGGTGTCCGCCTGTATCCTAAACTTTCGTTCTCTGAACATATTTCTTGTATGGTTAACAAAGCCAGAGGCATGCTGGGATTCATTAAAAGGTGGGCGAAGGAATTCGATTCTCCTTTACTTCGTTGGTTCGCCCTATATAGGAGTATGGTTCGTGCGTCTGGAGTCTTCAATTCGGGGTCCATAGTAGCCGCATTGAATCTGTCCAAAAAAACTTTTTGCTTTTTGCCCTTCGTGGCCTACCCTGGGATGCAAACCTTAGATTACCGTCTTACGCTAGTAGACTTCTCCTACTTAATCTACCTTCTTTAGCTAACCGTAGGACGATGCTTGGCGTCGTCTTTTTACATAAATTTATACACGGTGATGTGGAGAGCCCCTACCTTCTAGGCCAGCTCAATTTCCATGTTCCCCGTCTTTCTTCTAGAACTTTTATACCACTAGTAGTTAACCACTGTAGGCGTGAGTTTGAAGTACATGAGCCCTTTAGGGTTTTATGTACTGATTACAATCGTCTTTTTAGTAGCATTGAAGGCATTGAAAGCCTTCAAAAACTAAAAACTGTATTGCTTGTAGTACTATCCCGTAGTGTATCCTAATTTTTCCTCGTTCTATTCTATTTTTTTACCTTCTCTCGCGTCTATCCAGTACGCGTTTCGTGCCGTACGTCACACGGCTGCGCCCCTCGGTCGGTTGGGAGGGAGGTGGGCGTGGGACTGAATCAAATATTGGAAAACAATTATTGAATATGGAAAGAAAAGAAATAATTTGACAAACTGGCATAGAAAAGAAATCATTCGTTTAACTATTGAAGAGGTTGTATTAAAAAGAATTGCTCTGAAACCGAAAGATTTTTTACAAATTGTTGAAGAAATTTGTGAATTGTTTCCAGAAGAACGTAATGTGAAGGTAACAATTTTGATCTTCTGAGATATTTAAATCGTAGATTGTTTTGTGCCAGCAGATCTGGTTCTTTTATAATTTAATTAAAACTATAAAAGACAATTTTATTTCTAAATTGTACTTTTTTGAAAACAGGAGTATTATTACATACCCCGGAAGCATAGGTCGAACCCCGGAAAGATTGTTCGCTAAATATAAAAATAAGAGAAGCAAAATTGGGAAATTCGATAATTTGCGACTTTCTCCAGGGTTTGATGAACTTTCCGACGAATGTGATGAATCTGTAGGATATGATCTGAAAAAAGCGCTCGTTACAGACTGCTCCGATTGGTTTATAGTAGAGGAGAACTGGAGGAAAACATTTATATTAAGACAAAAAGACCTGAAAAAATTGGATAGCCTAGAGTTCATAAGGAATTGGCCATTGTTATCCGACTCTAGAGCATCCCAGTTAGTAAGTACTCCCCTCTTAAAAATTGTATTGTATTATCTGTAAATTTTATGTGTTTGCACTTCAAAAAAAAAATTGATTTTGACCTATGTATTATACCCAGGCAAAAGGGAATTATTGATTTGTAAGTGGGCTGACTGCAAACAGTGTGTTACCGCTTACTACGAACGTAACATCACAAATGAAATTTGTAAAGAGCAGCTTAAAACAGCTAAACTGTCCAAGGTAAATATTTTATTTAATAATAATTTATAATTTAAAACAATTTGACTTTTTCAGATACGCAGGATTATTTATACATCCTCCTGCTAACTTCGGTACTTCCATCCAATGCAAGATTTAAGGGTACAACTGGGAAGCGAACTAAGAAGGCGACAATAGTGGATTGTCAGGAAAGCGTCGTCCTGCGCCTGTCTTCAATCAACGATTATCAACGGAAAATTAATGAATTAGTAAACAAATACTATTCAGCACGTCTGAATATTCAGCCATTTTTAATCGCCGAAGGAGTTGCCGACTCATGTACAGAAATTTTTTTTTGATATAAGCACAGAATTCGATGCTAAATGTGGCAACATTTCAACACTGATACAATTTTTGAATAACAATAATTCTTAAAAACTTAAAAAATGTATACTTGCTTTCATTGCTTTAAAAAATGCTCAGATCCAAGTGGTCTAATTACTCATTTCAAATCTATTCATTTAATGACCACAAAAGGCTTAAAAATCGTATGTAAACAAAACGAATGTAATCATAAATTTTCTCACTTTAGAAATTTTCGTTTACATTTAGAAAAATTACATAGAGAAGAAAAAAAATGATGTAAATTCTGCAAATTATGTAAATGAAAACGAGAATGAAAACGCTCAAAATGATTGCATTTGCATTGATGCTTTACAAAATAATGAAGAACCGTGTGAAGTTTCTTATAATAATCAAACGGAGTTGAAAACATTTAGCACACGTCCAGAAACATTTAATAATATAAATATAATTCACTTAAGCGTGAAGCTTTTAAAATTACCTTAACTTTATTTGAAGATAATTCTATGCCCATTTTGTTCTTGGCTATTCTATTCAGCAAATGGTTACATCATTGTTTTCGAATGTTGCTTCCCAGTCTATTGGGAAAACCACAAATCACCCCGAAAATTGAATGTTTGCTTAATTTTTGCAAAAATCCATTTAAAGAAATTAAATCGGAACATCGTCTTTTGCAAGTTTTACACGACATGAATTTATATGAACTACCGAAGCCATATGTAATCTGCAGTAAAATCACTGAGGTTATTTCAAAAGGCAATCCCACTTTGGGACCCAAAACCACTGAAATTTATGTAATGCCTTTAAAGCTTATGTTTAAATCAATTTTCCAGATACCCAAATTACTAGACAGTACTTTACAAAATACAAATACTTCAGACGATGTCATTGTAAATTATGCAGATGGAGAAATATTTAAGAAAAAGAAGGAAACATTTAATACAAATTTGGTTATTCCATATAATATTTATTTCGATGATTTCCAAATCAACAATGCTCTAGGAAGCATTGGATCTGACATTTTAAAATGTAACGGCAATGAAAAGGCACTTTTTCATTTAGTTGAGCAATTTAAGGAATTGGAAGAAGGCATTGATGTTATAGTAAATAGCAAAGAGCTTAAAATTCATTTTGTTCTTGGCTTAATAATGGGAGCTAACTTAGCAGTCAATGGCATAATGGGTTTTGTCCAATCTTTTAAGTCTAAAAGATATTGCCGTTCTTGTAACAGAACAAGAGAGAAAATGCAAGATTAAATTCAATATGATGCATTTCTGAGAAACAAAATAAATTATGATGAAGATTTGCTTAAAAATGATCCGAAAGAAACGGGTATAAAAGAAAAATGTGTATTCAACAACTTGAATTATTTTTATGTGGACGACAACTTTTATTTTGACATTATGCACGATCTTTTCGAAGGCGTATGCATTTATGACATGTGCCATATCATTATGAGCTTAATAAGTAATGACATTATTATTTTAAATGATTTAAATAATAGAAAAATGTATTTTCCGTTTGGTGAGACCGAAATAGGTAACAATTCCATTTCAATATCTATGGAGAGGCTAAAATTATTTAATTTAAAAATGACAGCGTCTGAAGTTGCTTCATTTGTTCTTTTTTTCCCTTTAATGATTGGCGATCTTATTCCCGTTAAAACTGAAATTTGGGAAATATTCATAATTCTTTTAAAAATTGTCGATATTTTACTTAAATCTACTTTTACTCTAAAAGATTTGGACATTCTAACTAAATTAATTACTCGTCATCATAACTTATATATACAAAATTTCGGTCATTTAAAACCTAAGCATCATTTTTTGGTTCACTATGCAAGCACAATTAAAAAGTGCGGACCCATTAAAAATTTGTGGTGCATGCGCTTCGAAGCTAAACATAAGGAAGCTAAAGCGTATTTTAATAATATAACAAACAGAATAAATCCTCCCCATTCTATAGCAATTAAAGCAAGCGCAAAATTTTCTAAGTTTTTATTGGACAATGAAAATCAAGTTCATATCCTCAAAAAACGATTTGAGTAAACACATAAACACAAGCGAATACTTTAAAAACGCAACTATATCAGACGAAATTGTATTTAAAGGGACATGCTACAAAAACAATTACTATTTAGCTACAAATTCAAAAGACTTTCAACTTTATAAAATATATGTTTTTTAATATTAAATGACACAGTATATGTACAATGCAATGAAATATGTATTAAGCTATTTGATAATCATTTTCAAGCCTATGAAGTTGGCGCAAAAAGAAAATCGACGTCTGTTAAACATATTTCATTCTTTACCAGCCCTCCTCTCCATTTATATCCTCTTAACAATGGAAAAATGTATGTTAGAAATAAGTACCTATAATTTTATGTAACGAGACATATTTATGTATAATTCTAAATTAAATTAGAAAAAATAATATTAATAAAAATAAATAAAAACATATAATCTTAATAAATGACTTTTTATTCTCAAATGGGGATCTACAAAAATCTTGGATTAATCTTTTTGGGGTATCAAAACAAGAATTTGTATTCTAGAAAGAATCACAAGATATTCTTAAATTTACCTGCTTTTTGTTTCATTTTAAGAATTTAAAAAATCTTAATTTGAACTTGTGGGTAATGTTTTAAGACTTTCTTGTTCAAGAGTCAAGCTATATTTTGGTAATGTTTTATGATTTTTTTCTCTATTCAAACGTTTAATATTCTTATTTTAAACACTTTTACAGTTTGAAATAAGATTTTAAAAGTCTTGAATTGAAAGAATACAAAAATTCTTGAAACTAGAACAAAAATCTCAAAAGAAGACCGAAAAATGCTAGCGCTACTTTTGTAAACGAATCGTCTTGATTTTATGACCAAAATTCTTTTTTTTTCCTATCAGTATGGTCATAAAATTGGCTAAGCCCATTTCCGTCTTTTGTTGGTTCTTTTTTTTGGGTCGATGATCGAAGACCCAAACATAACCCCGAATCTCGGCGACGTATCTGAGCTTCAAGAGCCGCCTTAAAAATTTGTCAATTCCATCAAATCTGCGGGGAAAACCAATTTTTGTTGTAATTTTAAGTTAAATTTAAAGGTTTTTTGTTGTTGTTTGTTTGTGAAAATTTTTTCTTTTTTAACTATTTATTTTGGTTAAGCCCTTTTACTGCATTTATTATTTTATTTATTTATATATATATATATATTTACTTATTCATATATTTATTCCATGCTTATATATAAATTAGTATTTTACTGTTGTTCCTCGCCGCAGTCGATGACGTCACTGTTGGTCCAGGGTAAGTAACTAGTCTGTGGCTGCTTGGGAGTCGGGTGGTCGCCTCGACTTTCTTCCTTCTTATGAAGTTGGTCTTCCTTCTTACGAAGATTATGTTGGGAAAACTCTTTCCGTTGCTATGGCCCTACGGCACAAAACCCAATTTTCTCAAATAATAAAAGTAACGACTGAGCCGGAGTTTATTTCAGCGATCTTCGCTTTATTGGATATAAAATGAAACTGAACTTAAAAGCTAAAAAAAGTAAAATTCGTAGCGGCCATACCAATGGGTTATGCCTGCCGGCTATGCACGAGCTTCCGGCCAGACGCTTGGTCAGCAGTTTGGCCGGAGCGAGCTTTCGGACGATCGGTCATTTGCCGTCGCCCGGTTGACTTAGTTAACTACTCCCCCTCAAGATTAAGGCCGCCCTCGGCCGATCCTATTTGAGCAATCACCTCACTAAGTTGTGCCGTAAATCTCCTTTCTTGGATGACTCGCTGATAGGTGAGGCCGATGCAAATCAACGCGCAGCAAATTTCTCCTGCAATTGGCACTATCTGGTACATGCGATAATTGTTGTTTTTTTCCTCAAACTTTTTAATGTGCTCCAAATTACGTTCATCCAGGCGATGAAGGTAAGGGAGGATAAGTATATCATGTTCTAGTGTGATATTTAGGAAAGGCGAGCTGGCCACTCCTGGTGCCCACTTCTGGGCTACATCGTGATTGATGTACCGGGTTTCGTTAACTTGGGCGCTCCCGACGAAGGTGATAAGATAGGTTCCTTGAAGGTGAACGTAGGTACCATTGTCCACACCCACACGGGCTGGGCGATCATTAATGATGACAATCCCTTCATCCATATGGGTTATAGGATGTAGATCGCTGTGCTGAATATCGCAGTGCGCGATACCTCCAGCATGAAGTTCCTGGGCGCATGATCTCCTTTGCGCCAGTTGGCAAAATGTGGCTCCAGGTGATGCGGACCAATTTTTCACCGTGTGGATCTTTCCGTCACAATCTGCTATGATCTTGTCCTCTAGCACAACCATTGTATGGTGATGAGACACAGGGAAAACAGAGATTTTAATACAAGCTGATATAATTTTAAGAAATTTAATAATAAAGTGTAATATGTTAACTGATTGTAAAACTTTAACGGACGCAATGGACAACACATCTCTGATGGGGGTATCTGTGGGCTCTTCAATCCACACACTTTTCAGGTCTGCATGGTTCAATATACTGGGGCTAACGACATTGGTCTTGGCAAGAGCAATTGCCAGCAATTAATTCTGCAGCTCCATTGCCATCATCCTATTCCGAGATAATAACATCTCGTATAGGTGTCCCGAATCAATTTGGGATTTCTTAGCTGACCTCAGATTTTCATTGACAGTGGTGGTGATTTTATTAATTTGTATCTGTACTTTGCTGTTGATATTGACCTGTCTATTGTTTGCATTAATGAGTTGAAATTCTGTAACTCTGATTTTTTCTAAGTCTTCTGCATCCGGCGTTCCCGCCACTACCTTTAACGCCGCTCCCAGGAAGTCTAAGCTCCTAGCTACCCTATGGTGGATGCTCAAGGATTCAAGCATGTCACGCAGCTACCCGTCTCCTCCACCACGCGCCTATATTCTAAGAAATTTACTGAATGTCTAACAAATGCAAATTCCTCCCATACTAAAATTTGACCATTAATGATGGGAATGTACTTGGCCCGTGAGTAGTCCGTGACGTGGGCCGATGTTACTGTCAAAAGGAATAACAGAAGAGGGGACTGTAATTTTTCGGATTTGTAGTAATGTTTTGCAAAATTTAAGTACCCCACCACCAAACATGTAAAAATAAAGCGAAGCGAATAAAGAATGCGTTTAAATGAATTGGTAGAAGTCAACATCGATGAAATAAGGAAAACTTATGCCAACTGGCTAGGATTAAAAAATATAAAAAAAATGGTAAGATCTATGTCCAGTGGCTAGGAATAAAAAATATATAAAAATGGTAAAAATTATGCCATGGTCCCCATGTCCACTTCCACAACTTTCTCTTCACACAGTGGACAGAGTTTGTTGTCTAGTCGCCTATTGGATATTAGGACTTTTTCGCCAACTTTGAACACCCTGTTTTGTCGGGAGGCATTTTCCCTGTTCCTGAGCTTATCCTGGACGATCCTTATCTTATCCTGAACCTCGTGGTTCATCCGACTGAGCCGGCCTCTTGTTTATGACCGAATGGATAGATTTGTTATATCTGGCTGTGGCCAGCAAGATTAGCTCAACGATGTCGCTGATACCTTTATCAATTTTAAGGCATATGGCTAGCTCTACTAGAGTACTGTGGAAACGTTCCACCTGTCCGTTTGAGGCACTATGGAGGGGCGGTGCGTTTGAAACGCTGACGCCGAAATGGTTTTCCAGCATGGTCAAAATTGTTTGCGAATTTAACGACGGTTCGTTGTCGCAATAGATGACTTTGGCTTTAGGGAAAACTTTCATCAGCATAAGTAATGCCGGTTTTAGATCCGCTATTGTTCTAGAGGGAATTGGTTGGACCATGCCAAATTTCAAGAATTTGTGAGGAAGTATTTCTTGTCCGTGGAGGAAATGTCTATGTGTAGCATTTCTCCTACATGAGATGGGACTGGTGTCTCGCCAAGGTCATGCTTTTTGGGGGTGTCTGTCGTACTTCGCCTTAGCGCATGTCCTACAATTAGCGACGATTTCGCTCGCTAGTTTAGTCACTTTAGGGAAGTAGTACTCCGAGAGTACTTACTTCACGTTTTCCTCGGCTGATCTGTGAACCCTGTTATGCTCAACAGTGAGGACTTCTCGCCTTTCAGCGACGGCAAAAAAGTCCGTTACACGGTTTTTGCAGTGCCAAAACTTAGTGGCCGGGAACAGCCGAACCAACTCGACCTGTATCATTGCTAGCTTGTGCAGATCGCAATGAATGGCGTTCACGCCTTTAGGAACAATAATAACTGCGAGCTCCTCGATCAATGACTCCTTACTTACAAAGTCGATGTTGTTCCGTCTCTTATTGCGAAAGAGATCGAAGCTACGTTTAGACGGAAAGCGTGCCTCCTCCAGAGTTATCTGGTTTTGAAAGCAATTCAAAGGCTTATCCGTGGTTTCGATGGTATGGGTAAGCGACAGCTCACTGTGCATTGTGGCTGCGCTTGAAAAAGCTTCCTCCTCTCCCAGAACGTTAAGTTGCTGTCTTGAGAGGGCATCTGCAACAATATTTTCTTTGCCGGGCCTGTAAAAAATTTTTGCTCCGGACTCGTCCGGATGGTATGGGTAAGCGACAGCTCACTGTGAATTGTGGCTGCGCTTGAAAAAGCTTCCTACTCTCCCAGAACGTTAAGTTGCTGTCTTGAGACGGCATCTGCAACAAGATTTTCTTTGCCGGACTTGTAAAAAATTTTTGCTCCGGACTCGTCAATGCGAGCTTTCCATCGTTTGATTTTCGCATTCGGATTTGACTCCGATACTGCGAAGGTTAATGGCTGATGGTCAGTAAGGATATTGATATCTTTAACTGCATATAAATAGTGACGTAGCTTGGCTAACGCCCAAACTATTGCCAACAGCTCTCTTTCGTTGGTCGCATAATTAACCTCTCTGTCGTTTAAGGTCCTCGAGATCATAGTGATGGGCCGTCCCTCTTGGGATAGCACTGCGCCAATGCCATATGCTGAGGCGTCTGTCGTTAGATCAAACGCCTTTTTATAATCTGGGTATCTGAGGATAACCTCCTCTGAAGCTAGTATATTACGCAGTTTAAGAAAGGCTAGCCGTTGCGGCTCGCTGAACTGCACCTGGATATTTCTCGATCTGTGTCTGCTGACACTGCCGTATTCTCCTTTAAGGATATCTGAAATGGGCCTGGCTATTGATGCGAAATCTTTGATGAAGCATCTGTAAAAGCTGGCCAGTCTCAGGCCGTGCCCTTTTTGTCTACTACCCATATTGGGTTATTGTAGGGGGATTTCGACTTTTGGATTATGCCATTTTGTAGTAACTCTTGAATTTCGCCATTAACAAAATCGGCTCCCATAGGGTACGGGTAGAGCTTGGCATAAATGGGCTCCTCATCAACCGTTCTGATGGTGGCTACCACCGACGTGTTGTAAGGCAAGGCCTCATTGGGGTCTGCGAAGGCTTTTTTCCTGTCGCGGAGCATTTTCAAAAATGCATTTCTGACCAAGGGTGGCGCATCTGAGCAGTCTACTTCCGTGAAATTGACATCGGGGTATGAGTGGAAATTGATTTTCTCTTCTCCATTGCCCCATTTCAGGTGGCTCTGGAGCGCTTCCCTGACGCCTATCGTATTGTGGGACGGGGTGCACCTGAGCCTTGTGTTGTTTAGTGTAGTGCGGGGTTTTGACCGCACTTGTTTGAGGGTGTGATTGGTAAGGAGATTGTTGGCGTTATTGCGCCTTCGGAATTTGTTTCCTATCCCTATCCTCTAGGCTCCTTACAAACGAATGTTGCGAATGTGTACCTTTCGTGATTTGACTCCACCTCTTAAACCAATGCCAACGCAGTCGGCACGTCCTTTGGCTTTGCCAAGAAAAGGACATCCGAGAGGCTGCGCTTCAGGCCCGAAATAAATACCCGGAGCGATCATCCCGGAATTTTTCACATAATACAGCTGCCGCCAATTTTTTGTACGACATGGTTGCTTTGTTAGTTAGCAAGGTGAGCTTTTTCTCTACCTCGTCATAATACTGTAGAAGTGTAAGGTTTCCCTTTCTGAGGGTGCCCATCTCCTGCTCGATGACATGAATCTGGCGTTTGTCACTATATGTAAAGTCGAGGCGGTCTATGATCGCGTCAAAATTCAGTATAGTGCCGAACGAGGATAGCACGGCATCGGCTGGGCCTCTTATTTTACTCCTAATAATTACCACGGCCTGGTAATGGCGAGAGCTGTTTACATATTTTTCAAATATAAAGTATGCAGCTTTTGCCGCTTGCCGCCAAAGAGACGTATGAATCTTGTGCGCCCGTAAATTCGGGCAGGCACTACACGGCGTCAAGGCGCTCGTTACATTGAACATTGCCTGTAATGTCAATGGGTTTGTATATTTTAAACGCCGTCTGTCTGTGCGGGTGCAATTTGCACCGCTGCAACTTGTGTGGCCAGTTGCTGAATAGTTGCGCGCAATTAGCCTTCTCTGCGCTGAGCCTCGGCAGTCGCCCCCGCAACGGCAACGTTGACGGCGGCGAGAATCACGTCTTTGAGCTGATTCGCGTCCATGACTTGTACTGAAGGGGTATTAGCGGGAGCCTGCATTGGGGTTGAAGTTCGCGGGGGTCCTTATCTATCGGACTCTGATTCACTATTGTATTGTTTATTTTCCCTATATTGTAGGAACGGAGAGCTCATGTGTGGTAAAGTCAAATTGAGCTGGCCACGGAATGTCCGCTTATTTTGTCCATTTGACATGGCCAGGGGAATGCGGGAACAGGGCCGCCGCCTTAGCAACGATGTATGTGAGCTCGTCGAATGAAGCTGCAATAAACAAAGAAGCGAAGAGTAAAAATTTGTCACACAAATATATATGAGGATGCCTTAGCAAGGATTTATGCACATACAAACGGCAGAATTAAATGCCAATATTTATTATGCCAATATAATTTAAACAAATGCACATAAATTTATATTCCAGTAGCGCCCCTGCGCTATGGTAGATATATAAAATATTTATATTTTATTTATTACTGCACATAGATGATTCTCAGCACTGGGAAATATATTTAAATGCAAACAATACACAGAATAGCCCATATAATTTCACCAATAAATTTGTCAAACAAATAATGAGTACAAGCGTTAAATAGTGAGTGTGGAGCCGCAGAAGGTATTCCGGCAGCGAGTGTGACGGTTGGTCGGTGCGCCGGGGCTCGCGGGTGGCCAGGGTCGTTTCAGAAATTTATATTTTTAAGTTGGATAGAATTGCTAGAAGAGATCCCGATCCGTTCCCAGAGGTGAAGGCGTGAGGAATTACACAGTAATTACTTATATTTGTTCGTTTATTGGGCTCTGGCCCAAATTCACGAGATTCAATGATTCGGCTCCTGCTGCTCCTGAGTTTGGGATCGTCCGGGCTTCGTCTCGGCTGTGGTGATGAGTCGACGATGGTCGGCGGCTACGTAGTAGAGGAATGAGAGAGAAAGAGAGCGAGAGACCCTTTAGGTGTGCATATTAGGATCGTTTTAGAGGCCTAGAAGGTCTACTAACTATAAGAACAGTTTAGAGGCCTTTGCGGTCTACAAATTAGGCGAACGGTTCTAGAGGTCGTCAGGGTCTGTGAACTAAAAGAATAGTTTGAGAGGCCGTTGAGGTCTACTAATTATGAGAACAGTGTAGAGACCTTTAAGGTCTACCAATTATGAGAACAGTTTAGGTCTACAATATATGAGAAGAGTTTGAGAGGCCTTTAAGGTCTACAATATATGAAAAGAGTTGAGAGGCCTTTAAGGTCTACAATATATCAGAAAAGTTTGAGAGGCCTTTAAGGTCTACAATATATGAGAAAAGTTTGAGAGGCCTTTAAGGTCTACAATATATGAGAAAAGTTTGAGAGGCCTTTAAGGTCTACAATATATGAGAAAAGTTTGAGAGGCCTTTAAGGTCTACAATATATGAGAAGAGTTTGAGAGGCCCTTAAAGTCATATATTGTAGACCTTAAAGGCCTCTCACACTTGTCTCATATATTGTAGACCTTAAAAGCCTCACAAACTTTCTCATATATTGTAGACCCTAAAGGTCTCTCAAACTTTCTCATATATTGTAGACCTTAAAGGCCTCTCACACTTTTCTCATATATTGTAGGCCGTAAAGGCCTCTCAAACTTTTCTCATATATTGTAGACCTTAAAGGCCTCTCAAACTTTCTCATATATTGTAGACCTTAAAGGCCTCTCACACTTTTCTCATATATTGTAGACCTTAAAACCTGTCAAACTCTTCTCATATATTGTAGACCTTAAAGGCCTCTCAAACTTTCTCATATATTGTAGACCTTAAAGACCTCTCACACTTTTCTCATATATTGTAGACCTTAAAGGCCTCTCACACTTTCCTCATATATTGTAGACCTTAAAGGCCTCTCACACTTTTCTTATATATTGTAGACCTTAAAGGCCTCACAAACTTTCTCATATATTGTGACCTTAAAGGCCTCTCAAACTTTTCTCATATATTGTAGACCTTAAAGGCCTTTCAAACTTTCTCATATATTGTAGACCTTAAAGGCCTCTCACACTTTTCTCATATATTGTAGACCTTAAAGGCCTCTCAAACTTTTCTCATATATTGTAGACCTTAAAGGCCTCTCAAACTCTTCTGATATATTGTAGACCTTAAAGGCCACTCAAACTCTTTTCGTATATTATAGACTTAAGCTGTTCTCATATTTGGGAGACCTTAAAGGCCTCTACACTGTTCTCTTAATTAGTAGACCTCAACGGCTTCTCAAACTTTTCTCTTAGTTCACAGACTCTGACGGCCCCAAGAACCGTTCGCCTAACTCGTAGACCGCAAAGGCCTGGAAACTGTTCTTATAGTAGTAGAACCTCTAAAACCACCCTAATTGGCAGACCTCGAGGGTCCATCGTCGGCTCATCACAACAGCCGAATCATTGAATCTCGTGAACACCAACTATTATACCTTTTCCCCATTTATTGTTAATCCCTTTGAATTTGGCCCAGAGCCCATTAAAAGAACAAATATAAGTAATTACTGTGTAATTCCTCACGCCTTCACCTCTGGGAACGGATCGGGATCTCTTCTAGCAACTCTACCCAACTCAAAAATATAAATTTTTGAGACGACCCTGGCCACCCGCGAGCCCCGGCGCACTGACCAACCGTCACAGTGGCGCCCGAGCAGGGACAATCGAGGAATTAAGACGAATACTATCAACATTTGTAAAACGAACGGATCATAACGAGGACACTAGGCAAAGGCTTATAGAACTTTCAAACAAGCATAACAGGGACAAAAGCCCAGCAAGAAGTCCCTCACCACTAACTGTATTAACCGGAGCGGAAGGGAACAGAACGGAAAATCCCAAGCCACAAAGAATAACCGGACCAAGGAGAAAAAGGTGAACATGGAGTCGGAAGAAGGGATCAAAATGAAAAGGAGAGTCGAAACAGAAATCGTGGATAGAGTCCGAGGCTGGGGGATTCGCTACCAAGGGACAAGCAACCCGTTGGAATTTTTGGAAAAGATGGAGCAATGGGCGGCAGGATATGGGATTCGTGAAGACCATTTGGTTCAGACGATGCCCTTTATCTTGGAGGGAGCAGCGATCGATTGGTGGAACACCACACCAACCAAGATAAAAACTTGGAAACAGTTAACCACGGAGATCTTGGAATATTTCCTACCACAAAGATATGAGGAAAAAGTGGAGACACAAATAGCGCAATTAAGACAGCGCGAGAATGAACCAGTAAGGGAATACGTAATGGGATTAAGGAAAATAATGCGATTCACCAAGCTATCCGAGGAAGAAAAACTCGATCGGATATTTTCAAACTGCAGGAGTAAGATCAAATTATACACGCGCAGATCAGGATTCCGGACGTTGACACAGTTTCTCAAACTGGCCGAGGAAGTAGAAGAGATAGAGGCGGCGGAAAGGCCAACTCGATCAGACCAACCAGGACAACAAAAACTGAGACCAGAGACATGTATGCGATGCGGGGGAACCGGACATACAGCACGAACCTGCGGAAACCCACCGAGACTATTCTGCTGGGTATGCGGACGGAACGGAATGCGCACAACAGAATGCTGCAGAGCAGGAGCGGGAAACGCGGAGGGCCTGAGCAGATAAAGCTGGCAGCTCAGGCGACACAACAAAGGCCAGCGGCAGAAAAACGGTTGTATTGACATGGATTTCAGATTATGGCAGTAGTTGAAATAGGGAACCGGGAACCAAAAAGCGTAATAGACACTGGTGCATCACGAAGCACAATAAGTCTAAACCAATACAGGAATCTTCGAAAGATGGGGGAATGGAACGGAACACGGTCAGTAATAACTCTAGCGAACGGCACGATTCAAGAAACCATCGGGAGCTTCACAGCGGATATAAGCTTCGGGATCAACAAGTATGAATGTTATTTTATTCATGATACTAAAACAGGTGGCAGGAGAAATACAGTTAGGGATGGACTTCTTAGCAGGAATAGGGAGTACGCTGCGATGTGACGAATTGGAACTGGATATCATAGAAACCAACAATCACGAAGAAGTAAAGGGAAAAAAAGAACAAGCGTCGGAGACAGACGAGCCAACGGAGGAAGAAATACAGACATTTCTAGAAGAACAAAGGCAAGTATTTGAGAGTATGCAGGGGGTTAGTAACACCACAAAGCATAGAATCTATCTAAGGGACGACAAGCCCATAAAACAACGATATTACCCAAGAAATCCAAAACAACAAGGGATTATAAACGACCAGGTAGACGAACTATTCGCGCTAGGACTAATCGAACGGTCATACAGCCCCTACTGTGCCCCGGTGGTATTAGTAAAGAAAAAGAATAATGAATGGAGGATGTGTATAGATTATAGGCTATTAAACGAAAGAACAGAGAAAGATGCGTACCCAGTACCCAGAATGAATTTCATCCTGGACCACCTGAGAGAAGCAAGATTTATTAGCACGATCGACTTAAAATCCGGGTACTGGCAGATACCAATGGAAGCAGACAGCAAACAGTACACTGCATTCACTGTCCCGGGACGAGGACTGTTTCAGTGGAAAGTAATGCCATTCGGATTAACCACGGCACCGGCAACGTTTCAAAGAGCAATAGACTCGATCATAGGACCGGAAATGAACCCATTTGCGTTCGCTTATCTAGATGACATCGTGGTGATCGGGAAAAACAAACAGGAACACCTGGACAACCTTCGGGAAGTTTTTCAGAGACTACAGCGAGCAAACCTGAAGATCAACCCGGAAAAATGTAATTTTTCCAGAAAGAGCATCATGGTACAAGAGATTCATACCCGGCTTCACGGAAAAGGCTGGAGCACTGCAAGATTTACTACGGCAGAAAAAAAAACTTCGAGTGGGGGTCGCAACAGCAGGTATCCTTCGACAGCCTAAAGGAAAGCCTGACGCAAGCACCAGTACTAGCGTGCCCAGACTTCACACGCCAGTTCAAGGTACCTAGGGATCGGAGCAGTGTTAACGCAAGGTGGACCAGACGGAGAACACGTGATCTCCTATGCAAGTAGAAGGCTAAGCGAGGTGGAAGGGAAATACAGTGCCACGGAAAAAGAGTGTCTCGCGATATATTGGGGAATCTACAAATATAAAATGTACCTGGAAGGCTACTGATTCATAGTGGTAACAGACCATATGGCGTTAAAGTGGCTGAACTCAATCGAGAGCCCCTCGGGGCGGGTAGCTAGATGGGCACTCGGCCTTCAACCATTCCAATTCGAGGTACAATACCGTAAGGGAGCTGAATGCCGTAGCAGACGCGCTATCACGAACACCAAGAGTGGAGATAAAAACGATAAAAGCAACTAGTTAGATTGAACAAAAAATTCAGGAAATGGAGAAGCGACCAAACGATGAAGAATATAGAGTGGAAGGCGGAAGACTGTACAGAACGAATGGGGACAAAATGGACTCCCAACCATGGAAATTATGCGTCAGGGAGGAAGAAACACACACGGTACTGGCCGAGAACCACAGTACGAAAGAAGCAGGCCACCTCGGGATCTCGAAAACACTAAAAAGAATAAGAGCCCGATACTTTTGGCCCCGACTGACAAGGGACGTGAACAAATTCGTAAGGGGATGCGAATGCTGTCAACAATACAAAGTGTCCCAGCAAAAAGCCGCAGGACAAATGTTGACAAAAGTAGCAGAGGTGCCTTGGGAAACAGTGTGTGTGGACGATAAAAACGATGATAGCTCAAGCAAAAGGGGAAGATCAGACGAGGTGGGACGAAAACCTAACAGAGTTAATGCTGGCCTTCAACAGTAGCACGTCAGAATCAACAAAATACAGCCCAGCGCAACTAATGTTCGGAAGAGAGTTAAGACTACCCGGAGCATTATTCGACAACCAGACCATTGACTCAGGAATTAGAACGGAAGGAGTACGTGGGAGATGGGAACGACTAAAGAACATCAGACAGGAAGCCACAAACAACATGATGGAAGCGGCAGAGCCACCATTACAACCTGCGCAAACGGGAATGGAAACCAGCAATTGGCGATTGGGTATGGTGCAAAACACACGCGTTATCGAAGGCAATCGACAAATTCAATGCGAAGTTGGCCCCAAAATACGACGGGCCCTGGAAAGTTATTAAATTCATATCACCCGTCATAATCCAAACGCGGGACACGAAGTCAAACAAAATGAAACGCGTGTATATAGGTGATACCAAACCCTACGGGCAGGAAAATAATGATAGGAAACTGGCCAATCAGACCCTCGAGGCAGCTAATAGAAACTTGACATCGGTAGCAATCGATAGAAACCTACGACCCTGGCAAACCCAACGATATCATAAGCCAATCAATTATCGTTACAGAAAACAAGATGCAGCGGCTACAGGCAAGCATGAAAAAATTCAAGGAGAGCCATGTCCGATTGGAAGCGGCGCGGCACCAGGTGAAGATCTTGGCGATGGAAGAGGTACCCGGAGGCAGCCGGAGACTGACGCAACCAACCAAGATGGGGCCACAAGCACTGCGGAGCAGCACCACGGCGAAGACCATCGACCAGGAACCACCAGCGAAACCAACGGTGGCCCGGACAGGACAAGGTCAGAGAATCGCCCACACCCGGGCAGAACCTGGAGAACCCCGCAGAGTTTCCCGCTCCTGCTCTGCAGTATATTTAATTTTTTAATTGGTCGTACATTTCCTGAATGCAAACTTTCTTTTGTGGTAAAACGCTATTTGTTTGACTGCTTCTGTTTCGGATTCCATGTCCTAAGCTCTAATAGTGCATTTTATGAATTCTATTTGTTTGTCATTTGAAAACATTTCTATTAATTTTTCCTGGACTGTATTGTATTCGTGGTATGGTAGATACGAGTAAATTCCAATTTTTCCTTTGCCTATATATTTCTTAAAAATCTCTCCCATCGTTGGTAAATCATGTTTAGCTATAAAAATTATTCTTTTAGCATATATGGTTTTAAATTCTTCTCTTTTACAATTTGTAATTATTATTTGCGATCTGTATTTATTAACTATTTCCTCCTTTATGAAAAAATGATTGTGAAGGTTTTCTTCAGCTGAGTGTACAGTCGCATTTGACGAATTATCTTCTTTGTCTTCTAAGTTTGCTATTATATTTATCTCTGACATGTTTTCGTTTTTTCGTCCAGTGTGTCATTTTTGTTCTGCTCACAAAATCGGCTACTTTATTTTCCTTGTTAATAGTCAATCTCAAATTGATATTCTCCTAATTTTAATAACCATTTTTGATGCCTAGGCGAGATATCTTTCCCTTTATGTTTTGAATGCAAAAATTTTATGGGTTGATGATCTGTCAGTACCTTAAATTTCCTTCCATACAAATATGGTCTAAGATAATTCACGCTCCAAAGGATTGCCAAAAATTCTTTGTCGGTAGCTGAATAATTTCTTTCATGCGTATTAAGTGTTCTCGACGCGAAACAAATTGGGTGGCCCTCTATTGCATAATTCGACGCGTCAGTCGCGTAAATGTGTAAATGTTTTCTCTAAATTGGGAAATCTAAGTATGGGGTGTGAGCTGATCATATGTTTTAATTTTTCAAATGCTTCTACATAAGTTGGATCTTTTGGGTTTATTTTCACATTTTTCTTTAAATATTTTGTTATAGGTTACGCTACTTTAGCATAATCCTTCATACATTTTCTGTAATAACCAGTTATACCTAGGAAAGTTTTTATCTGTTTTTCTATCCGAGGCAGTACTAATTTTTCTATAATAGCTATTTTATTGGGATTAGGTTTAATTTGTCAAAATATGCCCAAAGAATTATGTTTCCCTTTTCATAAAATTGCATTTATCTATGTGGATCTTTAGATTTTTCTCTTCCAAAATTGTGAAGATTTCTTTAATTGTCTGAATGTGTTCTTGCAGTGATGTGCTGAAAATTAGTATGTCGTCTAGATAAACGACACATTTTTTATTTATATGGTTTCTCAAAATTTCGTTCTTAAGTCTCTGGAATGTGGCTGGGGCATTTTTCAACCCGAATGGCATTCTTATAAACTCATATAAGCCGTATGGCGTTACAAAGGCTGTTTTCTTTCTATCTTCCTCTTTAACTAAGATTTGATGGTAGCCTTTGGCTAAATCTAACGTTGTAAAATATTGAGCTCTTCCGAGTTTGTCCTTGTTATCTTATCATCTATCGTGATTTTGTTTAGCTTTCTATAGTCAATTACTATTCGATACTTCTTTTTACCTGAATTGTCAATTCTTTTCGGTATCACTATTAAGGGGCTTGAATATCTTGAATTACTTTTCCTTATTATACCCTGTTCTGTAATTTCTTTAATTTGTCTCCTTACTTCTTCTTCATGTTGAGGTGGATACCTTTAAAGTTTTGAGTTTAGCTGTTCATCCGTGGTTGTCCGTATCTCATGTTCTATTTCTGTCGTACTTGTCAATATGTCTTCTTAAAAAATAATTTACTGAATCTTTGTATAATAATTTCAATTTCATTTCGTTCTTCTTTATTTAAATGATCAAGTTTTAAAGTATCCAGGTTTCCTTCCTTACTTTCTAAAGTACACACTTCTTTGTATTGGTAAGGGTTATTTATTATTGAATTTTCTTCTTTGTAAGCGTTTAAAAAATTCAATAGGTCTATTCCTATAATGAAACTATATTTCCTTCCTGTTAGTGGAGCTACTTTCCATCAAACCCTAGCGTTACTTGGTAAACTAAATTCTTTTGGTGCTGTTGTATGAATTTCATGCTCTATAACGTCTTTGCTACTGTACTGTAGGGTATTGGCCTGCTTAGTTTTCTTTTTGGGTAGTCATTGAGTTGGTCATTTACCAGACTTTAAGTGTACATTTCCTGGTCTGTACTGCATGGTTTGATGTGAACCTGTTTGTTGATAGATTTCTTGTTGCCTACTCTGTCCTGAGTTATTACTTCTTATATTTTGTTGGGCATTGTTTTGCCTAAATTGGCCTGAATTATTATATCTGTAATTCTGTTGTAAGTTCCTGTTATTTTGATTCCCATCTTGATTTCTTAGATTTTGCTGATTGTTTGTTATCTGACCATTGTGTTGATTAAAATTCCTATAATTTTGGTGTTGATTAATCTGATTATTTTGTTGTGTATTAAAATTTTTATAGTGTTGTTGTGGATTAATGTTTCCCTGATTGTTGTTGAAAGTCCCTGTCTCTGGGTTGTTTCGGTTTGTCCTGCCTTTTCTATATTGGAATCTGATACAACTATTTTCGTATCTGCGTAGCATCATTATTTTTAAAATTTCTCCTAATCCTCTTTCTTCATATATTTTATCTAGTAATGTACCCTGTGTTTTTTCTTTAGCTGCATTCACTAGCAAGCTTTCTACATTACTTAAATCTATGAAGTTGTCTTGCTTATGGTAGACTATTAATTCATCAGTTTATTCATTCATTTATCACTACATCCTTCCTTAAATCGTCCTATAGAATATGGTCCTAGTGGCTTCCCGTTTAAGTTCCGGATCTTAAATTGATTGGAGCAGATACTCGACGCTTCTGAAGAATGAGTTGATCGAGATGTCCCTTGTTACTGTGAACGTAGCCAGATGGTTTATAGTTTTGAACAGCCGTTCTTGCTGTGCAGGGTTGGCCGGGGGTTGTTTTGTATACATATATATAGGCTTGTTGGAGTTGCTCCAAATGCCTTTCCCTGATTGCCAGTTGCTCCAGTAGGTCTGCCTGTGGCATCTGGGGGTTTTTTATGTGCCATTCTTGCCTCGTCGTATTTATTCGTTCGGTTTCGTCTTCTCGATGCCGTTTTGGATGATGGATCAATTTTAGCTTGAAGTCCACTTATTTTTAGAAGTCCACTTATTTTTAGTTGAACTCCCTCGACGCCCTTGTCAACTGATTTTTAGTTGAGCTTCCTGGGATTTCTTGGCTTTAGAAGTCCACTTATTTTTAGTTGAACTCCTTCTAAGTCTTTGTCAACTGATTTTTAGTTGACCGCCCTGGGATTCCTTGGCAACTTATTTTTAGTTGCACTTTGTGAGTTATTTCACTGCACCATTTTTGTCGGCCGATTGTAAATTTAAAAATTTTATTTTCCGATTCTCCGTTTAGTTAATTTATTTATTTGTTCGGTTTGATCCTTTTTAATAAAAAAGAATCATACCGGCTGCGCCAATTTTGTACTGAGGGTTTAATAAAAAAAATAAATAAATAAGGAGACGATGTTTAGTTCTTAGTAGCGAATCATAACTGAACTACAATAAATTTTTTGTATAATTAAAAATTATATTTTAAAATATAAATATATATAATTATATAATATTAGTATAATATAATTAAAATTAAATTTCTATTAAAAATAAGTTTCATGTGTCATGTACCTTATTATTGACAATATCGTTTACTAAATATTATATACGGATAGAAAAGCTTGCAGTATAAATTAATAGTGGACGGGGCTCGTAGATCATATATATATTTTTAGTGTTGCACCACGGAAGAACTTCTAAAACCTTTAAAAAAAATTTAAACGCAGATAGCCTTTCCCAACTAAGAACTTAGTTCTAACCCACTTACGCATACAAGCAGACAATCAGAAAGCACGAATTCATTTCAATATTTCCTATCGCGCTTTCCAACACCTAACCAGGATAAACATGTACTTGGTTTACAAGAATAAAGTCGTCAAGTAACAATGTATGTGAATGACCAGCTGAAGTTTTATTTAATTATAACAAGGTTCCGTCTTGACGTTACTTTAAAATTAAACAAATTTATATTACAGATTATAAGTTATATTAATCTAATTTTTGCATTGAATATTATTCTTTAAGAACATGAAATACTTTAAAAAAAAATGATTTCCTATCAGGATAGTCTATTGTAAGAGTTTGTACGACTTCCAAAAGAGTATCATTTAATTCGCTTTGCTTTTGTGAATGCTGTTTTACTGTCATTTCTGATCGCGCTATTTTCTGAGGAAATTTTAAAATAGTAAGCCTCCGATACGCCTTTGCCCGTGTTTGTTTTCGTATAATTTGTTCCAAATTAGCATGCTTAGCCAAAACACATTCTTCTATCCGCTCTTTTATATTAGCGTCATCTTGAATAATATCATTAAGATCAGATTGAATTCTGCGCAACATGTAAATCATGCGTTCTATTTTATTAACATCATCTAATAAGCGTTTTTCTGATAGAAAAATTATTTCGTTTCGAATTAACTTTGCTCTATTATGAACTTCATCTAGACGTACTTGAGTTTGAGATGCGTTTTTCAATTTTTTAGTTTTAATTTTAACACGTTCTTTAGTTGTTGCATTAACGAAAATTTGCTCTCGGTGCATAACACAATGTTCTAGATCTTGAACAAGTTTTTCTTGAGCTCGTTTTAGTTGACTATATCTTATATTCATACGATGAATTTCAGTTTTCATTACACCAACTTCACCATCTAAAGAACGCTCTGACTTTGACCATTGTATGGTTTCTTCAAGTAATTTATATTTGGTTTCCCAAGATAACGTTTCTCTATGATTATCTATAACTAAATCTTTGTTGAGCTCGATTTCATTCATTAGTTCAGTGATAATTTCTTCCAGCCTTAGAATCCCAAGTTCGGAGTCCTAAATAAATCATATTAACATATTTAACAAGTAACATTTCTGTTCGGATGTACACACCTTAAGTAGTTCACTGTTCTCCGTCTGCTCATGCTCGAATTCAGTTTCTTCAAAGTCATGGTGAATTCTTTTTTTATAAATCTTTTCATTTAGTAGTTCCAATTTTGAAGTAAATTTCTGTATATTTAATTGTAAGTCTTTTGTTTTGCTTTCTGAAAGTTCCAATTCTTTATCAATTTTAAGAGACTTTTGCTTAATTATAGAAAGTTCTGAAAATAGAAGAACATAATATAAGTAAGTAAGGTAAGAAATTTTCATCATCCACTTTTTCTTTACTTCAGCTGGCTAATCGACAATATTTATGCCGCAACTGCCTAAGTACGACAACAAAAAGTGGCGCAAGCTCAAATCAACAAGGGCGCACTAGCTGCTGAAGTCTGCACATTAATGTAAACACGGATACATATTAAAATATTTATTTAACCAAACTTACGTTGAATGTTCTTTTGGACAAATAAGATATGTATAGGATATGTTCAAAGTTAAATTTTTACATTGATTGACAGGATAAACTGTCCGAATTTTGCAAAATTCGCAGACCATGTATACATATATGTAAAGTAGAGTTATAAGTATCGATGGGTGTTAACGTGCCTGGCAACTGATAATTATACGATGGTTAAGGGGTAACATCACAAGCGTGAAGAAGCGATGAAAAAGTGATGATATCTAGCGTCAAAGAAGGGGAATCAAGAAAAAGCGTACGAAAAGGAGTGATCGTATTATTTCAAGCTGGAGATGTAACGCTGGCAGCCAGGCTTGGAACAGATCTGCAGGAGCGCCCTCTGTGTGATAGATGTTGAATTTAAATCGGGCGGTAAGAAAAAGCAAAAACAGGTCAACAGGGCGGATTGTCAAAGGGCTTCGGTGAGAGCGGGTTTCTTGGCTGCTGTTCAGGGGCTTGGCGCCATTGGCGACCCGCAGTGGCGTTCTTTTCTATTTGAACCTCCAGCGGAGAAAGTCGCGATAAGTTGTCTCGGACGGAAAAGGTTAAGGCCTTGCAGTGAAAAAAATTAAAAAATGGGCAAAGGGACCAAAGCCCTGGAGGAGTATCAAAGGGAAAAGGTTTGATTTGGTTTGATTTCGGCCGACTCTCTGAATTAGGTGAGTCGGGAAGAGAAAGGAAGTAAAGGGGATTCCGATCAGAGCCGTTTGTGGGTCTTTTGTAGGGGCTCGACGATCAAGAGGGAAAAGGAAAAAACCTCGAAGTACGATATTGAAGACCGGCGGGAACACTTTCGACCCTCGGCAGCAGAGCGCCCGAGAAGTTCGCATTGAAGCGATTTCGTTTTGGGAGCGGACGGCCAGTGCCTACGCGACCTACATGCGACGACGAACGAGCGGAGATCAGCGCGAAAAAATTCGGCGACTACAGGCGGATGAGTGTTTTTATTTTTGCACCAGCAGTAAAAATCTTATAGGAAATATGAGGAAATTATGCCCTTAACCCGGAAAAGCGGAACGGATGAGCTGGTAGAAGTGAGGAAAAGGGGGAATGAGCCAAAGGCCCCGCGAAGAGGGTTAATTCCCTCTTCTACGGAGGAGAAGGGATGGGAGGGAATAAAGAGATCAAGGCGAAGGAATGTGAAAAGAAAAAAAAACTATTTAGCTAAGTTAATGTTAATTCTATGTAATTATAAGTGATTTTATTTGAAGTTTTTTTGTGGAATTCGTAAATTTTGATCGTGAGTTTGTGTGAGTTCTACTGCCAGCGGACTCAACGGCGACATGGACTTGCATTAGGCAAAGAAAGATAAAAAAAGAAATAAAAGAAAAAAAAAGCTAGCAACTGCCCCATTTAGGAAATACGAAAGTGAGAGAGAAAAAGAGCAATACAGTCAGGACCCCTTATGTCCCCGTCCCAAAATTTATATGTTCTTTTTCCACAGCGCTTACAGGTGTCCCCGAACAAAGCGCTTTCTTCGAGGGATGCTGCGGAATGATTGGTGAGCGTTTGTGCGAATATATTTTAATTCTTGTGAGTGGCTATTTGATAGGGCTCCGTATTGTTATTTGGGTCGAGTTGCAAGTCTAGAAAAAAGGAAAAAATAATAGTATGAAGAATAGAAAATGCCGCATAAGCGGAATCATAAGTCGTAGCGCTGGGAAGTTGAACAGGAAGCTTACTCATAGTCCAAATTTTAAAAAGTAGAGAAAAAAGAAGGAACGTCGAAAGTTGAGAAGAAAAATCAAAAGCAAAGTCCCACAAATTAATTAAGCAATCCACTGCGGAAAAGCTGAAGACATCGAATCGAAGGGCAGGCGGGATGCCGAGCCCGACAATAGGCGAATTGCAGAAAAGTGTACTCTTCCCGGTTAGAGTTATTATTTTTTGGTTTGTCACAGCAGGCAAAATTGAATTGTTAATAATAATCAAAGGGCATTGATGGACGAGAGCAAGAGCCCACTAGCTGACGAGCCAAAGCCGAGGAAAATCTTTGCGTGCGCTCTTAGTCAATCTGCATCACCTAGCCTTGTTCCCAATTATAGATGTTCGTTTCAGAGTCAAGTCGTCAAGGAGTGAAAGCAGTCTTCGAGGGATCAAGTTCATTTTGAAAAATGTCCGAATGAATCAATAGACCTGTTTTACTACCGGGTACTTGTCAGTAACAACTTTGGAACTGCGTTCGCAAATATCGAGAACGTTCATTTTCGAGAATGTAAAAATTAAAGAATCGAATTCGCACGATGATGACGCAATAGCGGCTGTCCTCTTTATCATTGATCAGCATTGAAAGTGATTTGCTACGAGAAATGAATTTCGAAAAGATCATTGATAATTTTTCTTCAAAACGATCTAGAAAAGTTAATTTGGTTTAGCTCAATAGTTTGTACGATCTATAAGCAACACTTGTATGAATATTTATACCAAACACAATGACCAATGATAGATTTAAAAGTAAATAAACGCACAGTAAATACGTATCAATTAAATAAAGTTTTATTCCAGGAAATTTATAAGTCGATTTAAAAAATCGAATTTTATACTACATATAGGGCCCTCACAAGTCTTTTGCCCCGGGGCCCCCACACTCCTAAATCCAGTCCTGGTGGTGCGTCGAAGGGTCAATCGTCGGTCAAGTAGTCCAAAGCAGAAGCAGTGAAGTCGCCAGCCCAATTTGTTTTTCACCCGCACACAAACATTTTGTAACAACAACCAATATCAACATTCAATAATTAATAAACAGGCTTTGAGGCCTTACATATATTTCTAATAGGTTCTAAAAATAATAAAAGTGTGAGTGGGAACCTATTTTGTTACATACTGCAATAAGGAAATGGCTTAATTGAAGAAGTGGGGAGCAATATCAAATATTTTTGACAATAATTTAAAAATATATTTATTTTCTTTAAGTCTGCGTAAAAAAAAACCAAAATTAGGATTTAGATATTAATAAAATGATTATTTTGCCTATTCTTAAACATAGTTTATGAAATTTGTTTAGGTTTAAGTTTTAGGTATAAATAAACACTTAAAAAGTATATTTAGGCAACTAAAAACAATAAAGATTTTAGCGCAAACTTTTTCCTCGCTAAAAGAAAAACTGAAAAACGTGCAAGAATGCTAATCAGGGCCATGATAAATACAAAGTCGTACCAGGAACCTCCACAGAAATATTTATATATTCACGGGATCATGTCATCATGTCTGTCATGATGGATGGCCAAATGGCCGAAGTTGTTGGGCACTTTTAAAGGAGGTGGAAAAGGGCTATAGATCCGTTGAGAATCAAGTCACGAAGCAGGGTTGACCTATGCCAACTTTTTTAAAAAGACACTTAACTTAATACTACGCTTAATCCCGAAACTAATTGAAGACTAATTATATTCAGGTTTATATACCGATTCGTGGGAATCGCTCTGAATCACTGCAGAGCAGTGCAGGATCTCCCGTCGCAGACGGTGCTCGAGCTAGGCTCTGAGGTGGCAATCCTTAGCGAACCCTACAGGATCGGTAGCGGCCGTGACTGGGTCACTGACAGTACGGGCAGAGCGGCCCTGTGGCTCTGTGGAGCCGAGGCGCCCGCCCGAGGGTTTTGTACGCGCAAATGTAGATGGCATCCGCCTGTACAGCTGATAATTGGCTCGCAGCCTCTCCCTAGAATCCTTTGGCAGGATTTTGGAAGAGCTGGGCTGCGACCTGCGGGGGCGGAGCAAGGTGGTTGTCGGTGGCGACTTCAACGCCTGGGCCATGGAATGGGGCTCCCGCCGAATCAACGCCAGAGGCCGAGCAGTGCTGGAGACCCTCGCCTATCCGCACGTGGTCCTGCTGAATTAAGGATCCCGGGAACCTTCAGTAGGGCGGGAGTGGACTAGTTAGTCGACCTCACTTTCGGCAGTAGCGCGCTGGCCCGCCAAGCATAATGTCAGTGAGGCCTTCACCGCCAGCGATCACGAGGCCATCGAGTGTTCGATTGGCAACGCCGGCCGATCAAGGGGCACACTGCCCCAGCCCAGAAAAGCGCTCCGACAGGACACCTTCAGGCCGCTGGCCTCTTCAAGCGCCCTGGAGGGCTTCTCGGTAGACGATAGGGTAAATATGATGGCAGATAAGCTGGCGAAAGCAGTGGAACAGAGCATGCTCCAAACCCGGAAGCATCACTCGCCGGTGTACTGGTGAAGTGAGGAGATTGCGGAGCTGCGTCGTACCTGTCATCGCACCAGAAAACTGATGCAGCGCACCTCACGCCTGCCCGCAATGAGCGACCGGTATAAAGCGGCAAAGGAGGAGCTAAAGACCGCTATCAGCAACAGCAAAAGGGAGTGCGACGCCGCCGACGAGGATCCATGGGAAGGAGCCTTTAAGCTGGTGGTCAAGAGGCTCAATGCGGGAAGCAAAGCCCCATCCGATCCGACAACGCTGGTGGGGATAGTCAGCGTTCCCGACAGGACTGTAGATCGTGGACTCTTCTGGCATGGAGCAGGTGACGTCCATTGGGTCACGGAAGCTGAAGTCCTTCAGGCCAAAAGAAAGCTGAAACCCAAGTAGGCACCCGGACGCGATCCATAATAGAGCGATGAAGCTGACCCTATCGCTGCTGTCGGCGGAAGTAGCCAGCCTGCTCAACAGGTGCTTCCTGACATGTGGGAAAAATAACGGTTGCTGCCGCTGGCCAAGCCTAGCAAGTAACCAGAAGAGGCATCCTCTTACAGGCCAATATGCCTGCTGGACACCATAGGCAAGGTCTTCAAGAGGGTGACCTCAACCAGGCTGAGCGGACCGATAGAGGCAGCTGGGGGCCTCTCCCCTGAGCAATATGGTTTTACTAAGGGGAAGTCTACACTGGATGCCATCTCGAGGGTCGTGAAGGTAGCCGAGGAGGCCATCGAAGTCTTAGTGCCTGGTGGTCACATTGAGAACGGACCTTTGCTCTGAAATTCCATTTACGACGGAGTTCAGAGACTGCCGATGCCAGCCAGTACCAACCTAGGTTCTGCCGACGACGTGGCGGTAGCGAAGGAGCTGGCTGCAGCAAGGAGGAGGCCCGCGCCAATGCGGCCTTACAGGCCGTGGAATCGTCACTGGCGGGTGCGTGTTTGGAGTTGGCGGCACACAAAACGGAAGTCATCCTGATCTCAAGCCAGAAGGTGGTGATCTACAATCCATTCGCAACGGACTATCAAATACTTGTGAGTCCTCATCGACACGCGCCTTTCGTTCAAAGAGCACCTGGAGTACGTGCACAAGAAGGCCAGCGGGACCTCAGATGCGCTATCTAGGATGCTTCTAAACACGCCGCGACGGTGTGGTCGGAAGCCGCGAAGATTAAGACTTACATGCAAGAGGAGGATGCGACCTACTGGCTGTGCGCCGTCAGAATAACATCAGATTTCCGGACCATTTCGAAAGACGCGGCGCTGGCCATCGCCGGACAAGTCCCGCTAACGGAACTGGTGAGGAATAAGAAGTAGATAGTCGTTGCGTGGTCAGCGAGTCGGAGCAGCTAACCATGGTCGAGCTGAAGACCACCGCTAGGAGGAAAAGTACGCAGGCGCTCAGTGGCCACGGTTGCTTCCACCAATATCTAAAGCGATTCGGCCACGAGTCGGAGGACTGGTGCCCAGAGTGTGGTACAGGCATAGTGGAGGGAGTGCCGCAGGTTCGGCCTTAAACGACAGGAACTCGAGGCAGTAGACGCTTGCACTACCAGCGCAGAACACCTGGTACAGAGAATGCTGGATGACCTGATGGTGTGGGAGACGGCAGCGAATGCCATGAAGACTCTGAGGGTCCTGCCGGGCAAAGCCAGGCGGCCATACCGCGTAGTGCGCACCCTTAGTCCTTTTTCCCGCATCCTCCGATTACCATATTTGTTTATTATTTATATGTAATTTGCCACTAGCGTTAGGTTAATATTAAAAATAATTGTCACTAGAGTAAGGCTACTGTTAGAGGTAAGCAAGCAAACTTGCAAGCAGAACCTCATAAAACCGACTTCCGGTCGTTGGTTCGCCGGATGCGATCTTGCATCTGGTCGTGCAGGTCTACCGGGATTCAACCTTCCGGCGCGCGCATGAAGGGCACCGGCTCTGACTGCGTCTCGGAATCCTCATCCGTGATTCCTTACTTGGCCAGGGTACGGGGCGGCAACAATTGACGTTCGCCAGTATCCCAGGTTGCTCAGGTGCAACGCCATTTCCGGGACGTTGATCCATCCGGTGGAATCTTCAGCCCCAGCGGGTAGCGGAGCTACGCCCCAGACACAGTGCGACCGGCCTTCCTACTTAAGGCTCTTGTGCGCCTCCGAGATCTCATAGGCGTCGTTGGATAGCGCTCCACATTCGGTCACCGGTGCTCCTCACGCAAACAGTGCCTGCAATGCCGCCCAGAGCTACAGAGTCCAACGGTATTGTATTGCCCACTTTCAGTCCTTTGACCGCTATCCTGTTGGCACCTCCCGAAGGCTGTCCGCCTCGTCGCAGAGACTTAGATTGAACAGTCCCCTCTCGCATCGTTAACGGTCATTTTGAAGACCTTCATTGCCAATTTGAAGTCCTTATTGCGCTCGGCGACTCGCGAAAAGCTACGTAAACCGGTAAGTTTGCGCCAGGCGTCCAACGCCACCAGAATCTCTCATCCTCTGGCGTTGGTTAGGGAAAATCACCCATTCCTGTGGCCAAGCGTTGAAGTCGCCTCCGACTATCACGTTGGCTCACCCACGTACGTCACAGCTCAGATTATCCAAGATCCTACAGAACACCCCTAGCTATATATCCAATAGCCGGCTACCTCGGCCCTCACAAAACCATCGGTCAGAGCCAGTGGGCCACCTTGCTAGTAAGGTCCTTGGCTCACTCCGCTTCCAAATAAAAATATTTTGAAAAATGTAAAGAAATATTTTAAAATTTTATTTTTTATTTCGATTTTTTTATATTTTTTTAATAAACCTATACTGAGGATTTTGTAATAGCTCGAGCATTTTTTGAATATAAACATTTGATTCCTCAGCCTTTCGCGCCTTAAATCATTCAAAACAAAAAATATTAAGAAATGCACGATTTTAACGCGGAAAATGCCCTTGCGCGCTACGGGTACTCCTGAAGCGTTTCGCGTTTTTTTAGCCAGACTGGTTTCAGTAGATTTGCTGGCAAAGGTGGAGATGCAGCTCAACGCAGACTTTCTAAACGGATTCTGGTTCAGGAAAGATAGACGGAACTGATGGACATAGTGTAGTTGTGGGCTTCAGAAGTTATAGACTAATTTTGGCAGAAGTTGTGTGTTAAAAATGGACACCTGAAAGGTAACAATTTAATTGTACAAGCCGATCCTGAACTGCCTTTTTTTGTTTAATTTACAGTTTATAATGTATCTGTAATTTTAAAACAAAATCATACCGGCTTGTTGCACTTTTTGTTTTGTGTGTTGCAAAAACGGAAATATTTTTTAACTTCGAATGCTCATACCATTTACAAAAAATGTAATGCTTCGGGATGCGGTCTGCGCGGTCCCTTTGTATTGGCTATCGTACTCCATGAGTTCCCTTGGTTCCTTTGTGCTGCTAGGACTGCGAACTTACTTGGGGAGGGGAATGCCTGGGGCTACGGCGCACAGTACGGCCTTCTTATACCCGCTACCCATAGGGTAGAAGGGTATTATAACTTTGTGCCGGCAGGAAATGTATGTAACAGGTAGAAGGAGGTATCTCCGACCCTATAAATTATATATATTCTTGATCAGTGTCAACAGCCGAGACGATCTAGCCATGTCCGTCTGTCCGCCATTCTGTCTGTCTGTCTGTCTTTATGAAGCATTGGTTTTCAGAGACTATACAAGATAGAGTTTTAATTTTTTCGACAGTATTTGTTATGCTTGCACTCAAATTAAGTTTGTTTCAAATTTTTACCATGCACACTTCCGCCCCCACAAATCATCAAAAAGCGTATTTTGAAGCTAGAGTTGTAAATTTTGGTATATATTAAGAACTATAGTCTGTGTGATTCCTGAAAATTTGCGATCAGAAAAATATGGTCGAAGTTATTAAAGAAATAATTTTGTTTGACCACAAACGGCTGCTGCAGCATGCCTCATTTGGTTGACCAACTAGACCAACTAAATATTCTTACCAGTTCTTGATTGTGATCGGAAAAGAATCTTATAAGATATTCAAAAAGCAATTTAAATAATAATAATAATAATAACAATAAATGGTAATAATTATTAGCCACTTTAGTGCAATAATAACGCGTTTTTACACTCATAGATACATGTGTATGTGTTTTTGTATGCATGTGATTATATTACACTTGCATTTGCATTTATCCGTTTTGTTCAAAAATTATTAACTATTTACTGTGGGTAGCGGGTATCTCACAGTCGAACTCACTCGACTGTAGCTTTCTTACTTGTTTAATTTGAGGTGGCAGAAATCATAACTTTTGAACCAAATAGGATAATGAAATAATTTAAACGGCCACCCATTCGCTAATTTATATGGTATAAAACTATTTTTCAGAAACATTTGTTATTTAGCTTAAGCTTTATTTTAGCTTCATTTTTGTTGGTTTGCTTAAATAAAAACATCTTGCAAACTTAAATATTTTCCATATTTTTTTTTTTAATTTTGATTTTTTTGTATTTTGATTATTTTTCTAACATTTTAACTTTATACTAACAATAAATCTATTTTTGGGGAATTTCTAGTATTTTTAGCATATTTAAGATCATAAAGCTGCAAATGCACTTGCGCACTTCGGGTAACCCTAAGGCGTTTTTACCCATTTTTTTTTTCGCGCGAGTCCCCGCCCACCTCCCGTCCAACCGACCGAGGGGCGCAGTCGTGTACGGCACGAAACGCGTTCTAAATAGAAGCGAGAGAAGAAAAAATAGAATAGGACGAGGAAAAAGTAGGATACACTACGGGCTAGTACTACAAACAATACAGTTTAAAGTTGTTGAAGGCTTTCAATGTCTTCAATACTACTAAATAGACGACTGTAATCGGTACATAAAACCCTAGACGGTTCATGTACTTCAAACTCACGCCGACAGTGGTTAACTACTAATGGTATACAAGTTCTAGATAAAAGACGGGGAACATGGAAATTGAGCCAAAAATAAAAAAAAACAAGAAAGGAAGCTATCTTCGGCTCACCGAAGTTTATATACCCTTCCAGAATTTAAACAAAAAATTAAAACCGAAAATCTGGAATAATAATTAGTTGCCAAATATCAAATTTGATGAAAATGGTTTGAAAAACGGCTAAGTTGTATTTTTATACCCTGTACCAAGGATACACAGGTATTATAGTGTTGTGCGAGTGCGATATTCTGTAACAGGCAGAATGAGGCGTGGCCCCCCAAAAGTTACCTAAATATTGATCAGGACCACTAAAGGAGTCGATAAAACCATGTCCGCTGTCCGTCCGTCTGTCTGTCTGTCTGTCTGTCTGTCCGTCTGTATGAACGCCTAGATCTCAGAGACTATTAGAGCTAGAGACACGAAACTTGGGATTTAGACTTCTTATATCTGCACGCAGATCAAGTTTGTTTTAAATTTTTGCTGCTCCCCTTTTTGGTGGAGCTATTTGAAAAAAACCATATATCTCCAAAATTTATAAAGCTATATATAAACCATATTCATATAACCTTGATGTAATTTATGAAAATACACTTGGCCCTCGCTTAACACGAACTCTTTTAGCACTAACTCGGTCTTACACGGTTGCAAATTTGCACCCATTTCCCCTTTAACACGCTAAAAACCTCGTTCTTACACGATTGCAAAATATCGATATGTATTTTTTTTACTGCGTTTATCCATGTTTCGCTTAACACGATTTCGCTTAACACGACATTTTCTAGGAACGTAACCCCCGTGTTAAGCGAGGGCCAAGTGTACACAGATTGCCCAAATTTCATTGTGATCGTGCAATAAATAGCGGAGATATAGAGATATAGGCTTTTTACTTTATACACATTATGTGTACAAGAGGCAGCCCAGGCAGAGGGCTCCAAATAAATCAAAACGTTCATTATACATGTTCACATTATTATGAAATTAAGAATATCAATTTCAAATTGGTTGGTGGTGCAGCTGTCTTTTTTTATATATATATTTTTTTATTTTTTCTCTGTAAATCAAAATAATTACAGTATTTAATAATAAGATATAAAAAAATTCAAATTTTTAAAAATTAAAAATATTTTCTTATGCCATGCGCGGCAGGAATCGAACCCAGGTCATTTGCTTACACACAAAACACGCGCAGCTTTACCCACTGAGCTATCGACTTTGCTTTTAAAATTAACGACATTTGCATTATATGTAAATTTTTCTCCGTTTTTAATTTTTTATTCTCCTTCTTTTATATAGTTTTGGCAATCGCGTTGTAATGGTACAGGGACACCCAACTGTATGTCCATCTTGTTTATTTTATTTTCCTGATTGTTCTTATTGCAGCTATAGGATATAGTTGACCGATTTTCATGAAATTAAAACCAAAAGTCTCAAATAATATAAGATGGCCAAATAATATCAAGTGAAAATATCTTGAAAACTGACAGTTATAATTTTTTTTCGAAAAATTTTCCGATCGGTCCTATGGCAGCTATATGATATAGTCGTCCGATCCGGCCCGTTCTGACATATGTAGGAGTAAGAGTATATAGAAGACTAACTGCAAAGTTTCATTCAGATAGCTTCAAAACTGAGGGACTAGATCGCGTATAATCGGACAGACGGACGGACAGACGGACATGGCTAGATCGACTCGGCTGTTGATCCTGATCAAGAATATATATACTTTATAGGGTCGGAGATGCCTCATTCACCGCGTTGCAAACTTTTGACTGAAATTATAAGACCCTGCAAGGGTATAAAAATTTTCCAAACACTTGCGAAAAGTAGCCAAATTATTTATAAAATGTCCAAATTTATGCATGGTAAAATAATTTTAGCTCGAAATCTAATGAAACATTCAAGAAAAAGAATGCAAAGACAGACCAACTGTTAGTTTTTTTGCAGCGCAGCGGACTTTTGTTTGCTTTTTGTCACAACAAAATTGAATTTCACAGTGGTCAAACGTTCGCTGGAGAGCTCCCATTTCAATAATTTAAAATGGATTTGAAAGTTTTATTTATTTTATTTTTTTTTATTTATTTATTTATTTTATTTACTTTAATAAACTGTTTTTGGGAAAATAATTTGACTGATTTCCTATTTTTTGTTTATTTTTGAGTGATTATCCTTTTTTTTTGTACTATATGAACGTAATTTTTCAGGTTTAAGTAGACTTTTATATATGTTACCCCCCGATTCCCCCTTTATGAGTCATATCAGTGTATTAGTTAATGTTTTAAGGTAATAAAAATAAAGAATGTAGCTGCTGATATTTGCTGATTTGTCTATATTCATTAATACACTCATCCTGTCTTACTGTCTTCAGGGACGAATTTTCGGTGCAATCTGCTTCTCTTGCATTGTTTGTGGTGTTTCTTTTGTGCTTGTGGTCATTTGTTTTCGTTTTTTTTTGTTTTTTCAGTTGACAGACAATTTTATTTATTTTGTTTTCCCAATTGCATTTTATCATTTTCTACAGGCGCTTCTTGTAACTGCGATTTTTCGCGCATGTATGTACATATTTGGCCTTTGGTGCACCGAAAAGGGGACAAATGCAGAAAGAACTCGTTATGTAATTAGTTTTATAGAAGAAATAATTAAAAGTAAAAGTTATGTAGCTGATATGAATATACTTGCTAATTGTATCAGATACATTTGCAAAAAAATAAATCCTTATTGGCTAAATACAATCGTAATAAGAGCTTAATCGTTAAATTTAGATCTGATTAACAGGTCAATGAAAGCTACCAAAACGAGAAAAATCCAAACTTTTGCTTCATTTGAATTGTTGGAAGTTGTTTAAAAAATGTTTGCATTAAAATTGAAATCCTTTCATGTTCCACTGTTATTAATATTAATAAATTATCTCTTATATATTTTTGATTAAAAAACTTTAGAATTTTATTTGTTAAATTGTGGGGTGGGCGGAGGGGTGGATGGGGCTGAAGAGTAGTAAACATCTTTGATGCTGATAATAACATTTAAGCGCTTCAGCTCTACTGAAGGTATTTTTGCTTGCCTTATGCCTTACTTCGATATGGAAGCTATAGGATATAGTCGTAAGATGGATCAAATTTTTTGCTCTATGTTTAAAATAATTTTTTAGATTTTTGGGGAAAATTTCACATCGATATCTCAACGGGAAGTATTTTTGGCCGCGGTTCCGTACAAGCGCAACCACTGTGCTACGGTTAGCTAAAGAAGGCAGATTAAGTAGGAGGAGTTTACTAGAGTAACGGGGGGCGGAAAGCAAAAAGTTCTTTTGGACAGATTCAATGCGGCTACTATGGACTTCGAATTGAGGACTCCAGACACACGAACCATACTCCAATATAGGGCTAACTAACGAAGTAAAGGGAGTCTTCGTTACATAAGGAGAATCGAATACTTTCGACCATCTTTTAATAAATCCCAGCATGCCTCTGGCTTTGTTAACCATACAGGAAATATGTTCTCAGAACAAAAGTTTAGGATCCAGGCAGACACTCCGATTATCAACAATAGTAATTATTTCCAAAGAGCAATCGTTAAGTATATAGGTGGCAAGCAGGGGACTGACACGTGAAAATGTCATCAGTTTGCATTTTGAGCTGTTGAGATGTAAATCGTTAGCATGACACCATTCTTGGAAGTTATGAAGATCCGATTGTAGGTCTGATTGGCATGAACTGTCCTTATACTGCAAGCAAAGTTTAACGTCATCAGCGTACATAAGTACTCTGGAATTGGTTAGAACCTGCGGCAAATCATTGATAAACAATGTGAATAGAAGTGGTCCAAGGTGGCTACCCTGTGGGACGCCAGATGTGACCCTGAGGCTATTGGATTGAACGTTTCTGAACAGAACCTTTTGGGTCCTATCACTTAGATAACTCGAAATTGAATCGGGTTTCCTAGCCAGAAGAGAATGATTAACCGAGTCGAAAGCTTTACTAAAGTCCGTGTAAATAACATCGGCTGGAAAGTTTTGTTGGAAGCCCCCAATAATATTCGATCTTTCTCTTCGTAGCGGACGGTCGTGTTTTTGTTTTGCGCTCCGACTTTTGTGTTATTTTGAATCTAAACCACCGGGGTTTCATCTAAACTTATCACCTAATATTTATAACGATATACCGTTTTGCTACCGCGCGTGCATGCACTTTTCTGTGTAGTTAATTTGCATAAATAATTACTTGTTAGTTTTGTGCTGAGACGGTTTATCTTATTTTATATTTCCTCTTTGCGCTTTTACCGTTTCTATTTTTCTCTCCCCCGCTCGAGTGCCGTTTGCTATTAGCTGCATCCAAGCTGTTCATAGCTCTCACCGCTGCTCTAACTCTTGCGCTCTTTTATCTCTTTCTTTATCTCTTTACTTTTTTGGTATTGATAGTGTGCACAGTGGTTCTAGGGTTTGTGAATATGTCCCAGAATATCGTCTGCGTAATTAAAAACTGGCAAAAAAATGTTTTGGCAGACCAGCCCAGTTTCCATTGCTGGCTTTGCGAGGCAGTTGTGCACGCTAAGTGCATCGAGATGACGGGTCGAATGGCTGACGCAGTGTCCAGCAAAAAGGGCCTGCGTTATTGCTGTGAGGCCTGTCGACCGGTTGAGAAGGAAATATCATTCTTCATGCGTCAGACAAGGAGTGGATTTTCTGAGATCATGGCCACTTTTCGCAAGGCGAATGACGAAGGCGAAAACTATATTTGTTTCGAGGCTTGCCCCTGATCTCGCATCGGAAGATGTTCTAGCCTATATTCAAGGCAAAACACAAGCTGGCAATATCAAGGTGGAAAAATTCAAATTTCCGTATGCCAGAGACATTTCGTCATTTAAGATAAATGTCTCATTCCAGCTCTTTGACACTATTTGCTCGGGTGACTTCTGGCCCGAGTACGTTGTAGTCAAGGAGTACGAGGCACGGAAGAAAAGAAATCGGCCTGTGGGAGTTCAACTGCCCAAGTCGTCACAACCTTCAGTGTCCACTCAAGCACCTTCTGTCCCAAAAATCTAACCTCTTCCCTACTACTTTCCTATCAGAATACTAGGGGCTTACGCAGTAAGCTCTCTAGATTATATTCAGATAGCCTTTCTTTCGCATCCCAGGTGATTGTATTTACAGAAACCTGGTTGAAGCCGGAGATCCTCTGCTCCGAAATTCTTCCATGTTAGTACACTATTTAAAGATTAGACCGTCCTCTCCAGCGTGGTGGCGGAGTTTTAATTGCCGTTGACGGGTGGTATCTAATGACTTTTTCGACATCGAATTCATCTGCGTTAAACTATCTTTCACAGGTAGTTTCATTTATGTAACCTGCTCTTACATCCCTCCATCTTCGGAAGAGCCAATTTATTGGAAACACCTTTCGGCAATTCGGGCAGTTTCCAATAGGCTTTCTGATAGGGACCAATTAGTGGCTTTGGGTGACTTCAACATACCCGGAGCTCACTGGTCTTCTGATGGGGTGTCTAATGTTCTTCACACTGCGGCACAGCATGACCTTCTTAATGGCTTGCTTGATTTATCCTTATCGCAAGTTAACCATATTTTTAATTCTTTAAACCGCTTACTTGATCTATGCTTTGTCTCTGATCCTGCAGGTGTAAACCTAATTAGAGTTCCTCCATTGACGCAACCTGAAGATCCTTATCATCCAACTTTCGATGTGACTATCGACACTGGGACAGTCTTAGCTACTACACCTGATAGCAGTTTAAACAGAGTCCGCTGTTTCCGAAAGGCTGACTATCAGAGGCTAAGCACTTTAATTGCAGAATTTGATTGGTCTAATCTTTACATGAGCTCTGACATGGCATCCGCCGTTGACATTTTTTACAATGCCATGAATTCATTCTTCCCTTTATGTGTTCCTAAATGCTACCCGTCGGTCTGTAATAAACCACTTTGGTTTACCAAGGAGCTGACGCGTCTTAAAAACGTAAAATCTAGGCTTTATAATAAATATAAACTCACTGGTTCAAAAACGGCTTTCTCATCTTATCTTAGTGCTCGATCTAACTTTACCGTGCTTAGCGCTCAGTGTTACAAAAATTATTTGACTCGTTGTAAGGTCCAGTTCACGCAGGACCCTAAACAGTTTTATAACTTTGTTAACTCTAAACGTAAACCCACGTTATATCCTCCCTCGCTGTCTTTTAAGAATACTACAGTAAATTCTGATCAAGCAATTGCTAATCTCTTTGCTGAGTTTTTTAAAACGACATATTCGCCCTCAACATCTTCAGATCATACATTTTCTACAGCTATGCCCAGTTCGTCCCTAATCTTCAGTCCTATTTTAAACGAAAGCTCACTTATTCTTGATCTTCAACGTGTTAAGCCAGTTTATTCGCCAGGTCCCGATGGTATACCTGGCTCTGTGCTTAGGTATTGCTCCGAGGCGCTGTGTAACCCCCTTCTTAAATTGTTTACCTTGTCTTTAGAATCCTCAGAATTTCCCCTTATTTGGAGGGAATCATTTGTTATTCCTCTCCACAAAAAAGGTAGCAAATCGGATGCCAGTAACTATAGGGGTATCTCTAAGTTATCGGCTATCCCCAAACTTTTCGAGAATGTAATCACTCCTCACTTGCAACATCTATGCAGACCCGTCATTTCTCCATGCCAGCATGGTTTTATGAGACGAAGATCAACCACGACCAATCTTCTGGAACTTACCTCTTTCGTTATTAGGGGCTTCCAACAAAACTTTCAAACCGATGTTATTTACACGGACTTTAGTAAAGCTTTCGACTCGGTTAATCATTCTCTTCTGGTTAGGAAACTCGATTCAATGGGGTTTCTGTTCAGAAACGTTCAATCCAATAGCCTTAGGGTCACATCTGGCGTCCCACAGGGTAGCCACCTTGGACCACTTCTATTCAAATTGTTTATCAATGATTTGCCGCAGGTTCTAACCAATTCCAGAGTACTTATGTACGCTGATGACGTTAAACTTTGCTTGCAGTATAGGGACATTTCTTGCCAATCTGACCTACAATCGGATCTTGATAACTTCCAAGCATGGTGTCATGCTAACGATTTACATCTCAACAGCTCAAAATGCAAACTGATGACATTTTCACGTGTTACTCCCCTGCTTGCAACCTATATGCTTAACGACTGCTCTTTGGAAAGAATTTCTATTGTTGATGATCTGGGTGTCCGCCTGGATCCTTAACTTTCGTTCTCTGAACATATTTCTTGTATGGTTAACAAAGCCAGAGGCATGCTGGGATTCATTAAAAGGTGGGCGAAGGAATTCGATTCTCCTTATGTAACGAAGACCCTCTTTACTTCGTTTGTTCGCCCTATATTGGAGTATGGTTTGTGCGTCTGGAGTCCTCAATTCGGGGTCCATAGTAGCCGCATTGAATCTGTCCAAAAGAACTTTTTGCTTTTTGCCCTTCGTGGCCTACCCTGGGATGCAAACCTTAGATTACCGTCTTACGCTAGTAGACTTCTCCTACTTAATCTACCTTCTTTAGCTAACCGTAGGACGATGCTTGGCGTCGTCTTTTTACATAAACTTATACACGGTGATGTGGAGAGCCCCTTCCTTCTAGGCCAGCTCAATTTCCATGTTCCCCGTCTTTCTTCTAGAACTTTTATACCACTAGTAGTTAACCACTGTAGGCGTGAGTTTGAAGTACATGAGCCCTTTAGGGTTTTATGTACTGATTACAATCGTCTTTTTAGTAGCATTGAAGGCATTGAAAGCCTTCAAAAACTAAAAACTGTATTGCTTGTAGTACTATCCCGTAGTGTATCCTAATTTTTCCTCGTTCTATTCTATTTTTTTACCTTCTCTCGCGTCTATCCAGTACGCGTTTCGTGCCGTACGTCACACGGCTGCGCCCCTCGGTCGGTTGGGCGGGAGGTGGGCGTGGGACCCCGCGCGAAAGAAAAAAAAAAAAAAAAAAAAAAAATAACGAAAGAGGTAAATTATAGAAGATTGGTCGTGGTTGATCTTCGCCTCATAAAACCATGCTGGCATGGAGAGATGACGGATCTGCATAGATGTTATGTAGTATGCACATATATCGAATACCCATTGTACTTAAATGGCTCACACTGTAACACTTTGTTGCAGTGTTTTTGCAATATAAATTGCCGATCATAAACTTTCAGACGAAATATGAATCGCCCAACTTATACATTGGCCCGCACAATAAGAATGCAAGTGTCAGCATAATTGCAACACTAGCGGACCAATGTATATGTATATGTGTATATACCTCCGCGCTCAGCATAAGCGAGCATAGCTATGTACTTAAGAATATAAGATATTATATCTTATATATAACCGAATCTCCGCTGCCACTATTGGCAGCGCAGCTTTAAGAATTAGGCTTCCTGAGCCTTAAGCATATATCCATAAGACAAGAATCAAATGTGACTTTGGAGCGACAACAATGGTTGCTCCAAAGATCTTATAAATTGGAGATACAATACAATTACTGAACAACTACCCAAAACTGAATAATTACTTGGATAAATGGAACGGGACTAGAGCTGGAAGAAAGACCTTTTACAATCGATCTTTTACAGTTGCAAGTGAGGAGTGATTACATTCGCGAAAAGTTTGGGGATTGCCGATAACTTAGAGATTCCCCTATAGTTACTGGCATCCGATTTGCTACCTTTTTTGTGAAGAGGAATAACAAATGATTCCCTCCAAATAAGGGGAAATTCTGAGGATTCTAAAGATAAGGTAAACAATTAGTATTCGTAAATGAGAGCGAGGGAGGGTATAACGTGGGTTTACGTTTAGAATTAACAAAGTTATAAAACTGTGAAATGGACCTTACAACGACTCAAATAATTTTAATAACACTGAGCGTTAAGCACGGTAAAGTAAGATCGAGCACTAAGGTAAGATGAGAAAGCCGTTCTTGAACCAGTACGTTTATATTTATTATAAAGCCTAGATTTTACGTTTCTTAAACCAAAAGTTTAAGTTTAAACCAAAGTGGTTTATTAGAGACTGACGGGTTGGTTTCAGGAACACATAAGGAGAAAAATGGGTTCATGGCACTGTAAAAGATATCAACGGCGGATGCCATGTCAGAGCTCGTGTAAAGATAGGACCAATCAAATGCTGCTATTAAAGTGTTTAGCCTCTGATAGTCCAACATTCGGAAACAGCGGGCTATGTTTAAACTATTACCAGGTGTAGTAGCTAAAACTGTCCCAGTGTCGATAGTCAAATCAAAAGTTGGATAATAAGGATCTTCAGGTTGCGTCATTGGAGGAACTCTAATTAGGTTTAAGCCTGCAGGATCGGAGACAAAGCATAGATCCAGTAAGCGGTTTAAGGAATTAAAGAAAAAGTTTACTTGAGACAATGATAAATCAAGCAAGCCATTTATGAGGTCATGCTGTGCCGCAGTGTAAAGTCGTTTTACCAGTTTTACTGCCACTGTGGTTGCGCCCATAGGCCAAAAATAAAAAAAAAATTTCCAAACACTTGCGAAAAGTAGCCAAATTATTTCTAAAATGTCAAAATTTATGTATGGTACAATCGTTTTGACTCGAAATTTAATAAGACATTCAAAAAAAGAATGTAGCGCAGCGGAGTTTTATTTGCTTTTTGTCACAACAAATTGAATTTCAAAGTGTGCTAGAGTGCTCAAATTTTAATAATTTAAAATGGATTTTAAAGTTATAGGTATTTACTTTAATAAACTGTTATTGTGAAAATAATTTGACTGATTTCCTATTCTTTGTGTATTTTTGAGTGATTATCCTTTTTTTGTGTACTATATGAACGTAATTTTTCAGGTTTAAGTAGACTTTTATATATGTTACCCCCGATTCCCCCTTTATGAGTCATATCAGTGTATTCCTTAATGTTTTAAGGTAATAAAAATATAGAACGTAGCATGCTGTCTGTCAATGCTCTTGCATTGTTTGTGGTGTTTCTTTTGTGCTTGTGGTCATTTGTTTTCGTTTTTTTTTGTTTTTTCAGTTGACAGACAATTTTATTTATTTTGTTTTCCCAATTGCATTTCATCATTTTCTACAGGCGCTTTTTGTAACTGCGATTTTTCGCGCATGTATGTACATATTTGGCCTTTGGTGCACCGAAAAGGGGACAAATGCAGAAAGAACTCGTTATGTAATTAGTTTTATAGAAGAAATAATTAAAAGTAAAAGTTATGTAGTTGATATAAATATACTTGCTAATTGTATCAGATACATTTGCAAAAAAATAAATCCTTATTGGCTAAATACAATCGTAATAAGAGCTTAATCGTTAAATTTAAATCTGATTAACAGGTCAATGAAAGCTACCAAAACGAGAAAAATCCAATTTTTTGCTTCATTTGAATTGCTGGAAGATGTTTAAAAAATGTTTTCATTAAAATTGAAATCCTTTCATGTTCCACTGTTATTAATATAAATAAATTATCTCTTATATATTTTTGATTAAAAAACTTTAGAATTTTATTTGTTTAATTGTGGGGATGGGCGGAGGGGTAGATGGGGCTGAAGAGGGAGGAATTGCACTTTTAAAAGTGGAAACATAATATAATTAAAATATTGTAAACATCTTTGATACCGATAACATTTTAGCGCCTCAACTCTACTGAAGGTATTTTTGCGCGCCTTATGCCTTACTACGGTGATATGGGAGCTATAGGAGCCAATTTTTTTTGCTCTATGTTTAAAATATTTTTTTAGATTTTTGGGGAAATTTTCACATCGCTATATCAACGGGAAGTATTTATGGCCGCGGCTCCATACAAGCGCATCCACTGTGCAAAGGTAGAGTCGCAGCTTAACGCCGACTTTCTAAACGAATTCTGGTTCAGGAAAGATAGTCACAACTGATAGACAGTGTAGGCAGTGGCTGCTTCAGAAGTAATTGTAGTCTATATTTATATTTTTTTTTTATTTACATTTTATGCATATGTCTATAATTTAAAACCAAAATCATTCCGATTGGTTGACTAGTTTTTGTGTAATATTACCTGGAAAGTCAACCCATGCACTTTTTGTTAGTGTATTGAAAAATGAAATATTTTTCAACTTTGAATGCTCATACATTTTATAACATGTTTTTTTTATACCCGCTACCCATAGGGTAAAGGGTGTTATAACTTTGTGCCGGCAGGAAATGTATGTAACAGGTAGAAGGAGGCATCTCCGACCCTATAAATTATATATATTCTTGATCAGCGTCAACAGCCGAGTCGAGGTAGCCATGTCCGTCTGTCTGTCTGTGTGTCTGTCCGTTTGTCCGTATGAAACACTGGACCAGACCAAGACCAAGTTTGTTTCAAATTTTTACCACGCCCACTTCCGCCCCCGCAAATCATCAAAAATGGTACGTACATTAAGAACCATGGTCCGTGTGATACCTGAAAATTTGGTTGCGATAAGATAAAAATTGTCAAAGTTATTAAAGAAATAATTTTGTATGGCCACAAACGGCTGCTGCAGCATTCCTCATTTGGTTGACCAACTAGACCAACTAAATATTCTTACCAGTTCTTGATTGTGAACGGAAAAGAATCTTATAAGATATTCGAGAAGCAATTTTAATAAATGGTAATAATTTTTTGCCAATTTAATGCAATAATAACGCATTTTTACACACATAGATTCATGTGTATATATTTTTGTAAGCATGTGATTATTTTATACTTGCATTTGCATTTGTCCGTTATGTTCAAAAATGTATTAACTATTTACTATGGGTGCGGGTATCTCACAGGCGAGCTCACTCGACTGTAGCTTTCTTACTTGTTTTTTAAATCTTTTTGACAACGGATTTGAAATCGTCGGGAAATTCTCTGTTACTTTTGTGATTTTTGCAACGTCAGTTGTTCGAGTGTTGCCACTGTGCGGCGCTCCCGACTAAGCCATTACTGTGTTTCCGTCACGGGTCAGTTTAAGCTCACGGGTCCTTCATCGGTGCTGCCACCGTCTGCTGCCCCTTGTTCACTACAGGCTTCCTACCTGTCATGCTCTGCGCGCATTTGCAGCATACGCTCTCCGGAGCTTCCGGTTTCTCAGAGTCCTCGGTACATTCGGCCGGATGCTCGATACCAAAGCCGGCATTAAATGTGCGTCAACATTTATCAACCATCGCCGGACCTCCCCGCACACGCATTCGTTCGCCCCGCCTTCGCACACCAACCTCCCGTGGATTGGGGTGCGTTTTTGGCGGGTTCCTGTGTGTGATGTCTGTTATAGAATTCAGCTTCTGCGGTTGCTGTGGTGAATTGGTCGCTATGTATCCCTTGTTCATACAGTTCCTTAGAGTCGAAGTGTTTCCTGCGTGTTCCGTGTCTGCGCTGCCTGTGGTGTACCCCCGTAGTGCTCGGTCTCCGCGACTGTGTGCGACTTTTGAAGTCCGGCGCGTGCCAGAATTAGGTCACGGCCGAGCTACGAAGTGGGAGCGTCGGCACTTAGTAACCAGGCAGCAGAAACAACAGTCGACTTTTGAGAAACAAGACCTCAACAATTTTAAAGTTAATCTAGGGCATTAAGGGACCACGGACCACGAGGGTCCAATAGCAGTGTTGATAATAGCGGATGAGCACGGTCAGGCCGAAAATCCAAACGGGTGTGTATAGGAGCTAGATGGAAAAACAAAAGGAACAATAATAAAATAAACTGAGAAATAATGTTAAGCGCGGATTCGAACAGGACGGGAACATGATCGGCCCGTCGCTGGACAAATTCCGGGCGCCGGCATGGGCAGTGGCTGTTGGAAATATTCCAGACCGCCAGCCCAGTCTCAGCTGCCCATTGGGATTAGCCCGTGGCCCGGATTGTGGCAACTGGAGTTATTCCGGGCCGATTGTCCGATCAACCAGGGGCTCTCCGCCGTTATATGCTAGGCGCCCCTCAATCTCGGGGCGCCTCTCAGTTGGAGTTATTCCAGGCGTAGGCACGGGGGATGCTTGGGGCCGATGGAAAAACTTTAGTTCATTTGCGTAGATCCCCATCGAATTTTGGGTTGCTGACTCTGAGCAAGACTCCCCCAAGACTCTTTGAACATCCCCTTCTAGTCGGAGAAACGACTGCAAGTCATATCCTCCCCTGAACGGGTCTTCATATTCATGAACCGAAAAGTGGATCTCTTGATTTAGGCCCATAATGAGTTATCGAATACCTGGTTATGGCTTTTCGGTCTCAGAATATTCTTTCATAGACCGTTTGCTTGAGTCGGCTTTCGTCCTATGTCGCCGACATGCCGATATCAGTTGCTGCTGTATCCTTGCAGCGTCTGCATTTTCAGGAGCATTGTTCGAGGTTGCTTTTCAGGGGCATTGCTCGGGGCTTGAGCAATTGTATCGGTTATGATTGTTCTGTATCTGTTTTGAAACTGCGGGTGAGCTTCGAGATCTCTTGACTGATCTCTTCCTGCAAATCTAACGCCTCTGTAACAACAAGAGACATATTAGACATATTGAAAATCGTTGGGGTGTTTTATTAGCATTGCCAGCTGTATATGCTCTTGTTCGCAACCGTGGTGTGGTCGAAGTAATCAACAAATGGTTAGCAGACTTGGGGGAATTCTAGAATTCAGAGTTCTAGAAAAGGATTGTTTGTCAACGTTTAGCTTCGCTGATAGTGTCCCAGAAGGTTCCCAAAAGTTGCAAAACTTTTTCTGCTGGTCTCACCAAATGTTTATGGCGAGAAAGAAAAATCAGGAAGATTCCCCATGAGTTACGGAATCTTTCCTGTCAGTTTGACGTATTCAGGACAATTTCCTGTGAGTCAGGGCTCGCCACAAAATATTTCTTTGGCGAGTGAGAAAATCAGGAAGATTTCCAAGAGTTACGAAATCTTTCCTGTGGTGGACGTGTTCGTCGGGGTCACCAAAATGTTTATGAGGAGGCTTAGATGCCTGGCAAATAGTGCATAAACTAGCACTTGGGATTAGGTGGACGGGTTGGTTGATGAGGGTCGTAAGACAGCGATAGCCGCTGATGCATAAGTAAAGAGGTAGAAGTCTTACCGATTTTTTTTGATTAAACTGAACGGTATTTAACAGAAATATCGCATAAGAAATAACGTGAATGTAGGTTTTTGTGAACTGAGACCATTGCCCCATTTCATTTGCTCATATCAGCAGACAATGCAAGGTCAAGCGATTTATTTATTTACGATAAATGCATCTTGCTGCGAATGAAGGGTTACTACATATTTGTGTTGTGTCTAAATACTATTGCTTATTTCTACACCGCGACTGAACCCTCTCCTTTTTTTATCTTTGTTCATTATGAAATCCGATAGCTGTCGTCGGAGTTCTACCAATAGTTCCGGTTTCATTCCTAATTCTGTTATATATTCTTCCAGCTGGCTTTTATTTTGGCTGCTCAGCCATCCTCGGGTTATTTAATTCACAATGATTCCACTGGTTATTTAGAACTTGAGGTTTCTACAACGTTGGGCGCCACTGTAACGACCTTCTTTTTTAGGGTTGCTCGTCCTCGCTCGCCGGGGTGAGGGTTCGTTTCAGAAATTTATCGTTCCGAAATATCCAGGGATAAAACGGAGTGAGTTGCTTTGTATGTCAATGCCTTTTATACCCTGTACCAAAGGTATTATAGTTTTGTGCGAGTGCGATATTCTGTTACAGGCAGAAGGAGGCGTGGCAGACCCCCAAAAGTTACCTAAATATTGGTCAGGACCACTAAAGGAGTCGATTTAGCCATGTCCGTCAGTCCGTCCGTCCGTCCGTCTGTCCGTTCGTCCGTCTGTCCGTCTGTCCGTCCGTCTGTCTGTATGAACGCCTAGATCTCAGAGACAATAAGAGCTAGAGACACGAAACTTGGGATTTGGACTTCTTATATCTGCACGCAGATCAAGTTTGTTTTTAATTTTTGCTGCTCCCCTTTTTGGACGAGCTATTTAAAAAAAAAGTTTTTCTCCCAAATTTATAAACTTATGTAAACCATATTCAAAAGCTGTATGTATTTTATTAAAATACACAGATTGTCAAAATTTCATTGCGATTGTACTATTAATAGCGGAGATAAAGCTTTTTTACTTCATACATATTATGTATACCAGAGGCAGCGCAGGCACAGGGCTCCAAATATCCCAATCAAAATGTTCACTTCACATTTTTATGAAATTAAGAATACTGATTTCGAATTGGTTGATGGTGCAGCTGACTAAACTGAAGTCTACTTGAAATGTAGTTCTCGCGGGTTCAATTCCCATCGGCGACGAGTCCGATTTTTTTTTTGTAATTTTTAACTGTAAATAAAAATTATTATAGTATTTTATACTAAGAAATAAAAAAAAATGCAATTAAAAATCTATAATATTTTATTTAAAATAAAAAAAAATTACTATGATTTGGCGGCAGAATCGAACCCAGGCCAATCGCAGGAGTTTAATACTGGTCGCCTGTTATTTCTAAATCAGCGTCGGAAGAGACTCTTTTGCCTTTTCTCTGCCGAGTTTTTGGCCGTCGCTGCCGCTTTTGTTGTCGTTACGCTGTTGTTCTGCGCTGCTGTGGCGCTGTTGTCTGCGCTTTTGTATGCGTCGTTGTATGCGCTGCTGTTGCGCTGTTGTGTGCGGTGTTTTTGCGCTTGTATTGTTCGCTGCTACGTCGGCCGCTGGGGACCGTTGCTTGCTGTGGCTCTTGTTGCCGTGGGTGGGGGTTGGCGTCGTCGGTACCGCCGGCGCGGGCCTGCCTTATTCTCCACATTTGCAGCACCATTGTAGATCAGTAATTTTTTCATGTCAGCATGAATTTGTTAATCAAAAAACAACAACTACTTACCTTCTGGAGCTCACTTCCTTCATTATAAGGGGTTTCCATAATAACCTTCAAACGGATGAAATTTATACTGACTCAAGCAAAGCATTTGATTCCGTTAATCATTCCCTTCTCCTTGGGAAACTCGTCTTAATGGGTTTTCCAATTGATCTTCATAGGTGGATCTCTAGTTATATGAGTGGCAGGACGCAAAAGTCCTCTTTAAAAATAGCTAATCTAATGTTCTCTGGGTCGCCTCAGGTGTCCCGCAAGGGGGCCACCAGGGTCCCTTATTGTTTACATTATTTATTAATGATCTGCCCAAAGTTTTGACAAATTCTACAGTACTCATGTACGCTGATGATGTTTGATGCCCAGTGGCGCACAAGAACAAATAATATTAATAAGAATGTATAATAAATAATAATATACGCCCAGTGGCGTACAAGAACAAATAATATTAAAAAGAATGTATAATAAATAATAATATAATAATAATGTAAATAATAAACAATAATATATATATAAGATGGGAACAGCCCTTTTAAATTCAAATCAAACGCGCGCGAGTTATGTACAGATCCACTTCACTCCCAGTACATAATACACAAATAAAACCAATTAGCCAGACAGTTCAAGAGTTATTGGACTCTATAAATGTAAAATAAGCATTTTCGCGACACGAGTTAATAAACTCGTGTAAGCATCCGGTTTCGCAACCGAAACCTAAATTCATTGCCCTACAGTAATCCATTTCGCGACAAGAGTTAACAACCTCTTGTATGCATCCGGTTTCGCAACGAAACCAACTGCAGGTAGAATAAGTCTAATCAGCATAAGTTTCGCAATAGATACATAAGCATATAGAATAAGCTAAATCAGAATTCTATTTAAGTACACCAACACATTCAAATTGTAACCCAAATGTAAAACCCTTAAATATGACTTTTTCAATAAAGAGAGTTCAGTTATAATTCGCCACTTAAACCCAAAACATCGTGCCGTGTTTATTTTTTTAGTTAATTCCGATCCGCAGTACAAAATTGGCGCAGCCGGTAGGATTCTTTTTTATTAAAAAGGATCCAGTGATCGAACCGAACAAATAAATAAATTTAACTAAACGGAGAATCGGAAAATAAAATTTTAAATTTACAACCGGCCGACAAAAATAGTGCAGTGAAATAACTCACAAAGTGCAACTAAAAATAAGTTGCCAAGGAATCCCAGGGAGGTCAACTAAAAATCAGTTGACAAAGGCTTAGAAGGAGTTCAACTAAAAATAAGTGGACTTCTAAAGCCAAGGAATCCCAGGAAGCTCAACTAAAAATCAGTTGACAAAAACGTCGAGGGAGTTCAACTAAAAATAAGTGGACTTCTAAGTCAAGCTAAAATTGATCCAGCATCCAAAACGGCATCGAGAAGACGAAACCGAGCGAATAAATACGACGAGCAGTCACCGACTAACTCTCTTCGAGCGCAGACGTCAGTGCCTTATCTCTCGTGCAGTCCCGTTTTCTTTCGTGGTCTCGCCCCACACGGTTATCCGCCAAAAACGGTTCTTTATTATTTTTTCTTCTGTGCAACTGTTCAAACCTAAACTTAACAGTCTCAAGATTATAAAACCATGCCCCCTGGGCCCCCAAACTTAGGGGATAATCGCTACGCATTGCTTAGCGATAGCCCCAAATCCAAAAAAAAAGACCTTTCCAAAAACTCCAAGAGGTGTTCCCAGAACTACCCGAAACAACAAAAGAAAATCCAAAGTTTATCATTATATCGTCCAAAAACACAAGCAAAAAAATTTCCGAGTTTTCTTGCTTTGCTGTTAACCGTGCGTTAAATATTATAAGCAAAGATATTCTGTCCATCTCCACTCTTCGGGATGGCAACCTTTTAATGCTTGTTAAAAACAAAAACGCAGCCGGTAAATTTACGAAAACAAATAACCTAGCTGGAATATGCGATATTGAGTGCAAATTACACGAGTCCCTCAACTTTGTTAAAGGAACCATTTATGCCCCGTGTCTTATTAATATCCCTGATGACGAAATTGTTAAAGAACTGGCCAGTCAAAACGTGCACTCGGTGTTCAAATTTACCAGGAAAGTTGACGGCATCCCAAAACCCTCCGGTGTTATTCTCGTAACTTTCGACCTCTACAACCTACCCAGCAAACTAGACGTCTCATGGCACACCGTCAAGGTCAGGGAGTACTTCCCCAACCCTATGAGGTGCAAGACTTGCCAAAAACTGGGCCATACAGCCAAATTTTGCAAAAACTCACCTACTTGCGAAACATGCAATTTCCCCCCCCATACCCCAGCCCCTTGCTCACGAACCCAATGCGCTAACTGCTTAGAAGAACATGCTTCCTCAGCCCCCTCTTGTCTACGATACCAACAACAAAAAGAACTAATAAAAATCAAAACAACAAGAAAATGCAGTATAAGAGAAGCTAGATTACTTCTCAAACAGCAAGCTCCCTCAATTACATTAACCAACTACGCACGTGCTGCGTCCAGCAACGGCCCTTCTACCAAAACAAACGATCGTAGTAATGCTCATCTAAGCATTGCCAACATTGCCAACCACTCTCAAGAGGCTGCCCACCCAGTCTCTCAGCAACAACCTCTCTCTTATACACCTTCCTCAAGTATGACTAACACCTCCAATACAATGAAAGATACCGAAAAACTCACTCGTTCTCCATCCACTCCCTTAATATCAAGTGCTCCCAGCGAAAGCTCGGAACATCAACCCAACTACACAATCGACAATCTCACTGCACGCATAGAATATAGCCGCGCTACTAGAAGAGCAGCCGACAAGTTAATAAAAGAAATGCAATCCATCTCACCCACAGAAACTGACTCAGATGCTTCTATGGTTGATGCTGGCCTTGAGTCAGCCCACCAAGACTCCCTCTAACCAAAAAAAAAATTTCTTAAACATGGTCATTAATATCTTACAATGGAACATTAACGGTATCTTTAATAATTACCACGAATTGAATTTACTTATAACCGAATTTTCTCCTGATATTCTATGCCTTCAGGAGACTCACTTGCCACATCATTTTACAAATTTTAAGTGCCCAAAGGGCTATAAAGGGTACTTCCTGAACTACCCCCAAAACACGTACGCAAAGCAAGGAGTAGCTATACTCATAAAAGAACACATTCCACACTCAGAAATCAACATAAATTCAGATCTCCTTTGCAATGGTATCAAGCTTGAACTTCCAAACCTAATATCAATCCTAAACATGTACATTCCTCCATCCCAAGGTTTTTCTAGCAATGATTTATTCCACGCACTAAACCAAATTACCGGGCCACTTTTGCTTCTAGGAGACTTTAACTCCTGGAGCCCTATGTGGGGTTCTCCAAACACAAACTCCCGTGGGAAAAAAATAGAACAAATCATATCTTCCAACAACTTTGTTGTGCTCAACAATGGTTCTGGAACTCACCTTTCCACCCACAATACTCTGACTCATGTAGATATATCTTTAATATCCCCCGCAATAGCGCACCGTTGCAGTTGGTCCCTCAGTGAGCAATTGCACGGCAGCGACCATTTCCCCATTTTCATCGCTCTAGCCATGCCATTTTGCTCTGATGAAACCCTACCTATTCCCAAATACAAAACCGACTTAGCCAACTGGGAAAAGTTTGGCAAAATCTGCGCTGAACTTGAGGCAAGATGGACTCCTGGTTGCTTAAGCCACCAGGTCGCCCGTCTCTCCAAAAGTATCAGAGCTGCTGCCAACTCTTCCATCCCGCAAACAAAGCGCATCCCGCATAAAGCAAAAATCCCCTGGTGGAACCCCCAGCTACAGCAGCTTAGGGACTCCAAACAAAAATTTTTCCATATTTTCAAATCCCAAATGACCACATCTAACCTCTTAAACTACAAAAGAGCTAACGCCCTATTCAAGAAGACACTGATTCTTGTAAAGCGTAAGGCTTTCGAAAACTTCACCTCTCGTATCTCCCCAGCCTCCCCCTGTAAAAAGATATGGTCAGACATTAAACGTCTCTCTGGGTCCCCCCCAGTGATTATCAAATGCATCAAAGCAGACGACAGTTTACTGACAGATTCCTTAACCATTGCCGAAAAATTCAGCGAAGTCTGGTCCAAATATGGTGCGGATGATAACTTCAGCAGTGAATACATAGCCCGTAAAGATTCTTACTTTTCCTCTTCCTACAATCCCACTGCGCTATCAGCAACAGCAAAATCTCTAGATTCTCCTTTTAACATGTTCGAAACGGCTCTTCATGCAGCCGTAGGAAAAACTCCCGGTTCCGATAGAATCTCCTATCCCATGTTAAGGCACACCCCACGAAGCCTTAAACAACGAATCCTGGACATCTACAACTCCATGCTGTCCACCGGCAGTTACCCTCACACTTGGAGATCCTCCACAGTCATTCCCATCCCTAAGCCCAACAAAAATCCATCCACAATAAACGGATTTCGCCCAATATCATTAATCCCATGTCTTAGCAAAATAATCGAGAAAATGGTGGCCCTCCGACTAATGTGGTACATCAACCGTCATAACCTAATAAACGGCAACCACGTTGCATTCAAAAGCCACCACAGTACAATGGACGCTCTCCTTAAAATCCAACACTTCGTGTCGGATGCCATTTCGTCAAGAAACCACGTCTCCATCCTGGCGACGGATTTCGAAAAGGCCTTCGATCGCGTGGGGCTACACGCAGTGCTCTCTCGACTCCAGCTTTGGGGCATTGGTCCAGGGCTTTACAATCTTGTGAAAGCCTTTATGACGAAGAGGACCTTTAAAGTCAGAGTCAACGACAAAACCTCTGGACCTGCAAACTTGTCAAACGGAATTCCTCAAGGGTCACCTCTATCAGTAGTCCTCTTCATCATTGCCTTCGACGAAATAAACAACACTCTGGCTAGATACAAGGAAATAAGAATATCTTTATATGCAGACGATGCCATAATCTATACTAAAGCTAAAAATCTTAATAATGTAAAAAACATATTCATCAAAGTTCTTTAAGATTTAGAAGCCTGGGGTCTACACTCAGGTGCCTCTCTTTCCATTGAAAAATGCCACACTTTGCACATTTGCCGTAAAATCCACTGTTGCTTCCCAACTTTGGAATTTAATAACAAGTCTATCCATCCAGTGCCAAACTTAAAAATACTTGGGATCACTTTTGATTCCAGATTTAGCTTTAAGGATCACTGTATCTTATTAAGAAAACAACTCGAATCACGAGCCAACATAATCAAGTTTCTCAGCTCCAAACTCTCACACATACACCCTAATACTCTAACCAACTTAACCCGTACCCTCATCCTTTCCAAAATTGATTACGGCTTGCCTATCTACGGTTGGTGCGCAACATCACACTTGAAGAAAATCCAACCTCCATATCACTCATCAGCTCGTCGTTCAATTAATGCATTCCCAACATCACCAATACAATGCGTTCTGGCTGAAACAGGATTACCAAGCATTCCTGATCGGTTAGAAATGACAACAAAGAACGTTATTCCTAGACTACTCACTAGCCCAAACCAATTGCTAGTAAAAGATTTTATATCTACTTTTAAGAAAAAACGGAAGCCAAGAATTCTCTCAACCCTTCATAGATGCTCCAACTTCACGGACTCGCTGGGCCTGCCACCGCCCAAACAAAAAACAAACACCCGCCTCCTTCCACCCTGGAAAAACATATCTTTTGGAATAAACAAGCAGCTACATCACTACACCAAAAGCAACACACCAAAAGAAGTCTTCCAATCAGAATTCGCGCTTCTAAGAAGTCAATTGGGCCAAAGGATCTGGCTTTATTCCGACGGCTCTAAAACAACACTGTCTGCATCATTCGCAGTTGTGAACAGTGACAACATCATTCTATCCGGCGGGACCCTTCCGAGCTTTAGCTCCATATTCACCATCGAGGCCTTTGCTGTTCTACAGGCCTGCCGTTTCGCTTCCAACTCCAAAGGGAAATTTGCCATCTGCTCGGATAGCCTCTCTACTATCTCTGCTCTGGAGAACCACAGGCACTCTGACCCAACAATAAGCGAAATACAGAAGATTATCGCTAAATACAAAACAAAAATAATAATTGTTTGGGCTCCTAGCCACCAGGGAATCCTCGGAAACGAGCACGCTGACGTGGCTGCCCGATACATGAGCATGGCGCCAACTATTCAATTTTCCCCCATTAATAAAAAGGACATAAAAAGTCTTATAAAAGCTGCTACCGAACAAAAGCAACTTATGGATTGGAGCACCTATAACCACAGATACAAATCCATAAATCCATCTCGCGAAAAAACCTCACTTTCTCCTGGACTCAACAAATACGAGTGCACACTATACACCCGGCTACGCATAGGACACACCCAGGAAACCCACGAACACCTTCTACAAGGTTGTGCCCGACCGGCATGCCGGTTCTGCGACGCTAACCTTTCCATCGACCATCTGCTTGACTCTTGCCCGGTATTAGGGACCACCCGTAACTCAATTTTTGGAACCTCCATCCCCCCTTCTTCCCTCCTTTTATCCCCTACAAAACCTAATATACAAAAATTGTACAAATTCTCTAACAAAATACATCTCCGTCAATACTAAATATTCATATATCAGGCCAGAATGGCACAAGAAAACCCCCAGATGCCACAGGCAGACCTACTGGAGCAACTGGCCATCAGGGAAAAGCAGTTGGAGCAACTACAACAAGCCTATCTACAACTACAAAACAACCCACCGGCCAACCCTGCACAGCAAGAACGGCTGTTCAAAACTATAAACCATCTGGCGACGTTCACAGGAACAGGGGACATCTCGATCAACTCATTCTTCAGCAGCGTCGAATATCTGCTCCAATCAATTCAAGATCCGGAACTTAAACGAGAAGCCACCAGGACCATATTCTATAGGACGATTCAAGGACAAGCGAAGGATGTAGTGATAAACGTACCGGAACCAGACAACTGGGAACTGATCAAGGCGACGCTGAAGCTACGTTACAGACCGGATACAGAACCACACCAAATTTACCGAAGAATCTGCGACCTGAGAGTGAACACGGTGAGCGAACTAGCAGTGGAGCTGCAGAACATTAAATATAAAACAGATGAATTAATAGTCTACCATAAGCAAGACAACTTCATAGATTTAAGTAATGTAGAAAGCTTGCTAGTAAATGCAGCTAAAGAAATAACACAGGGTACATTACTAGATAAAATATATGAAGAAAGAGGATTAGGAGAAATTTTAAAAATAATGATGCTACGCAGATACGAAAATAGTTGTATCAGATTCCAATATAGAAAGGGCAAGACAAGCCGAAACAATCCAGAGACAGGGACTTTCAACAAAAATCAGGGAAACCTTAACCCACAACAACACTATAAAAATTTTAATACACAACAAAATAATCAGATTAATCAACACCAAAATTATAGGAATTTTAATCAAAACAATGGTCAGATAACAAACTATCAGCAAAATCTAAGAAATCAAGATGGGAATCAAAATAACAGGAACTTACAACAGAATTATAGATATAATAGTTCAGGCCAATTTAGGCAAAACAATGCCCAACAAAATGTAAGAAGTAATAACTCAGGACAGAGTAGGCAACAACAAATCTATAAACAACCAGGTTCACAACAAACCAGGCAGTACAGACCAGGAAATGTAGAGCCAATGGAAATAGACATTATATAGACCAAAATAGAACAAACAACGACTATTACGAAAACAACGATTTAAACCATCAGTGCGACCAACAGGCAGAGGTGAATAATACAGTTTTTTTTATGAAACAGCCTCGGAATACCTACAACTAATAGAATTAAATATAAATAAAGAAAAGTATGTTGCATTAAAGGTTACAGGAGCCACGTTAAGTCTGGTAAATGACCAACTCAATGACTACCCAAAAAGAAAACTAAGCAGGCCAATACCCTACAGTACGATAAATAGCAAAGACGTTATAGAGCAAGAAATTCATACAACAGCACCAAAAGAATTTAATTTACCAAGTAACGCTAGGGTACGATGGAAAGTAGCCCCACTAACAGGAAGGAAATATAGTTTCATTATAGGAATAGACCTATTGAATTTTTTAAACTCTGACATTAATCTGGAACAAAGAACTTTAACGCTAAATCATAAAGAAAGCTCAATAATAAATAACCCTTACCAATATAAAGAAGTGTGTACTTTAGAAAGTAACGAAGGAAACCTGGATACTTTAAAACTTGATCATTTAAATAAAGAAGAACGCAAAGAAATTGAAATTATTCTACAAAGATTCAGTAAATTATTTTTTAAAGAGGGAGACATATTGACAAGTACGACAGAAATAGAACATGAAGAAGAAGTAAGGAGACAAATTAAAGAAATGACAGAACAGGGTATAATAAGAAAAAGTAATTCAAGATATTCAAGCCCCTTAATAGTGATACCGAAAAAAATTGACAATTCAGGTAAAAAGAAATATCGAATAGTAATTGACTATAGAAAGCTAAACGAAATCACGATAGATGACAAGTTTCCAATACCAAATATCGAATCAATTTTGGACAAACTCGGAAGAGCTCAATATTTTACAACGTTAGATTTAGCCAAAGGCTACCATCAAATCTTAGTTAAAGAGGAAGATAGAAAGAAAACAGCCTTTGTAACGCCACACGGCTTATATGAGTTTATAAGAATGCCATTCGGGTTAAAAAATGCCCCAGCCACATTCCAGAGACTTATGAACGAAATTTTGAGAGACCATATAAATAAAAAATGTGTCGTTTGTCTAGACGACATACTAATTTTCAGCACGTCACTTAAAGAACACATTCAGACAATTAAAAAAATCTTCAAAATCTTGGAAGAGAAAAATCTAAAGATCCAGATAGATAAATGCAATTTTATGAAAAGGGAAACAGAATTCCTTGAGCATATTTTGACAAAGGAAGGTATTAAACCTAATCCCAATAAAATAGCTATAATAGAAAAATTAGTACTACCTCGGACAGAAAAACAGATAAAAAGTTTCCTAGGTATAACTGGTTATTACAGAAAATTTATTAAGGATTATGCTAAAGTAGCGCAACCTATAACGAAATATTTAAAGAAAAATGTGAAAATAAACCCAAAAGATCCAACTTATGTAGAAGCATTTGAAAAATTAAAACATATGATCAGTTCACACCCAATACTTAGATTTCCCAATTTTGAGAAAACATTTACACTTACGACGGATGCGTCGAATTATGCAATAGGTGCAGTATTATCACAAGAGGGCCACCCAATTTGTTTCGCGTCGAGAACACTTAATACGCATGAAAGAAATTATTCAGCCACTGACAAAGAATTTTTGGCAATCCTTTGGAGCGTGAATTATCTTAGACCATATTTGTATGGAAGGAAATTTAAGATACTGACAGATCATCAACCCATAAAATTTTTGCATTCGAAACATAAAGGAAAAGATATCTCGCCTAGACATCAAAGATGGTTATTAAAATTAGGAGAATATCAATTTGAGATTGACTATTTAAAAGGAAAGGAAAATAAAGTAGCCGATTTTTTGAGCAGACTCGATGACAATGACTACGTTATTAAGAACAAAAATGACACACTGGACGAAAAAAACGAAAACATGTCAGAGATAAATATAATAGCAAATTTAGAAGACGAAGAAGATAATTCGTCAAACGCGACAGTACACTCAGCTGAAGAAAACCTTCACAATCATTTTTTCATAAAGGAGGAAATAGTTAATAAATACAGAACGCAAATAATAATTACAAATTGTAAAACAGAAGAATTTAAAACCATATATGCTAAAAGAATAATTTTTATAGCTAAACATGACTTTCCAACGATGGGAGAGATTTTTAAGAAATATATAGGCAAAGGAAAAATTGGAATTTACTCGTATCTACCATACCACGAATACAATATAGTACAGGAAAAATTAATAGAAATGTTTTCAAATGACAAACAAATAGAATTCATAAAATGCACTATTAGAGCTCAGGACATGGAATCCGAAGCAGAAGCAGTCAAACAAATATCTTTTTATCACATAAAAGAAAGTATGCATTCAGGCATTCAGGAAACGTACAACCAATTAAAAAATAAAATATACTATCCAAAACTACTAGAATTGGTACAAATAGTTATTAACCAATGTGATTTGTGCAAAGAAATAAAATACGATAGAAACCCTATAAAGAACAAATTCAAAAAAACCGAAACCCCATCAGATAAGAATCAAGTTGTCCATATAGACACATACGTAGTAAGAAATACACATTTTTTAACAATTATAGACAAATTTACCAAGTTTGCAGCAGCATATGCACTAAATGATCGAAATCATATGACCATAGTAGCACAACTAGAAGAGCATTTCACAAAGCTAGGAAAACCAGATAAAATTATAGCTGACAACGAATTTAATTCAATCAGAATTAAAGAATTATTAATGCAAGAAGGAATAGAATTACATCTAACTAAACCAAATAGTCACACGGGAAATTCGGACATAGAAAGGTTACACAATTCATTGGCAGAAAAACTCAGGGTAACGCTAAAAACAGAAACATCAAACATGACGATAAAACAATTATTGCAAAAGGCCATTAGAAATTACAATGACAGATATCACTCTACAATCAAATGCACTCCTAACGAAGCTCAGAACAATAAGGTAGACTTGAAAAAAATTAAAGAAAATATAGAAAGTACTAAGGAGAAAATGTTAGAAAAGAACAATGCCAACAGGGAAAACTACGAAGAAAAAAGAGAAGAAGGATTCATAAAAAATTACAAGGCAGTAAGACACAAAGAAGTGCCAAAATACAAAAAAGCAAAACTTAAAGGCATTGATCCAAAGAATATTAAACGAGCTTACAAATTTACGGAAAACGCTGATGACGACAATATTAATGCTATTAACAATAACGACAATATCAGGAACATTGACGACCCAACAGATAGTTGACCAAGACGGATACGCACTAATAGATATAAAAAACCAAGCTATAGTAACGACAACAGACATAATAGTTCACATAATTAATTTAAAAGATATTGACGACACGTTAGGTGATCTAGAAATCAACATACAAATGTTAAACAATGACAACAAACATATATTAGAGACACAACTAACAGAGACAAAACATAAATTATATACATTATATGGAAATCATACACGTACAAGAAGAGGACTAGTTAATGCAGTAGGCAGTGGAGCAAAATGGTTGTTTGGAACAATGGACGAAGACGACAGAAAAGTAATAGAAAATCACTTATCCAATTTCAAGGAAAACATGCAAGAAACCAATGAGTTAGTAAACAAACAAATTTATATTAATACATATTTCAACGATACAATCAGTTACATAAGGCAATTAATCCAATCAGATAGAAGAGCTATAGAAAGTCAGCTAAAGTCAATTAATAAATATGAAAATAAGAGAAATCAGGAGAACTTATATTATGACCAACAAATAAAAATTCAATTAATAAGAAATAAAATAGAACATTTACAAGACAACGTTGCATCTGCTAGATACAATATCTTACACCCTAGCATATTGACGGATCATGAGATCACAAAATATAATATAAATTTCAACAAACTAAATAATATCAAGCTAGCTACAGCAGTATTTAAAAATAATCTATTAATATTTGCTATCGAAATTCCTACAAACTTTATTACAATAAAAATTCAACAAATAATTCCAGTACCTAATAATGAAAATTTTGAAATAGATCACAAGTCCGAAGTTATATTTAAATATAAAAACATTACATACACATACGAAATAAATAAAAAATTAAAAGAAATGAAAAACAGCAAGCATTGTATAATTAAAAATAATTGTAAACTAATAAAAAGAGAAGAGATGGAAATAATAGAACTAGACGAAGAAACCATTGTAATAAATAATGCAAATAACGAAACATTATATCAAAACTGTAACAACAAAACAATACAAATCTTAAATAACACCTTAATACATTTTGTAAATTGTACAATAGGTATAGATAATAATTATTTTACCAACACAGTCGAAGAAGAAAATGAAAAAATATTATTCCAAAAAAAGGAAAAAGTCCAAAATTTTACAAAACAAATTACTTTTGAAAGTATATTAGAAAACAACAAAATGAACTGGGTAAACATTAAACAATTAAAAACACACAAAGATATAATATACTCCTTTAATGCCGCTGTAATTGTATTAATAATCATATTAATAATCCTGATTGTATTAAAACACAAAAAAATTAAGATTCAACTGAACAGTAATAGAATTCAGGAGAATTCTTTTCTAAAGGGGGGAGAAGTTATGTACAGATCCACTTCACTCCCAGTACATAATACACAAATAAAACCAATTAACCAGACAGTTCAAGAGTTATTGGACTCTATAAATGTAAAATAAGCATTTTCGCGACACGAGTTAATAAACTCGTGTAAGCATCCGGTTTCGCAACCGAAACCTAAATTCATTGCCCTACAGTAATCCATTTCGCGACAAGAGTTAACAACCTCTTGTATGCATCCGGTTTCGCAACGAAACCAACTGCAGGTAGAATAAGTCTAATCAGCATAAGTTTCGCAATAGCTACATAAGCATATAGAATAAGCTAAATCAGAATTCTATTTAAGTACACCAACACATTCAAATTGTAACCCAAATGTAAAACCCTTAAATATGACTTTTTCAATAAAGAGAGTTCAGTTATAATTCGCCACTTAAAACCAAAACATCGTGCCGTGTTTATTTTTTTAGTTAATACCGATCCGCAGTACAAAATTCGCGCGCGCCTAAGAAGGGTCACACCGAACACCGGGGATGGCCACACCAAAGGGGATCGATTAGGCTAAACGAGGAAGCCACAACAGACGGTCAAGGGCCGCTATATAGGGCGAGCAAGATCCCTTGGAAAGGCATTCAGTGCAAGCAGCCAAAGTGAGCAACATCTACAAAGGACCAGGAGGATCACCGGGTAAGCGGAACGCAAACAGCGAAGTAAGGACTAAGACAGGCGAAGGTAATATATCCACCAAATCTGGGTCGGAGAACCGACTGATCAGGTATAGCTGGTCCCTCGTTACGATAGTAGATCTTCAGGGCCTCTCATCTCTCCTCATAACTAGATAGTAACGATATCATAACGATAGTAGACCTTAAGGGCCCCTAAAACTGTTCTCCTGACTAGTAGACCTTAAAGGCCTCTAAAACCGTTATCCTAGTAGTAGACCTCAAAGGCCTCTTACTGTTCCCATAACTTTAGTAGACCTCCTCTCATTCTAATTAGCAGACTTAAAGGGTCTCTCTCTCCCTCTCATTCCGCGACTACGCAGCCGCCGAACACCGCCGACTCATCGCCACAGCGGAGACGAAGCATACTTTATATTTATTGGTGGAATTATATGGGCTATTCTGTGTATTGTTTGCATTTAAATATATTTCCCAGTGCTGAGAATCATCTATGTGCAGTTATAAATAAAATATAAATATTTTATATATCTACCATAGCGCAGGGGCGCTACTGGAATATAAATTTATGTGCATTTATTTAAATTATATTGGCATAATAAATATTGGCATTTAATTCTGCCGTTTGTATGTGCTTAAATTGTGAATTATTTTATGTAATTTGTTATACCTTTTTGCTCGTACCCAATATTCTTGGTATTTGCTTCACAGTGCAGTTTTTTTATTGCCCCCACTCCGCTACTGTGAACCTGACACGGCCTTATATGCATTTGTGTGAAAATTTTTTTATTCTTCGCTTCTTTGTTTATTACAGCTCGATTCGACGAGCTCACATACATCATTGCTAAGGCATCCTCATATATATTTGTGTGACAAATTTTTACTCTTCGCTTCTTTGTTTATTGCAGCTTGATTCGACGAGCTCACATACATCGTTGCTAAGGCGGCGGCCCTGTTCCCGCATTCCCCTGGCCATGTCAAATGGACAAAATGAGCGGACATTCCGTGGCCAGCTCAATTTGACTTTACCACACATGAGCTCTCCGTTCCTACAATATAGGGAAAATAAACAATACAATAGTGAATCAGAGTCCGATAGATAAGGACCCCCGCGAACTTCAACCCCAATGCAGGCTCCCGCTAATACCCCTTCAGTACAAGTCATGGACGCGAATCAGCTCAAAGACGTGATTCTCGCCGCCGTCAACGTTGCCGTTGCGGGGGCGACTGCCGAGGCTCAACGCAGAGAAGGCTAATTGCGCGCAACTATTCAGCAACTGGCCACACAAGTTGCAGCGGTGCAAATTGCACCCATTGACATTACAGGCAATGTTCAATGTAACGAGCCCCTTGACGCCGTGTAGTGCCTGCCCGAATTTACGGGCGCACAAGATTCATACGTCTCTTTGGCGGCAAGCGGCAAAAGCTGCATACTTTATATTTGAAAAATATGTAAACAGCTCTCGCCATTACCAGGCCGTGGTAATTATTAGGAGTAAAATAAGAGGCCCAGCCGATGCCGTGCTATCCTCGTTCGGCACTATACTGAATTTTGACGCGATCATAGACCGCCTCGACTTTACATATAGTGACAAACGCCAGATTCATGTCATCGAGCAGGAGATGGGCACCCTCAGAAAGGGAAACCTTACACTTCTACAGTATTATGACGAGGTTGAGAAAAAGCTCACCTTGCTAACTAACAAAGCAACCATGTCGTACAAAAAATCGGCGGCAGCTGTATTATGTGAAAAATTCCGGGATGATCGCTCCGGGTATTTATTTCGGGCCTGAAGCGCAGCCTCTCGGATGTCCTTTTCAAGCAAAAATTTTGTACAAGCCCGGCAAAGAAATTCTTGTTGCAGATGCCGTCTCAAGACAGCAACTTAACGTTCTGGGAGAGTAGGAAGCTTTTTCAAGCGCAGCCACAATTCACAGTGAGCTGTCTCTTTCTCTTTCGCAATAAGAGACGGCACAACATCGACTTTGTAAGTAAGGAGTCATTGATCGAGGAGCTCGCAGTTATTATCGTTCCTAAAGGCGTGAACGCCATTCATTGCGATCTGCACAAGCTAGCAATGATACAGGTCGAGTTGGTTCGGCTGTTCCCGGCCACTAAGTTTTGGCACTGCAAAAACCGTGTAACGGACATTTTTGCCGTCGCTGAAAGGCGAGAAGTCCTCACTGTTGAGCATAACAGGGTTCACAGATCAGCCCAGGAAAACGTGAAGTAAGTACTCTCGGAGTACTACTTCCCTAAAGTGACTAAACTAGCGAGCGAAATCGTCGCTAATTGTAGGACATGCGCTAAGGCGAAGTACGACAGACACCCCCAAAAAGCATGACCTTGGCGAGACACCAGTCCCATCTCATGTAGGAGAAATGCTACACATAGACATTTCCTCCACGGACAAGAAATACTTCCTCACAAATTCTCGAAATTTGGCATGGTCCAACCAATTCCCTCTAGAACAATAGAGGATCTAAAACCGGCATTACTTATGCTGATGAAAGTTTTCCCTAAAGCCAAAGTCATCTATTGCGACAACGAACCGTCGTTAAATTCGCAAACAATTTTGACCATGCTGGAAAACCATTTCGGCGTCAGCGTTTCAAACGCACTATGGAGGGGCGCATAGTGCCTCAAACGGACAGGTGGAACGTTTCCACAGCACTCCAGTAGAGCTAGCCATATGCCTTAAAATTGATAAAGGTATCAGCGACATCGTTGAGCTAATCTTGCTGGCCACAGCCAGATATAACAAATCTATCCATTCGGTCATAGACAAGAGGCCGGCTCAGTCGGATGAACCACGAGGTTCAGGATAAGATAAGGATCGTCCAGGATAAGCTCAGGAACAGGGAAAATGCCTCCCGACAAAACAGGGTGTTCAAAGTTGGCGAAAAAGTCCTAATATCCAATAGGCGACTAGGCAACAAACTCTGTCCACTGTGTGAAGAGAAAGTTGTGGAAGTGGACATGGGGACCACGGTCCTCATCAAGGGGAGGGTGGGAGCCGCTTGGAATAATTTTTTCCATTTTTTTATATTTTTTATTCATAGCCGCATGGCATAATTTTTAACATTTTTATATATTTTTTATTCCTAGCCACTGGACATAGATCTTACCATTTTTTTTATATTTTTTAATCCTAGCCAGTTGGCATAAGTTTTCCTTATTTCATCGATGTTGACTTCTACCAATTCATTTAAACGCATTCTTTATTCGCTTCGCTTTATTTTTACATGTTTGGTGGTGGGGTACTTAAATTTTGCAAAACATTACTACAAATCCGAAAAATTACAAGTCCCCTCTTCTGTTATTCCTTTTGACAGTAACATCGGCCCACGTCACGGACTACTCACGGGCCAAGTACATTCCCATCATTAATGGTCAAATTTTAGTATGGGAGGAATTTGCATTTGTTAGACATTCAGTAAATTTCTCAGAATATAGGCGCGTGGTGGAGGAGACGGGTAGCTGCGTGACATGCTTGAATCCTTGAGCATCCACCATAGGGTAGCTAGGAGCTTAGACTTCCTGGGAGCGGCGTTAAAGGTAGTGGCGGGAACGCCGGATGCAGAAGACTTAGAAAAAATCAGAGTTACAGAATTTCAACTCATTAATGCAAACAATAGACAGGTCAATATCAACAGCAAAGTACAGATACAAATTAATAAAATCACCACCACTGTCAATGAAAATCTGAGGTCAGCTAAGAAATCCCAAATTGATTCGGGACACCTATACGAGATGTTATTATCTCGGAATAGGATGATGGCAATGGAGCTGCAGAATTAATTGCTGGCAATTGCTCTTGCCAAGACCAATGTCGTTAGCCCCAATATATTGAACCATGCAGACCTGAAAAGTGTGTGGATTGAAGAGCCCACAGATACCCCCATCAGAGATGTGTTGTCCATTGCGTCCGTTAAAGTTTTACAATCCGTTAACATATTACGCTTTATTATTAAATTTCTTAAAATTATATCAGCTTGTATTAAAATCTCTGTTTTCCCTGTGTCTCATCACCATACAATGGTTGTGCTAGAGGACAAGATCATAGCAGATTGTGACGGAAAGATCCACACGGTGAAAAATTGGTCCGCATCACCTGGAGCCACATTTTGCCAACTGGCGCAAAGGAGATCATGCGCCCAGGAACTTCATGCTGGAGGTATCGCGCACTGCGATATTCAGCACAGCGATCTACATCCTATAACCCATATGGATGAAGGGATTGTCATCATTAATGATCGCCCAGCCCGTGTGGGTGTGGACAAGAAATACTTCCTCACAAATTCTCGAAATTTGGCATGGTCCAACCAATTCCCTCTAGAACAATAGAGGATCTAAAACCGGCATTACTTATTCCGAGATAATAACATCTCGTATAGGTGTCCCTACGTTCACCTTCAAGGAACCTATCTTATCACCTTCGTCGGGAGCGCCCAAGTTAACGAAACCCAGTACATCAATCACGATGTAGCCCAGAAGTGGGCACCAGGAGTGGCCAGCTCGCCTTTCCTAAATATCACACTAGAACATGATATACTTATCCTCCCTTACCTTCATCGCCTGGATGAACGTAATTTGGAGCACATTAAAAAGTTTGAGGAAAAAAACAACAATTATCGCATGTACCAGATAGTGCCAATTGCAGGAGAAATTTGCTGCGCGTTGATTTGCATCGGCCTCACCTATCAGCGAGTCATCCAAGAAAGGAGATTTACGGCACAACTTAGTGAGGTGATTGCTCAAATAGGATCGGCCGAGGGCGGCCTTAATCTTGAGGGGGAGTAGTTAACTAAGTCAACCGGGCGACGGCAAATGACCGATCGTCCGAAAGCTCGCTCCGGCCAAACTGCTGACCAAGCGTCTGGCCGGAAGCTCGTGCATAGCCGGCAGGCATAACCCATTGGTATGGCCGCTACGAATTTTACTTTTTTTAGCTTTTAAGTTCAGTTTCATTTTATATCCAATAAAGCGAAGATCGCTGAAATAAACTCCGGCTCAGTCGTTACTTTTATTATTTGAGAAAATTGGGTTTTGTGCCGTAGGGCCATAGCAACGGAAAGAGTTTTCCCAACATAATCTTCGTAAGAAGGAAGACCAACTTCATAAGAAGGAAGAAAGTCGAGGCGACCACCCGACTCCCAAGCAGCCACAGACTAGTTACTTACCCTGGACCAACAGTGACGTCATCGACTGCGGCGAGGAATAACAGTAAAATACTAATTTATATATAAGCATGGAATAAATATATGAATAAGTAAATATATATATATATATAAATAAATAAAATAATAAATGCAGTAAAAGGGCTTAACCAAAATAAATAGTTAAAAAAGAAAAAATTTTCACAAACAAACAACAACAAAAAACCTTTAAATTTAACTTAAAATTACAACAAAAATTGGTTTTCCCCGCAGATTTGATGGAATTGACAAATTTTTAAGGCGGCTCTTGAAGCTCAGATACGTCGCCGAGATTCGGGGTTATGTTTGGGTCTTCGATCATTGACCCAAAAAAAAGAACCAACAAAAGACGGAAATGGGCTTAGCCAATTTTATGACCATACTGATAGGAAAAAACAAGAATTTTGGTCATAAAATCAAGACCATTCGTTTACAAAAGTAGCGCTAGCATTTTTCGGTCTTCTTTTGAGATTTTTGTTCTAGTTTCAAGAATTTTTGTATTCTTTCAATTCAAGACTTTTAAAATATTATTTTAAACTGTAAAAGTGTTTAAAATAAGAATATTAAACGTTTGAATAGAGAAAAAAATCATAAAACATTACCAAAATATAGCTTGACTCTTGAACAAGAAAGTCTTAAAACATTACCCACAATATCAAATTAAAAATTTTTAAATTCTTAAAATGAAACAAAAAGCAGGTGAATTTAAGAATATCTTGTGATTCTTTCTAGAATACAAAATCTTAAAGCATTATCAAAATATAGCTTGAATCATGAACAAAAAAATCTTAATACATATATTTTAGACCTTAAAACCTGTCAAACTCTTCTCATATATTGTAGACCTTAAAGGCCTCTCAAACTTTCTCATATATTGTAGAGCTTAAAGGCCTCTCACACTCTTCTCCTATATTGTAGACCTTAAAACCTGTCAAACTCTTCTCATATATTGTAGACCTTAAAGGCCTCTCAAACTTTCTCATATATTGTAGACCTTAAAGGCCTCTCACACTTTTCTCATATATTGTAGACCTTAAAGGCCTCTCAAACTTTTATCATATATTGTAGACCTTAAAGGCCTCTCACACTTTTCTCATATATTGTAGACCGTAAAGACCTCTCACACTTTTCTCATATATTGTAGACCTTAAAGACCTCTCAAACTTTTCTCATATATTGTAGACCTTAAAGGCCTCTCAAACTCTTTTTATATATTGTAGACCTTAAAGGCCTCTCAAACTCTTCTCATATATTATAGACTTAAACTGTTCTCATAATTGGGAGACCTTTAAGGCCTCTACACTGTTCTTCTAATTAGTAGACCTCAACGGCCTCTCAAACTATTCTCTTAGTTCACAGACTCTGACGGCCCCAAGAACCGTTCGCCTAACTCGTAGACCGCAAAGGCCGCTAAACTGTTTTTATAGTATATATAGACCTTCAAGGCCTCTAAAAACCATCCTAATTGGCAGACCTCGAGGGTCTCTCGCTCTCTTTCTCTCTCATTCCTCTACTACGTAGCCGCCGACCATCGTCGACTCATCACCACAGCCGAGACGAAGCCCGGACGATCCCAAACTCAGGAGCAGCAGGAGCCGAATCATTGAATCTCGTGAACACCCGCTATTCTACCCTCTCCCCATTTATTGTTAACCTCTTTGAATTTGGCCCAGAGCTCAATAAACGAACAAATATAAGTAATTACTATGTAATTCCTCACGCCTTCACCTCTGGGAACGGATCGGGATCTCTTCTAGCAACTCTACCAAACTAAAAAAATATAAATTTCTGAGACGACCCTGGCCACCCGCGAGCCCCGGCGCACTGACGGCGCGTTAACAGGTCTAAGAGTTGCAAAGAAGAACCGATTCCGAAGAGAGGAATGTCGAGGTGCGTATACCTAGCAACAAAAGAAGATCTGACGGAATACGCAGCCGAGTTCATGCTGGAACAGGAGGGACGAACGAGGAATTGAGGTGGATACTAGCAGCGTTTGTAAAGAGAACAGACCATAACGAAGACAAATATGGGGCCAATAAACATAGAGTTCCTGGACCGAATACGAAGTTGGGGAATACGGTACCATGGAACATCAAACCCATTGGAGTTCATTCGAAAAATAGAGAATTGGGCGACGGGATACGGGATCCAGCATAACCAATTGGTGCGAACGATGCCATTCATTCTAGAGAACGCCGCGCTTGAGTGGTGGAACTGCACTCCAACCAAAACAGACAGCTAGGAGAAGCTAACTGGAGAACTGGTGGAGTATTTCTTACCGCTAGGGTATCGAAGACGGCTCAGGGAGCAGATCGCACAGCGAAGGCAAGGAGAGGCAGAATCAACGAGTGCATTCGCAATGGCCCTGCGGCAGTTGACGGCAGACCTGACGGAGGAGGAAAAATAAGACACAATCTACGCCAATTGCAGAAGCAGTATAAAACTGTTTGCACGAAAAACGGCATTTAAATCGCAGCCCGAGTTCCTCGGATTGGCAGAAATAGTCGAGATCATCGAGTCGGAAGATCTCGCACAGCCACAGCACCACCTCAGCCCAAAAAGTGGCTGGGGAGTCGACGGTGCGGGGCAGAATACAATGGCCACCGTAAAAACCATCAAATGCTGTGAGACGGCGGAGAGCCCACCTGAGCAGACAGGCCAGGCGGTTCCGGACCGATGTACAAAGGAAGATGGAGAGACCGTGGTATACATAAGGTCAGCGGTTGTGGAGGAAGGCACGGACACAAAGATGCAGGAAGAGGACAAGGAGAAGGCTCAAAGCAAGGAAGACGAGCAGATGACGACAGGCATGGAGGAAGAAGATCGAGAAGAAGAAATCGAAATGGAAATGGAACCGACGAGACAGCAGAGGCAGCAAAGAAGGCAACAAGGGGAGGCAAGGAGCATAACGATGACGCGGCAACCCAGGGCAGAACGAACGACAGGGCAGCCGGCCATCCCAGACAAGGATGTGACAGCGATTGAGGAGCCGGTGAGAAACAGGAGCAGATGGGCATGGAATATTCCACCGGTGACACGAAGGTCAGCCGGACACAAGGCAGGGTCATGGAGAAGCGTATTTGACCGAGGAAAAGGCTTACGGTGTGATATCACACCGCTTTCGAAGCGAGGGGGGAGTGGGACGCCCAGAGGCGCACAATAAGAATATATCAATAAATAATCATATGAATTGGAATATGGAATATAAGAATGTAAATCTATGAAGATATGAATTCATTATTAATAAACATTAATATGAAAATATGAATAAATATATGAATAATAATAAAGCCCTTTTCGAATTCAAATCGAACGCGGCGCGCGCGGCCAAGAAGGGTCACACCGAACACCGGGGCTGGCCACACTAAAGAGGATCGATAAGGTTAAATGAAGAAGCCACACTAGACGGCCCAGGGCCGCTATATAAGGCGAGCCAGATCCCTTGAAAAGTCAATCAGTGCGAGCAGCCAAAGCGAACAACACCTACCAAGGACCAGGAGGATCACCGGGTAAGCAGAGTAAAGCCTAAGATAGGCGAAGGTAATTTAGTTACTAAATCTGGGTCGGAGAACCGACTGATCAGGTCTAACTTTAATCGTACCTAGTAGTCCTTAAAGCCCTCTCAAACTTTTCTCATATATTGTAGACCTTAAAGGCCTCTCACACTTTTCTCATATATTGTAGACCTTAAAGGCCTCTCAAACTTTTCTCATATATTGTAGACCTTAAAGGCCTCTCACACTTTTCTTATATATTGTACACCTTAAAGGCCTCTCAAACTTTTCTGATATATTGTAGACCTTAAAGGCCCCTCAACTCTTTTCATATATTGTAGACCTTAAAGGCCTCTCAAACTCTTCTCATATATTGTAGACCTAAACTGTTCTCATAATTGGTAGACCTTAAAGGCCTCTACACTGTTCTCATAATTAGTAGACCTCAACGGCCTCTCAAACTATTCTTTTAGTTCACAGACCCTGACGACCTCTAGAACCGTTCGCCTAATTAGTAGACCGCAAAGGCCTCTACACTGTTCTTATAGTTAGTAGACCTTCTAGGCCTCTAAAACCATCCTAATTGGCACACCTAAAGGGTCATTCCTCTACTACGTAGCCGCCGACCATCGTCGACTCATCACCACAGCCGAGACGAAGCCCGGACGATCCCAAACTCAGGAGCAGCAGGAGCCGAATCATTGAATCTCGTGAATTTGGGCCAGAGCCCAATAAACGAACAAATATAAGTAATTACTGTGTAATTCCTCACGCCTTCACCTCTGGGAACGGATCGGGATCTCTTCTAGCAATTCTATCCAACTTAAAAATATAAATTTCTGAAACGACCCTGGCCACCCGCGAGCCCCGGCGCACCGACCAACCGTCACACTCGCCGCCGGAATACCTTCTGCGGCTCCACACTCACTATTTAACGCTTGTACTCATTATTTGTTTGACAAATTTATTGGTGAAATTATATGGGCTATTCTGTGTATTGTTTGCATTTAAATATATTTCCCAGTGCTGAGAATCATCTATGTGCAGTAATAAAGAAAATATAAATATTTTATATATCTACCATAGCGCAGGGGCGCTACTGGAATATAAATTTATGTGCATTTGTTTAAATAATCTTGGCATAATAAATATTGGCATTTAATTCTGCCGTTTGTATGTGCATAAATCCTTGCTAAGGCATCCTCATATATATTTGTGTGACAAATTTTTACTCTTCGCTTCTTTGTTTATTGCAGCTTGATTCGACGAGCTCACATACATCGTTGCTAAGGCGGCGGCCCTGTTCCCGCATTCCCCTGGCCATGTCAAATGGACAAAATGAGCGGACATTCCGTGGCCAGCTCAATTTGACTTTACCACACATGAGCTCTCCGTTCCTACAATATAGGGAAAATAAACAATACAATAGTGAATCAGAGTCCGATAGATAAGGACCCCCGCGAACTTCAACCCCAATGCAGGCTCCCGCTAATACCCCTTCAGTACAAGTCATGGACGCGAATCAGCTCAAAGACGTGATTCTCGCCGCCGTCAACGTTGCCGTTGCGGGGGCGACTGCCGAGGCTCAACGCAGAGAAGGCTAATTGCGCGCAACTATTCAGCAACTGGCCACACAAGTTGCAGCGGTGCAAATTGCACCCGCACAGACAGACGGCGCACAGTGGCGCCATTGGCGCATTTGGCGTTGCATAAATCAAAAATTCATAGTCGCAAAAACGATTTAATTTATAAGAAATCGACAGAGAATTTCACCACGATTCCAAATCCGTTGCCATTCTGAGCATTCAAAGTCGAAAAATATTTCCGTTTTTGCGACACAAAAAAAAAAAAGAGAATTTGGTCGACTGTCAGGTAATATTACACAAAAACTAGACAACCAATCGGAATGATTTTGGTTTTAAATTATAGATACATTCATAAGCTGATAAAAATCGTTACCTGCCAGGTGTCCATTTTTAACAACTTTTTTTGCCTAAAGTAGTCTAGAACTTTTTTGGCACTACAGAGCACTCAACTACACTATATAGGTCTGTTCCGTGTATCTTTCCTGAACCAGGATCCGTTTAGATAGTCTGCGTCTAGCTGCGACTCCACCTTTGGCAGCGATTTTAGTGAAACAACTCAGGGTCAAAAAACACGAAATATGGGTGAAAACGCTTCAGGGGTAACGGCAGCGCGCAGTGTTAAAATCGTGATTTTTTGTTTTAAATAATATTAAGACGTGAAAGGATGAGGAATCAAATGTTTATAGTCCAGAAATGCTTCAGCTATTAGAAATTCCCTCAATATAGGTTTATTGTTAGTCAAAATGTTAGAAAAATGATCAACAAATAAAAAAAAATCGAAATTTAAAAAATTTTTTGTGTAAAATATTTTTTTACATTTTTTAAAATATTTTTATTTGAGCAAATCGATAAAAATAAAGCTAAAAAATTAAACAAATTTTTTTATTTAAAAATCGTTTTCTATGAGAAAATTCGATTTTTTTCACTTTGACGCCCTATAAATGGGCGAATGGGTGGGCGTGGCACATTGTCCACTAGATATATACATTTTACATCAATTCACTGTCAAATGCCGTTTAAATTATTCGATTATCTTATTTGGTTCAAAAGTTATGATTTTTGCAAGGTCAAATGCCAGAAAAGCGCCACTGTGCGGCGTTTAAAATATACAAACCCATTGACATTACAGGCAATGTTCAATGTAACGAGCCCCTTGACGCCGTGTAGTGCCTGCCCGAATTTACGGGCGCACAAGATTCATACGTCTCTTTGGCGGCAAGGGGCAAAAGCTGCATACTTTATATTTGAAAAATATGTAAACAGCTCTCGCCATTACCAGGCCGTGGTAATTATTAGGAGTAAAATAAGAGGCCCAGCCGATGCCGTGCTATCCTCACGCCTTCACCTCTGGGAACGGATCGGGATCTATTCTAGCAAATCCACCCAACTCAAAAACAAAATATAAATTTCTGACCAACTGTCACACTTGCTGCCGGAATACCTTCTGCGGCTCCACACCCAATAAACGTAAAAAATAACAAATTACTGTATAATTCCTCACGCCTTCACCTCTGGGATTGGATCGGGATCTATTCTAGCAACTCCACCCAACTCAAGATGTCAAGCCTTGTGTGCAATACAAGGAAGTCGCTTACCAGTCTGATTTACAAACAGATCTTGATAGCTTCAAAGCCTGGTGCTGCATAAATGGCTCTAAAAGCAAGCTAATGACATTCTCTCGTGTCATTCCCAAAACCTGCAATTAACACGCTTAACTGCTGCTCTTTGGAAAGAATTAACTCAGTTGATGACTTGGGTGTCCGCCTGGATCCCAAATTTGACTATCCATCATATTTCGTGCGTGGTGAATAAAGCCAGGGGGTTTGCTGGGATTTATTAAATGGTGGTCGAAAGAATTCGATGACCCCTATGTAACTAAAACTTTATATATTTCATTAGTTCGTCCTATCTTACAATATGGATCTTGCGTTTGGAGCCCCCAGTATGAGGTCCACAGTAAACTCATAGAATCGGTTCAAAAGAACTTTTTGCTTTTCGCTCTACGCGGTTTAGACTAGAATGTTGAACAAAGATTACCCTCCTATTATAGTAGACTTCCCTTAATTAACTTACGCTCCTCAGCCTTTCATAAAACTATGCTAGGCATTACCTTTATTTATAACCTTATTGACGCTGATGTGGAAAGTACTGACTTGTTAGGCCAGATCAATTTCCACGTTTCGAGTTTTGCGCCATTGTGCAACCTCCTATGAACTGCATGATCCCTTTAGAGTACTATCTACAAGTTATAATGAGTTTTATTCGGTAATCGCACATGTTGATAGTCTGTGACGCGTGCCGCGCACAAAATAATTTCAATTCGAATTAAATGCGCGCGCGCGCCGATAAAGGGCCACACTGGCGGCTACGGGCACACCAGAGAAGAAGAAGAAGCAACCGATAGCGGCGGGCACACTGGAATCCGCGGCCCGCTATATAAGGAGCGCGGCTGGCCTAGGAAGATCACTTAGCGGCCGACGGCGATCGGGAGCGGTAACACTCCTTGTAGTCAGCAGCGAAGTCACTTTTGGTAGGCGACTAGAATCCGAGGATTCCGGTTGCCCATACATTGTCGAAAGACTTGAGAGTCGCGACAACGAATTCGGCCCGCCGGATTCTTTTCCCCCCGAAGACTTACGAGTCCGCCCCCTCTCTCTCGGTGAAGACTTACGAGTCCGCCCGCCCGCCTCTCTCTCTCGGTGAAGACTTACGAGTCCGCCCGCCCCCCTCTCTCTCTCGGTGAAGACTTACGAGTCCGCCCTCTCTCTCTCTCTCTCTCTCGGTGAAGACTTACGAGTCTGCCCGCGCCCCTCTCTCTCTCTCTCGGTGAAGGCTTACGAGTCCGCCCGCCCCCTCTCTCTCTCTCGGTGAAGACTTACGAGTCCGCCCGCGCCCCTCTCTCTCTCGCAAACCGAAGACTTACGAGTCCGCCGCGCATTCTCTCTTTGAAGACTTACGAGTCCGCCCGCTTCTCTCTCTGAAGACTTCCGAGTCCGGGGCGAGCCGCGATCACCGGGACGAAGACGACCCTGACGCGAGAAGCCCAGACGACCGAGACCAGGCTGCAGCGCACCCGAGATCCCGATAATAAACTCTGTACTTGAAGCATTGAATAAACAGAAATCTACTTAAGTCACCGAATTCTCTTCACCTGTTCTTACTGGGACTCGGGGGAATATCTCTTACAGCTACCACTTGGACTACTAGGCGGACTCTGGCCGTCCCTGAGCTATCTGGCAAATTGGGCGGCAGACCGTCACATTGGCACCCGAGCAGGAAGAGTGGTAGTAGGAGAAACCCGAGACCAGGAGAACATGTCCAGGATGGAGGAACCGAGAAGGAAGGTGGAAGTAGAGATTATCGACCGAGTGCGAGGATGGGGAATAAGGTACCAGGGAACATCAAACCCACTAGAGTTCTTGGAGAAGATAGAACAGTGGGCCAGAGGGTACGGAATGGCAATGGACCAGTTAATCCAAACCATGCCATTCATTCTGGAAGGACTCGCAGCGGATTGGTGGAACACCACGCCAACGGAGATCAGGACCTGGGATCAGCTAAAGGAGGAATTACTGGAGTACTTCCTGCCACGGAGGTATGAGGAACAGGTGGAGCAACAGATTGCGCAGATGAGACAACGGGAAAACGAGCCAGTTAGAGAATACGCAACCGAATTACGGAAGCTGATGCGATTCACGAAGCTATCCGAACGCGAAAAATTGGACAGGGTGTACAAAAATTGCAGGAGCAAAATTAAGTTATACACACGGAGGAACGGATTTAGCACATTAACGGAGTTTCTGGAATTGGCCGAGGAAGTAGAGGAGATCGAAGCAACGGAGGGCGCAATACGGCCAAGGCAACAACATATAGAGCAAGAGGTGTGCTTTAGAGGCGGTGGCACAGGGCATGCAGCACGCAATTGTGGCAACCCACCAAGGCCTGAGCAACTAAATTTGGCAGCTCAGGCCACGCATCAAGTGCCTGACCCGAGGGAAGACGTGACGTACGACGGGTTCCAAATCGTGGCAAGGAATCGGAGGCTGAAGGTAAAGGAGGCAGGGAGCAGCGACAACGAGGCAATGGAAGTAGCACACATTGGAGTCACGAAACCGTACGGGGAAGTATAGCGAGAACCCGATCACGAGGCATCGATATCTACGAAAGAGCTGGAAGAAGTGGGGATAGACGAGGAGAGCACGGCGAAGGTCAGGCAGCGGCACGTGGCGGCGGCAGCAGCGGCGACGCGGGCCAAGCTGGTGGAGGCAGCAGCGATCCCGGTAGCAGGGAGGGAGCGAATGGAGCCGGCGGTGATGGGCAGGAAGATAGGCGTAGCACCGGCAGAGACCGCGAAGACCGGATTAGCTGCGAGCCATGGAGGCGACGGCAGGCGGCAAATGGCGCATGTCCCACGGCAGGTGGAGATCGGAGGGCAGGAGGCGACCACCTCGGGGGCGACGGCACCCGCTCAGCCGAGGGCGGTCAAGTCCCTGGTGGCAGGCCCGAGGATGCCCAGCCGGGCGCCGGAAGAACAGGAGGAGAAAGGCCCACCACCCTGGGTACCACGGCCACCGACGCCGGACCGGGACGTCATCGAACTGCACCCGGTGGAGGAAAAGGAATGGGGCTGGACTGTGCCGACCGGGGCGGTCATTTCCGAGGCAGGAGTGGCAGCGATCAAGGAGAGGCTGGCCAGGAAACGTTACGGGCGGCAGAAGAGCTGGCTGCAGGAGGATGAAGGCGTCATGTGGAGAGTAGTTTCCAATAGAGGAAACTACGTGGCGATCATACGCCACGATTGAAACGGGGGGGGAGTGTGACGCGTGCCGCGCACAAAATAATTTCAATTCGAATTAAATGCGCGCGCGCGCCGATAAAGGGCCACACTGGCGGCTACGGGCACACCAGAGAAGAAGAAGAAGCAACCGATCGCGGCGGGCACACTGGAATCCGCGGCCCGCTATATAAGGAGCGCGGCTGGCCTAGGAAGATCACTTAGCGGCCGACGGCGATCGGGAGCGGTAACACTCCTTGTAGTCAGCAGCGAAGTCACTTTTGGTAGGCGACTAGAATCCGAGGATCCCGGTTGCCCATACATTGTCGAAAGACTTGAGAGTCGCGACAACGAATTCGGCCCGCCGGATTCTTTTCCCCCCGAAGACTTACGAGTCCGCCCCCTCTCTCTCGGTGAAGACTTACGAGTCCGCCCGCCCGCCTCTCTCTCTCGGTGAAGACTTACGAGTCCGCCCGCCCCCCTCTCTCTCTCGGTGAAGACTTACGAGTCCGCCCTCTCTCTCTCTCTCTCGGTGAAGACTTACGAGTCCGCCCGCGCCCCTCTCTCTCTCTCTCGGTGAAGGCTTACGAGTCCGCCCGCCCCCTCTCTCTCTCTCGGTGAAGACTTACGAGTCCGCCCGCGCCCCTCTCTCTCTCGCAAACCGAAGACTTACGAGTCCGCCGCGCATTCTCTCTTTGAAGACTTACGAGTCCGCCCGCTTCTCTCTCTGAAGACTTCCGAGTCCGGGGCGAGCCGCGATCACCGGGACGAAGACGACCCTGACGCGAGAAGCCCAGACGACCGAGACCAGGCTGCAGCGCACCCGAGATCCCGATAATAAACTCTGTACTTGAAGCATTGAATAAACAGAAATCTACTTAAGTCACCGAATTCTCTTCACCTGTTCTTACTGGGACTCGGAAGAATATCTCTTACAGCTACTACTTGGACTACTAGGCGGACTCTGGCCGTCCCTGAGCTATCTGGCAAATTGGGCGGCAGACCGTCACAAGTCTTCCCAAACTAAAAACTTGAATTCTTTACTTACTTAGATCGCATGCATGCAAACATTCAGGCAGCTCGCCCGTAGTTTATTTCCTCGAATTCTTTTCTATATTTTTCATCGCGTCTACTAACACCTAACCCTAACAGGCAGGTGCCTGATTTCATAAGGGCCACTTGAGTGTACTGACCGTAATGCATCAACGTCCTTAATAAAAAAAGGTCAAAAGGTCAAAAGGGCACACAATAGAAATTGATTTTTGCTGATGTTTTGCAATTATTTGTTGAAACTAAAATGCAAAAAATCTTTAAAAATGTAGGACAATAATATATTTTAGTTCTTCAGTTGCAACTTTAATTGAAATTAATTTTTTGACATTAAAACTAAAATTTGTATGCCTAAGAAAGTTAGAAAAACAGAATGCTGGACGACCGGATGGTTTGGGAGACGGGAGCAACCTTCACGGCGGAGGTCATGAAGAAGCTGAGGGTCTTGGAGCGTGGACGGAATTAGTAACAGAAGAAAGAAGCCCAGCGCTCGCGAAGAAATTCCAGGCGGCGATACCGCGTGAACGCACCCCTGTTCTTCCTTTTTTTCTCCTGGCATTCGCCATTATTGTTTGCTAGTTAGAATAAAAAAAATCTCTTCACACCACATCTACACACACTCATCTCACTACACCACCCACACACACGCATTAAATCCCCGCGCACCGTGACACCCCGCAAAGGAGCAGGTGCGATGAGCCAGGCGAAACTGCCTGCAGATCGGGAGGACGAGTCCCAAGCACTGGCGGTAGCCAGAGCCGAGGAGGAGTTGCTCCGTGACTTCCAGCGCATCAAGCAGAAGGTGCAGCGCTCGCCCCCGGCGCCCACGATGGAGATACACCCGGTGTCTGCACCCCCGAAAGTGCACGGGCCCATCTTAGTCCTTGGAGACACCGAGGAGAGTACCGCCACTTCTAAGAGAAGCTGGGCCGCTGAGAGTCCCGACAGGAGCGAGCCAGGAGCCCACAAAAGGCAAAGGGTCGAGATGAACACCAACTTCACCGACACCAGGACGAACAACAAAAAGGTGGTCCGTCACGTCACCCAGGGGACGATTGACACTTTGGTGGCCATGAAAAAGCTGCAGGCCGACATTATCGCCGCGCTGGCCGAGGGCCACACAACGTGCCCCACTACGAGCGTAAGCCAGCAAACCACCACCAGACGGGAGGAAACGAGCACCGAAGCGATCCGCGCCGCTGCCCCAAGTGACGCGGCATGGCAAACAGCCGGTGCCAAAACAAGACCCAAGAATCCCAAACACAGGGCGATAAACAGCGAACCCAAAGGGAACCGCAGCGAGCGGACGCCATCCTGATAAGATGCAGCGAAGGCCCATACGCTGACATGCTAGAGCTGGTCAAAACGGAGCCATCCCTACAGGGGCTCAAGGAGACGGTGCAAGGCCTAAGGAGGATCGCTAATAGCGGACTCCTTCTAAGAATGAAGACGCCTCAGGACCCATCCACACAGCAGCTGCAGGCAGCCCTCAAGACGGCCATGGCTGGTAAAGCAGAGGTGTCGGTTATGAAGGAAACGGTTCAGTTTGCAGGCGAGTATTGCGACATCCCAAGTGATGCCGCACCCAGGATGCGGAAAGCGTTCGGCGGGACACAAACCGCGACTGTCGGACTCAGACCTGACCATGCGAGGAAGTTGCTCGAGATGGGCAAAATACGAATCGGATTGGTCGTCTGCCGCCTTAGGCAGAAGGCAGAGGAGGTGAGGTGGTGCTACAAATGCATGGGATATGGGCACACGTCTGCGAGGTGTAGGGCCTCGGACGCAGTAGCCAAGGCCCCCCAGAAGGCCTGCTTCAGATGCGGGGGCACAGGCCAAAGGCACTATACGTACCAAATCAAGTCCAATTGCATTCTATGCAAGACCGCGGGGGAAGCTGCGCACGCGACCCTGAGCAGGACTTGCCCTGAGTACCTGGAGGCCAACAAAAAAATGCGGAATGGTTAAGCTCCTACAGCTTAATCTAAACCACTGTAGAGCTGCCCAGGACTTACTGGCACAGACAGTCGTCGAGGAAAAAATTACTGTCGCTATTTTGAGCGAACCATACAAGGCGAAGGCAGAGGGAGTATGGCAGCAGAGCGGCGACGGTGGCGCAGCCATCTGGAGCTGCGGGCAGCCCCCCGGGCACCTATCGCAGCGGGCATCGATACCTGGCTACGCCAGAGCCAAGGTTCTGGGAACCACCATATACAGCTGCTACCTAGCCTCAAGCCTGCATATAGATGCCTTCAGAGCTATGGTGCAGGAGATCGCCAGCGATGCCCGTGGCCGATCCCCGGTGATATGAACGCTGATGACGTAAAACTTTGCTTGCAGTATAGGGACAGTTCCTGCCAATCAGACCTACAATCGGATTTAATAACTTCCAAGCGCGGTGTAATGCTAACGATTTACATCTCAACAGCTCAAAATGCAAACTGATGACATTTTCACGTGTTACTCCCCTGCTTGCAACCTATATGCTTAACGACTGCTCTTTGGAAATAATTACTATTGTTGATGATCTGGGTGTCCGCCTGGATCCTAAACTTTCGGTTTCTGAACATATTTCTTGTATGGTTAACAAAGCCAGAGGCATGCTGGGATTCATTAAAAGGTGGGCGAAGGAATTCTATTCTCCTTATGTAACGAAGACTCTCTTTACTTCGTACGGTTCGTGCGTCTGGAGTCCTCAATTTGGAGTCCATAGTAGCCGCATTGAATCTGTCCAAAAGAACTTTTTGCTTTTTGCCCTTCGTGGCCTACCCTGGGATGCAAACCTTAGATTACCGTCTTACGCTAGTAGACTTCTCCTACTTAATCTACCTTCCTTAGCTAACCGTAGGACGATGCTTGGCGTCGTCTTTATACATAAACTTATTCACGTTGATGTGGAGAGCCCCTACCTTCTAGGCCAGCTCAATTTCCATGTTCCCCGTCTTTCATCTAGAAGTTTTATACCACAAGTATTTAACCACTGTAGGCGTGAGTTTGAAGTACATGAGCCCTTTAGGGTTTTATGTACTGATTACAATCGTCTTTTTAGTAGCATTGAAGGTATTGAAAGCCTTCAAAAACTAAAAACTGTATTGCTTGTAGTACTATCCCGTAGTGTATCCTAATTTTTCCTCGTTCTATTCTATTTTTTTTTTCTGTCGAGTCTATCTAGTACACGTCACACGGTTGCGCCCCTCGGTCGGTTGGGCGGGAGGTGGGCTTGGGACCCCGCGCGACAAAAAAAAAATAATAATAATAATCGCTGGGGAATTCAACGCCTGGTCCACCACCTGGGGGTGGTGGGAGGAAGATGTACCTACAGCAAGGCAGGCAGGGAGTCCGTCATCGACCTGACTTTCGCCAGCCCGGAGCTCGCGCGGACCAGTTTCTGGGAAGTCTCGGACTTGCTTACATACAACGATCACTCGGCAATAATTCCAGAGACGAGGCAGAGGCAGCAGGATCCGCCCACCAGACAACCTGCGTACAGGGTACGCACCCTTAACGAGAACGCGCTCATAGCCGCCATGAAGGATGGCGCTTTTACTGGTGACGCAAACTCCCTGGCAGTAACAATAACTGCGAGGATAAAGGATGCGTGCGATGCCGCCATGGCGAAATTCAGCATTGGCGATGGAAGGCGGCTAGTTCCTTGGTGGTCCCAAGAGATTGCCGCTGCTAGGAGAGAGTGCCTCTCTGCAAGGCGGGAAGCCCAACGAAACAAAGGACGCCCCACGCAAGCGCAGTTCGAGTCCCGCTACAGGGAGAAGAAAAAGGCACTAAAGGCCACGATCAGGACGAGCAAGAACAAATGCTTTCAGGAGCTGTGCGACGCAGAAGACCTTGAACCTTTCGGCTCGGCCTACTAGCTGCTCATGGGCAAGCTATACAGGCCGCCGACCAAAACCTCTCAGGAGCAACTTGGAACAATTGTGTCCACGCTGTTTCCCGAGCAGCCGCCACTAACGCCTCCGAGCATAGCTGCGACCGAAGAAACCCACGTGAGCGAGGCCACCATTAAAGCCGGAAAGGCCCCGGGACCAGACGGCATTCCTAATGCTACACTGGAGGTCATAATAAAAGCCTACCCTATTCGCACGAATGTACGACAGGTGCATGGCAGAACGTACCTTCCCGAAAGCCTGGAAAGAGCAAAGGTTAGTCCTCATCCCGAACCCAGACAATATGAACGATGACCCGTCCTCATTTCGCCCCCTGTGTATGCTCAACACAGGGAGGGCACCAAAAAGTACTGCCTGGTCTGCACCCTGGACGTTAAAAACGCCTTCAATTCGGCAAAGTGGAGCCTAATCCTGCAGGCACTTCAGCGCAGCGCCACATCTGGGAACCTCACCCTCCTGATAGCGGACTACTTTAAGGACCGCGTGCTTACGTACACATCCGATGACGGCAACCAGGCGCATCACGTGACAGGAGGCGTACCACAGGGCTCAGTTCTGGGGCCAATCCTGTGGAACGTAATGTATGACGGGATCCTGCGGCTTGCACTGCCTGATGGCTGCACCGTAGTTGGGTTCGCGGAAGATATTGCGCTGGTCACTGTGGAGAAGCACCTGGCCGACGACTCCGACATGGAGTCTTCAAGGCGTACCTGCCTAGGTTTAAATACGAGGCTGACCCAAACTGTGACCACTGCGGTAGCGGATTCATGGAGGATGCAGAACATATCCTGTTCGAGTGCCCGCTTTTTTCGGCGGAACGAGCAACCATACTCCCGACAACCTGATCGGCTGTATACTGGAGAGCCCACTCAACTGGACTGGCGACCGATGAGCGGCAGCACGATCGCCAACCGCCCCCGCGAAGTATAGCTTTGCGGCAGTTCCGCGGGGTCGGACTCCTCCCCAGCTTTCCATCCCCCCACACCCTGTAAATTATGTTATTCTTAAATTATGTTATTCCTATCTATTATACTACTGAAATACAAAAAAAAAGATCTCATCAGACCACACACACAGCCACAGTTGCCCGGCACCGTGAATTAAAAGAAGGTACAACTAAGCAAATGGGTTCTAAAAGGTCGAATGGGGGACACATCGGCAATGAGAGAACGACCGGCAGAAGCAGAGAGATACACCAACACCAGCACCGATGTCAAAGGCGAGAGGAAGAGAGGCCTTACCGAGTGAGGGATAGAAGGGGTCGGCACGAGCAGTCTTGGGAGAGCCGATCTGGGAGCCAGAGAGCCAGGGTCGCGGCAGAGAGAGAGAGAGTGCCAGGGTCGCGGCAGCGCCAAGTCAAGGCGGCAGAGTTTGGTCGCGGTCAAGCTAAAAAGGGAGCGAAAACACTTCGTTTTGGACCAGCAAAATCGATTGCAGCAATAGCTCTGCCTCGCGACTGTAAAAATTGTGAAAAAAAGCTCAAAACCGAAGAGGACACCAACGGATGAGTGAGGACACAAATGTACACATATATAGACGCATTAAGCAACAAGAAGGCAGGGAGACAAATAAATTTACGACGCCCATGTGTATTTTCCCAGACCCCCTTCCTTATCCCAGTCCGGGGTGCGGGCCGGGGTCTTACGCCGTCTGAGAACCATTCCACATTGGGCGGAAACGCCGTTTTTGTGGCATAAGTTCAAATTTAAGAGATACTGGGCCCATTTTTACTTTGAAATAAACTAAAGTTTTTAATAAAAAAAACTACAACTCTTACTAAATATGGTTCCATTAGTTATTAAAATACATTTTTTTTAAATTTATTTTAAATTACAATTAAAAACAAAATTCTTTGTATACCTCTACATCCAAATCAAACATCAAAGAATTTAGTCTTCATTCATAAGAATGTCTTTTGAATATTTATTCAAAAGTTTCGAAGCCAACATTCTTTTTAAACGAGCTCCTCCTTCCTCGTAAGCTAAATGGAGTCTTCCCCTCCCCACAAACACAATTTTAAAAATTTGAACAGCATTCTACATACATACCTTGATGTATACTTTCCATACTTAAGATTAAAAATATGCACTGTATTTTAATAATTATAAAATAACAAACTTTAGCCACGTGGAAGAGAAAAAGCTTGCAAGCTTGTGTTGCAACACATAACACAGTCAGCTGTCTTTAAATGGCTACCAAAAAGCCAGGGATTTCAAATAAAAATATTTTTATAATGGTGCAACATTTGTTAAACAAAATAAAACAACAAAAATAAGGAAATTTAACAAAATAATTTTGGATTTTATGCCAAAAAATTGGCGTTTCCGCCCAATGTGCATTCCTTTTTATTTTTTATTTTTATTTAATTTTTCTATTCTTTCTTTTTATTTTCGTATGGTGCATCGGTTCAGAATTGTTGCAAGCAATACGCATTAATAATAACACTAACTCATATTTTCGACCGCTTAGATAAAAGCATAAATCTTTCTTGCTGGTTCTGTTTTGATTGGTTCCAGTCCACTGTTTATTGTTGGCTATGCAACAATATCGGCCACCCTGGCTCCGCCGATTTTGGTCATATCGACCCGTTGATCGCTAATCACATACGAGATCATGCTGGATTGGACTGGAGGTGCCCGAGCTGCCTTAACACTAAATCCGAAATGAGGGTGTTTATGAGCCAAACTTACCTGGAATTTCAATAGTTAGCGGCTGTTTTCAAGGATTTAGCAAGCCATTTCCAGAAAACAGAGTCTCACTTCAACATGATAAAACTAATAAGTGTCCGACCAATAGGCACTTTCTCAAATAATCTTTTTCATGTTGCGAATATATTGTTTAGTCCAAGAAACATATCGAATGATGATACCTCTGCTGTTAATGACGTCTCAGCTGGAGAGGACGCTGCTTCTGGTCATATATAGGCCTCTAGATCTGGACTAGCCAATCTCATCGCATATCCGAGCTTGCAGCCAGTTAGCGTTGTTCAGGCATCAACGTCGCAGGCTGCTGCCACAAATGAAGCGTTGCTTGATCCGACTTATCACAAGGATGTCCACCATGCGATTCCCACGGCGGTCACCATCTCATCACCCTCAATATTAAGGCCCAGACCACATCTGTCAACGATTTCTGGAGTCGCCCAAAGGCGAACAGCACTTCTCGCCGGTGTAGCCCCAAAAAGCTCATTTCCGTTTTCTGACTTAATTCCGATTCTTCCGAAAAAGACGTTGTCACCCACTTGAGCAACAAACGTTTCTGGTACTGAATTCTTCGTCTCAAAATTGAATTTTAAGCACAGACGAGATATATCTTCATTTAAAATTGCACTTTCAGATGTACTATTTGATGGGGCTCATGAGACTTCCATATGGCCAGAACATCCAATTGTTCACGAATTTTTAACAAGAGTAATCCCCGGGCTGGAGTACATCAGACTCCCTCAACTATGCCTCCAAAGAGCAAATCGATACGCTTTATTTGCATAATAGTGTCTCTTTTGAAGCCAGCGTTATTGCATTCACTGAAAGGTTGCTCAAATCCTCTGTCTCCGATTGTGAGTTATTCACTGGCAAGTCTTCAAGTCTTTGACTATGTCTCTTATGTTTCATGCTGGTACATCCCACCTATCGGCGGTGGCATTCTTATCGCCGTCAAATCCAGCCTTGCTTCAATTTTGGCTCAGATAATAGATTTTGACTATATTTTGGAGTTTGTTGCTGTTCGCATCCAAGTCTTGAGTATGTTGTCTATGTTTTATGCTCGTATATCCCACCTAGGTCTGACTTTGATATTTACAATCAGCACCTATCCTTAATTCAGAGCATCCACTCGACTCAAGGTGCTATTGACCACCTAATTGTTTTAGGTGACTTTAATCTCCCTCTGACATCCTGGATACCATTAATTGATTCATACCATGACTTCATTGACGGACTTATTGACCTATCATCAGGTCAATTAAACCATGTTAAGAACCGTTGTGATAAAATCTTAGACCTCATTTTTGTTTCTGACTTCGCCAATGCCTCTGCCTCTTGAATTGATTTTCTCTCTTGCTCCGAAGATGCTTACCACCCTACCATAGAGATAATATTTGAAGCCTCGCCTCCTTTAATGCCTTGTGCTACTGCAGAGCCAGTAACTTTTTTAACTGCTTCCGCAAAGCCAATTTCACTGCCATGAACGCACACTTATCTTTAATTGGCTGGATCTTTTTGAACAATATGGACGATCCACAGTGGCGCCTTTTTGTCATTTAGCGTTGCGAAAATCATAACTTTTTAACCAAATAAGATAATCGAATAATTTAAACTGCATTTGACAGTGAATTATTGTAAAATTTATATATCTAGTGGACAATGTGCCACGCCCACCCATTTTATTATTTATTTATTTGCTTTGAAAAATGTAAAAAATATTTTACAACATTTTATTTTAATTTCGATTTTTTGTATTTTTTTTTATTTTGATAATTTTTCTAACATTTTGACTAACAATAAACCTATATTGAGGGAATTCCTAATAGCTGAAGCATTTCTGGACTATAAACATTTAATTCCTAATCTTTTCGCGTTTTAAAATCATTCAAAACAAAAAAATCACGATTTTACCACTGCGCGCTGTCGATACCCCTAAAGCGTTTTCACCCATATTTTGTGTTTTTTGACCCTGAGTTGTTTCACTAAAATCGCTGCCAAAGGTGGAGTCGCAGCTCAACGCAGATTTCCTAAACGGATTCTGGTTCAGGAAAGATACACGGAACTGACCTATATAGTGCAGTTGAGTGCTCTGTGGTGCTTCAAAAGATCTAGACTACTTTAGGAAGAAAAAGGTGTTAAAAATGGACACCTGGCAGGTAACGATTTACATGTACTTTAACTAACTTTTACAAAAATGGTCCGAAATTTTTTTTCACAACGGATTTGGAATCACTACGACTATGACTCTTTTGATTTATGCAATGCCAAATATGCGAATGGCGCCACTGTGCGATCCCTCTAACTTCGTTGAACGCTTCTATGACATATTATTTTTTTTTTTAATTTGTTTGTCCCATCATTTCCCTCTCCTGTTACTTCACAAAACCCTCCCTGGTTTTCCCGTTTTTTTTTTGTATTTCAAAAATTTGAAATCCGAGAAGGCCGGACAACCGAGGATATGGCGCTCCCCCAGGCCGTCAGACGGGCGAAATTCTCTTACAGAAACCACTCGGACTAAACTAATTTACTGAGCGGACTCTGGCCGTCCCTGCGCTACTTGGGAACCTGCGGCAGACCGTCACAACTGTGGAAACGCTTTATGTAGTCTGTTGTCAATGCTTTTTCAATTATCTCTAAAGTTTTCGTTCTTACCTGACAATCTTTTATAATTCCCTTTCATAAAATGCATTTCCATCTACAAATTGATCTGAACGACATGCAATCGTGATGCACCAACAATTTGTTGGTTCTCAACAACTCAAAATGCTAATGCAATTGTTGTTGTTGACATTGTTCAACTAATTTCAGGTGTTCCGCAAGGGAGCTATCTCGGACCTCTTTGTGTAATTTTTATGAACGACTTGCCCAATGTTGTCGTTCATTCCCGGTGATGTACGCCGATGATGTGAAACTATGCTAACCTCTGATAAACTCTGCGTCTCATATGCTTTTACAAAGTGATCTGTTACATGTTACATGTTTAGATATCCTTAGTTTTAATACAAGCTATGTGCTTCCTATCCTTGCCTCTGCCCATCTGATGTGAGTCGGAGCACATCAATAAAAAACACTCCCTTCTTCGGTCAGCGGTAAGAGTATTGGCTTTATATAGCAGTTATTTTTTATTTTGTCAATAAATAAATAAAAAACTATACTGTCTATAGGCGTGACCGTCAATTGCCTAATGGCGGTGGCGTCCATATTGCCGTAAAATTTGACCTCTTTTCTGAATTGGTTTCCATAACCTACTCAGATAATACTTTTGAGTTTGTTGCTGCTCGTATTCAAGCTCACGATTATTTTGTCCATGTCTCATGTTCGAACATCCGACTCCGTTAAGTCGCTTCTATATACATATCTTCAGCACTTGTCTTTAATCCAGGGAATCCACTCAACTGTTGATGTTAATAACCACTTGATAGCTTTGGGTGATTTCAACCTTACCTCCATATCTGGGATGCCATTACCACCTGACTCTATTTTTCTTGTTCCCACTACACATCATGACATAGTTATTTTTCTTATTGGCCTTTCTTTGGGTCAACTGAGCTACGTAAAGAACTGTGGTGATCAAATCTTGGACCTTATATTTGCGTCTGAGTTTACCAATGCCCCAGTCTCGAGGATTGACCCTATCTACAGTTCTGAAGACGCTTATCACTCTAAAAACTTCGTTTTCATCACTTCCTTGTCTTGATGTCGAACCAACAAATTTTCGCTGCTTTCGCAAAGCTATCTTCAACGACATTAACTTCTTTTTATCCTTAGATGGATTTGGACTTTTTTGGAACGACCTTTCTGTCAAATACAGCCCGCACTGACTTTTTAACTCACAATTGCGAATATTACAAAAATCACCTAACTCACCATTATCCGCTAAGATCCAATGCCGATCAATAATGTCCCCCTCGCAGCACGGCTTTATGAAACATAGAATAACTGTAGCGCTTGTATTTTGCTATATGTAGAGTGAGGTCAGCGCCATCTAGGAGTCGCTCGGTGGCACGAGAGGGGGAAAAAGAAAAGCAGCAAGGAGAGTAACAGTCCCTAATGTCAACTTTCTCTTGCTCCTTCTCGCATATTCGGCTAGGGGTTACCGCCACTTTTTAGGCGTCTAGGTTTGGCTTTTCCAATCAGTGCGTCAGAGGGTCAAGGTGCATCCTAAAGGAGATTTTTCCCAAAGTGTGATTTCCGCATAGAAGTCTCAAGCAGTCGAAAACTAGAGAGGAAAAGCGGATTCATATACACATCCAGCCTAGAGCTAAGGCCTAGCTGGTAAGTTGCAACAGCTGGGGTATTGGTGGACATGAAATTTAGTGGGATTTTATATTGTTAGGCTCATCATAAAACTGCGGCCAAGAGCCGAAGCACGGACAGAAACCCCAGAAACATAAGAAGGGAACAGAAGCTCAGAAGCTCGACGCTCAAGCGTGAGTTTTTTTATTGAGTCCCGCAGTTTTTTTATTGAGATTTCAGAGATAAAAAAAGTTAATTAAGAAAACTGCATTGTGAGGAATTTTAATAATATTTTAGTAAAGTTTTAATTTAATAAGTTTTTTTTTGTCTTTTATTGTGTTATGTAATGATGGCCATAAAAGGAAAAAAATAATTTTTCTTGTCAGCGAAAGTGATGATGAAGGGGCAAAGGCAAATTGAGTGATATTTTAGTATGTTGAGTGAAGTCTGTGATGTTTACATGAGACTTGATTTTCGATTGTGTAGTTGGGTTGAGAAAAAATATATTATCTAAATTTTCAGATTTCTCGCAGGAAAGCGCTTTCATCGAGGACAGAAAAACATTTGGAGTGAGTTCCGAACGATCTACGGTTTAAATAAAAAGAGAAAAAAAGGCAAATTATACCTTAACGACAAACAAAAAGAATCCCAAGTCCAGTTTAATTGCTTTAGAAATGGCTTCAAAATCTGATTCGCCTTTACAAATGAAATTCAAGAAAAAAAAGTAATTCTGGCCGAGTTAGTTTTGAACATTTAAAAAAAAATTCATTTGCTTATTCATATTTGTATTTATATTTATATTCATATTTATATCTCTTTTATATTTATATTCATATTTATATTTTATTTATCAAATACTGCATTTACGTTCATTTCATATATTTTGCAGCTTTTACAATTTTATTTAAATATTTTATTTATGCGTTAGTGTATGTTGTGTTATAAGTCTTATTGCCAATTATTCTGTAGCTATCCCCATGCATGGTCAATACTTTTTAATTATCTTTTTTTTTTTGACTCGACGTAATATGATCCTCTGACAACCGAAGACACCCATGGGACCGCTAAAAACAAAATAAGTTAGGAAATGAAGTGGTCAAAGGAAGGGAGGGCAATGAGAATCTCTACTGACATCTGAGGTTTTCCGGTGTTCAATGATAGGAAGAAGTGCAATAGACCCCCTTTAAGTAATTTCTGTTCAATTTCCGTAAAGTCTGGCTAAAATAGGTAGTGTTTCCCCCTTTTGTTTTGCTTGTCCTTTTCACGCGATTTATTTTAGAATTAATAATGAAAATAGGCAATGTGGAAGAAGTAGCCAAATCAACACCACTAGTCGACGAGCCCAGCCGGAGAACAATTCGCGAACAATTCCAACAACACCCCTGCCTTGATAATTGTTAATGTTCGTTACATAACGTCTACAAACCTTCTCGAATTTTGTGCTGTCATTAGAAACGCTTTCAAAAACAATACCCAAACTGAAGTTATCTTTATATATCTTTGTATATCTTTATATATCTTTAAACTTCTTTATATCTCACTTGTTTGTCCTATTCTTGAATGTTGTTCTTGTTTATGGTGACCCCCATATGTGAAGTGTCAAGACCTTATTGAATCAGTTCAGAAACAATTCCTTTTGTTCGCTCTTCGAGCATTTAACTGGGCCCCACATCGTCGCCTTCCTTCATACACCGACCACACTTAAGGATCCTTAAGTGTAAGCCCTTGATGCGTGTAGGACGCAGCGGCAGTGCAGCCATTTTATAGACAAAGAGTTTTGCATGTATGTAAGCGGTCAGCATGGGAACCATGCTGTCTCGGCTGTAAGCAGTGAATGTTATGATCGCATATCATATTACATTTGCAATTGAAATGTGTTTGTGCACTTGGCACGCTGTCGCTGAGTGACAAAGGCAATGCACTATGTACATTATTGTTATAACAACAGTTTAAAAGAACTCTAATACAATTGAGATGAATTTTATATTAAAAAAATATTTCTTCGGACACGAGGTCGGGTTTTATTGAACAAACAATCGAACTAAATTATGATTACAAATTTATGGTGTATTTATACCCCTAAATAAGTCGCTGCCTCTGCCGACGTCGGAGCTTTGCACTTAACTTCGCTGCAGCGGGAAATGGGGCAGACGCTGAGGTCATCACTTTTGATGGCTTGTGCAAAGCCGGAAGGGCGTTTCCAACTTCATTTGTGAATTCGTTTGGAGTTATTTCCTCAAGCTTCAAAATCGAGTGTTTACGCTCAATGCGGTCGTTGATCTTGTTTTCGGAAGCTATTTTGTTGATTTGCAGTGTTCTGACCCGATTAATCCAGGAGCGGCTATTGTTACGAGTCTGATGATTATTATGAAAATTATTAAGAAGTCAGCGGTAATTTTCAATAATTCCAAAGTCTTGGTGTAGTTTAAATGTAGTTCTTTCACTAATTCTAGTGATAGCTTTTCCTCTATTTTGTTTATGGTCATCTCCGTTTGGAGGATTGCTGGCATCGGATGGTAATGTACCGTGTCTCTGTTTGGCAATGTCTGTTTTTCAATTTGTATTGTAGCATTGCTGAATTTTAGAAGAAAGGTTCCGCTGAGTTTTGTGGTTTTTCCGTTTATTCTTACGTTGCCGGAGAATTTGTTGTGCAGAATGACTCCGCATGCGATTTGATCGATAGCTCAAATGGTTGGTTATTGACCCGAGTGCAGGTGGCAGGGCGACTTTTCAATAAATTTGGTTGGCAAGTGGCATTACTTATGTCTATCATATCTTTATGTTTACAAATGGTTATTTCATTATAACTAGTACATTTTGAAACTTTTGCAAAAAGTTTTCCTTTACATATAATTATATTTTCGGTTTGAATTTTATTAACATATTAACCAATTTTAATTGTCTTGATTAAAAGTTGTTCACAAAGATTGGTGTCGGTAATAGCAATTTTAATGATATAAATTGCACGCTACGCTTACTTCAGCTATTTTCATGGTTTCTTCAAAATTAGTATATGGCAACTGGACTTGATCTAATGTTTTTAAAACCTCATTAACCTCGTCATCTCTTAATATCTGTGTGTTACTTATGTCTGTCTTTGCCCATTGGATTGCGTGGTTTAAATTGACAATTTCTTTTATAAACATTTTAATTTGAAACAGTAGTGTTGTGCTTGTGTCCCTTTGAGTGTCTCCTCCATATTTTAAGGTATTTGCTAAATGTGTATTGGCCTCGGTGATATTATTTATTTTTTCTATGATAAGTCTATTTAACATAAAATCGAAATCGAAATCTCTACTATCAGGGGATCCAGCTAACCATTTCCAGGCGCTGCCTACCAAATCGATATGCCTTTTGGATCTCCTCCTAATTTTTAGGGTATTGATACAATTTTGTGAAATTCGTTTCCCTCCAATTATAAATGGTAAGATTGGATCGTATGTTTTTAGTTGGTATTTGCAGTGTAGCTAAGTTTTTCAGGAGTTTTTTCGCATTTTTCCAAGTCAATGGATTATTCTGACAGTTCCCGTTTGAGCCTTTGCCAGTTCGGTAGTCAGAGTAACGATATAGGAGTTCGTGTAGTCAGTTATTTGCACGTCAGTAGCGCACACAGTGAAAAGGGTTCTGTAAATGTGATTTAATTTCAAATAAATTGTTTATAAATGATTCTATTACTTTCTGTTGGTACTGCAGTGTTTTTGTCTATCTTACTATTTCTTTTGTATGTCTGGTACCTAATTATTTATTATTTTGAACGAATATCTCATCTCCTAGGGAATACTTTATTATTTGATCTCAACTTTTATTATAAAATGCTAAATCCTTTTACTGAGTAGTTTTAATTCTTTCTGTATTTTTTCTTTTCTCTGCTTGCTGTCGGTTAGTGTTTTGTGCTACTTTTCTTCCAAAAAATAAATCAACTGGTTTTCTATTAGTGGTTGAATGATTTGATTAATTATATCTGACAACTGAATTGAATTTGGCCATTTGCTGAACTGTTACAAGGAGGTGCTTTGTAAACTTCTATGTTGAATTGATCTCGTAACATCCGCATCACGGGAGCTGAACCGAGTGATTTCTCATTGTCTACTACTACCATTTCTGGGATACGAAAATTTATTAATAATTCTTTTAAAGGTTCTTTTATGTCTTGAGTTGCTCGCGATTTGACTAGCCTAGCCTGTGCAGCAAATTGTAAGAATTTATCTATTGCAGTCGAAACGACTTGTTTGCATGTAAGGTAAAAATCTATGTGAATAATTTGTTCTGGGTATTTTGGTAATGGTGTTTTTTTGTAATTCTGGTTTGTTGGGATGTCTTTCCTACTTTTGTTCCTTATTTCCTTCCTTATTTTCCCTCATCTGTGGAAAGTAAAATTTGCTTAGCAACTGTTGTTTGTTTTCTTTCCAATTTCGATGGGCTCTTCTATGCTCTGTTGTAATGGCATTTTCTTGGCCGGTTTCCTCTTTTAAATCTGTAACTATCTTGCGTGAAAATCTGGTTTAATAATTATTGAAATGTGGATAGAATTCTTGACCTAAAGTTTTTCTTCGGTATAAATTACGTTAATGAATCCATCTTTTAGAATTTTTAATAAGATTTCAGAATTAAATCTTGGTTCAGTAATAATGTGTCTATGGTAAGTGGTAAAAACAAATTCAAATTTATAGGAGGGAGTTTTTCCTAAAAAGAGAAATATTTGATTTTTAAAATTTGCTGGTTCTTCAGCCATCGATATCAGTCTCTCAGGAGAACTGGAACTGCTGTGAATAGTTCCTGTTAATGTGTTTATCTCCCCTCGCGTTTGAATGGGAGGCCTGCTCAGAGCATCGGCTACCACGCTTGCCTTGCCTGGTTTGTGGAACAGTTCATGATTGTACTCCTCTAAGATTGCTTTCAATCTCTTCATCTGATCGTTACGGCATTTCGGATTAGTTGGGTGTGCGAGAGATTCATGGTCAGTAAATATTTTTACTTTGGTCGGACCGTACAGGAAATTTCTAAGAGTCTGTATAGACCAGTGGTCGGCACGGCCCTATCCCGTGGGCTTGGAATTTCCTCTGCCGAAGCTCTGCCAGCACACAGACAGTGTGAAGACTCTGGTGGCTCTGATGCTCTAGCTAAATCTAACACTTTTAGCGAAAAATAGCTATTTTTATCATAAAAGTTATTGATTTTGCATAGAAAACCAAATGCTAGCTATATTATTTCTCATATCTGGATATGCAGACGTTTACTTACTCACACATATGCAATTTTTTTCTTGCGAGTGTGGTAGTGCCGACCACTGGTATAGACCAAATTATGGCTAGCATCTCTTTTTTGTTAGGACCATAACTTTCTTCTGCCTTACTTAAGGCCCTTGAAATAAACATTATAGGTTTGTCTTCTTGGGCCAAAACGGCACCAATAGCATAATCTCAAGCATCGGTAGTTAATTGAAATTCCTTAGTGTAATTAGGATATAATAACATAATCTCCTCGGAGGCTAGAGTTTGTTTTAATTTGTTAAATGCTTCCCTTGCGTCATTGTCAAGATTGATTAGTGTTTTGCTTGAGGCATTTTTTGCGATACGGCCTCGGTCCTCTTTCTTAAAAGGGCTGTAAGAGGCTTTGCCAACTTTACATAATCTTTAATTAAGCGACTGTAAAACCCTGACAGTCCTAAGAAGGAAGGAAGATCTTTAAGCGTCTTTGGTTCGGGAAATTCGACGATTGCTCTCACCTTTTTGGAATTTACGGCATTTCGGATTAGTTGGGTGTGCGAGAGATTCATGATCAGTAAATATTTTTACTTTGGTCGGACCGTACAGGAAATTTCTAAGAGTCCAAATTATGGCTAGCATCTCTTTTTTGTTAGGACCACAACTTTCTTCTGCCTTACTTAAGGTCCTTGAAATAAACATTATAGGTTTGTCTTTTTCGGCCAAAACGGCACCAATAGCATAATCTCAAGCATCGGTAGTTAATTGAAATTCCTTAGTGTAATTAGGATATAATAACTTAACCTCCTCGGAGGCTAGAGTTTGTTTTAATTTGTTAAATGCTTCCCTTGCGTCATTGTCAAGATTGATTAGTGTTTTGCTTGAGGCATTTTTTGCGATACGGCCTCGGTCCTCTTTCTTAAAAGGGCTGTAAGAGGCTTTGCCAACTTTACATAATCTTTAATTAAGCGACTGTAAAATCCTGACAGTCCTAAGAAGGAAGGAAGATCTTTAAGCGTCTTTGGTTCGGGAAATTCGACGATTGCTCTCACCTTTTCGGAATTTACGGCATTTCGGATTAGTTGGGTGTGCGAGAGATTCATGATCAGTAAATATTTTTACATTGGTCGGACCGTACAGGAAATTTCTAAGAGTCCAAATTATGGCTAGCATCTCTTTTTTGTTAGGACCATAACTTTCTTCTGCCTTACTTAAGGTCCTTGAAATAAACATTATAGGTTTGTCTTCTTGGACCAAAACGGCACCAATAGCATAATCTCAAGCATCGGTAGTTAATTGAAATTCCTTAGTGTAATTAGGATATAATAACATAATCTCCTCGGAGGCTAGAGTTTGTTTTAATTTGTTAAATGCTTCCCTTGCGTCATTGTCAAGATTGATTAGTGTTTTGCTTGAGGCATTTTTTGCGATACGGCCTCGGTCCTCTTTCTTAAAAGGGCTGTAAGAGGCTTTGCCAACTTTACATAATCTTTAATTAAGCGACTGCAAAGCCCTGACAGTCCTAAGAAGGAAGGAAGATCTTTAAGCGTCTTTGGTTCGGGAAATTCGACGATTGCTCTCACCTTTTCGGAATTTTTCTTTATTCCGGTATCTGCTACTAAAAATCCTAAAAATTTATCTTTTCTCCTAAAAAAATAGCATTTATCTAACTGACGTTTTATATTTGCATCTTCCAGAATTTTAAAAATGATTTCTATGTGTTTTCTTCGTTTTTGCTTAAAATAATAATGTCGTCGATGTAGACGAAACACCTAATACCTAGATGTTCTCTAAGAATATCGTCTAAAGTTTTTTGAAAAATTGAAGGGGCATTTGCCTTGATTTACTGAAAATGCAGTTTTTTCGATGTCTGATTGTCTGAGATGGATTTCCAGTTTTAAGGTCTAAAACAGAAAAATATTTATTTTGTCTGAGTTATGCCAGTACGTTGTTAATGTCTGGTATAGTCACCAAGTTAATAGTCACCAAGTTAAGTTTCCTAAAGTCAATTACCATTCTATGTTTTTTCTGTCCGCAGGCATCCATTTTTTTCGGTACGATCCATATTGGATTATTATATGGAGACCTTGAAGATCCATTACACAGTTTTTGAGTAGCGTTTGTATTTGCTTCTCAACTTCTGATATAAGTGCTTCTGGATATGAATAGTGCCTCGAGTAAATTGGACTTTCGTTTGTACTTCTTATAGTGGCTTCTACCTTGTATGTCAATTTTTCGTCCGGGTCGCCAAAGAGATTAGGAAACCTTGAGCAAATAATCTTTAACTTTTTCTTTTGTATTTTAATTGTATGCTCTACCCTAATATTTAGCTTGTTGACTTCGGCTAAAGTTTTTTGTTTTATTTTAGTTCGATGTTTGTTTATATGTAGTGTATCATTTCCAATAATAGCATCAAAAGTTTTTTAATGAAGGTAGTAAAAAAAATTTAAGAAATGTATATTTTAAGTCGAATGGATTGGCGATTGTATGGTGTGTGATATGCACGGCTCCTGCTAAGGAGTCTACATATTATTCTCGATTGGTTTTTTTACTAGACGCGGTTAGATATAATTTTTATATTAGAGCCAGTATCTATTAAAATTTTAATCATCTCTCCATCATAAGTTTTACATTGGAAGTAGGGTAATGAAGAGGTTTCTACTTTAAAAAATGAAGGCCAGTGTATTTTGTTTCGCCTGTTTCTTGTTCGAAATCTGAAAGTGCGTAATATTCAGCGACTGCTGTCTCGTCAGTTTCCGTTAATTGGTCAGCATTATCTGTATTCTGTTCTGGGTCGGTGTTTAGGAGGAAGTTTCTCTGTCTTTTGTCAGGTAGGTAGGTAGGTAGGTCTGTCAAATTTTTTTAAATTATTTTGACTATTGTTCACATAGTTGTTCTGAATTTCTGATTTTCTAATCTTTCGCATAATTGGAGCGCAGATGGAAGATCTGCTGGCTCTTTTGTACCTAACAATCTGGGTAGGTCGCCTTTAAGATCTCTAATAAATGTATAGAGTGCCTTGTCTTTGTAAGTTTTGGCAAATAGATCAATTAATTCCCTGTTCATTTCCATGAATACAATTTTATTTAGGATAAGGTACAATGGGTATAGACCTGTTGGTATAAATCTGCAGGTGTTTGATTACCCTGTATTAATGAAGTCATCTGATATTCTAATGTTGTAACGTCTCGTTTATCAGGGTAGTGGGCTGTTAGGCACTTGGAAATTGCTGTCCAGTTCAGTGGGGTGTTGTATGATTCTAAAATAGAATCTGCGTTACCTACTATTTTGTTTCTAATGACGTTTGGAATTTAATAATATCTGGGGAATCCTTGTGCTAATTTATATATTTTTATTATTCTTTCTACAGTTTTTCCTCCATGAGCTAAATTCTCCTGCTTGGCCCTGAGGCTGGGACTTTGTCAAATTTACTCATATTGTTAAGATTGACATTATATGTTTGATCAAGTAGAGACACTGTGTCTGAGTTTAATCTTTGATTTAAGATTCTCTCCACTATTTCTTGTATTTGTACCTGTATATTATTTGAATTTGTTGGGGCTTGATTCACTACAGGAGCTTGTATCAGAGCGGGCCTGATTAAATTATTTGGGTTAGACATTGTGTGAGTTTTTGTTAAAGAATGTTTTTTGTATGTTTAAAGATGTGTAGATTGGTGTGTAAAACACGTCGTCTAAAAGTAATAAAGTTTTATTTATGTGCGTTTGTGTGGTGAGCTTATTAGATTGGTTTCTTTGTGTTTGTTTATGTGTTTTTCAGCTTCCTCTTGTAGGAATGTTTCACTTTTGTGTGATTTGTAATTAAGAGTTAGCTTACAGTAAAATAAAATACATCCTGAACCGGTCTTTTGGTAGTCTTCATTTTTGCTTTCTGCTACTGAAGTACCTTTCTCCTGACACTCCCGTCCAGTTGTCTGTGGCGATCGTCTCCAGTCCGATGTAAATGAGTTATCTTCTTTGCCGGGTTGTCCAGCAGCGTTATCTTTCCTTTGGAGCGCTCTCGCAGTGTTACAAGGGCAGCCTATGAGGTGCACTTGCAGGTGGTTTTTGGAGATTCGCGACTTATTTATTCAGATTAGATAATAAAGCTCCTGCACCCACATGGTCAACAGCTCTTAAGCTACAAAATGAGCTTCATTCTTGACCGAAAATATAAAAAATAAAAATAGTCCCAGTACATCTACTCACTCAGCAATAACTTCAAATAATTAACAATATATATGTAGGCTTCCATTAATTACTTAAATTAATTCACACAATTTATTCTTCGATGGATTCAGTTTTGATACAGTTTTGATACAGTTTTTATACTCTTTTGATACAGTTTTTATATACTATTTTTTATCTCTGAGACACACGCGACCTTCCTCTGCTGAAGCTCAATCTCTACTCTTATTTTTGCATCTTTTTCGATTCTTAACACTACAGGAAAAATGTTATAGAACAGAACAACTGATCTGTTATAAAAAAGGACTGCCAATCCTACATTCGGCTAATCTGACAATTCATTCGACCCGAATGAGGACGACCACAACTTAATATATTCGGCGACAGTGTTTGTTTTATTTGGACCTTCATCATCTCCTACCTTTTCAACAAGGTATCGACCATGTCTCAACTTACGAGTTACAGCGTACTGCCCTAAGTACTTCTTTTTTAACTTCAACCCTGCACCAAACTGCGTTCTTTTAATAGCTACTAAATCGCCAAGTTTGTACTCAGACTCTGGCTTCCTTGATTTGTTGAATGACTTGCGATTCTCATCCTGAATCTTTGAGATGTTTTCCTTAGCTTCCTCTCGAATCATCTCCTTCTCTTCCTGTAACTCATTTAAGAAATCTTCCTCTAACAGCTTGTCTAACTCCTTATCATACTTGGTCTTCATATTCATCCCAGTAAGAATCTTGAATGGAGCTATCTTGGTACTTCTAGGTGGAGAGGAATTAATAAACTGTTGAACCTTACCTACATGTTTATACCAAGCTTTCGGGTCTTCCGCACAAAGTTTTGTCAACAAAGTGATGACGATCCTATTAATACGCTCTACTTGACCGTTGCCACGTGGCACTCCTGTGGCTACCAACAAATGCTGAATATTGTGATCCTTACAGTATTCCTGAAAAACACTGGCTGTGAATGCCGTTCCACGATCTGTGATTATACGACTTGGGTTACCGAAGACTTCAGACTGCCTTTCCATTCTGTCCACTACTTCGTCAGCGCCAGTACTCTTAGTGGAGTAAAGCCACACAAATTTAGAGAAAGCGTCGACCATGTCCATGGGGCCAATGTGATCAATATGATATGTCTGTAATGGCCCGTCTGACTTGTTTATTGCGTTTAAGAATCCCTCTTTTCTCCCAAACTTAGCCTCGCCAACTATGCACTCTACACAGGACTTCACTATAGTTTGAGCCTTCTTCTCTAAATCTGGGATGTAATAATCGCGCTGCACCAAGTCAGTTGTCTTTTTGACGCCAAAGTGCCCTTGTCGGTGAGCTGTGTTGATTATTTCGTTCTCCATGGCTGATGGGATTACTATAAGCTCTTTTATTGGATTCTTGTGGAGAACTTCGTGCTTCAGATAGAAGTCATCGTAGGTATTTGTTTCCAGGACCTTACAAATGGCTTTTATCCATTCATCCTGACGTTGAGCCTGTTGGATTCGATGTCTGACTGAATCTTGAAGCAACAAGGTATGTACTCGGCTTAAGGCGTCGACATGTTTCATCCTTGCGCCTGGACGATGCTCAATTATATACTCAAAATCTTGTAAAAACATGGCCCAACGAGATACTTTCACTGGGACGTCATTTTTCCGCATGGTCATAGCAAACGCATTGCAGTCGGTGACGATCTTAATCTTCCTTCCCAGCAAGTAGATTCTCCACTTCTTTAGAGCTTGTACTATAGCGAGTACTTCTAGCTCATAAGAAGGATATTTCTCTTCGGCATCTGTTGTCTTGCGGCTCATGTACTCTACCGGGTGAAATTCTTGATCAGCTGAATCCTTTTGAAGAAGGACTGCTCCATATCCGTACATGCTTGCATCACAATGGACTTCTGTTGCACTCTTTTGATCAAATAATTTCATTACAGGCGAACTTGTCAGGGATACTTTCAATTGCTTAAACGATGCTAACTCTTCCTCGCCCATCTTAAAGGAAGTGCTCTTTCTAAGCAAGTTCGACAATGGTCTGGCAATAATAGCGAAGTCTTTCACAAACCTTCGGAAATAGGATGTTAAGCCAAGATATCGTTGAACTCCTTTTTTGTCTCGCGGGACTGGAAAGTTTTCGACTGCACAAGTCTTCTCTACTGATGGTTGGATAGTCGCGTTTTCGACTATATAGCCCAGGAATTGGACCCTCTTCTGCAAAACCTGACACTTTTCCCACTTATACGCAGCCCTGAACGCATTGCGATATCTAAAACTGTCTTTAATTTCTCCAAACCTTCTAGTTCGTCTTTTGATGGAATAATCAAATCATCCATGTACAGGATAAGGGTACCGTCTTCAATCAATGGCCTGAGCACTGCAAAAATGTATCGCATAAACACTGCAGGGGAATTGGAAATTCCGAATGGTACGAAGCAGAATTCATATTGACGCGAGCTTTCCTGCACTGGGACATGGAAAAATCCGTTTGATAAATCTAACGTTGTAAATACTTTTCCCTTCTGAAGCTTATGTAAAACATCGTCGATCAAGGCCATAGGAAAATTATCACGAATTATCTTCTGGTTCAATTTGCGGTAGTCGCAACAGAGTCTTTTGGTGCCATCCTTTTTTGCGACCAAAACTATGAGTGAAGCGTATTCGGAAACACTTTGACGAATGATTCCTTCCTTCAGCCAATCCCTAATCTGCTTGTCAACTTTCTCAGTTTCCTCGTACGGTAAGCGCCTAGGTCTCTGATAGACTGGGATTTCATCTGTGAGGAGTATTTTCATTTCTACTGGGCTTGACTCTGGCTTTAATGGCTTGTAATTTTGAACTAACTCAACCACTGCTAATCTTATGTCGGTGCTCAAGTGAAGCAGATCTAAATCCGGAACAATGTCTTCAATGAAATTAGATGCCATTAACTGATAGAAAGTTTTTGTCAAGTCAGAAATGTTAGTGGATGTCGCACCTGCAGCCACATTTTGATTGTCACTATAGTGAGTGAGATCTATGTCAGGGCTTGGACTATTTTCGTCTCTACCTAAGGTGGGATCAGACATATGGCTACGATCTACTGGATGAACTGCGTGGAAAACGACTCCTTTTGCTCCAATTGTTGCGGTAACTATATTAAGGACATCGCTACCGATCACACCTTCATAAAGGGTATCCTTGTCACGCACTACATGAAAGCACATGTTAATGTCAGCGTCATCTAACTTCGTCGCAACTGTGAATGAGCCTAGAGTGTATATCTTCTTGCCACCTATTATAATAAGCTCCTTAATATCAGGCTTAAGAATATCAGGAAAGATGCGAGTGTACGCTGTCTCGGAAATGGTACAAATATCACTGCCAGAATCGAATAACGCCCTAATCTGTTCGCTGCCAATGTTAACGTTTTTAAACGCTCTGTTAAAAGTGAACTGTGACAGCTGCTGAATGTTTGAGTTTTCATTTTTCACTTCCCTACGAGCTTCCTTGGTACCGCATTGATTTGCCTTGTGACCTAACTGATTGCATTTGAAACATTTTATACCTACTTCCTTACAATCCTTTGCAATATGATTGCTGCCACCACACTTAAAGCAACGTCTGCCATATTGGTTAGTTTTGACTGAAGAACCTTCAAACTTTGGCTTTGGTTTAAACCCTTGACTCGCGCAAATCTTCTCGTAAACCTTAAGTTTTTCACGAAACTCCTTAAGATTGGACGCCTGGTACAAACAACTTTTATTTTGTTTCGAATCTGGTATACCCTCCACTATGTATTCTATAATACTTTCTTCGTCCAACTTTGACTGATTTGCTAATGCGGTCATACTGTAGAAGTATTCTATCAAACTCTCTTTCTGGGTTTTCTTCCTATTTTCGAGCATCTTGTGCACCTGTTTTGCTGTAAGCTTCTCTCCAAATTCATTTTTTAGAGCTTCTTTCAATGCATCCCAATCATTTATTCCTGGTTGGCTACCCAAAAATAATTTTGCGGCTCCCTTTACCAACTGTCTGCCGTAAATGAATTTTTGAAGATCAGTCCACCCAACTGTAATAGAATTAAGCTCGAAATCTGCAAGCCACTCATCAATATCTGGAGAACCATTTCCAGTGAATGCTGAAAGCGAATCTTCAATATCTCTCAGTGTGAACGCCATGGCTGAGGGTTGAGGATTAGAATCTGACTCTACGACTCTCAGATATTTGCCACTGCTTTTCGAACTGCTTTTCAACTTCGTCTTCAATATCGCCTTCAACCGCGCCTTCAATCGCCTTCAACCACGCCTTCAATCGCCTTCAACCACGCCTTCAATCACGCCTTCAATCGCCTTCAACTCCAGTGGCATCACTTTGCCGCCTCGTCTCAATAACCTTCTCTGCTCCCCTCTCTGGATCTCTGCTCCGTCGTAATCTCCTCCGGATTGTACGTTTCCAAGTTTTCCTCCTGGTCAAGTTGTCGCTTTAGCCATTATTGTAGCTCTCTGTGACAACGGATTGTATGCACGCCTTTCGTCGTCTTCCGTTAGGAATTTAATTGTCACCACAAAACCAATTCTGTACTCAGATTGACAAACTGCGCAATAAATTTTGTAGTTTTGTAGCTGCAGAATTTCACAATATCTTGCAAAACTTGGTGGAATTGCGCAATATGAAAATTTTCAGCTCTTCTGGATGGTTTTTTGTCTCTCTTTCTTGTAATCACTTCAGCTTTATAACTTTTAGTTTCTCTGTTTAGTTTTAGTTTCTCTGTTTAGTTTTAGTTATTAAACTGCGATCGATGGATTCTTAGCACAAAAACTTGATGGTTATTTGGCCGCGTATCACACTCAAATTGGCACGTTTGTGGATTGTTCTCGGACGAGCCCCCAAAATTGTAGAGAAGGCTTCCATTAATTACTTAAATTAATTCACACAATTTATTCTTCGATGGATTCAGTTTTGATACAGTTTTTATACTCTTTTGATACAGTTTTTATATACTCTTTTTTATCTCTGAGACACACGCGACCTTCCTCTGCTGAAGCTCAATCTCTACTCTTATTTTTGCATCTTTTTCGCTTCTTAACACTACAGGAAAAATGTTATAGAACAGAACAACTGATCTGTTATAAAAAAGGACTGCCAATCCTACATATATATATATATATACAAGGAGAGATGCGCCAATGGCTGCGCTGGACCAATGGAATCGGTCTTCTGCAAGTACACCTGTGCCAGCACCGGTGCCACACCAATGAAATAGGAGCCAGTTTTTGATGCACTGCGTTGTATATTAGGTCTAAACACACTGCGTTGCATAACAATACATTTTGATACAAAGTTTGTAAAATTGAGCGGAATCTTTTCTGCCCAGTTTGTAGCTTAGCCCGTTTATTCACCAGGTCCCGATGGAATACCGGGCTCTGTGCTTAGGTAACTTAAGTGGCTTATGTGTAACCCCCTTCTTAAATTGTTTACCTTATCGTAAGAATCCTCAGAATTTCCCCTTATTTGGAGGGAATCATTTGTTATTCCTCTTCCCAAAAAGGTAGCAAATCGGATGCCAGTAACTGTAGGGGAATCTCTAAGTTATCGGCAATTCCCAAATTTTTCACTAGCAACATCTATGCAGATCCGTCATCTCTCCATGTCAGCATGGTTTTATGAGGCGAAGATCAACCACGACCAATCTTCTATAATTTACCTCTTTCGTTATTAGGAGCTTCCAACAAAACTTTCAAACCGATGTTATTCACACGGACTTTAGTAAAGCTTTCGACTCGGTTAATCATTCTTTTCTGGTTAGGAAACTTGATTCAATGGGGTTTCCTAGTGATCTTCTTAAGTGGAATGCTGGGATTCATTAAAAGATGGTCGAAGGTATTCGATTCTCCTTTTGTAACGAAGACTCTTTTTACTTCGTTAGTTAGCCCTATATTGGAGTATGGTTCGTGTCCATAGAGCCGCATTGAATCTGTTCAAAAGATCTTTTTGCTTTTCGCCCCCCGTTACTCTAGTAGACTCCTCCTACTTAATCTGCCTTCTTTAGCTAACCGTAGCACAGTGGTTGCGCTTGTACGGAACCGCGGCCATAAATACTTCCCGTTGATGTGAAATTTTCCCCAAAAATCTAAAAAATATTTTAAACATAGAGCAAAAAATTTGATCCATCTTACGACTATATCCTATAGCTTCCATATCACCAAAGTAAGGCAAAAGGCGCGCAAAAATACCTTCAGTAGAGATGAAGCGCTTAAATGTTATTATCGGCATCAAAGATGTTTACTACTCTTCAGCCCCATCCACCCCTCCGCCCACCCCACAATTTAACAAATAAAATTCTAGAGTTTTTTAATCAAAAATATATAAGAGATAATTTATAAATATTAATAACAGTGGAAAATTAAAGGATTTCAATTTTAATGCAAACATTTTTTAAACATCTTCCAACAATTCAAATGAAGATGGCAAAAGTTTGGATTTTTCTCGTTTTTTTTTTTTGACCTGTTAATCAGATTGAAATTTAACGATTGAGCTCTTATTACGATAGTATTGAGCCAACAAGGATTTATTTTTTTGCAAATGTATCTGATACAATTAGCAAGTATATTCATAGGTTAGGTTAGGTTGAGGCGGCGATGTGGTGCTGACACCCCCATCCACTTGAGCCGCTTGGGCTCCTTGTGATACCGCATAGGCAAGGATCCTACTGGAGGACCTCTCCCTTCCTATTTACTTGTGTGCCCAAGGGTGTTCTATGCTTCCTGCGGCGGCTCGCGGTCCCATCCAGATTTTCGGATGAAAGCAACGAGTCTGTGTGGAGCGACCTCCGCGAGGTCTGTTAAGTCCGTGAGTGTTGCTGCGCCCAGGAATTTGAGTCGGCTGCGCCCCAGTGCAGGGCATTGACACATAAGGTGTGCGACTGTCTCTTCCTCTTCCACGTCCCCACAGCTCCTGCAGTAGTCATAATGTGGCACCGCTAGTCTAGCCGCGTGTGCTCCTATTAACCAATGTCCCGTAATGGCCTTGACTGCCAGACTACAGTCCTGCCTATTTAGGGCGATGAGCATTATTGACCTCTTCCTAGATCGGATGGGCCATATCATGCGTGAGTTCCTGCAGTTTTGGAGATTTCTCCATTTCCTCAGTGATGCGCGGTCAAAGTGATCCCTGCATTTTAGCCTACACGTCGCTAAGGGGATACCTACTGTTTCCTTCTCCGGTAGGAGAGGTTTGGTAGTACCTGCTCTTGCTAGTTCGTCGGCGGCGCAATTACCCTCGTGGTCCCTATGCCAGGGCACCCATATGAGGTGGATGTCATGCTGCTCTGCCATCTCGTTAAGAGATCTGCGACAGTCATTTACTGTCCTGGAGTTGGATGAAAATCCGTCAAGGGCTTTGAGTGCCGCTTGACTGTCTGAAAAGATATATATTGTGTCCTGATTGCCAGTAAGTGCTGGGGATCTGAGTGCTTCTCCGATAGCTATTACTTCTGCGTGGAACACACTACAGTGGTCGGGGAGTCTAAAGGACTCATTTAGACACAGCCGTTCGCAATGGAAACCGCCTTCCACCTGGCCATTCAATTTTGAACCGTCTGTGTAGATATGGAGGGAACCAGCTGGTCCCGGGATTTGTGTGGCCCATTCCTCCCTTGTTGGAATGGAGACCTTGTATTTTAAGGTGGGATGTTCGACAGGTACGCAGTAGTCTTTAGACCCCGTTGGCGTGCAGTGGTGTATATCTAACTTGGTATGTCCATAGTCAGTCCATTTCCATATGCCCGTCTCGCGTAGCCTGATTGCCGATAGCGTGGCTATCTTGACCCCCATTATCTCTACCGGTAATAGGTCGAGTATGAAGTCTAGGGCATCCGTCGGTGTGGTACGTAGGCTGCCTGTGATGCAGACCTCCACCATCCTTTGCGTTTTCCTAAGTTTCTCTCATATTGTGGAGTTAGTGAGAGCAGGCCACCAGACCCCCACCCCGTAGAAAAGGATGGGTCTTATGACCGCTGTGTAAAGCCATCTTACTATTTTTTGGGACATTCCCCATTTAAGGCCAATGGCTTTTCTACAAGTATAGAGCGCGATAGTTGCCTTGTTAGCTCTATCCATAGTGTTTAACTTCCAGTCCAGTTTCCTGTCTAGCTTAATCCCTAGGTACTTGGCGCTATCGCTAAGGGATAGTGTTTCTCCTAATAGTTTCGGAAGCCTTAAGTTTGGTACTTCCTGGTGAAGAGGACGAGCTCGGTTTTGGACGGGTTTACCCCTAGTCCATTTCTAACTGCCCATGTTGAGAGGACCCTAAGTTTGTCCGTCATGCGGTCACAGAGTCTGGGGAAATTTTCCGGAGAAGGCAATTGCGACATCATCCGCGTAGGCGATAACTTTGCAGCCACCACCTTCTAAGGATCGCAGTAGGCTATTAACCGCCACGTTCCAGAGTAGGGGTGAGAGTACGCCTCCTTGCAGAGTGCCTCTTCTGACGTATCTATGAATAGATTCTCCTCCTAGTGATGCCTCAACAGTCCTGTTTACCAGGATCTGCTCTATTAGGCGTATGGATTGATTGTCTATTCCTAGTGTCGTTGAACGCACCTTCTATGTCTAGAAAAGCAATGAGTGCGTATTCCTTGTCACTAAGTGCCTTTTCGACAAAAGTAGTGATTTCATGGAGTGCCGTTTCCGTGGATCCGCCCTTCCTATACGCATGTTGTGATCCCGAGATATCATCTGGGTTTAGAGTAAGGTTAATATGGAGGCTGATTAGTCTCTCCATTGTCTTGAGAAGGAAGGACGACAGGCTTATTGGTCTGAAGTCCTTAGGGGTGCAGTGCGACGGTTTTCCCGCTTTGGGTATGAATACGACTTTCGTCCGCAACCACATTGCGGGTACGATGCCTATCCTGAAAATTGCTGAGAAAGCTTTCTTGACCCAGGACCTCAGATTGGGACCGGCTCTAATTAGTTGAGCCGGGACAATGCCATCTGGGCCTGGGGATTTGAAGGGCTTGAAGCTATTTATCGCCCAGTTGAGATACCTGTCACTCAATAGGTATTCCAGTTGGTTGGGGAGGGAAGGGCTATTCCCCTGTCTCTGCATTTCCAGGGTTGTGTCTACTCGAGAGCATCCCGGGAAATGTGCCTCTGTGAGAGCCTCTAGGGTTTCTCTGCTGGACGATGTCCAGTTACCTTCTGAGGTTTTAATATATCCTACATTTGGTGCAGTAGTTGCGAGGACCTTCCTTAGTCGGGAGGCCTCTGATGTTTCCTGAATGTTCGTGCAGTACTTGGCCCATGCATTCCTTTTTGCCCTGCGAAGTTCTTTGTTATATTGCCAAAGGTCCGCTTTATACGATTCCCAGGCTGTCTCCGAGTTTATTTTGCTCGCAAAATTAAAGGCCTTTCGAGCCTTGGTTTTAAAGGGCGCGAGTGTTTTCTACCACCATGGTGGTTTCTTTGACTTGCTATTGCCCGATCTGCTTTTGGAACAAGCTTTGTCGAATGCCCTGACGCACGCTGCCGTAAGCGTGTCCACCATGGCATCCAGGGCTTCCCTACTGTCAGCGTCCCCTGTTGGAGGTTTCCCCAAGGAGCTTTCTAGTATATTCATATCAACTACATAACTTTTACTTTTAATTGTTTCTTCTATCAAACTAATTACATTACGAGTTATTTCAGCATTTTTATCCTCTTCGGTGCACCAAAGGTCAAATATGTACATACATGCGCCAAAAATCGCAGTTACAAGAAGCGCCTGTTGAAAATGAAAAAATGCAATTGGGAAAACAAAATAAACAAAATTGGCTGTCAACAGAAAAAAAAAAAATAATAATAAAGGAAACAAATGACCAGAAGCACAAAAGAAACACCACAAACAATGCAAGAGCAGCAGATAGCACCGAAAATTTGTCCCTGAAAACAGTAAGACAGGATGAGTGTATTAATGAATATAGACAAATCAGCAAATATCAGCAGCTACATTCTTTATTTTTATTACCTTAAAACTTTAACTAATACACTGATATGACTCATAAAGGGGGAATCGGGGGGTAACATATATAAAAGTCTACTTAAACCTGAAAAATTACGTTCATATAGTACACAAAAAAAAGGATAATCACTCAAAAATACACAAAAAATAGGAAATCAGTCAAATTATTTTCACAAAAACAGTTTATTTAAGTAAATACCTATAACTTTAAAATCCATTTTAAATTATTAAAATTGGAGTTCTCCAGCGAACGTTTGACCACTGTTCAGTCACGGCAGCGTTTATTTATAAGCAATAACATTTAGAATTCGACATAATAATTCTTCAGTCGCAGCCACATGCATTTGTCGTTAATAAAGTAGTATCAGTTACCAGGTCAAGCGAATATGCATAGCTGGCAGACATGAGGAAAGCGAAATAGAGCAATAAGTGTCAGGTCATATAGCTGACAATAACCAACATACACAGTAACCCACATTGTTTTGTTATACGATATTTGTTACCATAAGCATTTTGTACCTATATATACTGTTAAGTTTCATTAATAAAGTCAGTAAGAGTTCTACCCCACAACAGAGCTTTTATTCATGCACATGTGCCCGACACCATGGCCGTGTCTTCCATGCCCCAATCAAACCTCATCCAACCAATCAATCAAACCACACCACACCCAAACACAATTCAAACCGTCCAACTAGTTCCAAGTGGTAGTTGCGACAACTATAAACAATAGTTCATGCACTATTTGCCAGGCATCTAAGCCTTAACCCAGCATTTGGTGACCCCGACATTTTTAACAACAAAAGGAAATATCCGTAACTCTTGGGATTTTCCGACATTTTATCAACAAAAGGAAATATCCGTAACTCTTGGGATTTTCCGACTTTTATCAACAAAGGAAAAATCCGTAACTCTTGGGATTTTCCGATTTTTTATCATCAAAAGGAAAAATCCGTAACTTTTGGGATTTTCCGACATTTTTATCAACAAAGGAAAAATCCGTAACTCTTAGGATTTTCCGACAACTTTGACTAAAATCCTTTTTAAGAAACTCTAAATTCTAAAAATCTCCCAAGTCTATTGAACATTTGTTGTTTTCCTTCGAGCAACATCACGGTTGCGAATAGGAGCGTATCCAGCTCTCAAAGCAAATAAAACACTCCCAACGGTCAGGAACTAAAATAATTTTCAATATGTCTAAAAAGGAGGAGCAAGCAGTCACAGAGGCGTTAGAGTTGCAGGAAGAAATCAGTCTAGAAATATCGAAGCTGATCCGCAATTTTAAAAAAGACTCTGCGGAAAGAAAGCAAAATCCAACGTATTATAAATCAAAGTTGGCCGCAATCGATGAAGCATGGAATCGATTTGCGGATAATGACAAAAATATTCCACCGGAATATAGTCAAACGACAAATATAGAACAATAATAACCGATGCAATGGCTCAAACCTCGAGCAATGCCCCCGGAAATGCAACCTCGATCAACGCTTTGAAAAATGCAGACGTTGCAAGCTTTACGCAACCTGCAAGCAAGCTGATATTAGCTTGTCGGCGACAAAGGGCGATTGCGGAATCAGTCAAACGTGCCCTGAATGAATTTTCCGAAACCGGAAGGGCCATAACAAGGGATTCGATAACCTCATTATGGTCCCAATATCAGAATGTCCACTTTGCTGTTCACGAAGAATACGAAGACCCAGTCAAAGAAGGATACGACATGCAGTCGTTCCTCCGACCAAAAGGAGAAGTTCAAAGAGTCTTGGGGGCGCAAACAAGTGCATCAAACAATGAAGATGTACATTTGCCCAGAGTCAGCATCCCAAAGTTCGATGGGGATCTACAAAAATGGACTCAGTTCTTCGACTTATTCAAATGCATGGTTCACGATACCAACATGCCCACAGTCAGGAAGATGTGGTACCTCAAAACCACCGTAACTGGAGAGGCAGAAAGATTAATAAGGCATATTGAAAATTACATGAGCGCATGGGAAATATTGGTTGACGCGTACAACAATCCCCGCCATGTAGCAGATACGATTCTCAATCGTCTCCTGCAACATCATACTAACAGTGACGATCCAAAGTCATTAAAAGAGTTGTATATCATAACAATCGAGTCTCTAGAATCATTAAAAGGAGTAGGCATTGATATATCCAGCTGGGATACAATCATAATTGCCATCATCAAGCCAAAACTGGATCTTGCAAATAGAGCCCTCTACGAACAATCGTTAGACGGGTCAAGAGAACTCCAAGGTCTCGATACAATGCTAAGCTTCCTGGACCAGCGAAGCCGAGTGTTGGGAACAGGAAAACGCAGTCAACAACTGATAAAGGAGCAGAAGAGCCCATCATGCACTTCTGCCAGCGCTGGAAGGCAACCAAATTGTCCTTTCTGCAAACTCTTTGGCTATTTAAATGCGATGACTTCCGCAGCAAAAACATACCCGAACGAGTCAATTGGGTTTAAAAACAAAAATTGTGTTTTAACTGTTTCAGCAGTGACCACAAGGCGAAAGATTGCCGAGGCCGTACGTGTTTTAAATGTGATAAAAAACACCATACATTGCGGCACCTGGAGGTCACGTCAGGTGCGGCAACAGAGCCACAATCACCTTCTGTATGTGGAGCAAGTAACAGAAGTTACAATTTGCTGGCCACAGTCAAGGTATTGGTCAAAGCAAGCAATGGTCAGATGGCCACATTTCGAACCTTGCTAGACTTAGGATAACAAATTAATCTGATCTCTGAACGAATGGCCTCCAAGCTGTCATTAAAACTTCACGGTGCATCATTGCGCATCGAGGGCTTTGGAGACAACCCAAAAACCAGTCGAGCTAGAGCAAACGTTCTCATGAAGTCGATTCATAATGAGTTTGCTCAACAAGTAGAAGCCTTTGTGCTGCCGCATATCATAGCTGATCAACCAGCTCATGAATTAATTGCCTCATAGTTACAAGTCCCAAACAACGTCACTCTGGCTGACCCAAATTTTGACAAACCAGGAAAAATGACATGCTTATTGGCGCAGAGCATTATTATTCTTTGCTTCTACCAAATCAGATGCTGATGAAGCCAGAAGGCCCAATTCTTCAAAATACAAAGCTTGGATGGATTGTAGCCGGGAAAATTTTTGCTGAGCACGACTCAGCGGCATTTTGTGCAGCTGCAACCACAGAAGAGGAGGTGGATACGCTACTAGAGCGATTTTGGACACTAGAAAACCTAGACACCAAAGAAAATGCTCGATCTCCAATAGAAGCTCTTTGCGAATCTCATTTCGTAGCGAATCTACAGGTTGCAATAGATGGAAAATTCATTGTGGAAATTGAAATGAGAGCTCTCCAGCGAACGTTTGACCACTGTGAAATTCAATTTTGTTGTGACAAAAAGCAAACAAAACTCCGCTGCGCTGCAAAAAAATTAACAGTTGGTCTCTCTTTGCATTTTTTTTTTTGAATGTTTCATTAGATTTCAAGTCAAAACGATTTTACCATACATAAATTTGGACATTTTAGAAATAATTTGGCTACTTTTCGCAAGTGTTTGCAAATTTTTTTTTTGTTTTGGCCTATAGACGCAACCACAGTGCAATGGTAAAAAATTTTGATTATGGAAAAAAAATTTAATAACTACAATGTTAAAATAGACCAAAAATCTCCGGAAAACTCCCAACATAATCAATATACTGAGATTAGGTCAAAAAGGTACCAAATCAAAAGGACTGACGAAATACAAACTTCCAAATATATGATTCCACATGATTTTCATAGAGTAAATTTAAAATTCGCTATGCCTTGTGATTGAATATTAGGAATTAATTTCATTAAAAAATTACACTGTCAATTAGATTTCGAAACGTCTGGAGACTGTCTTATCATTAGACCAAATAATTATCCAATTTATGTTCCAGTAACATACAGGTCTGGCAACAACTCCATAATTCTGCCAGCAAGATCCCAAATTGTCATAAAATTTCACCTATCATCAGATGAAGATAGTGTACTAATTCCCAACCAGGAAATTCAAAATGGCATTTATGCTGCAATTACAGTTACAACTATCAAAAATGAATTTGTCCGATTACTAAATACAACCATTATTGATCAAATAATAAATATTAATAATTTGACTGCTACGAAAAATCTGAAGTTTTTAAGAAATATTACAATCTTAAACATATGATGTTCATGTTTAATGCGTGAAATCTTAGCAGACGACAAAAAATACGACGTCATAAAAAATTACAAGGTCCCACACGTTGCGGACAGCGTTAGCCAGTTTTCCGAAAAGAATTTTGCATGCAAGTAAGCTAGCATGCGGAGCAGTGTTAACTCAACAAAAAAATTGACTCCTACTTCCAGTTGTTTATACATCAAGATCGATTACTAAGGGATAAAGTAATAATAGCGAAACAGAACAAGAATTGGCATCAATTCATTGGGCAATAATTTTTTTTAGACCACATATTTATGGTAGAGAAACTTTTGCGCAGGAAAGAAAAGTGAGGTTTGCATAAGCACACTTATATAAAGCTTCTTAGCCCAACGTATACGAAGTCACTGTAATTGACGAAGTACAAGGAGTTGTGACCTTGCGGATTCACAATGTTTACTAAAACATTTAAAAAATGTTAAAGCGAAAATATATGTTACAGATATGTACACCAATGGAATTCTCGACTTAGGTCAGTCTTTTCAAAAGCCTGAAAAAGAAAGTGGTATACTTAATTTCAGAAAACTTTAAATGGCACAGAGCAAAAAGATTTTTGACACAGTCTCAATACAATCTTTTAAAATAATGGGCAAGCCTGAGAAAAACGCAATACTGTTTATATTCCATGACGATCCAAAACAAAGAAGTTATACAGGCATAGTTAGAACATAAGCTTAAATAAAGGAGACATTTTAAATTTGATTATTAAAAATAATTGACGAAAACCGGGTGGCCGGGTGCAAGAATAATTTATTCGGCTAGGCAAAAGACAGGTGCTCGATTTCAGTTATATTTTGCAAGGTTTCTCTTTTTATTCGCAAATAACGCGAGAGAGCTTTATTATGCTCCCGCCTTCGTCCTAAATTAACTTACACTATCGCTTTTTCTGAACTGCCTTTTGACCCTTTTTTTTTGCTCAGATGAAACTCACAGACAAATTGTTTGAAGTTCCAGGGCTACATAGCTTAAAAAATATGAATTTTATTAACAAATTACGTGAAATTTGTGACCAGAAATTTGTGTGTAAATGTGTAATGTGTAAAACCCATTGAAAACGTACTCCTAGCTAATTATTATAATACGCATAAAAAGTCAAGTTGATATCAATACTAGTTCATCCGTTAGATCATCTGCTTTTATGATAATTGATCAATAGAGACAGAGACAAGTATGAAAATGGAAATATTTAAGTTTTTCAATTGTTTTTACAATCAAAATTAATATTCTTAATAATATTTTGATCCTAATAGAGAATATGTTTTGTAATTATTGTTTTTGATTTATTTAGTTATAACTTACGCTTTCGAGTCACTTGAATTTCATTAAGCTGATCGCTTCTTTTCTGGGATAAATTAACGAAATGATTTTGCAACATAATCCAAAATTGTTGATGCTCTCTGATTTGAAGCTCTCCTGTGTGAATGGATTTTTCAATTTGTTTGATCTAAAAAATAAAAAACAACATATTAATAATATGGACGTAGATTTTCTACGGTCACTACATTGGGTGCTTTTTAGAATTAGGTGTTCGTTAGCGCAATAGAAAAAACATTTCTAAACATGGAAGGAACCAATGTTTATATACCCATTCAGTTATCGTTTGACCATAAAAATCAATTGATTTTAGTCTGATGGAACAACAAACCTGCAATTATGTTTAGTTTTACATTTAAATATTTGCATTAACGTCTAAAATCACCGATCGTTTCATCCGATTCAATAAAAGCCATAATTTTGCATTAATAAACAATCTGCCCATGAAGAGATTTTGTATTGGGAATAACAAATCGCGCATCTCAAACAGATAAAAAATGTTGTCTACACATTAAAAAAGAAAAGAAGAGACACAAACAATTAAACGAGAACTGCGATCGTTCCCGAAAAGGGAGAAAGACGCCAATTAGCAAATAAAAAAAGGTCAATATAACAAAAAAAGTTATTTTTAAACTTCGACGGGGGAGTTAGTATAGCCGGATTCTTGGCAGCCATACTTAATAAAAAGTTTCGCTTGGCTTTCCGAAGTATACTGTACCCGCGCGTCCTTCTCGCGACAGAATATTGTTACATTATGTATGTCGGCGCGTTTACATTTTTATGAATGTGTATGACTTGTGAAAATTGCAGTCACTCAAGAAATTTGGAAGTAGCTCTGTAGCGCGTTACAGCATAGAATTGCTGCCGCCTAGTATGGTTCGGTTGTCAAGTGAAGGGGTAGAGATAAAAAGTTGCACGTAGAAATTCTAGTGCAGCACATCGAAACTCGCTGCGCTAACAGAAACACAAAGGGAAGACGGAAATTTGTCTTTGAATCCTCTATATATAGTGCCAGAATATTTATTTACATTTGTCAGAATAGTAAAATTTTCGACAAATTAGTGAAGCTGATGAAAATATTCTGCCATTTCAGAATGCTCAGAGAAAAAAAAAAAAAAACAAGTGAACGGTGGTAATTTCTACTTGCACTCCTGTTTTACTTAATCTTCTACATTGTGTTCTATATAATTCTCGCTCACTGTGCTTGCAGCTATCTTGATTTGTGAATTTAATCTTTAGTATTTTCCCAATTTTAATTGTTCTGCTAGTGTTTTTTTTTTATTTCAGTATTTCTCTTTATGCCTTTTTCGTTTAGCCATTGTAGCGCCGCACTATAGGTCCTTTTTATACCCTGTACCAAAGGTACACAGGTATTACAGGTTTTGTGCGAGTTCGATATTCTGTAACAGGCAGAAGGAGGCGTGGCAGACCCCTAAAAGTTACCTAAATATTGGTCAGGACCACTAAAGGAGTCGATTTAGCCATGTCCGTCCGTCTGTCTGTATGAACGCCTCGATCTCAGAGACTTTAAGAGCTAGGGGCACCAAACTTGGGATTTAGACTTCTTATATCAAATCAAGTCAATCAATCAATCAAATCAATTTTTGCTGCTCTCCTTTTTGGAGGAGCTAAAAACAAAAATATCTCCCAAATTTATAAAGTTATGTGAACCATATTTCATTATGATCGTGCCATTAACAGCGGAGATATAGCCTTTTTACTTTATACATATTTTGTATACCAGAGGCAGCGCAGGCAGAGGGCTCCAAATATACAAATCAAAATGTTCATTTCACATTTTCATGAAATTAAGATAACTGATTTCGAATTGGTTGATGGTGTAGCTGACTAAAATGAAGTCTACGCGAAGTGTAGAAGTGAAGTACTCGCGGGTTCGATTCCTGCCGGCGACGAGTCAAAATATATTTTTTTTTGTAATTTTTAACTGTAATTCAAAATTATTATAGTATTTTATACTAAGAAATAACAAAAAGTGCAATAAAGAAACTATACTATTTTATTTAACATAAAACAAATATTATGATTTGGCGGCAGAATCGAACCCAGGCCAAATGCTTACAAAAATGCACCCGCAGTTTTATCCACTGAGCTATCGACTGTGCTTTTGGTTTAGCTGACATTTGCATTATATGTCAACTTGTCTCCGTTTTTTAGTTTTCGGCTTCTTATTCTCCGGAACCAAATCGAGCGACGACTTGTAATGGTACAGGGTATTCTACTGTCGGGACACCTGACTGTATGTCCATCTTGTATCATTTGAGGTTGCATAACTTTTTAACCAATATGTATGTAGTGAACGATATGAAACGACCACCCATTCGCCTATTTATGGGGTATTAAAGTAAACAATTTCTTTATTTATAGAAAATGACTTTTTAAAAACATTTGTTATTTAATTTAACTTTATATTTATTGACTAGCTAAAAGAAATGAGTTGGAGTCGCAGTATCTATAATTTAAACCCGATAATCATTCCTATTGGTTGTCTAGTTTTTGTGTAATATTACCTGAAAGTCAAGCAATTCCACTTCTTGTTCTGCGTGTTGCAAAAACGGAAATACAATATTGGTAAGAAACTTGTTTTGGCAGCGGATTTGGAATCATCGGGAAATTCTCTGTCGATTATAGTTCGTCTTTGCGACATTAAAAAATGCACGATTTTAATGCTGCAAATGCCCTTACGCTATACGTGTTTTTTGACCCTGAGTTGTTTCACTAGATTTGCTGCCAAAGCACTATGGTCCAGCCGAGCACTTTGGTTGGCCAAAAGTCATGTTTTAAAAGTTGCTATTTAATTTTGCTATCGATCGATTGGGAATATAGTGACCATCTACGTGGCATGCCCCAAATTTTTCATAGGTGGCGACATTTTCGCGCACGGAGCTGTTAAAGTCAGCTGTTTGTTTACAAGAAAATGGGCACTAATTTAAAATTATATTCTACAGTGTTTGAATTAGTTGTTGTAATGATTTTGTAATTTTACGTTAAAATATATCTTCCCAAATATGAAATTTTTTTACTTTACTTGTTTTATAATTTTATATGACCTCAGTTGTTGTTAATATTTTGTTATTTGATGTTAAAATATGTCTTCCAAAATATGCAATTTTTTTAAAAAACCTCTTATTGGTTAGGTAAATCTAGTCAGTCCCACCTTGTCCCACCTTATGACCTAGTGTATGTTGTAGAGTATTTAATTCTCTTTCAATTGCATATAGTCACGAATGCCACATTTGATCACATTTCTTAAAATTTTTATTTAAAGATTACCTTATTTTGTATGAAAATTACATCTTAAAATCTAAAAAATGTCCTAAACCTAATGCAAACTTATAAAAAATCCACTAAAAACTATAGAGTATATGATACAATGTAAAAACAAAATCTAAAATCATTTAATGATTTTATAATAAATTTTCCATGGAATAATAGGCAAAATGGAAACTATATTCTGATTTTTCCTATGAAAAATACAGGTATTCGTTTTCCGATTTTGATAAAATTTTAAAATATACTTAAAATTAAATAATATTAAAGTAACCAAAGTTTTATAAATCTATCTAAAAAATTTTTTCCTGTTCATATGGAAGCTATATGATATAGTTTCTGATCCGCATAATTGCAATTCAGTATCAGCCTATAATTACCAAAATACGATTGGTAAAGTTTCAAGTTGATACCCTTTAGTTATTAATATTGGCAAAGAAAAGTGGTCCGCTGGACCATAGTGCAAAGGTGGAGTCGCAGCTCAACGCCGACTTTCTAAACGGCTTCTGGTTCAAAGATAAACGACTTTAGGCAGAAAAATGTGCTAAAAATAGGCACCTTGGAGGTAACGATTTACCTGTAGAATCCGAAACTTTAGTTTTTCTGTTTAATTTACAGTTTGTGAATGTATCTATAATTGAAAATAAAAATCATTCCGATTGGTTGTCTAGTTTTTCCATAATAAACTCCTCAAAAAATTTGATTTTCAAATCTCGTAGGATAATGGACAAAATTTATAGAGAATGGACAGATTCTTAGCTTTAAAGATTTTCCAGCTGACTTCACGATTTATCGGCTAGATCAGGCGCAGGAGTTGGGTCCCCATAGCGGTTAACTGCACTCTTAAGTCAGAATTATTACTTTTCAAGAAATGCAATGATATTGAATTTCTTTGTGTAAAGCTGTCATTCAATGGTAGCTCCATTTTTATTACATGATCCTACATTCCTCCCTTGTCGGAACTTCCATCCGCAAATGGTTTCCAATAGACTTTCTGATAGGGAAGTCCTGGGGGATTTCACTCGACATTGGTGCTGATTTACAGAATATATTACATTTCCCAAACCCGATCTGACCACTGTGCACCCTTCATTCCCCAACTCTGCCCAAAAAAACTAAATACCTCCCTGTTAATCTCCTATCAGAATGCAAGAGGCTTGCGTAGCAAGCTGCATATATTGTATACTGATAGTCTTGCATTCGCCTCACACGTTATTGTGTTCACAGAAACCTGATTAAAGCCGGTGATTCTTAGCTCCGAAGTTTTCCCAGCTGCGTTCACGATTTATCGGCTAGATCGGCCTGACAGGCGCGGGGTGGAGTCCTCATAGCGGTCAACACCACACTCACGTCAGAATTAGTAACTTTCGAAGAAAGCAACGAAGTTGAATTCCTTTATGTAAAGCTATCATTTAATGATCGCTTTGTTTTTAATACTTGTTCCTACATTCCTCCATTGTCGAAACTGCCTATTTTTTGGAACCACCTTTCCGCCATTCGGATGGTTTCCAATATGCTTGAAACGAACACACTCATCGAGCGTTGTTCGCCTTAACATCCTCTGTCTACTCATGACCGGCAGGCTCAGGGAAAATGGGCGTGGGTTTGATGTTAAGATAAACAAATGTGTTACAAAATTAATAATTGTAGACAGAGACGATAGCGGCAATTAGGAGAACCCATCGGTTAAAGAAACGGACTGAACAAAGTACCTATTGAAGATGAGACCCAGATGTTATTGGCCTCAAACTATACCCACCCTACCTGTGGAGTCCCATCAAAACCCTACCCAAATACAATCACTGCTTCACATTTCCTCAGGTGCCCAACGAAATCTTCTACTCCATGTTCAAATCCATATAATTGACCAAAACGATAATACTACTAATCCTTAGCCGAAGAAGATATATTAACGTTAGAGACTGCTTATAATTTATAATGAAAGATAATTAAATAATAAGGCAAAAATGTGATATTTACGTTACATTTGTTTGTTTTAAATTACTGTTTGAGTTAATTCATCAAAACTCTAGCTTTTTCTTCTTAATAGATGTTTTAATATGACTGCAAACTAAATTAAATGATTTATCAAAGGATTTAACTAAATCTTGTGGGATTTCTGCTTAAATTGTATATATTATATATATATGTGTGGGCTTACTTATGATTTGTTTAGTTTGTTTTAACGGCTATGCCGTACTTACGCCGAAATCCCTCGATGTCAGCAGGCCTGATGACTCGTGGGGTTTTTAGCTGTTGTGAAATTAATTTGAAGAGAATCGCAAATATATACATATAGTCAGGCCTCCCCACAAAATAAGCTAAATTAAAATCGAAAATAGTTATAAGTAAATAGGCTTAATTGAAGGAAAATCAAAGCAAATCTAAACTAATGATACTGTTGAGGTTGCCACAAGCAACTGACGCCGCAAGGTATGCAGCAAATTAACCAATTTGTGTTGTCCAGTTGATCCAGCGAACACCACCGAGCAAAGAGTGCGCCGCACAGAGGGTTGATATGGGTGCTACTCGAAGACACATGCACAGGGTGCTCCTCGAAGACACGTGCACGGGGTGCTCCTCGATGACGCGCGAAAAATCACGAAAAGAACGCCACCCAGTAGTGCTTTCAATCGCTGTTAGTTCGCAGCGAGGCGCAAAGAAAGCGGGGCTTCCCTCCGCACGTGGCGAAGGCTCCAGCAACGCACAAACTGTCGCGGTACCGTCGAGATGGTTTCCAAACCCAATCTATTCGGTTGAGCTGCACGCTGATTTTGATATATTCACTAATATTCCCTTGCGGTTGACCACGTTTTTAAAATGCTTTCCCGCAGAGAAGTAGAAACAAAATCTACACAATTTGCAGTGTTTAATTATACTGAAGAGGGTTTTAACCACAGGATGCACGTGGATTAAAATTTTTGTTTTAGCAAGCTTTTAATTATTGTCGACTGCACTTAAACACCATCCAGAGAGAAGAGACCGGAAATTGGTTTATCAAAGTGACCATAATTTTACATGGGCATACGATGAATTTGCATCTCACGAAAGAAGAAAATGGACTTCGCTAAAAATTAGCCAAAATGCATCTTTGCCAGACTGGTTAATTATTAAATAAATCCAGCACGTTCACTTTAAGAAACTGCCAACTTGCGACTGGCTCCCACATGCTTTCTGATAGAAATCATTTAGTAGTCTTGGGTGGTTTTAATATCCCTGGGGCTATTTGGCCTCTAAATAGCTCCTCTAACATACATCAATCCTAAACACAACATGATTTTATTGCTGGCTTGTTCGACATTTCGCTGTCTCAAGTCAACCATGTACGAAATTCCTTAGAGCGCTTGCTTGATCTTTGTTTTGTCTCTGATCCGGCGAGTGTCAGTTTACTGAGGGTGGCGCCGCTGACGCAACCTGAAGATCCCTATTATTGGTGCTGATATACAGAAGAAATCTGATAGACCAGCCAAAAGAGTTTACTGCTTTCGCAAGTCTGATTTCGACCGGCTTAATAATTTTATTTCTGACTTTAACTGGTCAGATCTATACATAAGCACTGACATGGCTGATGCCGTGGACATTTTTTACAACGCGATGAATTCATTCTTCTCTGAATGTGTTCCCTTATACTATCCATCTATTTCAAATAAACCTTGGTTTACTAAAGAATTAAGTCGCTTGAAAAATGTAAAGCCAAGGCTGTACACGAAATTTAAAAAAACCGGTTCTCGTTCTGACCTCTCCAACTATATATCGGCTCGGTCAAACTTCAACGTGCAGGTCCAATTTTCTCAGGATCCTAAACAGTTTTATAATTTTGTTAATACTAAACGTAAGGCGGTAACAATTTTTTCAAACAACATACTCCACTTCCATTGACCTAAATCAGACGTATTCTTATAGCTTGCCCAGATGGAACTAATTTTCAGTGCATGTTTAAACGAAAGCCCTCTCCTTTTAAATCTTCATCGTGTAAAGCCAGTTTATCTGCCAGGTCTCGACGGAATACCGGGCTGTGTGCTTAGGTATTGTGCCGATGCCTGTGCTCGCCCCTTCTGAAATTGTTTACCATATCCTTAGAAACCTCGCACTTTCTCCTTATTTGAAAGAATCATTTATTATTCCTCTACACAAAAAAGGTAACAAATCGGAAGCCAATAACTATAGAGGAATCTCTAAGCTTTCGGCCATCCCTAAACTTTTCGAGAACATTATTACTCCTCATTTGCATCACCTTTGTAGATCAGTAATTTCTCCATGTCAGCATGAATTTGTTAAGCGAAGATCAACAACTACACACCTTCTGGAGCTCACTTTCTTCAATATAAGGGGCTTCCTAACCTTCAAACGGGTGTAATTCATACTGACTTTAGTAAAGCATTTGATTCTGTTAATCATTCGGTTTTCCAATTTATCTTCTTAGGTGAATCTGTAGTTATCTGATTGTCAGGACGCAAAAAAATCCTCTATTAAAATAATTTATCTAATGTTCTCGAGGTCACCTCAGGTGTCCCGCAAGGCAGCCACCTGGGTCCTTTATTGTTTATTGTTTTAATTATTAATGATCTGCCCGAAGTTTTGACAAATTCTAGAGTACTCATGTATGCGAATGATATCAATGTTGTGTGCAATACAAGGACGTCGCTTACCAGCCTGATTTACAAACAGATCTTAATAACATCCAAACCTGGTGTCGCATAAACCTACTAAACTTAAATGGCTCTAAATGTAAGCTTATGACATTCTCTCGTGTCGTTCCCAAGCTCGCAATTTACACGCTTAACGGCTGCTCCTTGGAAAGAATTAACTTAGTTGATGACTTGGGTGTCTGCCTGAATCCCAAACTTGACTTTATCAATCATATTTCGTGCATGGTGAATAAAGCCAGAGGTATGCTGGGATTTATAAAACGGTGGTCAAAAGAATTCGATCACCTATGTAACTAAAACTTTATATATTTCACTAGTTTGTCCTATCTTAGAATATGGATAATGCATTTGGAGCCACAAGTATGAGGTCCACAGTAAACGCATTAATTCGGTTCAAAAGATCTTTTTGCTTTTCGCTTTACGCGGCTGAAAAGAGATTACCCTCTTATTATAGTAGACTTCTAATTAACTTACCCTTCTTGGCTAATCATAGAACTATGCTTAGTATTACCTTTATTTATAACCTTATTCACGGCGATGTGGAAAGTACTGACCTATTAGGTCAGCTCAATTTCCACGTTCCGAGTAGATATACTAGGTCGTACATACCCTTAGTTTTGCGCCATTGTAAAACCTCCTATGAACTGCATGATCCCTTTAGAGTACTGTGTGCAAGTTATAATAATTTGTATTTGGTGATCTCACGTGTTGATAGTCTTCCTAGACTAAAAACTTTAATCCCTACCCATTTAGATCGCATGCATGCAAACACTCAGGCAGCTCGCCGGTAGCTTATTTCCTCGTATTCTTTTCTATATTTTCCATCGCGTCTACTAATATCTAATCCCAACAGGCACGTGCCTGGTCTCATAAGGGCCACTTGAATGTACTGACCGTAGTACATCAACGTCGTCCTACCTTAGAATATTTATTTCGCATTTGGATACTCAGTGTGGGGTCCACAAACGCATCAAAACGGTTCAAAAGATCTTATTGATCTTCGCTTTACGCTGATGCTAAATAGGGATTACCCTCCCATTAAAGTAGCTTCTCTTAATAAATAATAAGATCATAGGTAGAAAGTCTTCCTAACCTAAAAACTTTAATCCTAACCCACTTAGTTAGCAAGCAAACTTTCAGACAGTACGCCAGTAGTTTATTTCCTCGTATTCTTTTCTATATTTCCTATCGTGACTATTAATACCTTACCCTAACAGCAACGTGCCTGGTTTCATTAGGGCCACTTGAGTGTACGTCCGTATATGTATATACATCCCCCTTTATTTCGAATTCAACCGTGGCAAGAAGTGACCCTTCCACAAGAGAGTGTCCGGTAGTTAGTTCCAACAGGTCAGCGGGGCTTGGGACATTGACACGAACGGAGGCGAATTTAGGCACGCCTGGATCCTTGCCAGGGGCGTAGACAGCTCCTCAAAGGATTAGTTCCGCGCGGCTATAGACTTAAAAAACAGGGTCGTGAAGTTCTTGATGATTGCCTCTCACAGGCCTCCTCTGACAGCCCCTTTCAGGCTTTGAAGAAACTCGCGGAAGTCTCGTTGTTCGACTGCACTTTACGGGGGCATCCTTTTCGGTACACAAAACGTGCGGCACTTCTGAGTCGTAAGGTCAGACGTAGGCTCTAAATGGATGTCCTTGTGGAGAGGCACACCCCTTTGTGATAAGACAGCTCTCTCATGAGCTGCATCTGCAACTACCTTACATAAATAGATGACGGACTTGACCAAAATCCTCACCCTTGGGATCCAGAATTTGGCTCGAATCAGGCGGATCATCAGCTGATTATCACCATGCAGCGTGATGCGATGGACGGAAAGTCGAGACAGATGGCAGTCGTACGGAAGGATTATAGGATGCCGTTCGTCCATATTGGAGATGTTCGGAGGCCGTGATCCGGCCGCAGGCTCACAATAGCCCTTGCGAATCTATGAATGGTGTTGTGTATGGCGATATGAAGTGACACGATCAGGTTAAACGCTAAGTCTCAAGTGATTTTATTTGGGAGAGCTGAGAGTGGCCCAGAGTTGCCAATGGGAAAGGAATCAGAGTATCTAACATAGAATGTAAAGAGTTTGAGATTTAACAGAATTTGCTTATACATAACACATCTCCTCCCTTAATTATCAACGATTAGAATTTAGTTTAGGTTTCCTAAAGTCCTTTGGCTGAAAACGATCGACTTCTTGGCGAACTCTGGAGCTCTGGCGTACTGGTATGCCAGAATAACGGCGCGTTCGTTGAATCTGCTGTGGATGCTGAATAGGCTCTGTAGTGCGAGATGCTGGAACAGACTCAGGACACTGAACGGCTGGCAGGGTTGATGGTTGGTCTTGTCGTTGTGATACTTGACTGGAACACGGTTTAGGAAGTTCAGGCATCCACCAAAACTCTGGAGTCTTCTCAATGTAGTTATCTTCTGACAACTTCGGTTTTAGCTGGTTAAAATGGCGCTTGATATAGCCATTTGTGGTGCGAACGATGAAAAGCATTTTTACAATTGGACGGTCAATTATGCCTTCAATCCACTTTTCTCCTCGTGGGTATCCTTCGATGGCGAAAATTGAGGATAATGCTGCGATCGTGTTGCTGGTCGTCGTGGATGACATTTGAACGACGAATGGAAACTGTGAGTAGGCGTCGACGCATATAAGCCACATTGCATCGAAGATTGGGCCGGCGAAGTCGATGTGAATTCGCTCCCATGCTGTTGTTGCTGCTGGCCAACTCTGGTATTCTCGCGGTGGTGCAGGATTGTTGCACTTGCAGATGCCACATGACTGTGCGATGTTTTTGATGTCTTCGTCTATGGTAGGCCACCAGACATGCTGTCTAGCCAGTTGCTTCATGCGAACGATGCCCCAGTGTCCTTCATGTAAAAGCTTCAGGATATGGGCGTGTAGACTGGCTGGAATTACAACACGATTATTGTCTGTTTGTAGGCAGAGTAAATTTTGGTTGATGGTAAGGGCAAGTTTTCGGTTGAAATATGGCAATAAGGCTTCTTTGCCTTGTTGAAGTTTCTCTGGCCATCCTGTGGAAACATACTGCAGGACTTGCTGGAGAATTTTATCGTTGTCCATGTGTTTGCGAATAGACAATGCATTAATCGGTGGTGAAAGTTCGACTATGGCGTTACAAGCTTCCTCTTCTTTGTCGAAGTCTGGATCTTCACCCACCGGAAGGCGCGAAAGCGCATCTGCGTTGCCATGTGCAGATGTGGATCGATACTCGATATCGTAGCTGTAGGCCATGAGAATGATGCCCCAACGTTGTAGCCTGTTTGACGTCATCAAAGGAAGATGCTTGCCTGGATTGAAAATGCTTACAAGCGGCTTGTGGTCTGTTATGAGGATGAACTTTCTTCCGTATAAGTACTGATGAAAACGCTTGACTCCGAATATTATGGAAAGTCCTTCCTTTTCGATTTGGCTGTACCTCACCTGATGCTTGTCTAGTGTTTTCGAAGCAAAAACAATGGACCTCTCTGAGCCATCAGGCTGAAAATGCGAAAGAACTACGCCGATCCCGAAAGATGAAGCATCTGTGGCAAGCACTAGAGGTAAGTTTTCGTCGAAATGTGCTAGCTGCGTTGCGTTGATGATGTGAGATTTTAGAGCTGTGAATGTCTTTTGCTGTTGTGGATCAAAACAGTAAGTTACATCCTTTCTGCGAAGTTGGTTCAATGGAGCAGCCAACTGCGAATAGTTCGGAATAAAGTTACAGTAATAATTTACTTTACCCATGAATGCTTCCAATTGTTGTAAGTTAGAAGGCGGACTCAATAGTTTTACAGCCTCTAAGCCTGACCTATCTGGAAGAATCCCGTTTGCGCTGATTCTTCGTCCCAAATATTCGATTTCGTCCTCGTCCTTGAGATCTATTTTGCTGAACTGCTTACCATGCCGGATTATGTGAAACAAAGATTCTTTTGTTGGCAATGGATATTGTTTAATATCTATTTGTGCGTTGACTGCTTGCTTAAAATCGCCACAAATACGAATATCGCCACCTGGCTTAGGTGCGAGCACAATCGGGGATGCCCAATTGCTGAACTTGACTGGTTTCCAAATTCCTGCTTGTGTGAGTCTGTCTACTTCTGCTTTGAATTTGTCCATTTGTGCGAATGGAATTTGGCGACTTTTATAAAATTTTGGCGTTGCCGAAGATTTTAAAAATACGCTGGCTTTGAAATTTTGTATGACGCCCATGACAGGTTCGAAGACGTCCTTGTATTTGTTGCAGAGGTCAGTTACTTTGTCATACTGCACCTCGTAAATGTTCGACACCTGCACGATATCGAATCCAAATGTTTTAAAAAGATCCATACCGAAAAGATTGGTCGACGTTCCGACATTGGCTACGATTATGACCACTTCTTCTTCTCTTTCACCGCATTTTGCGACGGTGTGCAGTTCCCCTAGCAATGGTATGAGTGTATGCCCAAATGCATGTAAAACACGGGAACACTTCTGCAATTTCGGCTTGTTCAGCAAGGTGTATGTGTTGGAGTTTATGACTGATGCTGTTGCTCCGGAGTCCATTTGAAACGAAATACCTTGGTCAAATATCTTTAGATCAATTATTTTCCTGTTTAGTTGACTTTTGACCTGACCTGTGACACTGTATACCGCTTCGATATCTTCAACTTCGTTTGCTTGGTTGTTTCTGGGCTTTTTTTTTGTGTTTTTTGACATACAGACTACAGCTATATGGCCTTTTCTACCGCATTTGTGACATACGGCATCACGAAACTTGCAATTCTCTCTCTGATGAGAGTGTCCACAGCCCGAGCATGATTTTAGGTCATTATTATTTGATCTGGCAAAGTTCTCAGTGCTCTCTGGCTTCTTGATGTATTGGTGTAATGCATTTACTTGGTCTGGCTTCTGGACGGTCTCTTTCAGCGCTGCAATGGTTTTTGTTGTTGTCTCATAGGTTTCTGCAATTATGAGCACATCTTCAAGAGTTGGCTGTGACTTTTGAAGAGCAGATGCCCGAACGGCCTCAAAAGGTGTATGTACTATGATCTGATCTCGTATCATTTCATCTACATAGTTTGACAAACAACCATTAGCGATGCATACAAATTGGCATTCACGAGCGATCCCGCGCAAGTCGGCTACCCACTCTCTATGTGTTTGTGAATGCTTCATCTCTCTTTTGAAAAACTCATAACGAGCTGCGACAATATGACGTTTTGTGGTGAAATGTTCAGTGAGCTTGTCTGTGAGCTCCTTGTATGTGAATGTGCTTAAATTGTTGCTCCTGAATAGATTTTTAAGTAGTTCAAACACATTGATACCACACCAGGACAGGAAATAGGCTTTTTGTTTTTGATCTGCACTAACCGAGTAAGCGTTAAAGTGCTGGGATAATTGTTCTAGGTATGACTCCCAGTTTTGATTGTCTTTGTCGAATTTATGGAACGGAGGACACATAGACGATTCACCCGCGTGGCTTGAATCACTAGCACTTGGAGATGCATTTTTTTCGAGTATTGCTTGCATCCAGTTACGTTGTTGTTCCAAAAGAGTTTTAGTAATTTGTTGCTGTTGATCAAGCATTTTTTGTAACGTATTTGCATCTGCCTCCATCTTGATGTATGTATATCAACGACTACACGACACGATTGTACACAAGAATGTTGATTCCTGCGGCTAATATCTGTTTTTCTGTTCGGTGCCAATTATCTTGATGAGTATCAACGACTAATCGACACGATTATACACAAGAATGATGATTCCTGCGGCTATTTTCTGATTTTTTCCTCGTCGCCAAAATGTTGTGTATGGCGATATGAAGTGACACGATCAGGTTAAACGCTAAGTCTCGAGTGATTTTATTTGGGAGAGCTGAGAGTGGCCCAGAGTTGCCAATGGGAAAGGAATCAGAGTATCTAACATAGAATGTAAAGAGTTTGAGATTTAACAGAATTTGCTTATACATAACAAATGGGTTCTAATTTTAAGTCGGTCTGGATGCTGTCACAGGCCAAGTGAAGGAAGTTAGGAGACGTTCGACCAACGTAATCTCAGTGGCTGTCAGGTGATCTTCAAACGAAGACTAAATCTTCCGCACGCGCTGGATGAAGCGATGAACATGATCGAGGACTCACAATACCTTGTCGAATGAGGACACTACAGCTAGCTTTCTGTAAGATCTTGCATCTTCCCGCTGTGTTCTGCTCGGAGCGGATATGTGCCCATTTTTGCATGTAGTTCACCAAAGTGATCTTAGTCACACGGATGCACACGAATTCGCTCGCCCGTAATTTCATATGATTTGACTGTCATATGATATGACTGTTTTTCGTCTTTAGCTTCGACTTTATCTTCATCTTCGTCTAAGTCCGCACTATGTTTACATCAAATAAAAGTGAATGACACAACTGTAAGGTGAGTTCAGTATACTTCAATACTTACAAAAGAATGGATTGCCATTAAAACTACGCTCGTGCAATGAACTCAAAAGAAAATTTTAGAGCTTTGCCTTATTTTTGTTTCCACCCACAAATAAATTTAGAAAATTCTCGGAATTAAAATAGACAAACGTAAAATCCGAAAGGGTTTTTTCGGTCGCCAAAAATTTAATATGCGAGAAACGCTCGAAAATTACTACGGGAAAAAAGTCGATTTTTTTGGCATAAACTCAAGTTTTAAAGATAAAAACTTGAAATTTTTTATATAAACTATTAAGATTAATGTGTAATTTCGGTTTTTGATGCTTTTTGAATGGGACCATTGCCTTCATCCACCCCCACCCCACCATTAAATTAAATTTGTAAAATTGCTGCAAGCCACTTATAATTTTTTTTTTATTTTTATATTTTTATTATAATTAATGTACAGTTTAATCAGAATCATTTCCCTCTAAATATATTTTCAAACAATCACTTTCATTATCGTAATCGGATTCATCTTCGGACGAGCTTACGGAGGTATCTTTGTCCTTTTTATTCAATATTGGCTCCTCCGCTTTTAAAACAAAATGCATATTATTTTCATTAGATTTTCTTGCCGAAATGGTGGCAGCGTGGAGTAAAAGAGAACTTGAATTGTTATTTTCTTCTGCAAGTTCAGATGTTTTTTTTCTTTTTAGCCTTACGCCAGCATCCTCATAATTCATTTTTGGCCGACCTCGTTTTTTTGATGACATATTTTGAGCACAAACGCTTAAACTCATATTGCCGGCTAGCCAAAAAGAGTGTTTTTTCTTAAATTTGTCCATTATACGGTAGCATTTTGGCAAATGTTTTTTAACCAATGAAACATTTAATTTTGGTTGATATTTGCTGATTTATAATTTCATCAAATTGCGCGCCTGTTTTTCTCCCAAACTTTTAGAAGTGCAGCGTTTGGAAGCTCATAAGTTTATATTAAGGATACATTTGGTAATAACTTTGCGTTTTTACCTTTTTGCAACGTTGTGCTATTTATAAGTTATACACCACGGAATAGAAACAAACTTGTTAGTTTTAAGCTAAAAAGATACACATATAAAACAGTTCACAGTTGGACAACAAGTCATAATAACACAGTGCAACACGATTTCTGTATCTGGAATGAGACAAACCTTTTCTTATAGATTTTTGGACGCTGAATCCGAATCTGTAATCAGAATTACATACTTCTATAATGATGACCATGTGGTCATTCATCGGATACATTTCTAATAGACAAATGATATGCAATTGAATAACGCGGGCGCGCGCGCCTTTTCCAGGATGTTACCGCAGCAATATGGGACGCGCGCGCGCCTTATTCATTTGCATATCATTCATCAATTAAAAATGTATCCGATGAATGACGACTTGGTCATCATTATAGAAGTATTTAGCTATATTTTGCGAAAAGAACGAAGTTTCTAGCACATATTGAAACTGAGTTATATTACTGTAAAGTAGGGCAAAAACAGCGTTTTTGGCAACTTTAAACGCGTTTTTTGTGATAGACAAATTCTGATTATAGATTCGGATTCAGCGTCCAAAAATCTATAAGAAAAGGTTTGTCTCATTCCAGATACGACAAAAAGTTGAATTTTGTCGCACTGTGTAATCAAAACATGTAATCTAAGATACATTTATAAATACCTTTGCTACGATTTGCCATAATGAAAAATAATAAATAAATTTGTTGCTCCACAAAATAAACAGTGAAAGTTTGCAAAGATTTTTCACTAATTTAAACACACAACAAAGTTAATCGAACAGCTGACTTTGTTTGCTTATCAACGCTATAGTGTTGTTAGTAAAAATCTTAGATAACGGTTCTTGGCTAATTGGGGTATGTAAATTCAAAAAATATATTTTATTTTTAAAAATAATTTGTAAAATAATTCGATTTTATGCCAAAAAAATTGACTTTTTCCCATAGTGCACTGAAGACATGGTACACAAAATAATGTTCCAACACTCAAACATTAATAATTTAAATATAGAATCTTTAGTAACATAAATATTATTCTCCTATTCCAATCAATTTACTTCTATTATAAGAGAGACACCTATTACTTTGGTTGCATGTATAAATAAATATTAATGACAAACTAGGTAACAATTGTTAAATTAATTATAATTTATTTACCGACACTAGAATCCCTTTTATTATTTTATAATATTATATTTTCAGTGTGTTTATCATAATCAAATTGCATCATTTTGCATATTTGACTTATTAGCCATAAAGTATATCTCACTGTACAGAAGTATACCCATTTTGCTGCATTCAATAAAAGCTGTACAATACACGCAATTTTCGCCTTACACTCATTAATACTGAAGAAGTCTAGGACAGAGATATGTATGTATATGTAATGGCATATGTTGGTACATTGGAGCGTCGAGTAGTGGACTGTATATGGCGTGGGGGACATTAATTATGACTTTTTTTCTCACCACACAATTTTCCTATTCACATGAATTTTTTTGCAGAGTAAGTGCACCAAAAAATATGTGCATAAGTTATCAGGCGTTTATGTGTACGTATATGTATTTATGGAAGCATATATGTCTCGACCATTGGCAAGTTGATGGATAACGGGGGACCGAAAACGAGGACTATGGCGACGCACACAGCTGAGACGGATGGAAAAATTATCCGAATTTTGAATACGAAGAGGAGAATGAAATTCTCAAACTGTCATTGTGTCGGAAAACCCGGAATCGAACACGGAAAAGGTGAAGACGGAAGAGTACCGTACTTATCTTTAAGCGGAAAAACGCCGCGAACTGCTGGTAATTAGAAGCTGAAAGAACATCCAATATCCTGATCGATGGACTAAAATGTGTCGGGGGGGTTGGGCGAAAAGCAAATGGTTCGAACGGAGGTTTAACCGGAGTCGGTTCGAAAGAAAAAGATGGGGGAGTCGTGGGTAACTCGTGTGTGCAAGGACACGTCAGCTTTATTTCGCTGCAAACATGGAAGTAAAAGCCCTAATTGTAATCAGTCCGCGGTCCCAAGTCCCAAGCTTCGGAACGCGCAAAAAGAGACCAAGCGCGGATAAAGCAAGAGGGTCGAGTGCGGATTCGCTTGTAAAGCTCGGTGAGCTAAAGAAAAAAAGTGTAATAATTGCGATTATCGCTTAAGCAGCCTGAAAGCATACAATATAATCCTTAATAATCCTAAGGGCACTGCCGCGAGTGTTAGCTACGTACATATAAAGTTTTTGACTATAAACATAGCTGTATTAAGCCAAAGCTGTAGTTTTATATTACTCACTTAGCTGAATTTAGATATAGCTATAGTTTGTGACTATTTGTGCAAAACTGCATATAGCTACAAACCGCTGCTCGCTGTCAAAACATGACATCTCAGGTCACAAAGAAACTGAAGTGAAGAAAAAAAATGTTTCTCCCGGAGGGTATATAAGGCCAAAAGCAGTGTGCGACCAACCCTTTTGTTCTTTCGCAAATTTTCGCAAAATTGCCGCAGCGACGAAGGACTGGTGCCGATCACAGGTAACTAAAAGTGGGCGCACCGACTCAGTTTTAGTGATATTAATAGTGAAAACAATATTCTTTACAGAATTGTCACCAAATTGTTAATTATTATAATTGCCCAAACCCGTTGACTAGGGTTTACTATATTGGACCCAATTGGTTACCTATGACGTCCCTAGTTGGATCGGGATTAACCTAAATTCAAAGAATTTTCTAGCCCTTTGGAATCTCTTCGCCACTGCCTGCAGCAGCCGAAATGGGCTTTATTTTGTTTTGGATAATCCCTTAGCGCAATTGCAGGGCTTTTTATTATCAGGAAACCGTGAAATTCGTTAACAAGTGTGCCCTGTGTGCGGTGAACGCTCGTTGAGTAGAAGATGAAATGAACGGAATTTATTTCATAATGAATTGAACTAGTTAAAATTAATGTCGAATACTAAAGATAATATACAATGAAATTAATAATTATTTTCTATTTTTTAAGCCTAATTAGAATATGTTTTAATTTGCTGGTACTAAACGTGCAAGATAATTGTTCCCAGTATAGCTGAGTGAAATAATATGAAGTCTACCTGAAATATCAACATATAAAGAAAACCCGAAGCTGCACTCAGGCAGGTACGGCATCATGTAGGAAAAAAACTTTAGGGTACTCTTATCAGCTTTATCTTCAAACAATCATAACAACAATCTTCATTGTACCTCTCGGCGAAAGATATTTCGACGTGGGAATTACAGTCGGAAGAGTCACTGTAAAACATATTATACGTTCTCTGGGTCAGATCCCCACATACGCTTTTATTACCAGAACGCTTGAGAAGTTTTCGTAAAGCCGAGATTAAAAGTTGAGTTGATGAAGTCTGAGAAGCTCGATAATGTTTGAATTATTACGTATTGTTTACATTAACGTTACGTTATCGACATTTTATATGCATTTATATTTTACCATATTCTGTCTTTGCATACATTCATTTTATTAGTCTAGTCTAGTCTTAAACTATAAATGTCTTCTCGTATATTATATGTATTGTTTAGTACATGGTTAGGTTATATATATATTGGTAAAAACTATTCTAGTAATATTATCATCTTTATTATCATCTTTTTTTAAACATACACACAATTTTTTTAAATGAACATACAGTGACGAACTAAAGTGTTGGCACAGTTGGCATGCCTAACTTTCGCACACCTTTTCAAAATGAAATATGGTGATATTTAAATAAATCAAAATTTTCTTATATAAATTAATCAATTTAAAACTAAATTTAATTTATTCAGTATTGTATCTTTTTTATTTAATTAAACAAAATTAAAAAAACTAAAAAACGCCAGTTTTTTCGGAACAAAACTGATGGCACACCTAAACAAATATATTGAATATTATGAAAACAAAAAGGGGGTTTTAATGAAAATTAATTTGATACCCTCGTAGGGTATTATAATTTCAGTCAGAAGTTTGTAACGCAGTGAAGGAGACATCTCCGACCCTATAAAGTATATATATTCTTGATCAGGATCAACAGCCGAGTCGATCTAGCCATGTCCGTCTGTCCGTTTCTACGCAAACTAGTCCCTCAGTCTTAGAGCTATCTGAATGAAGCTTTGTAGTTAGTCTTCTATATGCTTTCACTCGTACATATGTCGGAATGAGCCAGATCGGACGACTATATCCTATAGCTTCCATAGGAACAATCAGAAAAATGTTTGAAAAAAAAATATAACTATGTCAGTTTTCAAGATATTTTCACTTGATATTTGGCCATCTTATATTATTTGAGAATTTTGGTTTTAATTTCATGAAAATAGGTCAACTGTATCCTATAGCTTCCATTAGAACAATCAGGAAAATAAAATAAAAACCATAACTTAGCCGTTTTTCAAACCATTTTCATCAAATTGGAGATTTGGCAACTAATTATTATTCCAGATTTTCGGTTTTAATTGTTTGTTTAAATTCTGCAAGGGTATATAAACTTCGGTGAGCCGAAGTTAGCTGCCTTTCTTGTTTTATTTTTTTTGGCCTATTGGCGCAACCACAGTGGCGTAGGACGATGCTTGGCGTCGTCTTTATACATAAACTTATTTACGGTGATGTGGAGGTCCCCTACTTGTTAGGCCAGCTCAATTTCCATATTCCCCGTCTTTTATACCATTAGTATTTAACCACTGTCGGCGTGAGTTTGATGTACATGAACCGTCTAGGGTTTTATGTACCGATTACAATCGTCTATTTAGTAGTATTGAAGGCATTGAAAGCCTTCAACAACTAAAAACTGTATTGTTTGTAGTACTAGCCCGTAGTGTATCCTAATTTTTCCTCGTCCTATTGTATTTTTTTTATTCTCGCGTCTATCTAGAACGCGTTTCGTGCCGTACGTTGCACAGCTGCGCCCCTCGGTCGGTTGGACGGGAGGTCCTATATAAAAACGTTTTATATAGGTTTTTATAGGTTTGTTAGTAAATAGTCAAAATGTTAGAAAAATAATAAAATAATAATAATAAATAATACAAAAAAATCAATAAAATTAATATTTAGTGGCTAAGCCCTTTTGTCTTCAAACTGCTTGGCATCGAAGAAACCAAATTTTGGGTGGTTTCTGTTTCAATATGACGCCATTCCTCTATAAGTGCCACCTTCAGCTCGGCTTTTGTTGATATGGCGCGTTTTTTTACCCGTCTGTCCAATTCTTCCCAAAATTTTCGATGGGGTTTATATCTGGAGATTGGGAAAATGATAGATCGAAGCCGTTTTACCAATCGGAGCATTGTGCAGCGCTTCAAAGGAGCCCCGTTGTTGCAGAGCGCCAAGCGCACTGGCCGACCCAAGGCTTTGAGTGACCCGGAGCGCGCTAATATCTTCAGGAAAGTGAAAGTTTACCAAAAATCTCTTCAACGCAGATTGCAGAGGAAATTAAACATGATTTTGGGAAAAAAAATCACGCAAAAGCTACCTTCAAGAGTTGTGTGGCAAGACGTAAACCACTCATTTCAAATAACAACCAAAAAATATGAAAAAAACTATTTAAACAATCCAAATGACTTTTGGAAAATATCACACTGTTCCAAAAGTCATTTGGCTTGTTTAAATAAATAAATGTATATACATTTTATTTTTATTTGTAAAATTAATATTGTGAACTTGAAAATGAACTAAATAACTATGTTTGAGTCCAGACGTATCGTGGCCAAAAAGAGGTTAACCTTTTAATGGATTTCTGTCTAGTTTCGGTCGATTCAGAGATCAAGGTAGGGAGGCGTTTTTCGCAGCTATGTGAAAACCAGTAGGAAGGTTTTCCGTTGCCGAACACTACGGAAAAAAATCTAAAAGTACCTCTTACCAGTTATTAATTCACGGGTTTATGTTAATTTTCTTTGTTGATTTAAACTAATAGATGTACAGGGTAGGAAATGACTTATTCGACTAGATCTACATTGTAATTAAGCAACTTCACTTAAACGAGATACCTGTGGGGAAGGAACAATTGCAGAGACTTAAATTTACGAACTGCCACTAACGGAGAATCGAATAAGCACTTGTTGACTACTGCTATCAATAAATGAGGAAAATGTTACCATTTTAGCATTAGCTATAAGGTCACGGTCACTATCAGTCACGGCAGCGTTTATTCATAAGCAATAACATTTAGAATACTACATAATAATTCTTCAGTCGCAGCAACATGCATTTGTCGTAAATAAAGTATCAGTTACCAGGTCAAGCGAATATGCATAGCTGGCGGACATGAGGAAAGCGAAATAGGGCAATAAGTGTCAGGTCACTTATAGCTGACAATAACCCTCATACACAGTAACCCACATTATTTTGTTATACGATATTTGTTAGCATAAGCATTTTGTACCTATATATACTGTTAAGTTTTCATTAATAAAGTCTGTAAGAGTTCTATCTCACAACAGAGCTTTTATTCATGCACCACATGCGTCCGACACCATCGCTGTGTCTTCATGCCCTCAACCAACCAACCAACAAACCAAACCTCATCCAACCAATCAACCAACCAAACCTCACCCAAACCCAATCAAACCGTCCAACTAGTTCCAAGTGCTATTTGCGACAACTACAGGCAATAGTTTATGCACAATCTGCCAGGCACCTAAGCCTCAACACAAACACAAGCTATTAGCAGGATGCTATGGATGAGATTCAAACAATTTTTTTATGAATTTAAATTTGGCAAAGCTCAGCAGTGAGAAAAAAAAATATATATATGTAGGGATATTAAAAATTATTTTTTTTTTTTTATTTATTTTGTTTTTTTTTTCGCTCGGGGTCCCACGCCTACCTCCCGCCCAACCGACCGAGGGGCGCAGCCGTGTGACGTACGGCACGAAACGCGTACTAGATAGACGCGAGAGAAGAAAAAAATAGAATAGAACGAGGAAAAATTAGCATACACTACGGGATAGTACTACAAGCAATACAGTTTTGAGTCTTTGAAGGCTTTCAATGCCTTCAATGCTACTAAAAAGACAATTGTAATCAGAACATAAAACCCTAAAGGGCTCATGTACTTCAAACTCTCGCCTACAGTGGTTAACTACTAGTGGTATAAAAGTTCTAGATGAAAGACGGGGAATATGGAAATTGAGCTGGCCTAGAAGGTATCCACATCACCGTGGATAGGTTTATGTAAAAAGACGACGCCAAGCAGCGTCCTACGGTTAGCTAAAGAAGGTAGATTAAGTAGGAGAAGTCTACTAGCGTAAGACGGTAATCTAAGGTTTGCATCCCAGGGTAGGCCACGAAGGGCAAAAAGCAAAAAGTTCTTTTGGACAGATTCAATGCTGCTACTATGGACTCCAAATTGAGGACTCCAGACGCACGAACCATACTCCAATATAGGGCGAACCAACGAAGTAAAGAGAGTCTTCGTTACATAAGGAGAATCCATTTTCTTCGCCCACCTTTTAATGAATCCCAGCATGCCTCTGGCTTTGTTAACCATACAAGAAATATGTTCAGAGAACGAAAGTTTAGGATCCAGGCGGACACCCAGATCATCAACAATAGTAATTCTTTCCAAAGAGCAGTCGTTAAGCATATAGGTTGCAAGCAGGGGAGTAACACGTGAAAATGTCATCAGTTTGCATTTTGAGCTGTTGAGATGTAAATCGTTAGCATGACACCATGCTTGGAAGTTATCAAGATCCGATTGTAGGACTGATTGGCAAGAACTGTCCTTATACTGCAAGCAAAGTTTAACGTCATCAGCGTACATAAGTACTCTGGAATTGGTTAGAGCCTGCGGCAAATCATTGATAAACAATGTGAATAGAAGTGGTCCAAGGTGGCTACCCTGTGGGACGCCAGATGTGACCCTGAGGCTATTGGATTGAACGTTTCTGAACAGAACCTTTTGGGTCCTATCACTTAGATAACTCGAAATCCATTTAAGAAGATCCCTAGGAAACCCCATTGAATCGAGTTTCCTAACCAGAAGAGAATGATTAACCGAGTCGAAAGCTTTGCTAAAGTCCGTGTAAATAACATCGGTTTGAAAGTTTTGTTGGCAGCCCCTAATAACGAAAGAGGTAAGTTCCAGAAGATTGGTCGTGGTTGATCTTCGCCTCATAAAACCATGCTGACATGGAGAAATGACGGATCTGCATAGATGTTGCAAGTGAGGAGTGATTACATTCTCGAAAAGTTTGGGGATAGTCGATAACTTAGAGATACCTCTATAGTTACTGGCATCCGATTTGCTACCTTTTTTGTGGAGAGGAATAACAAATGATTCCCTCCAAATAAGGGGAAATTCTGAGGATTCTAAAGATAAGGTAAACAATTTATGAAGGGGGTTACACAGCGCCTCGGAGCAATACCTAAGCACAGAGCCAGGTATACCATCGGGACCTGGCGAATAAACTGGCTTAACACGTTGAAGATCAAGAATAAGTGAGCTTTCGTTTAAAATAGGACTGAAGATTGCGGACGAACTGGGCATAGCTGTAGAAAATGTATGATCTGAAGATGTTGAGGGCGAATATGTCGTTTTAAAAAACTCAGCAAAGAGATTAGCAATTGCTTGATCAGAATTTACTGTAGTATTCTTAAATGACAGCGAGGGAGGGTATAACGTGGGTTTACGTTTAGAGTTAACAAAGTTATAAAACTGTTTAGGGTCCTGCGTGAACTGGACCTTACAACGAGTCAAATAATTTTTATAACACTGAGCGTTAAGCACGGTAAAGTTAGATCGAGCACTAAGATAAGATGAGAAAGCCGTTTTTGAACCAGTGAGTTTATATTTATTATAAAGCCTAGATTTTACGTTTTTTAGACGCGTCAGCTCCTGTTAAACCAAAGTGGTTTATGAGAGACCGACGGGTAGCTTATAGGAACACATACAGAGAAAAATGAATTCATGGCATTGTAAAAAATGTCAACGGCGGATGCCATGTCAGAGCTCGTGTAAAGATTAGACCAATCAAATTCTGCTATTAAAGTGCTTAGCCTCTGATAGTTAGCCTTTCGGAAACAGCGGACTCTGTTTAAACTGCAATCAGGTGTAGTAGCTAAGACTGTCCCAGTGTCGATAGTCACATCGAAAGTTGGATGATAAGGATCTTCAGGTGGGGGCGTGGGGCGTGGCGTGGGGGACATTAATTATGACTTTTTTTCTCACCACACAATTTTCCTATTCACATGAATTTTTTTGCAGAGTAAGTGCACCAAAAAATATGTGCATAAGTTATCAGGCGTTTATGTGTACGTATATGTATTTATGGAAGCATATATGTCTCGACCATTGGCAAGTTGATGGATAACGGGGGACCGAATCCCAAGTCCCAAGCTTCGGAACGCGCAAAAAGAGACCAAGCGCGGATAAAGCAAGAGGGTCGAGTGCGGATTCGCTTGTAAAGCTCGGTGAGCTAAAGCAAAAAAGTGTAATAATTGCGATTATCGCTTAAGCAGCCTGAAAGCATACAATATAATCCTTAATAATCCTAAGGGCACTGCCGCGAGTGTTAGCTACGTACATATAAAGTTTTTGACTATAAACATAGCTGTATTAAGCCAAAGCTGTAGTTTTATATTACTCACTTAGCTGAATTTAGATATAGCTATAGTTTGTGACTATTTGTGCAAAACTGCATATAGCTACAAACCGCTGCTCGCTGTCAAAACATGACATCTCAGGTCACAAAGAAACTGAAGTGAAGAAAAAAAATGTTTCTCCCGGAGGGTATATAAGGCCAAAAGCAGTGTGCGACCAACCCTTTTGTTCTTTCGCAAATTTTCGCAAAATTGCCGCAGCGACGAAGGACTGGTGCCGATCACAGGTAACTAAAAGTGGGCGCACCGACTCAGTTTTAGTGATATTAATAGTGAAAACAATATTCTTTACAGAATTGTCACCAAATTGTTAATTATTATAATTGCCCAAACCCGTTGACTAGGGTTTACTATATTGGACCCAATTGGTTACCTATGACGTCCCTAGTTGGATCGGGATTAACCTAAATTCAAAGAATTTTCGGCGGTGACCCTAGCCCTTTGGAATCTCTTCGCCACTGCCTGCAGCAGCCGAAATGGGCTTTATTTTGTTTTGGATAATCCCTTAGCGCAATTGCAGGGCTTTTTATTATCAGGAAACCGTGAAATTCGTTAACAAGTGTGCCCTGTGTGCGGTGAACGCTCGTTGAGTAGATGAAATGAACGGAATTTATTTCATAATGAATTGAACTAGTTAAAATTAATGTCGAATACTAAAGATAATATACAATGAAATTAATAATTATTTTCTATTTTTTAAGCCTAATTAGAATATGTTTTAATTTGCTGGTACTAAACGTGCAAGATAATTGTTCCCAGTATAGCTGAGTGAAATAATATGAAGTCTACCTGAAATATCAACATATAAAGAAAACCCGAAGCTGCACTCAGGCAGGTACGGCATCATGTAGGAAAAAAACTTTAGGGTACTCTTATCAGCTTTATCTTCAAACAATCATAACAACAATCTTCATTGTACCTCTCGGCGAAAGATATTTCGACGTGGGAATTACAGTCGGAAGAGTCACTGTAAAACATATTATACGTTCTCTGGGTCAGATCCCCACATACGCTTTTATTACCAGAACGCTTGAGAAGTTTTCGTAAAGCCGAGATTAAAAGTTGAGTTGATGAAGTCTGAGAAGCTCGATAATGTTTGAATTATTACGTATTGTTTACATTAACGTTACGTTATCGACATTTTATATGCATTTATATTTTACCATATTCTGTCTTTGCATACATTCATTTTATTAGTCTAGTCTAGTCTTAAACTATAAATGTCTTCTCGTATATTATATGTATTGTTTAGTACATGGTTAGGTTATATATATATTGGTAAAAACTATTCTAGTAATATTATCATCTTTATTATCATCTTTTTTTAAACATACACACAATTTTTTTAAATGAACATACAGTGACGAACTAAAGTGTTGGCACAGTTGGCATGCCTAACTTTCGCACACCTTTTCAAAATGAAATATGGTGATATTTAAATAAATCAAAATTTTCTTATATAAATTAATCAATTTAAAACTAAATTTAATTTATTCAGTATTGTATATTTTTTATTTAATTAAACAAAATTAAAAAAACTAAAAAACGCCAGTTTTTTCGGAACAAAACTGATGGCACACCTAAACAAATATATTGAATATTATGAAAACAAAAAGGGGGTTTTAATGAAAATTAATTTGATACCCTCGTAGGGTATTATAATTTCAGTCAGAAGTTTGTAACGCAGTGAAGGAGACATCTCCGACCCTATAAAGTATATATATTCTTGATCAGGATCAGCAGCCGAGTCGATCTAGCCATGTCCGTCTGTCCGTTTCTACGCAAACTAGTCCCTCAGTCTTAGAGCTATCTGAATGAAGCTTTGTAGTTAGTCTTCTATATGCTTTCACTCGTACATATGTCGGAATGAGCCAGATCGGACGACTATATCCTATAGCTTCCATAGGAACAATCAGAAAAATGTTTGAAAAAAAAATATAACTATGTCAGTTTTCAAGATATTTTCACTTGATATGTGGCCATCTTATATTATTTGAGAATTTTGGTTTTAATTTCATGAAAATAGGTCAACTGTATCCTATAGCTTCCATTAGAACAATCAGGAAAATAAAATAAAAACCATAACTTAGCCGTTTTTCAAACCATTTTCATCAAATTGGAGATTTGGCAACTAATTATTATTCCAGATTTTCGGTTTTAATTGTTTGTTTAAATTCTGCAAGGGTATATAAACTTCGGTGAGCCGAAGTTAGCTGCCTTTCTTGTTTTATTTTTTTTGGCCTATTGGCGCAACCACAGTGGCGTAGGACGATGCTTGGCGTCGTCTTTATACATAAACTTATTTACGGTGATGTGGAGGTCCCCTACCTGTTAGGCCAGCTCAATTTCCATATTCCCCGTCTTTTATACCATTAGTATTTAACCACTGTCGGCGTGAGTTTGATGTACATGAACCGTCTAGGGTTTTATGTACCGATTACAATCGTCTATTTAGTAGTATTGAAGGCATTGAAAGCCTTCAACAACTAAAAACTGTATTGTTTGTAGTACTAGCCCGTAGTGTATCCTAATTTTTCCTCGTCCTATTGTATTTTTTTTATTCTCGCGTCTATCTAGAACGCGTTTCGTGCCGTACGTTGCACGGCTGCGCCCCTCGGTCGGTTGGACGGGAGGTCCTATATAAAAACGTTTTATATAGGTTTTTATAGGTTTGTTAGTAAATAGTCAAAATGTTAGAAAAATAATAAAATAATAATAATAAATAATACAAAAAAATCAATAAAATTAATATTTAGTGGCTAAGCCCTTTTGTCTTAAAACTGCTTGGCATCGAAGAAACCAAATTTTGGGTGGTTTCTGTTTCAATATGACGCCATTCCTCTATAAGTGCCACCTTCAGCTCGGCTTTTGTTGATATGGCGCGTTTTTTTACCCGTCTGTCCAATTCTTCCCAAAATTTTCGATGGGGTTTATATCTGGAGATTGGGAAAATGATAGATCGAAGCCGTTTTACCAATCGGAGCATTGTGCAGCGCTTCAAAGGAGCCCCGTTGTTGCAGAGCGCCAAGCGCACTGGCCGACCCAAGGCTTTGAGTGACCCGGAGCGCGCTAATATCTTCAGGAAAGTGAAAGTTTACCAAAAATCTCTTCAACGCAGATTGCAGAGGGAATTAAAAATGATTTTGGGAAAAAAAATCACGCAAAAGCTACCTTCAAGAGTTGTGTGGCAAGACGTAAACCACTCATTTCAAATAACAACCAAAAAATATGAAAAAAACTATTTAAACAATCCAAATGACTTTTGGAAAATATCACACTGTTCCAAAAGTCATTTGGCTTGTTTAAATAAATAAATGTATATACATTTTATTTTTATTTGTAAAATTAATATTGTGAACTTGAAAATGAACTAAATAATTATGTTTGAGTCCAGACGTATCGTGGCCAAAAAGAGGTTAACCTTTTAATGGATTTCTGTCTAGTTTCGGTCGATTCAGAGATCAAGGTAGGGAGGCGTTTTTCGCAGCTATGTGAAAACCAGTAGGAAGGTTTTCCGTTGCCGAACACTACGGAAAAAAATCTAAAAGTACCTCTTACCAGTTATTAATTCACGGGTTTATGTTAATTTTCTTTGTTGATTTAAACTAATAGATGTACAGGGTAGGAAATGACTTATTCGACTAGATCTACATTGTAATTAAGCAACTTCACTTAAACGAGATACCTGTGGGGAAGCAACAATTGCAGAGACTTAAATTTACGAACTGCCACTAACGGAGAATCGAATAAGCACTTGTTGACTACTGCTATCAATAAATGAGGAAAATGTTACCATTTTAGCATTAGCTATAAGGTCACGGTCACTATCAGTCACGGCAGCGTTTATTCATAAGCAATAACATTTAGAATACTACATAATAATTCTTCAGTCGCAGCAACATGCATTTGTCGTAAATAAAGTATCAGTTACCAGGTCAAGCGAATATGCATAGCTGGCGGACATGAGGAAAGCGAAATAGGGCAATAAGTGTCAGGTCACTTATAGCTGACAATAACCCTCATACACAGTAACCCACATTATTTTGTTATACGATATTTGTTAGCATAAGCATTTTGTACCTATATATACTGTTAAGTTTTCATTAATAAAGTCTGTAAGAGTTCTATCTCACAACAGAGCTTTTATTCATGCACCACATGCGTCCGACACCATCGCTGTGTCTTCATGCCCTCAACCAACCAACCAACAAACCAAACCTCATCCAACCAATCAACCAACCAAACCTCACCCAAACCCAATCAAACCGTCCAACTAGTTCCAAGTGCTATTTGCGACAACTACAGGCAATAGTTTATGCACAATCTGCCAGGCACCTAAGCCTCAACACAAACACAAGCTATTAGCAGGATGCTATGGATGAGATTCAAACAATTTTTTTATGAATTTAAATTTGGCAAAGCTCAGCAGTGAGAAAAAAAAATATATATATGTAGGGATATTAAAAATTATTTTTTTTTTTTTTATTTATTTTGTTTTTTTTTTCGCTCGGGGTCCCACGCCTACCTCCCGCCCAACCGACCGAGGGGCGCAGCCGTGTGACGTACGGCACGAAACGCGTACTAGATAGACGCGAGAGAAGAAAAAAATAGAATAGAACGAGGAAAAATTAGCATACACTACGGGATAGTACTACAAGCAATACAGTTTTGAGTCTTTGAAGGCTTTCAATGCCTTCAATGCTACTAAAAAGACAATTGTAATCAGAACATAAAACCCTAAAGGGCTCATGTACTTCAAACTCTCGCCTACAGTGGTTAACTACTAGTGGTATAAAAGTTCTAGATGAAAGACGGGGAATATGGAAATTGAGCTGACCTAGAAGGTATCCACATCACCGTGGATAGGTTTATGTAAAAAGACGACGCCAAGCAGCGTCCTACGGTTAGCTAAAGAAGGTAGATTAAGTAGGAGAAGTCTACTAGCGTAAGACGGTAATCTAAGGTTTGCATCCCAGGGTAGGCCACGAAGGGCAAAAAGCAAAAAGTTCTTTTGGACAGATTCAATGCTGCTACTATGGACTCCAAATTGAGGACTCCAGACGCACGAACCATACTCCAATATAGGGCGAACCAACGAAGTAAAGAGAGTCTTCGTTACATAAGGAGAATCCATTTCCTTCGCCCACCTTTTAATGAATCCCAGCATGCCTCTGGCTTTGTTAACCATACAAGAAATATGTTCAGAGAACGAAAGTTTAGGATCCAGGCGGACACCCAGATCATCAACAATAGTAATTCTTTCCAAAGAGCAGTCGTTAAGCATATAGGTTGCAAGCAGGGGAGTAACACGTGAAAATGTCATCAGTTTGCATTTTGAGCTGTTGAGATGTAAATCGTTAGCATGACACCATGCTTGGAAGTTATCAAGATCCGATTGTAGGACTGATTGGCAAGAACTGTCCTTATACTGCAAGCAAAGTTTAACGTCATCAGCGTACATAAGTACTCTGGAATTGGTTAGAGCCTGCGGCAAATCATTGATAAACAATGTGAATAGAAGTGGTCCAAGGTGGCTACCCTGTGGGACGCCAGATGTGACCCTGAGGCTATTGGATTGAACGTTTCTGAACAGAACCTTTTGGGTCCTATCACTTAGATAACTCGAAATCCATTTAAGAAGATCCCTAGGAAACCCCATTGAATCGAGTTTCCTAACCAGAAGAGAATGATTAACCGAGTCGAAAGCTTTGCTAAAGTCCGTGTAAATAACATCGGTTTGAAAGTTTTGTTGGCAGCCCCTAATAACGAAAGAGGTAAGTTCCAGAAGATTGGTCGTGGTTGATCTTCGCCTCATAAAACCATGCTGACATGGAGAAATGACGGATCTGCATAGATGTTGCAAGTGAGGAGTGATTACATTCTCGAAAAGTTTGGGGATAGTCGATAACTTAGAGATACCTCTATAGTTACTGGCATCCGATTTGCTACCTTTTTTGTGGAGAGGAATAACAAATGATTCCCTCCAAATAAGGGGAAATTCTGAGGATTCTAAAGATAAGGTAAACAATTTATGAAGGGGGTTACACAGCGCCTCGGAGCAATACCTAAGCACAGAGCCAGGTATACCATCGGGACCTGGCGAATAAACTGGCTTAACACGTTGAAGATCAAGAATAAGTGAGCTTTCGTTTAAAATAGGACTGAAGATTGCGGACGAACTGGGCATAGCTGTAGAAAATGTATGATCTGAAGATGTTGAGGGCGAATATGTCGTTTTAAAAAACTCAGCAAAGAGATTAGCAATTGCTTGATCAGAATTTACTGTAGTATTCTTAAATGACAGCGAGGGAGGGTATAACGTGGGTTTACGTTTAGAGTTAACAAAGTTATAAAACTGTTTAGGGTCCTGCGTGAACTGGACCTTACAACGAGTCAAATAATTTTTATAACACTGAGCGTTAAGCACGGTAAAGTTAGATCGAGCACTAAGATAAGATGAGAAAGCCGTTTTTGAACCAGTGAGTTTATATTTATTATAAAGCCTAGATTTTACGTTTTTTAGACGCGTCAGCTCCTGTTAAACCAAAGTGGTTTATGAGAGACCGACGGGTAGCTTATAGGAACACATACAGAGAAAAATGAATTCATGGCATTGTAAAAAATGTCAACGGCGGATGCCATGTCAGAGCTCGTGTAAAGATTAGACCAATCAAATTCTGCTATTAAAGTGCTTAGCCTCTGATAGTTAGCCTTTCGGAAACAGCGGACTCTGTTTAAACTGCAATCAGGTGTAGTAGCTAAGACTGTCCCAGTGTCGATAGTCACATCGAAAGTTGGATGATAAGGATCTTCAGGTTGCGTCATTGGAGGAACTCTAATTAGGTTTACACCTGCAGGATCAGAGACAAAGCATAGATCAAGTAGGCGGTTTAAAGAATTAAAAATATGGTTAGCTTGCGATAAGGATAAATCAAGCAAGCCATTTAGGAGGTCATGCTGTGCCGCAGTGTGAAGAACATTAGACACCCCATCAGAAGACCAGTGAGCTCCGGGTATGTTGAAGTCACCCAAAGCCATTAATTGGTCCCTATCAGAAAGCCTATTGGAAACTGCCCGAATTGCCGAAAGGTGTTTCCAATAAATTGGCTCTTCCGAAGATGGAAGGATGTAAGAGCAGGTTACATAAATGCAACTACCTGTGAAAGATAGTTTAACGCAGATAAATTCGATGTCCAAAAAGTCAGTAGATACCACTCGTTCCGAGATGAGGCAGGAGTCAACGGCAATTAAAACTCCGCCACCACGCTGGAGAAGACGGTCTAATCTGTAAATAGTGTACTTACATGGAAGAATTTCGGAGCAGAGAATCTCCGGCTTCAACCAGGTTTCTGTAAATACAATCACCTGGGATGCGAAAGAAAGGCTATCTGAATATAATCTAGAGAGCTTATTGCGTAAGCCCCTAGTATTCTGATAGGAAAGAAGTAGAAAAGAGGTTAGTTTTTTGGGACAGAAGGTGCTTGAGTGGACACTGAGGGTTGTGACGGCTTGCGCAGTTGAACTCCCGCAGGCCGATTTCTCTTTTTCCGTGCCTCGTACTCCTTGACTACAACGTACTCGGGCCAGAAGTCACCCGAGCAAATAGTATCAAAGAGCTGGAATGAGACATTTATCTTAAATGACGAAATGTCTCTGGCATACGGAAATTTGAATTTTTCCACCTTGATATTGCCAGCTTGGGTTTTGCCTTGAATACAGGCTAGAACATCTTCCGATGCGAGATCAGGGGCAAGCCTCGAAACAAATATAGTTTTCGAAGGTGGGACTGCTGTTAGGGTCTTATGTTGTTGTTACCAACAACGGCCGGTATTCCGGGCAATGTTGGACCCTGGGTAGAATTTTCTACGGTGATTTGCGGAGCCAAAGAATTGGGCTGCGCATCAGACACCACGGACGACGCGGAGATTGCTGGCTGCGCGGCTTCCGACACCTCTACGACCGATTCGGTTACCGAATCTTTGATCGTTCCTGATCTCAGAACCATTGGACCGGGGACCAGGAGCTGTGGCGACGGAGAGTGGCAGGAAATCGGTTGCTGTGTCTCACACACGGCGACTCATTTAATAGCTTCATACTATTAAATTGAGCGTCCAGCGCGGAGAACAGGTCATTCGCCTTGCGAAAAGTGGCCATGATCTCAGAAAATCCACTCCTTGTCTGACGCATGAAGGATGATATTTCCTTCTCAACCGGTCGACAGGCCTCACAGCAATAACGCAGGCCCTTTTTGCTGGACACTGCCTCAGCCATTCGACCCGTCATCTCGATGCAATTAGCGTGCACAACTGCCTCGCAAAGCCAGCAATGGAAACTGGGCTGGTCTGCCAAAACATTTTTTTGGCATTTCTTAATAATACAGACAATATTCTGGGACATGTTCACTAACCCTAGAACCATTGTGCACACTATCAATACCAAAAAAGTAAAGAGATGAAGAGAGAGGCAAAGAGTTAGAGCAGCAGAAAATCACAAGAGCGGTGAGAGCTATGAACAGCTTGGATGCAGCTAATAGCAAACGGCACTCGAGCGGGGGAGGGAAAAATAAGAACAGTAAAAGAGCAAAGAGGAAAAATAAGATAAGATAACCGTCTTAGCACAAAATTAAAAAGTGATTATTAATGCAAATTAACTACAAAGCAAAATGCATGCACGCGCGGTAGCAAAACGGTATATCGTTATAAATATTAGGTGATAAGTTTAGATGAAACCCCGGTGGTTTAGATTCAAAAAAACATAAAAGTGGGAGCGCAAAACAAAAACACGACCGTCCGCTACGAAAAAAAGATCGAATTATGTTTATTGAAATGGGTAAAGTTCACAAATTAATATTAATAGATAAGTTTCAAATGGAAACTTCGACTTTCGCACTTCGACTGGTCTTGTTCAAATATCTGCAACGACTGACTGACAACTCAAAAAAATGGTTTGATTTTGGAAATGGGCGAGAAAGTGATGAGAAGTGGTCCTGAGTTCTCTTTATGGACTTGGTAGCCACTTCATATTCAGTTTCAATCTTTCTCTTCCCATTTAAGTTTTTCCGGTTCTCCTGCGGCACCTTCTCTATATTTTCCTTACCTTTCTTTCTAATCTCATCCCTCTCATCATTCAACTGTTCTATTTCTAAGTCTTCTAGAAATTCTTTCACATCATTTACATTAATTCTCATATTCAACCCTTTCAAAATTGTAAATGGACTATACTTAGTGGTTCGAGGTGGGGTGTTGTTTATTATTTGTTGAACTCTGTCTACGTGGCGATACCAATTTACTGGGTTTTCTTGACACATTTTACCTAACATCGGAATGACAATTTTATGTATTCTCTCGACCTGTCCGTTGCCTCTGGGTAGACCTGTCGTGATGTGAAGTAGCTGAATACCTTCGCGGCTGCAATATTTCGTAAAAGATCCCGAAGTGAATGCGGTTCCCCTGTCTGCGACAATTCTGCGAGGATTCCCAAATACGGTTGCTTGCTTCTTGAGTCTTTCTATAACTTCTTCTGTTCCGGTTGACTTTGTTGGATAGAGCCAGACAAATTTTGAAAATTCATCAACGACCGTCAATATGTGGTTATACTTTTTCTTCGTGTCGTTAAGTGGACCAACATGGTCGATGTGGTATGTCCCGAGCGGCTCTTGAGCCTTGCCGATCGGCGATAGCAATCCTTCCTTTTTCCCGCGCTTAGAGTCTATAATCAAGCATTCTACACATCCCCTAACTACTCTCTTTACCTTGGCCTGAATTCCTGGAATGTAGTAGGACTGCTTCAGTACATCTCTGGTCCTTGTTATTCCGAAGTGCCCCTCCTTGTGTACTATGGCCATGGTTTCCTCTGACATTGAATCGGGAACGACTAGCAGTTCATTAACTGGGTCCTTGCAAAGGATATTATTTTGCAAATAAAAGTCTTCGTTTTTCTTATTGTTAGCCAATGTCACTTTAACCGCATTTATCCAGTTGTCCCTGTGTTGTGCTTCAATCAAACGAGATTTTGTGCAATCCGCAATAATTAAGCATGACAAACGGGTTAGCGCATCGATGTGTCTCATCTTTGTTCCGGCTCGGTGTTCCACTTTGAACTCAAATTCCTGCAATGACACGGCCCACTTTGCGACTCTAGGCGGAAGATCGTCTTTTTTAATGGTCATTGCGAAAGCGTTATAATCAGTCACTACTGTGAAAGGTTTCCCAACAAATAAACTCTTCATTTTTTTAATGCCTTTACAATGGCAAACACCTCAAGCTCATAGGAACTTACAAGGGTTTGTTTTGCGGCTCATAAATTCTATTGGGTGAAGTTGCTGATAATCTGGATCCTTTTACATCAGAACGCCACGGAAGCCTTATTTACTCGCATCTGTGTGGACTTCCGTTACAGCTAAAGGATCAAAGAGGTTTGAGTACTGGTGCTGATACCAATAGTTGTTTTAACTGGTTGAAGGAAGCGATACCCTGTTCAGTCATCACGAGGTTCTTATCGTTCTTTTGATTTCCTTCCTTTCTAAGCATGTGATTCAAAGATTTTGCCGTCGAGGCATAGTATTTGATAAAGCGCCGCATATATGTCGTTAAATCCAAATATCTCTGCAAAGCCTGAAAATTCTAGGGGAATCGGAAAATTAACTACAGCTTTTATTTTCTCGTCAGTTGGTGAATTGGTTCCATTTTCAATCTACTACAGCTTTTATTTTCTTGTCAGTTGGTGAATTGCTTCCATTTTCAAGCGTATAACCCAAAAACTGTATCCTTTTTTTTGAAGATCTCCTTCTCCCATTTAATTCGTAAGCCTGCTTTCGATGCTGCGCCTAATACGATTCTTAACGCCCCGATTCCATCGTTTTCGTCCTTGCTTGGCACAATTATATAGTCCATGTATACTACGATTGTTTGATTTTGAATAAGTTCTCGCAAGACCGCTGAGACGTAAAACACAGCCAGAGAATTTGAGATTTATAATGAAACTGTTCTGGTACGGCTGTGGAGCGTCTTCGGGTTCAGCCTCGGCTGGAAGGGGAATAGGGTTTTCGTGCACTCTACTGCGCTCTGCGCTCAGCTCGCCGGTATTGGGGTCGGGGTCCTTCCTATCCCTATAATTTCCTTTTGCTCAACAGTCATATATAAGTGCAATTGACTGAAACTACGCTAAAATGACTATAAACCAACAAAAGAATTGCGTCAGATGGTATCCCCAAACGGTGTAAGCGTTGACAGTGGGCTTGGTGAACGTTGTCCTTTGGGAGTGATCGAGATGTTAGGATCACTCGTTCCTCTATACCCTCCCTACCTTTGGAACTGTGTGGAACCTGATTTACATTCCCCCTAAAATTAAGAAATTAACGCATTACCCTTGATAGTTCATCGGCATTATGTACTATTACAGATCTTATTTATTTACAAAATCTTATCGTCTTATTCATATCAATATATATCAAACAAAATAACTAATGTCTCCATATCGATCGCTATTCAATTCTTAATCATCATTTTTAAACTACTAAGCTCTTTCAAACGCGATGGACTCTAAATATTTACATTGGATTACGAATTAGGCTTTATTTAATCGCTAACAAAAATTGATATCTATGAATTTATTTAGAAATACGAAATCAACCGATTACTCTCGAAATATACTGGAGATACCAAATTATTAACCAAATACCATTATAATTCTTATTACCTCATTGTTGTCGCCGAGAAGCTCGTTGGGCCCAATGAACCGTTACATGGCTGTACGTCAATGGTTAGTTATATCAGGGATAGTTATATAAAAACAAATGTCAGTGTAGTTCCGAAGAATATATCAGTAACTTATTTTAAATGAAAATATAGGTTAAGAAAGGGTATTTGTAGGCATATCTAGAGTAAAGTTCGCCTCATTTCTATAGTCGATCGTATTTAATCAAAACTAGAACTAAATTTTCAATGCTTCATTGCAATATTACTTTTCTTCAGTCTTTTACTCACAGTGGCAAGACGTGTTTTTCTTCGCGCTCCGAACCGACTCGTTAAATAGTCAGTGCAAGACCGAAAGGAATCTGAAAGGAAGACCCAATTAGGGAGCTACAATCTGGGACGCGGGTACGTACCAGGATCGGCACAAGCAGGCTGGCTGGTGACCAAAAACCTTGGCACTTGCGACTTGCGACCTCCGCCGGCGATTGTAGGCAAGGGGGGAACCCCTCTCGCATCCAGTGAGCGCTTCTATTTCCCGGTTCGCCTCTCACTCTCCCGGATCCAATTGGTTTCCACAAGCCACATTTTTCCCCGCGTTTTTCCTCGACGACACAACAAAACAAAGATCAGCTGACCACAGTGTTGTGCAACGTACGAGCAAGGAGCTTTTACAACTGCGAAGAGTTGTACAACGCACGAAGCCCGCCTAAGCCCTGATCCAGATCAGCTTTAAATTAAATTTAAAATTAAATTTAAGCTTGAACTAAATTAAATTAAATCTGAATTTAAATTTAAGCACAAATTTAAATTTAAACTAATTTAAGTTTGTTCTAATTTAAATTTAAATTTAAACTAAAGCCCAGGCTTTAGCTTAACTTTGAATTGGACTTTAACAATTCAAATTAAACTAAAGCTTTGGCTTTAATTTAAACCAATCAGGGTCCAAACTGGGCTGGACCGGCTAGCAAGCTAGATCCCACCTCCTGCAACCCCAGCACCTGGCTCCTGTGGGAGAAGAAGCAGAAGGCCGAGGAACTGGCCATTTTCCAACCCCCCCGCCGAGGCGGCGCCATTTGAAAGGGGCTCTGGGGACCGAGAAGGAGCGGTATATCTCCCAACAGGCATCCACCGGGGGAAATCCCTGTGCACCGGGGGACCCCACCTAGGAGCAGGCGACATGAGCAAGGAGCAGTCAACTGCGGGCCAGAATGAAGAGAGCCAGGCACTAGCGGTAGCGAGGGCAGAGGAGGAGCTGCTGCGTAACTTCCAGCGGGTGAAGCAGCGCGTGCAACGCTCGCCTCCTGCAACCTTGACTGAGGCGCACCCGATGTCGGCACCGCCAAAGGTCCACGGCCAGATGTTCGCCTTTGGCGACAATCCAGAGGAGTTGACCACCCCGAAAAGGAGTAGGGATGCCCTGAAGGCAAGCCGGACGCCGCATCGAAAAAGCAGAAGGTCGAGGCTAATGCAGTAGAGTTGGCCGATAAGCTGGGAGAGATGCTCGACGAAATGATCGCCAAGTTTACGGACACGAAGAGCAACAACAAAAAAGTAGTCCGCCACGTCACGCAGGGCTCGATTGAAGTGATGCTGGCTATGAAAAAGGTGCAGCTGGACCTCAGCTCGGCGCTGGCCAACACCCACCACGAGCGGCCTACCTCTTGTGCGAGTCAGCAGACATCCCCTACGCTGGCAGACGCAGCCCAAGCAGAAGCTCCCGCAGGCAGGCCAGCAAAGCCGGCATGGCAGCAGGTCAAGGCAAAATCCAAGCCGAAGAACTCCCAGGCCAATAGCACGACCAGCGCGCGCAGTGAGGATGGAGAATCCCGCGCCCTACCGAGGAAACAACGCCCCGATGCGATTCTCATCAAATGCAGCGAAGGATCCTACGCAGATATGCTCAGGATTGTTAAGACGGAGCCCTCCCTACAGGGACTCAAAGGCAACGTCCAAGGCCTGCGAAGGACAGACAACGGTGGCCTTTTACTTCGGATGCAAAAGCCGCTGGAGCCAGCCACACAGCAGCTCCAGGCGGCCTTAAAGACGGCCATCTCCGATAAAGCATGCAGGAGACGGTGCAGGTGGAGATCCGCGACCTGGACGACATGACCAGCGGGGAGGAGGTAACCATGGTCATTTTCGCGGGAGAGGACTGCGATATCCCAAGCAATGCGGCGCCAAGGATGCGTAAAGGCGGGACCCAAGTAGCAACGGTCAACCTTAGACCCGAGCACGCAAGGAGGCTGCTGGACAAGTGCAAAATCTGGATCGGATGGGTAGTCTGCCGAATCAGGCAGAAAGCGGAGCCGAGGCGGTGCTTCAAGTGCATGGGCTTCGGGCACACCTCGGTGAGGTGCAGGGCCTCAGACGCAGCAGCAAAGGTCACGCAGGAGTCCTGCTTTAGATGTGGGGGCCTAGGCCACCAACACAAGACGTGCCACGGCAAGCCAAAGTGCATTCTGTGCGCACGAGGAGGCAAGAGCGCGAAGGAATCGGAGCATGCGACCCTGAGCAGGTTCTGCCCCGAGTACCAGAAGGCCACCAAGCACATGCAAAATGGTTAAGCTCCTCCAGCTGAACCTTAACCACTGCAGAGCAGCCCAAGACCTCCTGTCCCAAACTGTCTCTGAGACGCAGACGGACATCGCCATACTGAGTGAGCCATACAGAGCGAAACACGAGGGAGTATGGCAGCAGAGTGCCGACGGTGGGGCAGCCATCTGGAGCTGCGGCCAGCCCGCTGGCCACCTATCACAGCGAGTGGCGAGACCGGGATACACAAGGGCCACACTCCACAAGATGACGGTGTACAGCTGCTATCTAGCCCCGAGCCTGAGCATAGACGCGTTCAGGGACATAGTTCTGGAAATCGCCCAGGATGCCCGCGGGAGATCGCCGGTGATATAATAGCAGGAGACTTCAATGCCTGGGCCACCGAGTGGGGTAGCGCGAAGACGACCCAGCGGGGAACGATCCTTCTGGACACGTTTACAACCCTGGACGTATGCCTGCTCAACGATGGGGCCCGTTGCACCTACAGCAAGGCGGGACGAGAGCCCTGAGCTCTCGCGGAACACCAGCTGGAGAGTCAGCGGCCTATACACGCATAGTGACCACGCGGCTATCACCATGGAAATTAGGGCTGACCAGCCGAGCCCGCAAAACCGCCAAATGGCCTACAAGACGGGCACCCTCAACACTGATGAGCTACTTGCCAATACCTAATGCTAATACCTGCGCGGAGGGGCTGTCCGCGAAAATCAAGGCAGCCTGCGACGCTGCGATGGTGAGATGCTGCAGGGGAAACGGCAGACGACCAGTACCCTGGTGGAACCAGGAGATAGATGCGGCGAGACGACAGTGCCTATCTGCGCGGCGGAGGTGTCAGCGAAGCAGGGGACGCCCCGCGCATGAGCAGTACGAGGCCAGATTCAGGGAAAGAAAGCGAGCCCTCAAGGTGGCGATCATGGAAAGCAAGAGCAAGTGCTTCCAGGAACTCTGCGACGCGGCAGACCAGGAACCCTTCGGGTCAGCATACAAGATGGTAATGGGAAAACTTACCAGACAGCCCACGCCAACATCGCAGGAACAGTTGGGAGCTATCGTCTCTACATTGTTCCCGGCCCAGCCGCCACTAAGACTGCCCAGCGTGATCGCAGGCAGACCGGTACCGACCTGCGAAGAGGAAGTCCTGAGCGCCTTGTCTAGCTGCAAAGTATCCAAGGCCCCAGGACCCGACGGCATCCCCAACGCAGCCCTGCAAGGCGTTCCCGACACCTTTTGCGCAGGTATTTAATACATGCATCAGCGAGCGGACTTTCCCGAGAGCCTAGAAACAGCAAAGGCTCGCCCTCATCCCGAAGCCTGGCAAGCTTAACGATGACCCGTCCTCCTACCGGCCCCTCTGCATGTTGAACACGGTGGGGAAAATATTCGAGCGTATTGTATGCAACAGGCTGGAAAAGGAAATAGAGGAGCGCGGAGCCCTATCTACCCACCAGCACGGGTTCCGGAAGAAGAGGAGCACAATCGACGCGATACGCGAGGGAACGCAGCTGGCAGCAAACGCTATCGAAGGCGAAAGGTGGCAGGGAGGCACTAAGAAGTATTGTCTGGTGTGCACCCTAGACGTCAAAAATGCCTTCAACTCTGCAAACTGGAGCCTGGTCCTGCAAGCACTCCAGCGCAGCGGCATATCGGGCTACCTTGTACAGCTCATAGCCGATTATTTCACGGACCGCGTCCTGATGTACAGCTCGGACGCCGGCAACCAGGCATACCAGGTGACGGGAGGCGTTCCACAAGGATCAGTCCTTGGGCCAATCCTATGGAACGTCATGTACGACGGCATTCTGAGGCTGGAACTTCCTGAAGGCTGCTCTGTGGTGGGCTTCGCAGACGACATTGCGTTGGTCACGGTGGAGAAGCACTTGACCGACGTCTCGGCGAAATGCAGCCACGCGATCGACATGCTGATGGCTTGGCTAGCAGATAACAAAACGGAAGCAGTGCTCATAAGCAGCAGGAAGGCAGTAGAGAAGGCGAGCATCCGGGTCGGCTCGACCACCATTGAGTCCAGCCCTGCGCTAAAGTACCTTGGAGTGATGATCGACCACAGGCTGAACTTCAAGAGCCATCTGGAGTACGCTGCGGCCAAGGCATCCAAGGCCACGGCGGCAATCTCGAGGATGATGGCCAACACACGAGGACCAAGGCAACACAGTAGACGGCTTATAGCAACGGTGGTGACCTCGACCATCCTGTACGCAGCACCGATATGGGAGGAAGCCATGCGGACAGCCAGCTACAGCCGCCAATGCAAGACGGTCTACAGACGCTGCGCACTGCGGATCGCCAGCGGTTTCTGCACAGTATCAGAAGAAGCCGCATTGGTTGTAGCCGGCAGCGGAGCGCAGGACCAGCAACTCTGGTAGCGCAACCCAGAGGAGCAGCACGCTCACACAGTGGCAAGCGAGATGGAATGGGGCAACCACAGGACGCTGGACTCATCGAATCATCCCCGAACTGGATCCCTGGATAAACAGAAGGCACGGGCAGGTTGACTACTACACGACGCAGTTCTTAACGGGCCATGGCTGCTTCAAGGCATACCTGCATAGGTTCGGACACGAGGCGGATCCACACTGCGACGTTTGCGGCAGTAGAGCAACAGAAGACGCGGAGCACGCATTTTTTGCCTGCCCGCTATTTAGCTCCCAAAAAAAAAAAAAAAATTAACTTTCAATTATTGTTCAATTATTCATTTTCAATTTATGGTCAACAGCTCCTCATTTCAATTTCAATTTCTATCTGACAAGATCGTGTTCAATTAATTTTATGTTCAATCAAATTTCTTTCAATTTCAGTTTTCGTTCAATCCGTCTCGGTGCCTTTTTTGACTTAAAACTCAGTTTAATAGATATACATATATAGGTGGATAACTACATGGCTACGTCTTCACTTAATAATGTTCAAGCTAACGTTAAAAAAAATGCAAATCAAATTAAATGTTGGTTCTTATGCAGCCCCGCCATCAGCAGCAACGGAATCGGTTGTTTCGGTTCTCTTTTAATTCCGAGTTCTTCTTCTGGGGCACCATATATCCGTGACCTAGCTGTACTCACGCGATTGTCGTAGGTCAGTTTTCTTTTTCTTCTATTACCCAGCGTGTTCTTCCTTCTCTGTATGGTTCTCTTCCCGATTGATATACACATTTGAACTGCAGTTAGCGTTGCATATGCATATGTATGCACGTAACGAAAATGCCTATGCCGCGTATGTGTGTGTATGTAGGTGTACACCGCGTGGCGTGGCTGTACTTAGGCGAGCGAAGGGAACCAATAGTACCTTGAATTTGGGTAAAAACTTGAGGTCAGTTGGTGCCAAAACTAGCACTTTTCTGGGTTTTATTTGTTCTGAATTTTGTTCAAATTCATATATATTTTTGGATGATCCCAAGGCTGCGGTTTTCGTAGTCTCTCGCTCCTTCGACGCACTCGCACACACAGCCACTGTCCTATCTCAACCCTCGTATTCGATTAATTTTGTTCTAGAATACACTTTTGTTATTTTATCGTTTTCGCTGGATTTAGAGCAATTACGTCTGTCGTCTCGGAGTGGAAAAATTTAAATGTTCGCGCGGTCGCTGAAACTTTTGCCAAGGCGCAAGTCGAGCGAGCTTTAGCGGGACCTTTCCAGGCAAAAGATGCGACAACTGAGAAGCAAAAGGGACCACTAGATTCCGTAGCGTATCTGAAAATTTGTACGAGCTTTCAATTAACCCCAGTATGGCGAAGAGTGGTTTTGTTTGTGTTCGAACAGAATTTAATAATTTGTATAAATGTTAACTTCTGTTCCCTTTCTGGTACACTGGGCACTACAGATTCTGGACTGGACTGGAGACGCTAATGATTTTACTGGCTTACCTCTAACGAGACTTTCTACTTTTATCTTCTGATTTGTTCCCAGATGAGATAAAGCGATTTAGTCAAGTACAGAGACTTCATCGGTTTCCGTGATTCGCATTCCTTTAAGTGCCGTAGCGAACTTGATTTCTTTTTCCTTAAATGAAAAGTTGTAGTAAAGCATACTCCATCTGCTTGAAGGCTGCACTGTATGCACTCCCAATTATCTTGGCTTCCAAGAAACCTGATTTCTCCCAATCCTACATATATTTAGTGGCGGATGAGGTGCAATAACATTTTTCACTCAGTCTATTTCAATGCCCGTCGGGGAGCAAAAACTGTCGGTCCAGTCTGCAGTGAATACCAGTAAAGTCCAGCACCTTCATTTGCCGAAGAGTTGTCTGCATCGCAAATAGGAGCGCAAATCATGCCTATCACAGGGTCTAGAGGGGGCGCAACAAGCCGATGAAGCTCGTTCAAATAGGGCTGCAGAACAAGAAAACACAACGAGTGAAAATACTTCAATCTCTAATAGAGAATCTGAGGCTGTTATCTGTTTGCAGGATGGAATAGCCCAAATAAATATACCTCTACTCTAAAGTATGGCACAAATTTGCCAAATGGGACAAGCCATGTCTCAGCTGCCGGCGGCAATAGAAGGAGGCTTCCGCAGGATATCTACTTAAACTGTACCCACATCACAACCAGCGACAGGACACCAATCTTTTTTAAAGTTGTTTCAGGTACCCCCTCGTTCATCATTAGGTGCACAAGCTTCGGAACCACCGCCTGCAAACTACAGAGCGAATACCCTTTTTCCTGAGATTTAGTCAAATCATATCTAATTGGAAGATACGATTTTCAGGTTCGCCTGCCAAGTCTGTAGCCGACTTTGTATACAGGGTGGAAGCTCTCGCCAACCAAACTCTGGATGGTAATTTACAGGTGCTTCGCTAATTACGTTTTTGAAGGCTTCGGAATAGCGTCTCGCTAGTTAATTGGGAGCAAATAAGCGCAGCTCTTAAAGTTCAATTGCAGGATGGAAATCCGTTCTGCATTGCAGAGACCTTTAATAAATTTTATTACGAAATCCTATCTAATGCGACCTTTCCATACCTATGACAGAACCAGCTTTATTAGAAGTCTTAAGAGCCAATTTGTTGACAGAAATTCAGCGTGAAAACTTACACGTGCCGATATTTAGTATTTCCCAGTTGCGACACATAGTTCGAATAAGGGAAAGATTCGTACAGTCGTTAGGTGCCAGTAGGGTAATGCATTATATCCGTCAAGGAAGTCGACCGCAAGTTCGCAAATTAGTAATACCTAATAATTCTACTGAAGATTAGTCTGACCAAGGAGAAGAACTTGTACAAGATATTCTGCAGTAACTCTTTATTTATTTATTTATTTATTTATTTATTTATTGAGAAATTAGCTAATAACTGCTATATAAAGACCCTACCCTTACCTCAGGCCGAGGAAGGGAGTGTTTTTTAATGATGTGCTCCGACTCACATCAGGTGGGCCGATGTAAGGATAGGTATTGTAATACAGCGTTTGAATTAAAATCTAACATTTAACAAGTGATAAAATTCATTGTACAAAGAACATAAAACACGAAAAACCCCTGCATCTCGAAGTTAGACTTACAAAAATCAAGGGCAATGGGACGAAAATGACGGGAAGGCCTACAAGGGACCGAGAGCCTAACGAGGTTGAGAAGATAGATGGAAGTGATATGGCCGTGAATAAGTTTATGCATGAACATCACTCCATGGCAGGTCCGACGGTTCTTCAACGAGGGTAGGCCTAAAAGCCGCAGTCTATCCATGTAAGCCGGTAGACGACGGTGTTGATCCCAGTTTAAGCCACGAAGAGCGAACAAAAGGAATTGTTTCTGTACCGATTCAATAAGGTCCTGATACTTCGCGTACTGGGGAGACCATACACACGAGCAGTATTCAAGAATGGGCCGAACAAGAGAGATGAATAGGAGTTTAGTGGTATAGGGATCGTCAAATTCTTTAGACCAGCGCTTAACCAAGGCAAAGACGCCCTTATCCTTGCCAACAATTACGCTGATATGATTATTGAAGTTTAAATTGTGGGTAAACAAAACTCCAAGGTCTGTAACTGAATGGATGCGTTCAAGTCCGCCCGTTAGAGGCAAGCATAATTTTACATCATCGGCGTACATCATCACCTGGGAATGAGCAACAACATCAGGCAAGTTGTTGATAAAAAGTACAAAAAGAAGAGGTCCGAGATGGCTCCCTTGCGGAACGCCAGAAGTAACGTGCACAGTATCGGAAAACGCACCCTTAAAAGCAACTCTCTGAGTGCGGTTAGAAAGATATGTTGCAATCTAGCCGGACAACAAAGGGGGGAAGCCTAATAAAGAGAGTTTTTTCAGTAATAACTGGTGATTTACTGAGTCGAACGCTTTGCTAAAATCAGTGTAGATAACGTCTGTCTGGATATTATCTTTAAAAGAATTTCTGATAACAGCACAGAACTCCAGAAGGTTGGTTGTGGTAGATCTCTGTTTCATAAAACCATGCTGCGAGGAGGACATAAGTGATCTGCATTGGTTTTGTAGTTGACCAGTAATTACGAGTTGGAAAAGTTTGGGAATCGCACTAAGTTTAGCAATGCCTCTATAATTCTCAATATTAGACTTATTTCCTTTTTTATGAAGGGGAATTATGAATGATTCTCTCCACTTGTCAGGAAAGAACGAAAAATTTAGAGACATTTGAAAAAGCTTTGACAAAGGACTACATAACGCATTGGCACAGTTTCTCAAAACACAACTAGGCACAAAATCGGGACCAGCAGAAATGGATGGCTTGAGGGATCTCAGGTTCCGAAGAACATCGTCCTCCGTGATTGTGGGCATGAAAATGCAGTTGGAATGCGGAAGAGAGTATTTGTACAAGGATGTAATGTCAAAACAGGTAGAAGAGTACGTAGTCTGAAGTCAAGAAGTCAGAGCGAGCTACCAAATATCTGGCATGGTCGGCTTGTAGTCCAGCTCGACTGAATTTTTTAAAAAGTCTGGATTTAACATTTTTTAAATACGAAAGAAGATGTGTAAACCACATTGAGTGAAGTAACAGGAGAGGGAAGTGATGGGACAAACAAATCAAAACAAGAATATAAATTGTCATAGAAGCGTTCAATCAAGTCAAGGGGGTCGTCAGTATTATCCAAAAAGGTCCAGTCAATTAAAGTGCATTCATGTCAATGAAGTTGGCTTTGCGGAAGCAGCGAAACGTAGCTGGCTCTGTAGCAGCACAAGGCAATAAAGGAGCCGAGGCTTCAAGTATTAGCTCTATGGTAGGGTGGTAAGCATCTTCGGGACAAGAGAGAGGATCGATTCGAGAGACAGAAGCATTGGCGAGGTCAGAAAAAAAAATTAGGTCCAAGATTTTGTCACAACTGTTCTTGACATAGTTTAATTGACCTAAAGAAAGGTCAATAAGTCCGTGAATGAAGTCATGAGGGACAAAGGGAATGAGAACATTAGAGTCAGGTGATGGTATCCAGGATATGAGAGGGAGATTAAAGTCCCCCAAAGCAATAAGGGTGTCATTAGCATTCAGAGTCGAGTGGATGTTTTGAATTAAGGATAGGTGCTGATTGTAGATGTCGAAGTCAAACCTAGGTGGAATGTACGAGCATGAAACATAGACAACATAGTCAAAGACTTGAATGCGAACAGCAACAAACTCCAAAGTGCAGTCAAGATTAATTATCGGGGCCAATTTTGAGGCAAGACAGGATTTGACGGCGATAAGAACACCGCCGCCGATGCGCGATGGACGGTCGTGCCTGTAGACAACGTAGTTGCCAGCAAAGAGTTTTTTAAGTTTCCCCAGCAGACTACGAACGTTTTGATAGTGGATGGAAAACGAATCGATCAGTTTTTTGAAGGCAAAGCTGGCGGAGTCTGAGGCGCACGAGCCCGAGGATTAATTTTGTTTACGAATTCATGAATTATGGCATGTTCAGGCCATACGGAGGGATCAAGGACCCTATCCAAAAGACCATCAACGTCCATATATATATATATCATCATCCTTAGATATTATAAGAAATCCAAATTTGTCTGCGCAACATGTTCTTAATATATTCATAAATGAATTGAAATCCATATCACTGTTTTTTCTTGCGCTCTCGTTTTTGCCGGGGTTTGTTTAAAAGTTCTACTTTGTGTTCTATATACATAGCTCCCGTTCACTTCGCGTGTGCATGCTACTTTATTAACTTTATTAACTTATTTAGAACCTTTATTACACAACTTAAGTGTGCTGCCAGTGTTTGTTCTTCTTGTGTTTTTTTGCATTTCCTCTTTACACCTCTCTCGTTTAGCGGCTGTTTCTCTGTCGCGACAGCTAAACGTTGCTCTAGGCTCGCTTACTCTCACACTCCCCTGCTCTCTAGCGCTTCAACTCTCTCGGTGCAGCTGCACTTTTCTTCTCATATCTTTCGCCCCCTCATCTATTGCTTCAAGGACAGTGGTTAGTCTAAAATAATGTCTTCTGATATTGTCTGCTCTTTCAAAACCTGCAAAAAGGCAGTTTTGTCAAGTGATCTTACCATCGGCTGCTGGCTGTGCGACAACATTCTGCATGCAAAGTGCATTGGGGTTGCCGGCCGGACTGTTGATGATGTGAGAAAAAACATCGGCTTGTGCTATTGTTGCGATGCCTGTCGTGACGTTGAAAGGGAAATGATGTCTTTCATGTGGCAAACCAAGGGCGGTTTTAAGGAGTTGTTATCGAGTTTCAACAAAACTCATAACATCTTCTTAGCGCTTGATAAACAATTTAATAGCCTTACGCTATTAAATGAGTCTCCAAGGCGCAAAAAAACTGCAACTGGAGTGCAGCAGGGTGACTCTGACACTGCCTTCGACCTCAGAATCAAATCCCAGAATTCTAAGGTCAAGTGTTAGGAAAGAGGTGGTATCTGAAGGTGCTGTGGGACTAAACGTTCCACCGCTAATTTCATTTTCGTCTCCTATACAAGCACAAATTTTGATCCTTCATAACCCCGTAAATGTATCCCCCCAGGAACTACCGGCCAATATGGGCACTCCAGGCACTCCCTCTGTCTCCCCTCAAGCCCTCATCGGTATCCCACCTACGAAACAGATATTTGTTTCGCGAGGCAAAGTCAGAGCTGAAATTTTAAAATTAAAGGTGGAAAATTTAAATTTTCTTACGCTAGGGATATTTCATCTTTCAAAATAAATGTCCCAAGTGAATTCTTCGGCACGATATGCTCAACCAAATTCTGGCCTGAGTATGTTGTTGTCAAAGAATATGAAGCTAAGAAAAAGAAACGGTCGGAATATCTCTCCCTAAGCCGGATCTGACCACTGTGCCCTCTACATCCTTTGCCTCTTTCCAAAAAAACTAAATACTTTTTTGTTAATCTCCTATCAGAATGCAAGAGGCTTGCGCAGTAAGCTGCCTTAGTTTATATTCTAATAGTTTTGCATTCGCCTCCCATGTTATTGTGTTCATAGAACCCTGGTTAAAGCCGGAGATTCTTAGCTCCGAAGTTTTCCCAGCTGCGTTCACGATTTATCGGCTAGATTGGCTTGTCAGGCGCGGGGGGTGAGTCCTCATAGCGGTCAACTCCACTCTCACGTCAGAATTAGTAACTTTCGAGGAAAACAACGAAGTTGAATTCCTTTGTGTGAAGCTATCATTTTATGGTCGCTTTGTTTTTATTACATGTTCCTACATTCCTTCATTGTCGGAACTACCTGTTTTTTGGAACCACCTTTCCGCCATTCGGATGGTTTCCAATATGCTTTCTGATAGAGATCATTTAGTAGTCTTGGGTGATTTTAATATCCCTGGGGCTATTTGGTCCCTAAATAGCTCCTCTAACACACTTCAATCCTCAACACAACATAATTTTATTGCTGGCTTGTTCGACATTTCGCTGTCTCAAGTCAACCATGTACGAAATTCCTTAGAGCGCTTGCTTGATCTTTGTTTTGTCCCTGATCCGGCGAGTGTTAGTTTATCGAGGGTGACGCCGATAACACAACCTGAAGAGCCCTATCATCCTACTTTCGATGTGACACTCGACATTGGTGCTGATACACTGAAGAAATCTGATAGACCAGCCAAAAGAGTTTACTGCTTTCGCAAGTCTGATTTCGACCGGCTGAATAACCGGTTCTCGTTCTGACCTCTCTAACTATATCGGCTCGGTCAAACTTCACCGTACTGAACGCACAGTGTTATAAAAACTATTTGACTCGTTGCAGGGTCCAATTTTCTCAGGATCCTAAACAGTTTTATAATTTTGTTAATACTAAACTTAAGGCGGTAACACATCCTTCACCACTTTCTTTTGCAAACGCAACTGTGAAGGGCGATCAAGCAATTGCCGATCTTTTTGCCCAATTTTTTCAAACAACGTATTCCACTTCCACTGACCTAAATCAGACGTATTCTTATAGCTTGCCCAGATCGAACTTAATTTTCAGTCCTTGTTTAAACGAAAGCTCCCTTCTTTTAGACCTTCATCGTGTAAAGCCTGTTTATCTGACTGGTCCCGACGGAATACCGGGCTGGTGCTTAGGTATTGTGCCGATGCCCTGTGTTCGCCCCCCTCTGAAATTGTTTACCTTATCATTAGAAACCTCGCACTTTTCCCTTATTAGGAAGGTATCATTCATTATTCCTCTCCATAAAAAAGGTTACAAATAGGAGGCCAATAACTATAGAGGAATCTCTAAGCTTTCGGCCATCCCTAAACTTTTAGAGAACATTATTACTCCACATTTGCAGCACCTTTGTAGATCAGTAATTTCTCCATGTCAGCATGGATTTGTTAAGCGAAGATCCACAACTACAAACCTTCTAGAGCTCACTTCCTTCATTATAAGGGGTTTCCAGAATAACCTTTAAACGGATGTAATTTATACTGACTTCAGTAAAGCATTTGATTTCGTTAATCATTCAGGAAACTCGACTTAATGGGTTTTCCAATTGATTTCCTTATGTGGATCTCTAGTTATCTGACTTGCAGGACGCAAAAAGTCCTCTTTAAAAATAATTTATCTAATGTTCTCCAAGTCACCTCAGGTGCCCCGCAAGGGGCCACCTGGTCCTTTGTTGTTTACATTATTTATTAATGATCTGCCCAAAGTTTTGACAAATTCTAGAGCACTCATGAACACTGATGATGTCAAGCTTTGTGTGTAATACAAGGACGTTGCTTACCAGTCTGATTTACAAACAGATCTTGATAGCTTCCAAACCTGGTGCTGCATAAACCTACTAAACTTAAATGGCTCTAAATGTAAGCTAATGACATTCTCTCGTGTCGTTCCCAAGCTTGCAATTTACACGCTTAACTGTTGCTCTTTGGAAAGAATTAACTCAGTTGAGGACTTGGGTGTCCGCCTGGATCCCAAACTTGACTTTATCGATCATATTTCGTGCATGGTGAATAAAGCCAGAGGTATGCTGGGATTTATTAAACAGTGGTCGAAAGAATTCGACGACCCCTATATAACAAAAACTTTATATATTTCACTAGTTCATCCTATCTTAGAATACGGTTCTTGCGTTTGGAGCCCTCCACAGTAAACGCATCGAATCGATTCAATAGAACTTGTTGCTTTTCGCTTTACGCGGCTTAAACTGGGATGCTGAACAGAGATTACCCTACCATTATAGTAGACTTCTCCTAATTAACCTACCCTCCTTGGCTAATCGTAGAACTATGCTTGGTATTACATTTATTTATAACCTTATTCACGTCGATGTGGAAAGTACTGACTTGTTAGGTCAGCTCAATTTCCACGTTCCGAGTAGAAATACTAGATCGTACATACCTTTTTTTTTTTTGTATTCAATTTATTTAAATAATTAACAATAACAATATGTATATTAGGGGATGCAGAGAGAAAGCCCGAGTCGCGCGGTACCGCCGCCAAGCATTGCTTCGCGCGAGCGGCAGGCCTCCTATTCCGCAGTTGTCCGTCTCGCCCTCTCCAGGGACCGCAGCGATTTAAGTACGGTAACAGCGAATTTCGCTATCGCGTCCCAGCCCTCCTCACCTCCGAGCATTGTCGGCACGAGGTTCTCAGCCGTAAGTACCTTTCCAACGCCGGCTTCCAGCTCCTCCCGCTCGTGGTGGAACCGGTAGCATTCAAAAAGGACGTGTTGACCGTCCTCCACAATTCCGGCGCCGCAAGCCGGACAGTTGTCCTCCTCATCGTGCCCGAAACGCTTGAGGTAGCTCCGGAAGCACCCATGTCCGCTCAGTACTTGGGTCAGGTAGAAGTCTTCCTCCCCGTGCCTCCGGCTTACCCAGCTACTAATGTCGGGGATTAGTCGGTGGGTCCAGCGTCCTTTAGTTGAGCTGTCCTACATTGCTTGCCACCTGGTGATGCTCCTGCGTCTAGCAGCCCGTTTAGCCTCCCGAATGGTTGATCCTGGGTCGACCCGAGTGAGACGGGTTTCTCTCGCCTCCTGAGCTAACTCTCCCAGCGGGACCAGCCCCGCAATGACCAGAGCCGCGTCATCTGAGACCGTCCTGAAGGCTCTAGTTACCCTCAGTGCACACAGGTGTTAAGTGGCTTTCACGCCTCGCATGTAGCTTCTCACACTGCACGCCTCCGCCCAAACTGGGGCTGCGTAGAGAAGCTGGGGCGTGACCACGTTTGAAAGCAGCTTTCTTTTCCACTGCTTGGGGCCACGAGTATTCAGCAGGATCCTTGATAGCGCCCTGGCTGTGTGGCTGGCCTTCTCGCTCACGTACGCCAAATGCTCTCTGAATGAGAGGCGGGTGTCCAGAAGGACCCCCAGGTACCGGATTGCGCGCTGCGAGGTCGCAGCAGCCCGCCGACCCGGATTTCTGCCGTCTCAACCCGCTTCCTGCTCGAGATCAGCACCGCTTCGGTTTTATGTGAGGCGAGCTCCAGACCGGCAACGACGAGCCACGATTCGACAGCCAGAATTGCGTTGTTAGCAGCGGCCTCAGCGGCGGCCAGCTCCTTTTCGGTCACCACCAGCGCAACATCATCTGCGCAGCCGACAATGGAGGTGGTCGTTGGTAGCGGAAGGTTCAGCACACCGTTGTACATAGTATTCCAGAGCAGTGGACCCAGGACGGAGCCCTGCGGGACTCCGGCTGAGACCGCGTGTGTTCTGGAACCCCGGGCAGTATCCAGGATGAGGATCCTCTCACTAACGTAACCCGGGATGATTCGCAGCAGGTATCCGGGGATGTTGAAAGCCTCCAGCGCCTCCAGCGTCCTTCTCCAGTCTGCCGAATTGAAGGCGTTCCGGACGTCCAAGGTCACCACTAGACAGTACTTCTTGGCGCCGTTCCTCCATCTCGTGCCAGCGATGGCGCTTTCAGCCATGCTTTTGACCTTTTCGATAGCGTCCAGAGTCGACATCTTTTTGCGGAAGCCAAACTGGTTTGTCGCCAGTCCGCCTGCGCGCTCGATCGCTGCCTCCAGCCTAGATGCGATAACTTTCTCAAATATCTTCCCAATCCTGTCCAACAGACAGATTGGACGGTAGGAGGAGGGTTCCCCTGCTGGCTTGCCCGGCTTGGGCAGGAGCAGCAGCTTCTGGCGCTTCCACCTGGTGGGAAAAGTACCCTCCCGGAGGCATTTGTTGAGCAAGTCAGCAATCGTCTTCGGGTGCAATGCTAGCAGCAGCTTGATTGCCCTGTTCGGAATCGCGTCAGGCCTGGCGCTTTCCTGTTGTGCAGGCTCCTCGCTATCCCGAGGACCTCTTGCTCATTGATCGGGCAGATCTCCCCGGAGGCGATGCTCGTCGGGGAGATGAGTGGCTGCCCTTCTGGGAAGAGAACTCGGTCAATGCCTTCGAGGACCTCCGGGTCCGATGGCGTGCTGTTGCCGGTGCTCACCCGTTTTACAACTTTTTTGTATGCGCCGCCCCACGGCCCACGGCCCCCACGCCTCTCGGCAAGGACTTCGTCCAAAATCCTGCCCATCTCGAAAATATTTCCAAGGCATTGAGAAGCCTTGCTTTTCTTCGGCGGGGTTTTCCGCTGAGATCCCGCCGGGCTGACTGCCTCCCTCGTCCTTTTCGGGGTTTAGGAGTCAGCGTTTCCATGCCCAATCTGCTCTGCAGCTTGGCTGGGGCTTGGGGATCTCATTGTCCTGCTGCTCCTCCTGAAGGCCAGCGGACCGTCGTTTCTCTCCTTATCGTCATGGCTTGGCGTAATAACTTGAGTGGCGGCCAAGTCAGCCACCGCCACATCAGTGCGTTAAGGAATGTTTTTTAGGGCCTCCAGACTCCGTACCCTAGCCGCGGGATCTCCCGCGGGTGGATTTCCACATGAGTGGTTGCCACCTGGAGTATTTTCGTTATTAGAAGACATTCCTTTTTAGGTTGCATTTTGGCCCAATGCAAGGGCTGCATTTTATACCTTCTGCCAGGTACAATATTAGCTACCGGCCACTATGGCTCAGACGCAGATCAGGCAGCCGCCCAATGTGGGTCAGACGCTACCTGGGTTTGGTTTGGGTGCAGCTGGGGCCCGCTGCTGGGCATTATTCTTCTGCCGGCCACTGTGGCACAGTCGCAGATCAAGAGAAAATTTCTCACTTCGGATCTCACATGTTAATAGTCTTCCTAAACTAAAAACTTTAATCCTCGCCCACTTAGATCGCATGCATGCAAACACTCAGGCAGCTCGCCTGTAGTTTATTTCCTCGCATTCTTTTCTATATTTTCCATCGCGTCTACAAATACCTAACCCTAACAGGCACGTGCCTGGTTTCAAAAGGGTCACTTAAGTGTACTCATCGTAGTGCATCAACGTCCATTATTATTATTATAATATACAATGAAATTAATAATTTTCTATTATTTAAGCCTAATTAAAATATGTTTTAATTCGCTGGTACTAAACGTGCAAGATAATTGTTCCCAGTATAGCTGAGTGAAAGAATATGAAGTCTACTTGAAATATCAACATATAAAGAAAACCCGCAGCTGCACTCAGGCAGGTACGGCATCATGTAGGGAAAACGTTACGTTATCGACATTTTATATAAATTTATATTTTACCTTATATTGTCTTGCATACATTCATATTATTAGCCCTTACACTGTTAATATCTTCTCGTATATTATATATCTTTTCTAGTACATGGTTAGGTTCCATATATATTGGTTAAAACTATCCCTTCAGTACCGTTTACTCATGATTCTTGCAGGAATAATGTAGGACTAAACGGAATCCTGCGTGAATGATGGATGAAGTTAGCGTGAATTTTCATACAAACAATTTTAAAATCGGGCTGCATCGGGGAATTCGCACTACTCGAGGAATCATCTATTAATCCTGCATGAATCCTGCAAGGAATATGTCGTGAATTTCGAAGTAAATTCGAGTCGGAATCAGCGGGGAATCTGCTGGGAATTTAGGAAAGAAAATCTATAGAAAATCCCTGGAATCCCAAATAAATTTGTTCCTTTTTTTTTTCATTTAAATTTCATATTTTTATTTATGTAAAATTATTTCAGCATTAACGCCAAGTGTCACTGGTTGCCTCCGGCTACTAAAGATCCCTCCGGGAATTTTTGTTATCTGTAAATTAAATGTTAGAATTAATTTAAAAAACTACTCTGTTTGCACATAAATACATACATAAGTACAAAGATACATACCAGTTTTAACTTAAAAGAAAGTCCGCAAACCATAACAGTCTAGGTTGAAGTCATATTCATGCTTAGGATGAATTCTGCAAGGGATTGTTAATGAAGTAAAAATAACTTTACTTACCTCATATGTTATTAAAACTATTTTACTACACAATGCGCGATCACGTGTGAATACAACAGAAGAAGAAAATAAAAAGAGAATTAGGAGAACAAGACAAAACGGAATGACTTCGAAAACAACAAAAAATACGTTGTCCGAACTTCGCGAGCCGTCGGCGGTAGCCGAATGCAGTTCGAATTTGGTTTGCCTACTTCGTTTCGGACTTCTGGCCACGAAGCCCATACAATTTGTTTTTGTTTTTCGGACATGCCATACAATTTGTTTTTTTTTTCTTCGGACATGCATCCAGGAAAGAGCCGTGAAGAGAATTTTGGTACTGATGGGATACTACTAATATTATCATCTATATAAACATACACAACATTTTTGGAAATGAACATACATATATATATATTTATTTTTTTATTTTTATTTGTAAAATAAATATTGTGAACTTGAAAATGAACTAAATAACTATAATGTTTGAGTCCAGACGTATCGGAATGCCGTGGCCAAATACAGGTTAACCTTAAAGGGATTTCTGACCAGTTTCTGTCGATTCGGGGATCACGGTAGGGCCTTGTTGCCTTAGTTAAACCACCATTGACAACGTTACAAATTTCATTCTTTTAGACACCCCAAGGAACGATACGAAACTGGAGGCACGGTCTATCTACACATTCGAATACCGAATCTTTTTTTGCACTTGATCTTAAAGTTTTTGCAATAAATCCGAAGGTTGATGGCTGTGCCGAGAGACGCTGCTGCTAAGACTCCGCAGCTGGTTTCTGGGATCCGGCAATACGCTGCCCACCGCCATTGCAATGGCGGTTTTGCGCCTAGGAGACCCTTCTAATATTTTGTGGTTATTAAATTGCGTATCCAGCCGCAAGAACATACATATCTTGTTTTTTACAATTTAATAATATGTCTTTAAAACCGATATTGGTTAGCCGGAGGAAAGGCGTTATTATAGTTTTTAACAGATTCTAACACAAAACACTTGGAGGACAATTAAAACAAATGAATATAAAACGAAAATCATTAATGTGTTACCTTTAACTCCGTAGGGTTTCCAGAGGCATCGCCAAATAGTTTTTGTAAGCTTTCAATTTTATTATTAATCTTTTCAAACAATTTCATTTTAATTTCAATTTGAACGTGCATTTTCTTTAAGGCATTGTCAAGTGAACAAGATTTAGTTTCATAGCTATTTAGATCTGTTTTAATATTATCATTATTAGTTTTGGCATTAAACGCTGCACTTCTAAGTTTCTCAACTTCCAGCATAGACAATGCCAATTGATTTTGTACCTTCGACAAGGATAAATCAACGTTTCGGCGTTGTTCTTGCGATTTATTCAATAATTTTAATCGGAAAGCTGTGGCTTTGTCTGTTATAAGATGATCTTGTGCCAACTTTAATATGCTTTCCTCAACCATATTTTTTTTTTTATGATAGTTATCTAATATATAGTCTAGCTTTCGAATTTCAGAGAATATTCGGGTTCCTTCTCTTAGTGAGTTTTGTAAATCAGATTCGGTTCTAGCCAAAAAATCTGGCAAGTCATCAAGTTTTGTTTTAAGTCTAAAAAGTGTTTCGTTTTCTTCTTCACCTAGAAAAGAAAAAAATTACTTATTTAAATGAAAAGATATACCTGGAACACCGATAAATCAAAAATATATATACAAAATGGTTGAATTAAGATTATTTTAGTATTTTAATAATTAATCGGACTGATTAGAAAGATGATAGAAAGACAATGTAAGATAAAGTAGCCGGGACTATTTTTTAGAGGCGTGGTGTCACTGATTGGAATTTTATTCAAACAGATGATTAACTTTCAACTAAAATGTGATTTTAATTTCAATTTTCAATTTAATATTTAATAAAAAGTACCGTCTAAACAATGCCTATTACTTAATATTTAGAATAAACAGTCAATGAGTTTTCTATACAAAAATTTCCTAAAATTTGTGTTTTCAGCACATTTTGTACCAATAAGTGATGATTTGCGGAAAGCATTAATTTTTTGCTTCAAAGACACGGAAGAAAATCGTTTTTGCATCACATTGCTACTGGCTATCAAAAATTGATTTTTTTAAAGATTTCTAAACTGAAAAAAATTATGGGTTAATTCGGGACAACCGTCAACATCGACTGCAAAACTAGATCGATTCGGCAAGAAGACAATGCTGTGTGTTTGGTGGGACCAGAAAGGTGTGGTGTACTACTACTAAAACCTGGCTGCCAAGAATCCGGCTATACTAACTCCCCCGTCGAAGTTTAAAAATAACTTTTTTTGTTATATTGACCTTTTTTTATTTGCTAATTGGCGTCTTTCTCCCTTTTCGGGAACGATCGCAGTTCTCGTTTAATTGTTTGTGTCTCTTCTTTTCTTTTTTAATGTGTAGACAACATTTTTTATCTGTTTGAGATGCGCGATTTGTTATTCCCAATACAAAATCTCTTCATGGGCAGATTGTTTATTAATGCAAAATTATGGCTTTTATTGAATCGGATGAAACGATCGGTGATTTTAGACGTTAATGCAAATATTTAAATGTAAAACTAAACATAATTGCAGGTTTGTTGTTCCATCAGACTAAAATCAATTGATTTTTATGGTCAAACGATAACTGAATGGGTATATAAACATTGGTTCCTTCCATGTTTAGAAATGTTTTTTCTATTGCGCTAACGAACACCTAATTCTAAAAAGCACCCAATGTAGTGACCGTAGAAAATCTACGTCCATATTATTAATATGTTGTTTTTTATTTTTTAGATCAAACAAATTGAAAAATCCATTCACACAGGAGAGCTTCAAATCAGAGAGCATCAACAATTTTGGATTATGTTGCAAAATCATTTCGTTAATTTATCCCAGAAAAGAAGCGATCAGCTTAATGAAATTCAAGTGACTCGAAAGCGTAAGTTATAACTAAATAAATCAAAAACAATAATTACAAAACATATTCTCTATTAGGATCAAAATATTATTAAGAATATTAATTTTGATTGTAAAAACAATTGAAAAACTTAAATATTTCCATTTTCATACTTGTCTCTGTCTCTATTGATCAATTATCATAAAAGCAGATGATCTAACGGATGAACTAGTATTGATATCAACTTGACTTTTTATGCGTATTATAATAATTAGCTAGGAGTACGTTTTCAATGGGTTTTACACATTACACATTTACACACAAATTTCTGGTCACAAATTTCACGTAATTTGTTAATAAAATTCATATTTTTTAAGCTATGTAGCCCTGGAACTTCAAACAATTTGTCTGTGAGTTTCATCTGAGCAAAAAAAAAGGGTCAAAAGGCAGTTCAGAAAAAGCGATAGTGTAAGTTAATTTAGGACGAAGGCGGGAGCATAATAAAGCTCTCTCGCGTTATTTGCGAATAAAAAGAGAAACCTTGCAAAATATAACTGAAATCGAGCACCTGTCTTTTGCCTAGCCGAATAAATTATTCTTGCACCCGGCCACCCGGTTTTCGTCAATTATTTTTAATAATCAAATTTAAAATGTCTCCTTTATTTAAGCTTATGTTCTAACTATGCCTGTATAACTTCTTTGTTTTGGATCGTCATGGAATATAAACAGTATTGCGTTTTTCTCAGGCTTGCCCATTATTTTAAAAGATTGTATTGAGACTGTGTCAAAAATCTTTTTGCTCTGTGCCATTTAAAGTTTTCTGAAATTAAGTATACCACTTTCTTTTTCAGGCTTTTGAAAAGACTGACCTAAGTCGAGAATTCCATTGGTGTACATATCTGTAACATATATTTTCGCTTTAACATTTTTTAAATGTTTTAGTAAACATTGTGAATCCGCAAGGTCACAACTCCTTGTACTTCGTCAATTACAGTGACTTCGTATACGTTGGGCTAAGAAGCTTTATATAAGTGTGCTTATGCAAACCTCACTTTTCTTTCCTGCGCAAAAGTTTCTCTACCATAAATATGTGGTCTAAAAAAAATTATTGCCCAATGAATTGATGCCAATTCTTGTTCTGTTTCGCTATTATTACTTTATCCCTTAGTAATCGATCTTGATGTATAAACAACTGGAAGTAGGAGTCAATTTTTTTGTTGAGTTAACACTGCTCCGCATGCTAGCTTACTTGCATGCAAAATTCTTTTCGGAAAACTGGCTAACGCTGTCCGCAACGTGTGGGACCTTGTAATTTTTTATGACGTCGTATTTTTTGTCGTCTGCTAAGATTTCACGCATTAAACATGAACATCATATGTTTAAGATTGTAATATTTCTTAAAAACTTCAGATTTTTCGTAGCAGTCAAATTATTAATATTTATTATTTGATCAATAATGGTTGTATTTAGTAATCGGACAAATTCATTTTTGGTAGTTGTAACTGTAATTGCAGCATAAATGCCATTTTGAATTTCCTGGTTGGGAATTAGTACACTATCTTCATCTGATGATAGGTGAAATTTTATGACAATTTGGGATCTTGCTGGCAGAATTATGGAGTTGTTGCCAGACCTGTATGTTACTGGAACATAAATTGGATAATTATTTGGTCTAATGATAAGACAGTCTCCAGACGTTTCGAAATCTAATTGACAGTGTAATTTTTTAATGAAATTAATTCCTAATATTCAATCACAAGGCATAGCGAATTTTAAATTTACTCTATGAAAATCATGTGGAATCATATATTTGGAAGTTTGTATTTCGTCAGTCCTTTTGATTTGGTACCTTTTTGACCTAATCCCAGTATATTGATTATGTTGGGAGTTTTCCGGAGCATTTTGGGCTATTTTAACATTGTAGTTCTTAAATTTTTTTTCCATAATCAAAATTTTTTACCATTGCACTGTGGTTGCGTCTATAGGCCAAAACAAAAAAAAATTTGCAAACACTTGCGAAAAGTAGCCAAATTATTTCTAAAATGTCCAAATTTATGTATGGTAAAATCGTTTTGACTTGAAATCTAATGACTTTCAAAAAAAGAATGCAAATAGAGACCAACTGTTAATGTTTTTGCAGCGCAGCGGAATTTTGTTTGCTTTTTGTCACAACAAAATTGAATTTCAAAGTGGCCAAACGTTTGCTAGAGAGCTCCAATTTTAATAATTTAGAATGGATTTTAAAGTTATAGGTATTTACTTTAATAAACTTTTTTTGTGAAAATAATTTAACTGATTTCCTATTTTTTGTGTATTTTTGAGTTATTATCCTTTTTATGTGTACTATGTGAACGTAATTTTTCAGGTTTAAGTAAACTTTTACAAATGTTACCCACCGATTCCCCCTTTATGAGTCATATCACTGTATTAGTTAATGTTTTAAGTGAGTAATAAAAATAAGGAATGTAGCTGCTGATATTTGCTGATTTGATCATTTTCTACAGACGCTTCTTGTAACTGTGATTTTTCGCGCATGTATGTATATATTTCACCTTTGGTGCACAGCTCAGTACAATGTTTTTGAAGCTAAATTTTTGCTCGAAAGTGATAAAATCTTCAGATTTTCAACATAATTAATTTGTGCTTACGACATATATGCAGAATTTTAAATTTTTCAATTCACAGTATTGCGCCCGAAAGTGCTCCAAAGTTTTTTATATTGGTTAGGGTTTTAGAAAAGGTTTCCACTACTTTTTTTTGGTCTTTGATTTTTGTATAGACAATGGCATCGTCTGCGTAACGGAGAGGTGGAGGTGTTTGTGTGATAATATAATGGAGTTTAATCTTTTAATCTCCAAATCATGAAGGCTTTCACTACGTGGAAAATCTTCGGACCGACCCCCTAGTCTTCGAGTTGCTTCAGTACTACATGTATACCAAAGCGGTCAAATGCTTTCTCGAAAGGGCATCTGATGCGTACCCGTGAATTTGCAGCAATGCATCGATGGTGCTTTTTTTTGTTTAAAGGAAACTTGGTTTTGGGCGATCAGCTTATTGCGGTTTAGGTATCAGACTAGTTGGCTGGCGATTATTTTTTCGAAGATTTTGCTAGTGGTTTATTCGTTTAGTGGTTTATTAGGTTTGGGAATGGGAATGGTTACTGCTGTTTTACAGGTGTGAGGGTAGATTCCTTCCCTAAGAATATCTTAAATATATCTATTAATTCGAGTTTGGCTTCTGGTGGGAGTTGGAGAAGCATAGGATACAAGATTCTATTGAGACCTGGGGTTTTTCTTTGGCATGGTGGAGTGTGGTTTCCAGTTCGATATTCAAGATATTGAGCGGATGCGTAGGTGCGTACTGTATGGCTAATGAAGTTGTTTGTTTTCTACATATTCGTTAGAAAAGTGCTTGTTGTTTGTTTGCTACATATTCGTTAGAAAAGTGTTTTTCCTTAAAGTACTGAGACCACTGATCATCGAATGCCTGTGCTATTTTACTTTGATCGGACAGGAGAAAATCATTTGTTGAAATGTATTTTATTTTTCTGCTTGGACTGCCAGTGAGGCTTTTTAGATCGGCCCAGATTCTCATGCTTGAAGATAGTGGGTTTATTTCGGAGGTGAATTTGATCATTGATTAAATTTAGTTTTTTTAATTCCGCATTGCATTTTTTGTAGGCTAAAAGGTTTTCTGTGGACATGTCACGTTTGTACTCATGCGAGTAGATTTGTGTTTGTTGGCGTAGTTCATTGAGATCATTCCACCAGAAGATTTTCCACTTGTGTGTTATACTCTTTGTTTGGGGTATGGCCCTGTTGGATGCTTTACGGATTGCACGGGTCAGAATAGTGACTTTATGGTTAATGTTATTGGATGTTTTAATGTTTTAATGTTATAGTGTTTTACTTGTGATTGAAATTTTTCTCTATCGGCATAGTCCGTCTTATATTTAGGAGGGGGAGTACTTTTAGCGCTGTTCTGCTCAATCAATATTTGCGTGGTTTGGTTTGGCTAAGGGCGTTTTCGAAGCTTTTCCCCCGTGTATTAGGGGCTGATGATCCCCAATTTGGATGCCACGAAGTAATTTGTGCGAGAAGAGAATGTAATTAAGTGCTGTGGTGTGAGTCCCAATATTAACCCAGATTTTCGTAGGGAGTGCTCTAATAACCCAAGCCATGTGACAGTTTCGACTTTTGGATACAGCGCTCGTCACTTGGCTATTATTGCCGCAAGGCCTCGGAAAATCCTTATCTGGCCGAAGACCTGGCTTACTTATTCTGCTCATATCAGAGCGCAGTGGATGCAGCGTGACATCTGTTAGGAATGCCTAACGGAATTTATTAACAAGTAAATACCCCGCAGAGTGACATGAGTGTGACATTCGTGTAGATGGGTTAAATAGGTTTTATTTACATTTTGACGTGAACTTGGGCCAAACTTTACATGCTTATTATGGAACGAAAAGGTCCTGAGTACTAAATAACAACAACCAATATTACCAATTTTATGGTAATACTGTCCCATTAAATTACTTGCTAAATCTAAACTTAAATATTAATCATGTTTTTAATCATTATTTAAATGCTTAATCACCTTACATGTTAATAATTTTAAATAAACCTTATAGATTAGGGGTAATTAGGGGATAATGAATTATAGCTTAAGGGGGAGACACATGTAAATCGAACATTTTTTCTTAAATTATTTTAATTATTAATGAATAATTCATTATTTTTAGAATACACAGTAAAAGTTTTATTACAGTATTTAAACTCTAAGTGCCTCACATGAAGAGCGTACGCTAGGTATATAAGTGTAAAAGTACGCACGCCAAAAACTTTAAACGGCCTTTTCTACACATCACATTTTTGGGATTTTACCTATGCTATGGACACGATTCACGAAAAACTTTGCGACATATCGGAATGAATCAAAAGGTATTATATTCTCTTCTACTAAATTCTACCTAAATTCTTAAAAAAATAATAAGTTATAATATTTTTTAAGAGGGTGGAAGGTCAAACCTACCCTCTGAAAAACGAAATTTTATGTTCAAAACTGTGCTGAATATTTTTGGCTTCATTTCATTTGTTTTTTTTTGTTCAAATAAACATTATATTTATTTTTAATACAAATAATTTTTTTTTCTGAATTTCCGACTTGGGTTACGGGCTGAATCGTGTCCATAATGGAGGCACCTCGAAAATCTCGGAGCTGCAATTGCGCTGCCACAATGCCATTTTGTAAAATGTGGCTATTTAAAATGTTTTTTTTATTATCTTCGATAGTATATTAATATATCTCTAAAGTTTTACAAGGATTAATTAACTATTTCCTAAAAAAAAATTTATATTTTGACTGTTTACATGTGTCCCCTTAAGAGTTGAAAATTAACGTGCAACTGAAGCAACTAAATTTAGATAAATGGATTTATAAATTAACTGAAATTGAGGAATATTAGTTTTAAATAAATAGTCAACAATAAATAAGTAGTTTGCCGCGTACTTATGTCGAACACTCGCTTTAATATGTGGTACAGATTATGAGGCTCAGCCAAGGGACAATTTAGACTATCTTTACAAAGAATAAGCTTATATTAGGGGAATTTCAATGAGATTATGCATTCATGGACTATAATCAATTTATTTAATATCTTTTCGCAACTTTGCATGCCCTACAAATGCAATAAATAAAAAAAAACAGATTTAAGATGTTAAAGCTTCAATTGCTCTTGCGCGCTACGGGTACCCATTAAGCGTTTTTATGATTTTTTCGAGTTTTTTGACTCTTAATTGCTTTACAAGTTATACTGCCATTTGCGAAATCACAGCTCGACGCAGACTATCAAAAGGGATCCTACAATTATTTTTAAAACAGATTCGGAATCGTTGGAGACGAGCGAGGATGGCCTTCGACCGGCGCGGCACCGAAAACCGGCGAACAGCGCCGGAGTCAGGCGAGGATGGCCTTCGGCCGACGCGGCCCCGAAATCTCGGGGAACAGCGACGGAGTCGGGCGAGGATGACGTCTGGCAAAATCCAACTTCCCAAATAATTTTTTTTTCTGAATTTCCGACTTGGGTTACGGGCTGAATCGTGTCCATAATGGAGGCACCTCGAAAATCTCGGAGCTGCAATTGCGCTGCCACAATGCCATTTTGTAAAATGTGGCTATTTAAAATGTTTTTTTTATTATCTTCGATAGTATATTAATATATCTCTAAAGTTTTACAAGGATTAATTAACTATTTCCTAAAAAAAAATTTATATTTTGACTGTTTACATGTGTCCCCTTAAGAGTTGAAAATTAACGTGCAACTGAAGCAACTAAATTTAGATAAATGGATTTATAAATTAACTGAAATTGAGGAATATTAGTTTTAAATAAATAGTCAACAATAAATAAGTAGTTTGCCGCGTACTTATGTCGAACACTCGCTTTAATATGTGGTACAGATTATGAGGCTCAGCCAAGGGACAATGCCGAATTTAAACTATTATTGTCATGGGAGGGTGGGTAAAGACTTAGGGGATTATCACCATCTAAAATTCCTGATATCTGTCAGAATCCTTTTGCTCGTCTATATGGTACACGAGTCGGCGTGAATCCATGACATCACCTTGATCCATCCTTTCCTTTAGCAAATCTTTTCAATTATATTTTTATCTTGTAAAACGCACTAGTTAAATGTAGTAGCGTGTCGTACTATTCTAAGCCAGAAAGAACCTCGATCACGGCGAGCTAGACTCCAGCATTGCAAGAGTGCGCATCCCTATCGAAGGAAGTACAAGGCATTATCTAGTAGTTATCAAACCCTCTATTAGTAGAACCCTTACATAATCTGGCTTACTCACATATTGACCAACCAACGGGAGTATGGCTAAACTAAAACACGGGGGCCGAAGCTACAGCCCTCAGGAACGATCACGAACCGGGACGGGGGAAACATTGTCACTATCGTTATAATTATGGACAGAACTAGGTCACGGCCAAGCTGCCAAACGAGAGCAATTGCAACCTTCTAACAAAACGACCCGCTGTGAAGAACACGAGAAAAACGCGCCCGAGTCGCGTGTGAATAACTTCAACGACATTTCAGCGATACCCAACTAGGACGCCAGGCGGTCGGGCCAAGGGCCGAAAAAACATGGCTATTTGATTTTACTATCATTTAGACTATCTTTACAAAGAATAAGCTTATATTAGGGGAATTTCAATGAGATTATGCATTCATGGACTATAATCAATTTATTTAATATCTTTTCGCAACTTTGCATGCCCTACAAATGCAATAAATAAAAAAAAAACAGATTTAAGATGTTAAAGCTTCAATTGCTCTTGCGCGCTACGGGTACCCATTAAGCGTTTTTATGATTTTTTCGAGTTTTTTGACTCTTAATTGCTTTACAAGTTATACTGCCATTTGCGAAATCACAGCTCGACGCAGACTATCAAAAGGGATCCTACAATTATTTTTAAAACAGATTCGGAATCGTTGGAGACGAGCGAGGATGGCCTTCGACCGGCGCGGCACCGAAAACCGGCGAACAGCGCCGGAGTCAGGCGAGGATGGCCTTCGGCCGACGCGGCCCCGAAATCTCGGGGAACAGCGACGGAGTCGGGCGAGGATGACGTCTGGCAAAATCCAACTTCCCTTCGGTCGGCAGAGGGATGCTTCGTTTCCTTCCCTCTGCCGCCGATCCTTTTTCGTTGTTGTTACTCAAGGCCTCTTGTCGGCCCCGAGTAATTTTCCGCTCGCAGGCATTCATTTAGCGCGCATTACGCGATCGTGGCGTTGGCGGCGGTGTTGCTGCTTAGGTTCGCTTCGAACGTGTTGTCCGATGATGAAGTCGTATCACAGGCAAGATCAGCGGAGCCTCTGCTGATGTATATTCCTTGGAAAACAGAAGCATCAAGTCGAGTCGTAGGTGGATGTCAGATTGATAGACACCACCTCCTCCTCGGAGAAGGTCCTCCGCGTGGTACCTCCTGGAAACGTACAACGGTAAGGCTAATACTCCCGTGTCTCCCTTACCGATCAATCCTATGACTCCTATCCCACTCCAAGATCCAGGCAAGTCTCGAAACGGCCTCCCCTCAAGTCAGGGGTGTGAAGCGACCAGTGCCCCTTGACTATAAGGTTTGCAGCTGAGGGTCATATCCAGCTGTCTTTGAACGGAGCCTTCCCAGGGCCGGGCAACCCTGGGTCGGAACTGCCTTGCCGTGGCTTAGGGGCGAAGCCACGGTCGACCACCTTCAAAGCCCCAAACCCCTCGGGCCCGCCGCGCTCGTCCCGTCGAGCCACGCGGGCGTAAATAAAAATGGAAACAACAAACAAATCCGCTTCGGACTTCGTGGGGGAGGTAAAAACTCGTACCATCTCCGAAATCGACGAAGATGAGTTCCTGCGCTCGGATGACGAGCCACGACCATCCACCATAACCAAGGCGAGCAACGTCAAGGTAAATGGGGCTAGCGATTAGCCAAAATCGCTAACCCACCAGCAGAGAAAGGCGCAGGTCAACAAGGCCCGCTTCATTCTGGCTAAGATAGCAAAGAATGAAGAAGAGGGCAAAGCTGACCAGCGCGACAAAGACAACAAGTTCCGATTCTAGGCAGTGATCGAGGACTTTGAAAAATATGAAAAGGAGCACCCAGAAGCATTTCTGCCTCCCCAGGCGAAGCGGAATCGCTCCCAGAGGTGAGCGAGAGCGCTCCGAAGAAAACAAAGGATGCCAAGGGGTCTCCTCCCCGCAAAGGATATCCCGACGAGGCCCAGAGCTCGCATCTGCCTACCAAAGGGACTGACTAGCCATGACAGGGTGCTGCAGACTCTACGAGCATATGGAGGACTAGGACATACTCAAAGCTGAAAAGGAGATGAAAACAAACTAGCATTTCTTGTTCCTCATCAACCGCCGGTGCCTAGAGCAACTTCAGAAGTCCGACCACAAAATTTGTACGGAATAAGGAAGGCCAAAATCAAGGTCTTCCTGGCCGAGCCGGACGAAGCCCTCGAAGACGACGTCGATGACACCAACAGACATTTGGATGACCTAATCATCGACGACGTCACCCCAGACACAACGCAACAATAATGCCGAATGTCGTCCAGATGAACCTGAAGCGGAGCTCCCATGGTTCAGCGCATCTGGTAGTTCTTCTCCGCGAGAATGACATCGACATTGGCCTTATACAAGAGCCATGAACAAGAGACGGACAGATCTCTGGCGTGGCGTTTAAGGGATACACAACTATATACACAAGCTCGACAGGTAGGCCGAGGGCGGGCATAATAGTGAAAAACAGCATTAACGCCCTCTTACATCCCACTCCTAGCAGCCCAGACCTAGCGGTGGCCAGGTTTGAGACGGCGGATGATCAAGTGAAGCCAACGCCAGGTACACGCTGTGGGGAAGTAAGGAAACAAACGAAAGGGGTGAGGCTCTTTTTGATAGTATTACATGTCGTGACGTCACTATCTGTAATAGAGGGGATATACCAACCATCATTTTTCCAAGCACGGAAGAATTTCAAGGATGGAAAGAAGTACTAGATATAACTCTCCAAATGGAGAACAGCGGGTACAAGGTAGGAAATTGGAGGGTCTCGATACAAAACTCTTTTTCAGACCACAGGTACATATTCTTTGAAATATCGATGCCGATGCGCGAGACGACACCGAAACGCAACCCTCGCAGCACAGACTGGAAATTTGCCAAAATTGGACAGACAAAGACAATAAACAGGAGGATCAAAATCAGATCCGACCCGGAAAGAATCGACAAAGAAGTTAAGGACCTCACAAAACATCCTCAACAACGCGTACAATGAGTCATGTAGAATTAAATACTCCAAGAAGCAGTACCCACAATGGTGGAACAAAGAGCTAAGTGAGCTCAGACGTAAGGTCAGGAAGGCCTTTAACATCAGCTACGGAACCATAGACTGGGGACCGTACAAGGAAATAGAGAGTACAAAAAGGCGCAGCCAAGAAAGAATCTTGGAGCAACTACTGCGAATCGCTAGAAGGAATAAAAGATACGGCTAGGTTGAGCAAAATACTAGCAAGAGGGCAAGCAAGCCCTTCACTTATAAACAGACCTGACGGCACGGGAACGTCGTCAACTGAAGAATCATTAGATATCCTGCTGGACACTAACTTCCTAGGAAATCTAAGAATAAAACCCACAGCAACGGCAGTCCAACAGCCACAAGTCGAAGAGATCGCCACTAGGGAAAGAATCCACTGGGCGATAGACTCATTTGACAAATACAAGAGTCCATGCTTGGAAGGAATCATACCAGCAATGCTGGAAACGACGAAGGAATACATATGGAACTGGTTACAAGCAATCTTCCAAGCATGTATACAAGCAGTACACGTATCGCTTCCGTGGAAGGAAGCAAGAGTAGTCTTCATACCCAAACCAGGAAGAAGAGGACACATCATAGCTAAGGACAACAGGCCGATTAGCCTGACTTCATTTCTCATGAAAACAATGGAAAGGATACTAGATATCCACATCAGAAGCAAAACGCAGAAAAACCTTTTGAAAGCCCAACACGCTTACCGAAAAGGCAAATCTACAGAAACGGCGCTACACGAAGTAGTACAATACATAGAGAAAGCCCTGCTTTTCAAAAACTACATACTGGCTACCTTTTTAGATATAGAAGGAGCTTTCAACAACGTAACCGCGGACTCCTTCCTGAGCTCCCTCAACAAAATAGAAGTTGAAGGAGGCATCAGATCATGGATAGGCGAAATGCTAACGAGCAGGAAGATAACAGCCGAACTGAGTTGCCCTCATCTCACCAGGTTTGTGAAGAGGGGCACACCTGAGGGGGGAGTTTTATCTCCACTGCTCTGGCTGATCAACATGGACGACATATTAAAAGAACTCAATAGCGAAGGAGTTAAGGTGGTAGCATACGCGGACGACGTAGTCCTACCCACCACAAAACCATTTTTTTTCCCCGCGGGTCCCACGCCCACCTCCCACCCAACCGGCCGAGGTAGATTAAGTAGGAGAAGTCTACTAGAGTAAGACGGTAATCTAAGGTTGGCATCCCAGGGTAGGCCACGGAGGGCAAAAAGCAAAAAGTTCTTTTGAACAGATTTAATGCGGCTATTGTGGTCTCCAAATTGCGGACTCCAGACGCACGAACCATACTCCAATATAGGGCGAACTAACGAAGTAAAGAGAGTCTTCGTTACATAAGGAGAATCGAATTCCTTCGCCCACCTTTTAATGAATCCCAGCTTTGTTAACCATACAAGAAATATGTTCAGAGAACGAAAGTCTAGGATCCAGGCGGACACTCAGATCATCAACAATAGTAATTCTTTCAAAAGAGCAATAGTTAAGCATATAGTTGGCAAGCATGGGAATGACACGTGAAAATGTCATCAGTTTGCATTTTGAGATGTAAATCGTTAGCATGACACCATGCTTGGAAGTTATCAAGATCCGATTGTAGGTCTGATTGGCACGAACTGCCCTATACTGCAAGCAAAGTTTAACGTCATCAGCGTACATGAGTACTCTGGATTTGGTTAGAACCTGCGGCAAATCCTTGATAAACAATGTGAATAGCAGTGGTCCAAGGTGGCTACCGTGTGGGACACCAGATGTAACCCTGAGGCTATTGGATATAACGTTTCTGAGTTTGGTGGGCAGCGACAAGTGAAAAACAGCATTAACGCCCTCTTACATCCCACTCTTAGCAACCCAGACCTAGCGGTGGCCAGGTTTGAGACGGCGGATGGGCAGCGATATTGATAGCCTCCGGCTATATGGCCCACGACGAAAACGCACCCCCAGATGCGGTCATCAGGTTGATGCAGTGGGCTAAAGAGGCCAAAACGAGACTCATCCTCGGGTGTGACACTAACGCCAGGCACACGCTGTGGGGAAGTAAGGAAACAAACGAGAGGGGTGAGTCTCTTTTCGATAGTATTATGTCGACGTCACTATTTGTAATAGAGGGAATATACCAACCTTCATTTTTCCAAGCACGGAAGAATTTCAAGGATGGGAAGAAGTTCTAGATATAACTCTTCAAATGGAGAACATCTAATGCAAGGTAGGAAATTGGAGGGTCTCGACACAGCACTCTTTTTCAGACCCCACGTACATATTCTTTGAAAACTTGATACCGACGCGCAAGACGACACCGAAACGCAACCCTCGCAACACAGACTGGAACAAATTTGCAAAAATTGTACAGACAAAGACAAAAAACAGGAGGATCAAAGTCAGATCCAACACATACAAAATCGACAATGAAATTGAGGACCTGACAAACATCCTCACCAACCCGTTCAAGGAATCATGCAGACTTATGTACTCCAAGAAAAAGTACTTGCAGTGCTGGAACAAAGAGCTTAGCGAGCTCAGACGTAAGGTCATGAAGACCTTTAATAACAGCTACGGAACCAAAGACAGGGGACCGTACAAGGAAATACATAAAGAATACGATTAGGCGATATACGCAGCCAAGAAAGAATCTTGGAGAAAGTACTGCGAATCGCTAGAAAGAATAAAGACACGGCTAGGTTAAGCAAAATACCAGCAAGAGGGCAAGCAAGCCCTTCACTTATAAACAGACCTGACGGCTCAGGAACTTCGTCAGCCGAAGAATCACTATATATCCTGCTGGACACTCTCTTCCCAGGAAATCTAAGAATGAAACAGCAACGGAAATCGTAAGAGCATCGTAAGAGCCACAACTCGAAGAGATCGCCACTAGGGAAAGAATCCACTAGGCGATAGACTCATTCGACAAATACAAGAGTCTAGGTCCAGACGGAATCATACCAGCAATGTTGCAAACGACGAAGGAGTACACATGGAATTGGTTGCAAGCAATCTTCCAAGCATGTCTACAAGTCGCGCACGTAGTAGTAGTTTTCATACCTAAACCAGGAAAAAGAGGATATATCAAAGCCAAAGATTACAGACCGATTAGCCTGACCTCATTCCTCATGAAAACAATGGAAAGGATACTCGATAACCATATCAGAGGTAAAACGGAGAAAAACCTTTCGGAAGCACAGCATGCTTACAGAAAAGGAAAATCCACAGAATCACACTAGGTTTTTGAAGATCAACATGGACGGGCCATTCCCCGGCGTCATCAGTGAGCTGATGCCGAGGGCTCTGACTAAACTGAATTAATGGGTTAAAGCCTGCGGTCTGGGCATTAACCCAAGCAATACAGAAAAGAATAAAGATACCCATGTTCACAAAAGCACAGATAGATGGTATAGAACTAGAAATATCACAACAAGCTAAGTACTTGGGAGTGATACTGGACACAAAATTATCATGGAAAAACAACTTCAGCGAACGAGTTAAGAAAGCGAGTTTAGTATTCTACTCGTGCAGAAAGATGTTTGGAAAGAACTGGGCATACATCACACAGATACAACAGACAAAAACTCACCAGGATTAAAAAATCGGCGTGCGCAGTTACCACGGGAGCACTAAGATCATGTTCCTTGACGGCGCTGAATGCAGTATTAAACCTGATCCCAATAGAACACTTCATCAGGAATACAGCAGCCCAAAGCACGTTACGACTAAAAGCAAGACATAGCTGGAAGAATTACCACACAGAGCACTGTACGATCTTGAATTAAATAGACTATGTGGGAACAACAGGAACTGACTACATGACAACCGGGGCATTGGCCAATAGGCACCCATGCATGTAAGATGGGCCTACCCCACAACACATATTGCAGAAGCTGCAACGAAGAAACCGAGAAGGAAACACCGGAGCACCTGTTGTGTCACTGCCCGGCATTCAACCATCTCAGAGCCAAATACTTCGGGCTCACCTGCTAGGGTCACTAAGGGAGGTGGGGCGGCATTCAGTGAATGCCATCCTAGCGTACCTGAACGACACGGGCTGGTACTGAAGTGAAGGCGCCGGCTACGACCATCGAGGGTTTGGACCAAAACGGAGCTCAGCTCTAATTGGAGGCTACCAGGGTAGCCTCACCTTTTATACCTACCTACCATGACTTTTTTTATTTTCGCAACTCTAAATGTTCGAAAGGCGCCACTGTGCGACGCTTGCCAGCGTGCTTCGTCCTTTTGGTGTTCGGCAGCAACCGGGATAGAGCTCTGGCCTTCTTATTGGCGTATTCAAGGTGCTTCGTGAAGGGGAGCCGTATGTCAAGGATAACGCCAAAGTATTTTATGCACCTCTGCGACTTTATCATGGCTCCTTCTCTGTTTCCAGCGATTTCCGAATCGAAATAAGGTGCGCCTCCGTCTTGTGCACCGCTTGCTCCAGGCCAGAGCGCGAAAGCCACGTTTCTACAGCCTTGAAGTTACGTCCGCTTTCTCCGTCACAGCAGCCACCGACGCTCTTCTCGGGAACAGCGCCTGCACTATGCCGTCCAAGGCTACCGGGTCCGATGGTGCTAAACTATCCGCTTTCAGTCCCTTGACTACCATCCTGTAGGCACCTTCCCAGGGATCATTTTCTGCCTCGTCGCAGAGCCGTAGGATGCATTATCGCGTAGATATTTTGAGGGCCTTCCTCGGCACTTTGTAGACCTTGTTGCGCTCGGTGACTCGCCAGGTGCTGCGCGCACTGGGAGCTTCCGTCGGGCAAGCAGGCAAGTGGACCGAAGGCTAGCCCTCGCTAGCAAAAGCCTGCGGACAAAATGTGTCCGGTCGGTACCCGCAAGCACTCCTACTGCACAAAGCATAGCCTCATGGTCACTCCCTGTGTAGGCGTCGCTGATTCTCCATCTGACATTATGGGAGATGGCGGTGCTCACCAGGGCCAGGTCGATGATCGAGGCTGCTCCTGCTGACGAAGATGTGCCGAGCTCCGTCGTTCAGCAGCACTACGTCTGTCAAGGCAAACGCCTTCAGAAGCTTCATAACAGTTCGTCCTCTGGGATTGATTGAGGAAGATCCCCATTTCTGCGCCCAGGCGTTGAAGTCGCCTCCGACAATTAAGATGGATCTCCCAGGCAGGTCATAGCTCAGGTCGTCCAGGATCCTGCAGAAAAAGTCCCCTAGCGTCAATAACTGCTATATATCCAATAGCCAGCAGACTTCGCCCTCTTAAACACATCCCCTGTTATATGTTCTCACAAAGCCAGAGGGCCGCCTTACCAGTAAGGTACCTCCAAGGGCTGGTTGCACCTGGCCGTACTGTGCACTTTGTTGACTGCCCCTCCGAGGTCCTTTAGCTAGCTGTTTTTTCTTTGCGTGACCAACGCTATAGGAACAATTGGGAAAATAATAGAAAAAATTTGGAAAATAGTATATATACAAAATTATAACTTTGCTGTTTCACAATATGTATATATGTATTTCGGATTCATTTTTGAAACGTTTTTGAATCTAATTAATTTAATAAAATTAAAACATTAAAAGAATACAATAAGTAGAAGAACAAAAATGCACTACTTACAGTCTCGTCGTAGTGAATTGGTTTCATCAGCCAATCGATTTTTAAAAGATTCCAGCTTGCTATTTAGTTCAATCTCCTTCCCAATTTGTTTTTTAATCGCTTCAATTCCAGCCAAATTTAGCTTAATTGACTCCTTATGCTTTCTAATATAGGAATTATGTATGTATAATTTGTTAGAAGCAAGTAAGATATTATGAAAAATACAGGTCAATAAAATTCGAAAGTTTGAATATCAAATATAAAATTGTTAGTTTAAACCTATATCAGCCGAGACTGTCATATTTTTTATGCTCAAGTATACAACAATCCAAAAAATAGAGCAACACAATTCAAGAAAAAGTTTTAAAAGTTATGAAGCTGAGGGTCTCTCATTAGTGATGATTTTTTAATATTACAGTAGATAGATTTCGGTTTATTCAAGCCCAATTTAAGATGTGGTAGACCCACAACTTGCGGTTTATTAGGTTTTTGTCCTCGTGTAATTTATTTATTTATAAGCAATGTACTGCTTTTTTCCCGATTTCAACTTTTATTACAATAATCTTAATATAAATTATAAAAATGAAACTATGTTGCCATACCACTAAGGAGTGTTTTTTAACGATATGCTCCTGACTCACATCGAATTGGTGACAACACAGCAAATTTCAAAATATTGGAAGAGAGGAGCGATAACAGATTATTATAATTAGTAAAAAAGGAACTTTCAAATGATAAGACATGACACATATTGTTATAATTATCACAAAGAACTCGAAAAGGATCATGACGGGCATAATTGGACTTACATATAGGTAGAAACAATGGCCGAAAACGACGTATTGTTCTACAAGGAACAGTCCAGTTAAGGGAATTAAGAAGTAGGGGGGAATCGACATCACCAACAACTAATTTATGCAAAAACATAACTCCCTGGCAGATTCTACGATGGTTCAGGGAGGGTAAATCCAAAAGGCGCAGTCTAGAACTATACGAGGGCAGCTGTCTACCAACATCCCAATTTAAACTTCTTAACGCGAAAAACAAAAATTGTTTTTGCACAGACTCTATCATATTTCGATAAGACGATAATTGAGGTGACCATATACACGAGCAATACTCCAAAGAAGGACGGACAAGGGAAACATACAAAAGCTTTGTAGTATAAGGGTCATTAAACTCCTTAGACCAGCGCTTTGTAAACGCTAAGAGACTTCTGGCTTTGTTAGAAATTATGGAGATGTGATCCTTAAAGCTAATCTTATGGTCAAACAATACTCCAAGATCCTGCACTGAGAAAATGCGTTCAAGGGGATTATTATCAATAGAATATGAAAACAACAACGGACTACAACGATAAAAAGTCGTATAGTTACATTTAGAAAAGTTAAGATATAATTTGTTGAACTGGCACCATATGAATAAGTTATCAAGGTCAGACTGAAGATAAGAGTTAGAACTTGGCTGTGTCATTGGCATACACAACTTTACATCATCTGCATACATTAGAACAGTTGCGGATTCTATAACATCTGGCAGATCATTAATCATTAGTCCAAATAACAACGGTCCGAGATGGCTACCCTGGGGCACTCCTGATGTAACTTTGATAATTTTGGAAATTTGATCATTAAACAAAACTTTTTGGGTCCTATTTGAAAGGTAAGAAAATATCCATGCTAATAATTTAGGAGAGAAACCTAAGAGAGACAGTTTGTGAATAAGAAGTTTATGGTTCACCGAATCAAACGCTTTCGAAAAATCAGTAAAAACTACATCAGTCTGATGTTGTTTAAGAAAGCCTCCATTAATAAGAGTCGTAAACTCAAGCAAGTTTGTAGTTGTTGAGCGACATCTAGTAAAACCATGTTGACATGGTGAGATAATTGAGCGGCAGTGATGCTGTAATTGAGAAGTAATTATTTTTTCAAAAAGCTTAGGAATAGCACTGAGTTTAGCGATGCCACGATAGTTTGCAATGTCTGATTTGCTCCCTTTCTTAAATAAGGGTATTATAAAGGATTCCTTCCATATAGAAGGGAAGCAGCATTGGTCAAGTGATAGATTGAAAATTATTGCTAGGGGGCGGGCAAGGTAGCTTGCACAGTTTTTAAGAATACAGCTTGGTATTCGGTCAGGTCCAGGAGAAAAAGAGAGTTTTACAGAAAGAAGATTCTGTAAAACATCCGATTCATTGATCATTGGGCTGAAATTGGAATTTAATTGAGGTAGTCGATAAGGATAGTCCGAAGTACTATTACTATTACATAATGTATATGTAGATTGAAAAAAGTCAGCGAATAAGTTGGATATACCATTGTCATCAGAAGAAACTTTATTGTCAAGAAAGAGAGAAGGAGGAAAGAAATTAGATTTACGTTTAGAGTTAACAAAAGAAAAGAATAGTTTTGGATTACTTTTAAAGTCAGTTTTACAACGAGCAAGATAGTTATTATAGCACACAGAATTAAACTGGATAAAATCAGATTTAGCTATAGAATATTTAGCAAAGTCTGTCTGTAGACCTGTTTTTTTAAATAGTTTAAATAGTCTAGTTTTCCTATTTTTCAGATATGACAGTTGACGCGTAAACCATGGAGAGCTATATGTAGTTCTCCCATAGGATAAAGGGACATTTGCATTGAGAAGATCATAAAGGACTTTATAAAAATGATTTACCGCTCCATCAGCACTCAAATCTGAAAGATAGGACCAGTCTATTAAAGCCAAGGATTGCATAAACACAGAATAATTCATCCTGCTGAAACAAAGTCTAGTGCGTAATTTTGTAGAGGTTTTAGGCGAGTAGAAGAAATTATTTAGAGTGAGTTGAAGGGTTGGGTGATAATTATCCTCAGGTAGGGAAAGTGGATTTGTACGACAAACATCCGCATCGCAATGATCTGTAATAAAAACTAGATCAAGGAGGCGGCCATTTGAATTGGGAATTGAGTTTATCTGTTGAAGAGAAAGTTCAATGAGACTATCAATGAAATCATTTTGCAATCTTGGAATCATTGCCAATGAATCATCACACTGCAGCCAGGAAATATTAGGAAGGTTAAAATCACCTAGTACAATGAGGTGATCATTGGTGCCGGTCAGTAAAGAGATATCCCGTATTGCAGATAGGTGGAGCAGATAGATGTTAAGCTCGGAACCAGGCGGAATATAGGAACATGTTATGAAAACATTGCCCCTTGGAAATGATAGTTTGACAGAAATAAATTCGATATCCAAAGAGAAGGAAGTATCTATAAGTTCAGAAGTCACGTTGGATTTGACTGCTACTAAAACTCCACCGCCTCTACGTTCGTGGCGATCTTTGCGATAAATGAGAAAATTGTGTGATAAGATTTCACTATCATGTACAGATGGATTTAACCAGGTTTCTGAAAAAGCAATAACGTTAGCGTCGAAAGTTGCACTCCTTTTATAGATAGTGGGGAGTTTGCTGAGCAACCCTCGTACGTTTTGATAGTGAATAAGAAAATGTAGTTTTTTGAAGTTGAAGCGGAGTTCGGAGTTTTGTAAAGTGTCAATTCAAACAGTTGTTGATCCTTACATAATAAAAATCACCTGACAGCCACTGAAATTACGTCGGTCGAACGTTTCCTAGTTACCGTCAATCGGAGCAGACACTTCGTCCTTGAGGTTGGCTGCTTAAGCCAAAAGTGGCCAGAGCTAGCATCCAGTCCGATTCAAAATTTGAACCCATTCATAGATTTGCAAGGGCTCATGATCCGTGACCCGGCAGCCGGCGTCAAGAGCTTCAAGACCCTATTTTAGAAGTCCACAGCTACGCGAAAACAATACTTTGAAAAGCTGCCCACGCTCCAGGCTAGGATCGAGGCGTACCTGAACTCGCGCCTGCTTGCGCCAATATCCGAAGACGCCGTTGATCTGTTGACACTAGTCCGGGCACTTTCTTATGGGAGGCCAACTTCTCGCCCCAAATTAAGGGAGATGCATGTATATGGAACTACCGGCCGATAATGGCACGGTAGGCACTCAGTCGGTCTTGCCACAAGCCCACATTGCTATCCCACGTACGAAACAGATATTTGTTTCGCGGCTCTCCCATGGTCAAACATCTGAAGATGTCATTGCCTTTATACGAAGCAAAGTCTGAGCTGATAATTTAAAATTAATGGTGACCAAAATAAAATTTTCTTACGCTAGGGACATTTCATCTTTCAAAATAAATGTCCCGAATGAATTTTTTGGCACGATATGCTCAACCAAATTCTGGCCTGAGTATGTTGTCGTCAAAGAATATGAAGCTAAGAAAAAAAAACGGTCTGTTGGAATAACTCTCCTCAAACCTGATTTGACCACTGTGCCCTCTACATCCTCCAATTCCGACCAAAAAAACTAAACCCCTCTCTGTTAATTTCCTATCATTATATTCCTAAATTATATTCCGATAGTTCTGGATATGCCTTCCATTTTATTGAGTTTAGAAAAACCTGGTTACAGCCGAAGATTCTTAGCTTCGAAGTTTTTCCAGCTGCGTACACGATTTATCGGCTAGATGGGCCAGTCTCACATCACAATTATTAACTTTCGAGAATTGCAACGATGTTTAATTCCTTTGCGTGAAGCTATCATTTAATGGTACCTTTATTTTTATTACGTGTTCCAACATTCCTTTTTTTGGAATAAGGACCATTTAGTAGTCTTCGGTGATTTTAATATCGCTTTGACTTTTCTAACTATATATCGGCTCGGTCAAACTTCATCGTGCTAAACGTGCAGTTTTAGAAAAACTATTTGCCTCGTTGTAGCGTTAAATTTTCACAGGATCCTAAACAGTTTTACAATTTTGTTAACACTACACCTAAACCGTTGGCTCACCCTTCCTCGCTTTCTTTTTACCTTATCCTTAAAAACCTCGTACTTTTTCCTTATTTGAAAGGAATCATTCATTATTCCGCTCCATAAAAAAGGCAACAAATCGAAGGCGGACAAATTTAAAGGAATCTCAAACCAGCGTGCTGCCAGTTTTTAGTTTAGGATGGCTTTTAAGTGTAAGGTTATTGTGTATGAATAATTATAATTAGCACACAGTACTTTAAAGGGTTTATGCAATTCGAAGGAGGTTTTACAATGGTATAAAACTAAATGTATATGTTTAGGTGAGGGGCCCAAACTCGGCCTCGGCTCACGCGCTCATTCTCTTGCGCTCTCGCGCGCCGGAGTTGGGGCTCGGCTCTGCCGTCGCCGATCTCCCGCTGGCGCTTTAGCTGAGTAAAGCGGCCGAGAGCGCTGCCCAATTTCTAGGCTTAAGTTACCATGTATGCAGATCAATAAAACTGACGAGTCTTTCTGAATTTTGCCCACGTCGCCCCCGACATCTTATTTCGAGCCTCCGGGTTATTTTCGTTCGCGACGTGCGATTTTCTCCTGGGATTTTCAACGACATTTTCTGCGATCTTTTTGTGGCAAAAGCGCCCCCAACAGTATATGCATCTAGTATTTCTTCTAGTTAAGTAAAAATTGAGCTGACCTAACAAGTTAGCGGTTTCCACGTCACCGTGAATCTACTATATAAAAATAAGTCCGGTTTTCCTCCCTGACGCTATAACTCCAGAACGCACGAACCGATTTCCACGGTTTTTCATTCGTTGGAAAGGTTTAGGGCTCCGTGAGGTTTATAGCAAAGAAAATTCAGGAAAAATTAAACAGAAAAGTGGGGAAATCGTTTAACAGAAAAGCGGGGAAATCGTTTTTCACATGGAATCAATCAACAAAGAAATTCCAACGTCGCAAACAAGGAACCCCAGTTCCAGACTGGCCACAGGTGTTTTCAACTGATGCAGTAGGTCGTATGTACACTGTTCATCCTAGAAACGATAAATGTTTTTATTTGCGACCGCTGTTAGTAAATGTACGTGGACCAAAATCATATCGAGAAGCATGTCAACTATTGTGTTTGCTGGAGAACGATTCTCATTGGGATTTAACACTTGCAGATTCAGTTGTTTCATCAAATGCGTACCAAATACGAACGCTGTTTGCAATTATCATCACCACATGTTTTCCTTCACAACCAATTCAGTTATGGAACTAATACAAAGACGCCATATGTGAAGAAATCTTGCATCGCTTGCGCATTCAAACGAATAATCCTGACATCCAAATAACCGATGAAATCTACAATGAAGGATTGATTCTGATTGAGGATCAATGCTTGACTATTGCAAACAAGCTACTGATTGAAATAGGAATGATTGCGCCAAATCGATCGATGCACGATGCATTCAACCAAGAATTAAATCGAGAGCTGCAATACAATGTTGATACATTGCAGGAATTCGTTAGAAATAATGTTCCGTTGCTGAATGAACAGCAAAAACAAGTATACGAAACATTAATGCAAGCGGTGGACAATAATACTGGTGGTCTATTCTTCCTGGATGCACCTGGAGGAACAGGGAAAACATTTGTCATTTCATTGATTTTGGCCACTATTCGATCAAGATGTGACATAGCTTTGGCGTTAGCATCATCTGGAATTGCGGCGACTCTTCTAGATGGCGGTCGTACCGCACATTCTGCGCTAAAGTTGCCACTTAATTTAAACACAATTGATACTCCAACATGCAATATTTCCCGATCCAGTGCAATGGGAAAACTGTTCATACAATGCAAGCTCATTGTTTGGGATGAGTGCACAATGGCACATAAGAAATCACTTGAAGCACTTAACTTCACACTGAAGGATCTTGGGCGATATAACAACATCTTTGGCGGCTTGATGATATTGTTGGCAGGCGATTTCAGGAAGACGTTGCCAGTAGTTCCCCGTGGAACGCCTGTAGATGAATTGAATGCTTGCCTGAAGGCATCACCTTTATGGAATAACGTAAAAACATTATCGCTTACCACTAATATGAGAGTTCAACTTCAAAATGATCAAAGTGCTGCACAATTTTCCAAACAATTGTTAGATGTTGGAAATGGAAAAGTCCCAGTTGATGCGACATCTGGATTAATTACTCTTACCAACGACTTTTGCCGATTTGTAGACACTCAATTTGTTCTTATTGAAAATGTTTTCCCAAACATTAATGAGAATTATAAGAATTATGCTTGGTTAAGTCAACGAGCAATTCTTGCCGCAAAGAATAATGATGTCCACGCACTGAATTTCAACATTCAATCAAAAATTGCTGGCGATTTGGTGACATACAAATCCGTTGATTCAATAACAAATCCCGATGATGTAGTAAATTATCCAACGGAGTTTTTGAACGCTCTGGACATACCAGGATTTCCACCACATAACTTGCAACTCAAAGTTGGTACAGTTATTATGATACTGCGTAATTTGAATCCACCGCGACTTTGCAACGGTACTCGACTTTCGGTAAAGAGACTTATGCCGAATTTGATTGAGGCAACCATTATTAACGGAAAGTACGCAGGTGAAAATGTATGCATTCCTCGAATACCAATGATTCCGACAGATCTTCCGTTTGATTTCAAACGATTGCAATTCCCAGTTCGCCTTTCGTTCGCAATGACAATTAATAAGTCGCAAGGCTTAGTGTTTGCGGGATAAATTTAGAAAATCACTGTTTTTCACATGGGCAGTTATACGTTGCGTGTTCACGAGTTGGGAAACCATCCGCTTTGTTTGTGTTTACGTCAGACCAAAAAACAAAAAATGTAGTTTAGCAAAGAGCACTACAATGAAACGAATAATTTGCGGACACGTATAACGCTTCCATTCAGTATTTACTTTGGATTTGTAGCGACGTCAAAGAGTAACTTTCATTTTCTTAGGGAAGTTCAACTATAACTATTTTAGTAGGTAATGAATTTATTACTGTTGTGAAATGAAATAAATATTTTCCTTTTCAAATATAAAAAAAAAATTGTTTTTCTTTATCTTTTAATCACCAACGAAATGTTACAAAAAACGAATCTGGTAATATTATAAATAAAGTTAATGCCTAGCATAGTTCTACGAACGTAAGGCTAATGAACGTAAGTTTATTAAGAGAAGTCTTTTATAATAAGAGGGTAGTCTATTCAATGCATTTACTGTGGACCCCATATTGGGGGCACCAAACGCAAGATCCATATTCTAAGTTAGGTCGATCTAATGACGTATATAAAGTTTTAGTTACATAGGTCATCGATTTCTTTCCTCCACCGTTTAATAAATCCCAGCATACCTCTGGCTTTATTCACCATGCACGAAATACGATCAATTAAATCAAGTTTGGGATATAGGCGGACCCCCAAGTCATCAACTGAATTAAATTTTTCAAAAAAGCAGCAGTTAAACGTGTAAAATGCGAGCTTGACAACGACACGAAAGAATGTCCTCAGTGTTCGGAGCATAGGTGTGCGAAGGCACCTGCAGCGCTCTTTGCTTATCTCCTTTATTATTCTTGTACCACTAAAGCTGTCGCTTATCTATTCAGCAACTACATTGAGCCTGCATATGTATTTATATGAAGATCTGTGAGCCGAGCTTTGAGACTGTCCGTCTGCCGCTCCGAATAAACGCTATACCTTATATAACCTATTCGTGCGTTATTAATTAATTGAAATACAAGGGTGGCATATTTGTTGTCTTCCCCATAAAGACTCAGCTTGCATTTAGAGTCATTTAGGTTTTATAGGTTTACATGGCACCATGTTTAAAAATTATCAAGATTAGTTTGTAAATTAAATTGGCAAGTCACGTCCTTAAATTGTACACAAACCTGGACGTCACCTGAGGTGACCCGGAGAACATTAGATAGGTTATTTTTAAATAGGATTTTTTGCGTCCTGCCAGTCAAGATAACTAAAGATCCACCTAAGGAGTTCGATTGGAAATCCCATTAAATCAAGTTTCCTGACGAGAAGAGAATGATTAACAGAATCAAATGCTTTGCTGAAGTCAGTATAAATTACATCTGTTTAAAGGTTTTAATGAAAGCCCCTGATTCTAAAGGAAGTGGAGGGAAGAAGGAAGCTCCAAAGGGTTAGTAGTTATTGATTTTCGTTTAATAAATCAATCCTAACATGTGTAAGGATGCAAAGGCCGAGATATGAACTCAGCGGCCCAGAGTCCCTTTCCAGTTAAATTTATAGTTGGAAACGCCAAGAAATGGAGGGGCCGAGGTTTTCGAGTATTTTAAGGGTGGGTTTCTTCGACTCCAATTGCCAGATTTCTTATTGCCCACGCTGGGCGGGATTCCGCTACCGGCCCTGGAGTTTCCCAGCGGCCGGACCCTCCACTAAAGACTGGAGCCGTGGCTGGCGTGATACCGGCAGCCTGCTCCCGCGCCCGCAACCCTGACCTATGACCACGGCGCCGGCGTGCCCGAGCTGCCGCGGCCCGTCGGCTCCACCGTAGTATCCCAACGGCGGCCGACGCCCTCCCCTATGACTCGCAATTCGCCAGCTGCGGCGCCCGGGCTAATCCCTGGGGCGCATTCTGAGATCGGGCAGGCGACCTGGCGAACCCAAGAGTCGCCGCCCGCAGCAGCGGGGTGCTCCTGTTCCCGTCCTGCCCAAGTCCGCGCCTGGTGTTACCCGATGGCGACTGAGATGGGGAGGAGGGGCGCAGCGGGGTGTGAAAACGGTGGCGGGTTAATGTAAGGAGTAGACGAAATTATATATTCATATTGTTTTCTTTATTTACTATTCGGTTTTGCCTGCGCTAGCTCCTTACTCGCTAAAGATCTGCCCTGCGTTATTAGCTATTCTCCCGCCCCCACTGAATGCGTCGGGCGCAATTGCTCACCCGGTGTCTCCTTTTCCTTGTCGTATTCCTTGTCCTCGTCCTTATTCTCCTTTTTTCCTTATCGTGGGGGGGGGGGTCCTGCGTTGTCCTTATCGATGCGTATGTGTGTGTCTTCGTAGGGGTGTTTGCACTGGTTAATTAATCAACTCTCTGCGCTGCTGGTCAAATTACGAGTGATCTCAATTCCTATTGTCCACTCTGCCTTGACCTAATTCTGCCGGTTCCAGTGGCGGCAGCGCTGCCACTATCGCTGGCACGCGCCGTTCCGCATTCCTGCATTCCTGCGCTCTTCCCCTCTCGCTCTCTCTCCTGAGCGGGCAGGTGGCTGGTGCGAATTCCATCGCATTCCTTTGTGCTCTTCCTCTCTCGCTCTCTCTTCTGAGCGGGCGGGTGGCTGGTGCGAATCCCATCGCGTTCCTTTGCGCTCTGCCGGCGCCTGCGCCGCGGGTCTCTGCCCGGATCGCGCTCTCTGGCCTCTTCGGTTGGCCGCTGATTGGCGGATCCGTGTTCCGGTCCTCCAGCCTCTTTCGTCCCGTTCCTTGCAGGTGTTGCGGGCGATGTTGCGGCAATGTTGCGGCAATGTTGCGGCAATGTTGCGGCAATGTTGCGGGCAATGTTGCCCGTGATGTCAGGTCCGGTGTGACCGATGGTGAGCGCCCGGCCCCCTCCTAACGCATATCTCCTAGTCTTAGCCTATTAGCAACTTCATTTATACAGCGTTTTTATCCCTAATCTTACCCTATCCTTACAGCTAATCCCTAACTACATAATCTTAATAATAATATTTACATTTAAACTAGAGGTATATATATATTTACAGAGTATTTACATATCGTGACGGCGGCCACCTCGTGACCGTCGTCACATCCCCCGCCTACTTCCGGGTGGAACGGAGGAAGACTCGTACCTTCTCCAGTATGCTAATTTGTACCCGGAAGCGCTGACCAGCCTCCTCATCCAGGTAGTGGCGGTTTTTTGGTATCCTTGTCCGTAGTCGCTCCTGGACTCGCCTGATCAAGGGCGCCGGTAGCCGTCCATCCGGCGTTGACCACTCCGCCGGGGCCGTCACCCACGGTTCCGGGCGGCTCCCGGGCACGTCCCGTGCCCGCGGCTCCTCCTCCTCCGACGCGCTGCTGGGTGAATCGTCCCAGGGCGCGCGACGCCTCCTCCGGGCCGATGCCTCTGTCGGCGGCCGTGCCTGCGGGTCGCCGACTGTGGCAGACCCACATCGGATGGCCGGTCGTCTGGCCATGAAGGGTCCCGGGCCAAATACTTCGGCCGGGGTGGGCGACGACGTGGGGTCGTACACCCTTGTAGAGGCCGGGGTGGGCGACGACGTAGGGTCGTACACCCTTGTAGAGGCCGGGGTGGGCGACGACGTGGGGTCGTACACCCTTGTAGAGGCCGGGGTGGGCGACGACGTGGGGTCGTACACCCTTGTAGAGGCCGGGGTGCCGTCCCGCCCGTGCGTCCGTGGCGGCGCACAGTGGCGCCATTGGCGCATTTGGCGTTGCATAAATCAAAAATTCATAGTCGCAAAAACGATTTAATTTATAAGAAATCGACAGAGAATTTCACCACGATTCCAAATCCGTTGCCAAAACAAAAACCATTTTTGTAGAAGTTATGAGCATTCAAAGTCGAAAAATATTTCCGTTTTTGCGACACAAAAAAAAAAAAGAGAATTTGGTCGACTTTCAGGTAATATTACACAAAAACTAGACAACCAATCGGAATGATTTTTGTTTTAAATTAAAGATACATTCATAAACTATAAAATAAAGCAAAAAACCGGCAGTTTGGGTTTGGCTTCTACAGGTAAATCGTTACCTGCCAGGTGTCCATTTTTAACAACTTTTTTTGCCTAAAGTAGTCTAGAACTTTTTTGGCACTACAGAGCACTCAACTACACTATATAGGTCTGTTCCGTGTATCTTTCCTGAACCAGGATCCGTTTAGATAGTCTGCGTCTAGCTGCGACTCCACCTTTGGCAGCGATTTTAGTGAAACAACTCAGGGTCAAAAAACACGAAATATGGGTGAAAACGCTTTAGGGGTACCGGCAGCGCGCAAGGGCATTTGCAGTGTTAAAATCGTGATTTTTTGTTTTAAATAATATTAAGACGTGAAAGGATGAGGAATCAAATGTTTATAGTCCAGAAATGCTTCAGCTATTAGAAATTCCCTCAATATAGGTTTATTGTTAGTCAAAATGTTAGAAAAATGATCAACAAATAAAAAAAAATCGAAATTTAAAAAATTTTTTGTGTAAAATATTTTTTTACATTTTTTAAAATATTTTTATTTGAGCAAATCGATAAAAATAAAGCTAAAAAATTAAACAAATTTTTTTATTTAAAAATCGTTTTCTATGAGAAAATTTGATTTTTTCTCTTTGACGCCCTATAAATGGGCGAATGGGTGGGCGTGGCATTGTCCACTAGATATATAAATTTTACATCAATTCACTGTCAAATGCCGTTTAAATTATTCGATTATCTTATTTGGTTCAAAAGTTATGATTTTTGCAAGGTCAAAAGCCAGAAAAGCGCCACTGTGCGGCGTCGAGGGCCTCCCCACCAGCGGTGGGGGCCCTGCGTCCTCGTCGGACACCTCCTCATACACGGCCCCCAATGGTCCGGGGACTGGCACTAAGTCGGCCAGGGTGCGGGGCGATACTTCACCGAAGCAGCTTCGCAGCTCGGCCTGCTGCTCCTCCGTAATGCGGGGGCGACGCTCCGGCTGGGGCGGGGCCTCCCACGGGAGCAGGGTGGGCGAGTTCGGCGATGGCGGGCTCGACCACTCCCACGGGGTCGTTGCTGCCCCCCGCGGTGGGGTCGCCTCCCAACGCGTCCGGCCAAATCGGGCGTCCGTCTCCGCTTCCTCGTCCTCCTCGTCTTCCGAGGTGCTGCTTAGCACCACGACGTCCGGTGTCCGCTGTGGTACGCCGGTGGCCGGCACCGTCATTACCAGCGGAGGCCCACGCTGTAGCCGTGGGTCCCGCTGTGTGGTGCGGCCGACATCCACGGAGAGGGGCCGCAAGATGTTTTGGGGGGCGGCTGCCTCCAGGGGATCATCCCCGAGAACTGGGCGCCTTCGTCCGTCCAGATGCAGCTCTCGAAAGTGCTCCTCCACCGCCGCCGTCAGCCAGGAGTAATCCCTGACTGCCGGGGGGTCTCCTGGTTGACGAGCGTGTACCGCCGACGTCAACGGCAGTGGGCCCATAAGCGCGGCCGTCACCCCCACTCGGGTGGCCACAAAAATATGGGCATCCCGCGTCCTGCCATCGTCGGTGGTTTCTGTGGGAGAGAGGATGATTAGTTTGTGTTTACCTAGCCAATCTCTACCTAAGTGTGCCTATCTCGGTCCCTAGGTAGCCCCCTCTATCTTCCCCGCGATGGGAACTCTGACCTATCCTGTGTATATTTTCGCGAATTTTTCCCCCGGCGGGGAGGCAGAGTGTTGGACGGGCGCACCCGTCATCAAGTGACTCTACGAATTCTGTCTGTTGCGACAGAGTATTCCGGTGGCGATATCGCCTATCTGGGTCCTCCGAACGCGGAGTTGTTCTCGTCGATCGGGGTGTCGTCTTCGTTCTCTTCCTCCTCTGTATCAGCCTCCTCGCCGTGGTATGGCTTTAGTTGACTTAGACTGGCGGTCCGCCGTCTACGGCTGCCTGGGATGCGTAGTTGCACAATGTTTGGCGACGGGAACATGGCGACCTTAAACGGCCCGTCGTATTTTGCTGCCAACTTTGCTGCAAATCCTTCCGTGGCGTTCGATAACGCATGGCGTCGTACCAGCACCAGTGATCCCACCGGCGGCTTCCATTCTCGCCGGCGGAGGTTATAATGTCGCCGCTGATCAGCCGAGGCTCGGTCGGCATTGTTTCTAGCGACTTCAAAGATGCGGTGCAGCTGTCTACTTCGTTCCGTTGGGGTTACTTCGGGGGTTCCACGTCCCGGAGTAACTTCGTCGTATAGGGCGTGAGGCAGCCGAGGTTCCCTTCCTTGAACCAAAAAGGCTGGACTGAATTCCGTCGTGTCGGAGATACTGCTGTTTATCGCCAGCGATATTTCCGGAAGTAGCTTATCCCACTCGTTCTGGTCGTTCCCGTCCAGATACTGGGCAATCATGGTCTTAATTGTCCGATTCGCCCTTTCCGTCGGATTCTGTCTCGGCGTGTAAGGGGCTATGTGCTGCAACTCCATCCCTAAGGATTTGCAGAAATTCCGGAATGAGCGACCCGTGAATTGAGTTCCATTGTCGCAGACGAATATCCGTGGCACCCCGAAGCGGCTCAGGATCCGTTCCCGAAATGCACGCTCCAGGTGTGTTCCCGTGGCTCTGCATTTACTGAAAGAGTCTAGGAAAACTAGGAGCATCGTATTTCCTTGCTTCGATCGCGGCAGCGGACCGACGAAATCCGCGCAGAGAATGTGGAATGGCTCCTCCACTTGGCGTGTGAACATATGTCCCGCCGGTTTCTCCTGACTGACCTTGTATCTCTGGAAATTCAGGCAGTTTCGTACGTAGCGGGCGACGTCGCGAAAAAGTCCTGGCCAGTAATACCTCTGGGCCACGCGATTACTTGTCTTCCGGACTCCCAGATGTCCGGCAGCGGAAATATCGTGGTTTTCCTGTAGAACCCGATGGCGATAATCCGCTCCTACACACAGCTTCCATGGTGTGTACTCCTCTTCTTGTAGCCCGATGCGGAGATAAAGCTGTCCGCTTTCTTCCCAGTAATCCGGGAACCTAGCTGGTTCGCTCCGAACCTTCTCAACATCTTTGCGAGCCACTTGCAGTTTGATCCTTGTACCTGTGCTTGCTGCGCTACTGGCAGCGGTTGGCGTGAGAGGGCATCAGCCACTAGATTCTGAGCTCCCCTCCGGTAGTGGACGTCATACTGATATTGCTGCAGCTCGAGTGCCCATCGAGCGATTCTCCCAGTCGGATTATTTATGGAATTTAACCACTTCAAGGCCTGATGGTCAGTAATCACCTCGAACCTGTATCCTTCGATGTAACATCGCATCTTCCGTACGGCCCATACGATGGCGAGACACTCTTTCTCGGCCACCGAGTAGTTCCTTTCCGCTCTATTTAGGCGTCGGCTGGCATAGGCCACCACTCGCTCCTGCCCGTCAATGGTCTGGGTCAGTACGGCTCCAATACCGTACTCGCTGGCGTCTGTTTGTAGCACGAATTTCTGCTCAAAGTCCGGACAGACTAAGACAGGTGCTTCCGTCAGTCGCGTTTTCAGCTCCTGGAACGCCTGATCCTGTCGCGGCGTCCAGTCCCATTTCTTGCCTTTCTTTAGCAAGGACGTCATCGGCTCCACGATATCGGCGAAGTTGGGGACAAATCGGCGATACCACGATGCGATTCCCAGGCATCTCCGAAGTTCCTTCAAACACGTTGGCGGTTTCAGCTCGCGAATCGCAGCTACCTTATCCGGGTCTGTGTGAATCCCTTCCTCGCTTATTACATGCCCCAAGTAGGCGATGTGGCGCTGAAAGAAATGGCATTTGTCCCTATTCAGCCGCAGGTTGGCTCTGCGTAAACGGCGAAATACCTCCCTGAGGTTCTCGACGTGTTCCTCCAGCGTCGACCCGATGACTATGATGTCGTCCAAATAAGCGAATGCATGCGGCTCCATATCCGGGCCGATTACTGTGTCCAGGGCCCGCTGAAACGTCGCTGGGGCCGAGTGAAGTCCAAATGGCATCACTCGCCAATGGAATAGGCCTAGGCCAGGAACCGTGAAAGCCGTACATTCCCGACTCTCCAGAGCTACGGGAATTTGCCAGTATCCATTCTTCAAGTCCAAGGTCGAAATGAACTTGGCGTGTCGCAGTCGCTCCAAGATCTGGTGGATCCTTGGCAGCGGGTACGCATCCGGTACAGAGTTCTCGTTCAACTGCCTGTAGTCGATGCACATCCGTGCGTCACCGTTTTTCTTGGCCGCGATTACAATCGGGGCACTATGCGGGCTCTTCGATGGCTCGATACGGCCATCCCTAAGCAGCTCGTCTATCTGCTTGTCGATGATGGCTCTCATGGCCGGATTTCGAGGAAAATATCTTTGCTTTATTGGGCGATCGTTGCGCATTACAATCCGGTGCTCCGCAATGTGGGATACTCAGGCCAGATTCTCGAATTTTTCCAATTCCTGCTCTAGGAATTCTTCCACCCAGGGCTCTGGGTATCCTTGTCCCGATTCCGGCTGGTCCGGTTCCTCGGGCGTATGACTCACTGTGTCGACAATTCCGCAGAGGGGCGCGTTCTGCTCCGGCGTTTCCTCGGCGTGATCCTGGAAGTGGACACGCTTCTTGGAGGTGCGAAAAGGGTTTCGCTGCGCGGCGGTGGCGTTAGCCACAGGCAAAACATGGCTCCAACTGTTCGGCCGACTGGTTGAGGGTACCTCTATATCTCGGGCTGTTCCCGTGCATGAATTCCTATTTGCTGCCCGTGGGGCAGGGGTCGGCGGTTGTCTTTGTACAGTACGCGGCTTGGGTACTGGTCCTTGTATGGCAATCGGCCCCTCCTGGGTAACCGTGCCAAATCCTTGATGCGTTTCTTTTGTCAATCCTCCGGATTGTCTCCTCGTCTCCTCCTGGTGGCCCGCTGGTAGCTTCCCTGGGAGTCCGGTTCCTGGTGGCATGCTAAGGGCTTCCCTGGGATCCGGCTCCTGGTGGCCCGCTCGTGGCTTCCCTGGGAGTCTAACTCCTTGATGCGTTTCCTCAATTAATCCTCCTGATTGTCTCCTCGTCACCTCCTGGTGGCCCGCTGGTAGCTTCCCTGGGAGTCCGGTTCCTGGTGGCATGCTAAGGGCTTCCCTGGGATCCGGCTCCTGGTGGCCCTCTCGTGGCTTCCCTGGGAGTCTGACTCCTTGACGAACTCCTGGTGGCATGCTAAGGGCTTCCCTGGGGGTTCGTCCTGGTCGTCTTTCCGCTTGTATCCTCTCCCGCATCTCGTCTTCCTGCGATCCTTGACGAACTCCTGGTGGCATGCTAAGGGCTTCGCTGGGGGTTCGTCCTGATCGTGAGGCATCTTCTTGTGATCCTCCTTGTCGTCTTCCTGCTTGTATCCTTCCTCGCATCTCGTCTTCCTGCGATCCTTGTCGCATTCCGCGTTGTTCGTCGTCCCCTGTTCCCTGAGTCCGTGCCCACGGTGGCTTCGTGTGTTCATCTGGCATCAAATCGAGGGTCTGTCCCCCGCACTGCATGGTGGCTCCAATTCCACACATGAAATCCATTCCTAATAGTACGTCGTTCAGCGCATCCGCCATGACCAGTAGGATGGTCGGCGCGCTGCGATTTCCGCAATGTATATTCGCCGCTAGTGCCCTGGTCAGCTCCCGGTATGTCCCATCGGCGAGCTTGACCTGTGTCCGTACATCCCTCGTGTTCCTTGTGTTACCCAATTCCTTCGCCAATTCCTCGCTGACGAAGCTATGTGTAGCTCCCGTGTCCAGGGTGGCCACGAATCTTCGCCCTCCCATAGTGATGGTGGCTCGGATGCGTCCCTGGCGTTGTTGGAGAGTCCTCTCCTCTAATTGTTCGGGTTGGCCGGGTTCCTCGGGTGATTCCCGGTCACTCGAGGCCCGTTTCCGTTTCCCGAAACCTTTCGTCGGCAGCATGCAAACGTCCGCACTCCTCGTCGTCCGCATTCCCAGCAGAAGTGTATCCCTGGGTTCCGGCATTCCGTTGAGAAATGCCCGGGCTGGCCGCAGTTCCTGCATGCTCCTCGCACGTTTACTGGTGCCTGCTCCGGCGTTGTTGCCCGGCTCGTATTTGCGTTCCTGCTAATATTTCCCGGCATGGGGTTCGTCGGCGGCCTGCGGGCCGTGCAGTCCGCATCCGTGGTGGTACGCGAAGTGGGTGGTGCCCGTGAGTTCGGTTCCTGGTGGTTCTGAGCTCGTCCGCTCCTTCGGCGAGTCTCCTCGTGATCGACCACTAAGTGAGTCAATTCCGCTAGCAAAGACATTAAAATATAAAGATGAGGAACGTTCATACATTCGTTTTGCAATATGAAGCTGCTTTTTTGATGGCAACGACAATCGCTCTCTATCCGCTCTCATAAAGTAGAGAGCGTAAAATTCTAAAAATAGAATTCGCTTGTTTGTATGAGTAAACACAACAAGGAAGTGCGTATGTGTGCGTGAATATGTGTGCGCTTCTTTTGGGAAGCACCAAAAATTGAATTTAGATAATTTGTGCCGCTGACCGCTTGTTGGGTAGAAAGGGGACCGAGGGTGGCAGCAAAAACAGCTGATCTCAAACTTGTATTGCACTTTATTTGTGTACAATGTGTTTGTTTTGATTTTAGCTTGTTTACATTTTCTAGTGCTTGTTCTAAATGTTCTAAATAATAAAAGAGTTTATTTAAAATCATAATTATATATGTTTTTACAATTAAAATATTATTATAATACATAAATTATGAAAAATATATTTATACAAATTAATTTATTTAAAACAAACAGTCGATACAATACATTATAATATAATTGGAATTAGAAAAAAAGTTTCGACTGGACTGTGATTCGAACCCGGGACTATGAGGTTCTCAGATCAGTCGCTTACACATCGCGCCACGTAGTCAAGTCGAATATCGACGGCGATATGCATATACATGCATAATGCTATTGCATCAGCGCACTTTGTATTCGTACAAGAGACCTGCTGGCTCTACAATGCTCTCTTTCTGGCTTTTGAACAAAAGTTAAGAGAGCCTGGAGCCAGTTCAAAAGCCAGCACGAAAAAATCGTGTGCAAAAAAATCGTATGGCGTAACGCATCTTGTATATTTTAATGTCTTTGCCGCTAGTGTGCGAAAATCCTGCCTTCTTATGAATAGTTGATATTCCGGCGACATGTTGTCGTAGATCCTTTCCAGCTCTCGTTCCGCCGTAAATCCGGCCCGACGCATCTGCAAGCGTAGGTCTACCAGATACTCCTTAAAGGGTTCGTTGGGCCTCTGAAAGTGAGCCCTAATCTCGTCTTCCAGTCGCTGATAGTAGCGCGGCGGCAGAATGAAATCCAGAAACTCCCTGCGAGCCTCCGTCCAAGTGGCGTTCCGTAGTCCACTTGTCCTATACCAGCTCTCAGCGCGGCCAGTCAGTAGCACGATTAAAGCTGGGGCGAGATACCTCTGATCGATCCGGCTAGTGTCGGCCCGTTCCTCGATATGCTCTATGAAGCAGAGCGGATCTGTCGTCCCGTCGAATGAGAGTCCCCACTTGGTCATCCGATCCAATAGTGCGGCTCCCGGGTCCCCATGGTAGCTCGTTGCACGCGAGGGTTCCTCCGTCTTCGTCGGCATGCGTCTCCCTGCAGCCGGAGAAGTACTCCTAGGCAGTAAAAGCGTAAGAGGCGCCGTCGGTGCCGCAGCTCCGGGCGAGTTTGCCTCCGAATCTAGATAAATGGGCGACAGAAGCTTTGCGTCCCCGGTGGGAGCGTTCCCAAAATTCCTCTCTAATTCCTCCAGACGGATCTGTACCGCCTCTGAATGGTCCTGCTGACGCACAAAGGCAATCAGCCGCGATCGCATCTCCTCGACCGTGCCTCCTCGTTCCAGTCCGAATTCCAGGAGTATGGTCTCCAGCTCCAACTTCTTCCTGTAGCTAATCCAGGTGACGCCCATGATTCTCTTTTTTGTTGTCTTATTATTTATATTTTATTATTTATTATCTTTTTTTTATTTTTGTTATATCCTACTATCCTTATTTAATTTTCCCTTTACCACTATTTATCGCTATTTATTTATTCTAGTATTTCCTTTTCCTTCTGTTTCTATTGTTGCCTTATTATTATTTTTTTCTCTTATCTCTCTTAATTTTCCTTCTCTTGTTTTAAACCTTTCTCGCCGTTTATTATTTTTTTTCTTTTCCTTTCTTTTATTTTCGCTGTTTTATTTCCTGGACCTTCTTCCTCTATTTGTTTTCCTCAGTGTGTTCTTTCCTTGCTTTCGACCCTTTCTTCCTTGATTTTCCTTGATTTCATTGATTTTTCCTTGGTTTTCCTTGTTTTCGCCTTCCTTCCCTTTTCTTTCTTTCTTTTCTCTAACTCCTTGACCTTTTTCTTCTATTTATTTTCCTCAGTGTGTTCTTTCTTGTTTGCGACCTTTATTTTTTTTCTTTGTCCTCCTATCTTATTTCTTTTCCTTCTATAGTTTTGTTCTTTCCTTTCTTTTATTCCTCGTTTCTCGCCGTATTCTTTTCCTTACGCTTTTCCATTTGTCCTAAATAAATTCCTTTCCTTAATTTTATTTTCTTATTCCATTTCATTTGATCCGTTTCTTATTTTATTTTTTTTTTTTCTCGCTTGCCTATCCTTATTTCTTTGTCTACTCTACTTGTCCTTCTTTATTTGTTTAATCTTTATCTTATTGTATTTTATTATTTATCGTATATTTTTATTTTATATTTTATTTATCATTTAATTGTTTTATTTTATTTTTCTCCGTGTATTTTCCTGGCCGCTTTTCTTCGTTTTTATCTCGTTTTATTTTTCTTTTATTTCTTCCCTTCGTTTATTTGATTCCGCTTTTTTTTATTTGTCCTCCTTTTTTTTCCACAGGATTCAATTTATTTTCGCGGCGATTTATTTTTCTCAATTTTCCGATGTTTATTCAACGACGAGTATTCTCTGAGTGTGTTCATAGAAAATAAAAGGGCCAGTATATAAATTGGCTCCCGCCCTGATGGCGGCGCAACCAAGAGCGAAAATTAGTACTCGTGTATGTAGATATATCCATATATGTGTGTATGTATGACCGCGACTCGTGATCTGCACGTGCGGCGACGTTATTTTCTCTGCTCTGCTCTGCTCTGCCGACGTCGGCTTCGGCAGCGATTTGTAACTCTTCTTATTGACTACGAATTTGCGGCCTGTTTTGCCGAGACTGTATTTCTTTGACTTGAATGGAATTTTCCTATTGCGATTTCTTCTTTCCCCTTCTCTTCTTAGCTACCCGAAAAAACAAGGTGCCGTTACGACGGCTGCACGTGCGTCGCTACTACGGATTTTTCTGTCAATTTTTTTTTGGTCGTTTGCATGTGCATATATGTATGTATATATATGTACATGTACGCACCGTTAAAATCTCGATCGGCTGGTGGGGCTTTAATCCACCTTAGTAAGGGCTCCTACATCTCCCCATTTCCTGACGGTCCCTGTTTACGGGTGCCAAACTGTAAGGATGCAAAGGCCGAGATATGAACTCAGCGGCCCAGAGTCCCTTTCCAGTTAAATTTATAGCTGGAAACGCCAAGAAATGGAGGGGCCGAGGTTTTCGAGTATTTTAAGGGTGGGTTTCTTCGACTCCAATTGCCAGATTTCTTATTGCCCACGCTGGGCGGGATTCCGCTACCGGCCCTGGAGTTTCCCAGCGGCCGGACCCTCCACTAAAGACTGGAGCCGTGGCTGGCGTGATACCGGCAGCCTGCTCCCGCGCCCGCAACCCTGACCTATGACCACGGCGCCGGCGTGCCCGAGCTGCCGCGGCCCGTCGGGTCCACCGTAGTATCCCAACGGCGGCCGACGCCCTCCCCTATGACTCGCAATTCGCCAGCTGCGGCGCCCGGGCTAATCCCTGGGGCGCATTCTGAGATCGGGCAGGCGACCTGGCGAACCCAAGAGTCGCCGCCCGCACCCACGCCCGGAATTAATCTCAGCAGCGGGGTGCTCCTGTTCCCGTCCTGCCCAAGTCCGCGCCTGGTGTTACCCGATGGCGACTGAGATGGGGAGGAGGGGCGCAGCGGGGTGTGAAAGGGATGGCTGGTTAATGTAAGGAGTAGATAAAATCATATATTCATATTGTTCTCTTTATTTAGTATGTAGTTTTGCCTACGCTAGCTCCTTACTCGCTAAGAATATACCCTGCGTTATTTTCTTATTGTTCCCGCCCCACTGAGTGCGTCGGGCGCAGTTGCTCACCCGGTATATCCTTCTTCTTGTCTTTGTCCTGGTTCCTTTCTCCTTATCGTGGGGGGGTGGGTCCTGCGTTGCAGGTGGCTGGTGCGAATTCCATCGCATTCCTTTGTGCTCTTCCTCTCTCGCTCTCTCTTCTGAGCGGGCGGGTGGCTGGTGCGAATCCCATCACGTTCCTTTGCGCTCTGCCCGCGCCTGCGCCGCGGGTCTCCGCCCGGATCGCGCTCTCTGGCCTCTTCGGTTGGCCGCTGATTGGCGGATCCGTGTTCCGGTCCTCCAGCCTCTTTCGTCCCGTTCCTTGCAGGTGTTGCGGGCGATGTTGCGGCAATGTTGCGGCAATGTTGCGGGCAATGTTGCGGCAATGTTGCGGGCAATGTTGCGGGCAATGTTGCGGGCAATGTTGCGGGCAATGTTGCGGGCAATGTTGCGGGCAATGTTGCGGGCAATGTTGCGGGCAATGTTGCGGGCAATGTTGCGGGCAATGTTGCGGGCAATGTTGCGGGCAATGTTGCGGGCAATGTTGCGGGCAATGTTGCGGGCAATGTTACGGGCAATGTTGCCCGTGATGTCAGGTCCGGTGTGACCGATGGTGAGCGCCCGGCCCCCTCCTAACGCATATCTCCTAGTCTTAGCCTATTAGCAACTTCATTTATACAGCGTTTTTATCCCTAATCTTACCCTATCCTTACAGCTAATCCCTAACTACATAATCTTAATAATAATATTTACATTTAAACTAGAGGTATATATATATTTACAGAGTATTTACATATCGTGACGGCGGCCACCTCGTGACCGTCGTCACACATGGAAAAAGAAAGGAGCTAACTTCGGCTCACCGAAGTTTGTATACCCTTGCTGAATTTCAACAAAAATTGAAAACCAAAAATCTGGAATAATAATTAGTTGCCTAATCTCAAATTTGATAAAAATGGTTTGAAAAACGGCTAAGTTATGGTTTTTTTTATTTTTCTGATTGTTTCTATGGAATCTACAGGATATAATCGGACGATTTTCATGAAATTCAAGCCAAAATTCAGGAATAATAAAAAACGGCTAAATCTCAACTTTAATAAAAATGTGTTGAAGAATGTTTCGAAGAATTTTTCAGTCGTTCCTATGGCAGCTATATGGTGAAGTCGTCTGATCCGGCTCATTCCGACATATGTACGAGTGAGAGTATATGGAAGACCAACTGCAAAGTTTTATTCAGATAGTTTAAACAGATAGTAAAACTGAGGGACTAGTTTGCGTAGAGACGGACAGACGGGCGGACAAGCGGACATGGCTAGATCGACTTGGCTGTTGATCCTGATCAAGAATATATCTACTTTCTAGGATCGGAGATGTCTCCTTTCGTGTGTTCCAAACTTTTGACTGAAATTATAATACACTGCAAGGGTATAAAAATTACTGATCTACGAAGGTACTACAAATGTGGATTAATAATATTTTCGTAAAGTTTATGGACGATAACTGAGATATTCCGCTATACAAACAGATTTGCTAACATTTTGTGGTGAGGAATAACAAAAGATTCGTTCCAAATAAAGGGAAGGTTTCCTGGGATATGGTAAACAATTTCAGAAGGGTATCGGCACAATACCTAAGCGCATAGCCCAGTACTGCGTCTGGTCCCGCCAAATACACTGCGGTTTTTTTTTCTCAGCTCTGCGATAAGGCATAATGACTTTAAAAATCTGTAAAATCGGCCTAAAACAAAAATGGGGAACATGAGCATGTTGGAGGGAGCAAAAGTTAAGAATGGGTGTGCAAAATTTCATACCGATTGGTTAGACAGTGTTCATGCCAGGAGCCACTGTACGGCCGCCGGGCAGAGCGGGTCAAAGAGCACCGCTCTTAGCAATTGGTCGTCCGATCTCTGCTCTGTGAAACGAGGGTCGGGAGCGAGATGTGTCGATCGCTGTTGCACTCCCGCTCTCGTTTTTTCTGAAGTTCTGTAAGCGGGAGCGGGGAGTTAATTCTGTAAGCTAGTTAGTGACATATATGAAGTCGAATAAAGCAGACGTGCGTTTACATACAAATTCCAACAAATAACGATCTAATTCCTGGGCCCGCTATTGGCGTGATTTTCTACAGCATTCTACACAGAAACATTTTGGTCTTAACGAGCTGGATTACCTTTTTGCTAAAGAAGATAAGTACGAAATTCCACTCCGTTATCTTTCCGTCTGCATTTATTCCGTTATTCCTCGGTACATATACTCGTACATCAAAAGGCAAACGTTCTTTACTTCAGTTCCAACTCCGTTTTATTGCTGTCTGCGTTTATTCCGCTATTCCTCGGTACATATATTCGTACATCAAAAGGCAAACGGTCTTTACCTCAGTTCCAACTCCGTTTTATTTCTGTCTGCGTTTATTCCGTTCTTCCTCGGTACATATTCTTACATCAACAGACAAACGGTCTTTACTTCAGTTCCTCAGTTCATACATACATACATATGTCTTGGTTGCATATTCCACATATATTTTACACAAAATCAAGTCCTAGCCCCGAACAATATACATACCCTGCAGTACCACATGTCATCAATAGGCCTTTGTAATCAACAATTCATCAACGTGCCGACTGCGACGTCGGCAGAACCGACACTTCCAGTCGGCAATCGTGTCGAAGCCGACTCTCTCGCGCTCTCATTTCCTCTCTGTTGATGAATTGTTGATGAAAAATTTTACATGCACTCTCGCTCTCTCAGTAATATAAGCTGGGTGGGGTTTTTAGTTGCGTTTTAGCTTCTGAATAAGTTAGGAGTAAAACATTTTAGATGGCGAAAGTGAAAGTTAAAGTTAAATTGTTTAAAAATTCAATTTTTAGTTTAAAAGTTTGTAGCAATTGTGTTAGTGTTAGTGCAAATTTATGGAAAACAATGGAATTATATTAAATGCAGTGCGATTATATAAAAATATGTGAAATTATATAGAAATTAACATGTCAACATTTAATCAACATGTCATCAACATTAAATCAACAATTCATCAACAATTCATCAACAATTCATCAACTTTTCATCAACATGTCATCAATTTTTCATTAACTTTTCATCAACATGTCATCAACTTTTCATCAACTTTTCATCAACATGTCATCAACTTATCATCAACTTTTCATCAACTTTTCATCAACAATTTATCGATTAATTGTTGATGAAATGTTGTTGATGACAGCCTAGGACATGCCCATATTAAATTCATCTACAATTTGTATGGCAATTCATCGATGATTCACCAACAACACCCCTTCGGCTGTTGATGAATTGTTGATTAAACGTTGATGACTGGTACTGCAGGGTACGTACACATGAACAGTCGTATGTCCATCCATCGATAAATAATTCCCAAATACAGTCCACTAAAGGCTCTCCAGCGCCCATACACATATCCACACCAGAGAACTGCACAAGCCACAGCAAGTGCACTGGCCAAATATAGAGTGTCTCAGATACTCGAGTATATCCTCTACCGAGTATCCCAGACACTGCAGTGTTTTTGGTACTCGTAGAAAAACACTCGAGTACCTCAGACACACAATGTTTTTTTTCTTACCACAAAGGGTGCAAGTGCTTGCATCGGATCAATGCTTCGGGTGATCGGCGGCACACGCAACGATCGGTGGCTGCCTACGAAGGAAGGGTGAAGAGGAATACGCAAAAAAAAGGGTCGTGTGCGGATATTTTTTTGTATTTTTTTTAAATATTTTTTTTTTGCTCAGACGCTGATCCTTACCCAGCAAACCATTTCAATCGCGGAAGAGTCTTCTTGGCGAGTGAAGATTTCGTCAAGTTTGCTGGGTTTAATGATCAACTAAGAAGGAGATGACGTCACAAACACTTGAGTACACGTGTATCGCGAAGATACTTGGGTGATTGTGACGTCATCAATGTGTGTTTTTGCCACAACCTTTTTTTCTTTGAGTGTTTGTGGATACTTTTCGCCTGCGCTTTGGTAATTGTGCGATCGGCACCCGAAGACCGCAAAGTACCGTATTGATTGGGTGTGCCTCACACCGAGTGCTTGCAGCTCACAAATCATTTGAGTGTTGCCTTTTTCTTTTACTAATTTTCCGAGTGGTGAGTGGCACTTGCACTTGAAATTTTTTTGGGTATGATTCGAGTGCCAAAACAGGGTACTCGTGCAGTTCTCTGATACATATATCCAATACATCGGCGGAAGCTTTCTACATTTTAACATTTCGTACAACATTCATACATTTATACAGCAGCGAGGGTTGCTAGCATCGTACTTGAACAAGCACTTGATAAGCCAATATACCTGGTGCTTTACTCCCATCATTCTGATTTAATTGTTAATTATTAATTATTATTTAATAATTATTAATTAATTATTGATTATTATTGAATTAATTTATTGAGTTAATTAAATTATTAATTAACTGAATTGATTGAATTAATTGAATTAATTAAATTGGTTAAATTGATTGAATTGATTAAATTAATTAAATTAACTATTATTATTGGTTGGTATTTTTCAACCCACGCAAACAGTACGAAGGCTACCCTGCAGTACCAGTCATCAACGTTTAATCAACAATTCATCAACAGCCGAAGGGGTGTTGTTGGTGAATCATCGATGAATTGCCATACAAATTGTTGATGAATTTAACATGGGCATGTCCTAGGCTGTCATCAACAACATTTCATCAACAATTAATCGATGAATTGTTGATGAAAAGTTGATGAAAAGTTGATGACATGTTGATGAAAAGTTGATGAAAAGTTGATGACATGTTGATGAAAAGTTGATGACATGTTAATGAAAAGTTGATGACATGTTGATGAAACTTTGATGAATTGTTGATGAATTGTTGATGAATTGTTGATGAATTGTTGATGAATTGTTGATGAATTGTTGATTAAATGTTGATGACATGTTGATTAAATGTTGACATGTTAATTTCTATATAATTTCACATATTTTTATATAATCGCACTATATTTAATATAATTCCATTGTTTTCCATAAAATTGCACTAACACTAACACAATTGCTGGCCGTCAGCCAACGGGTACAACAGGGGGACCTACACGCAAGCAATTGCGTGCCGTAACTGTGTACACCGCTGGTAGTGCGACTATACTCTCCACGTGAGGGCGGCTGGTAACAGGTCCCGGTAAGGTCATGTCTCTGCCGAGGATGCTGGCTAATGGTAGTCGGGCGGGGAGAAGAACACTCCCTTCCTTAAAATCACCCCAATCCAAGGTGGAACAGCATATGCCGAAGGATGCGTGTCCGAGGGGGAGCTCGGACGTTAATATGCGAACTCTGGGGGACCGGCCGACCTCCCAGTTTTAACCAGGCTTATCATGACAAGCGGGCTATGTCATGATGGACGAACCCCTTCCCGTCTACTCGTGGGACCAAATATGAACACCTATACAACTAAAAACACAAGTGGAGAACGGAGCTCCCCAAAAAAGTCCGGAAATGGGGTCACTGACCCGTCAAACTCCAAGGCCCTCAAAAGCCAAGGAGTTGCTGAGATGAAGAAGCCCCCCACAGAGGGGCAACATCTGGAGGCGGGACGCGCCGGTGCGGAGAAGGATGCTAAGGCTTCCTCTTCCAAAGCGGGGTTAGTCATGGGACCACCGAACGGCGTGGAGAGGAAGACTCCCGGGTCAACCTCTAAACCAACCGGCGGGGCCCCTAAGGCGAACCCTGGTCCGGGAGCGTCTCACTCGACGCAGCGTAAAGGCTCCTATAAAGATAGGAGAAGAGCAGCCTTCATCTTAATGAGGGCGGACCCATCGGCCGAAGCCAACCCGGACCAGGCCGAGATTATAAAGTGGGCAAGGGAGATCCTGCCCGATTTCAATCCGGAAAAGGCGGGAGTGAGGCTGGATCCGCTTAAACGAAATGGGTCAGACCCTGCCAAAGAGACGGCGCAAAGCGCAAAAAGGCAGAGGTCCACGGAGGGAGAAACCCCCCATGCCAAGAAGAGAAAGCCGCAGCCGCAACAGTCCAACCGCTCGTTCGCCGAAGTAACGAGGGGAAAAACCCTAATCGGAGTCCTGGACAAGGGCTCCAAGGATGGGTTTATTCCCAAGGATCTTTGGCGACGAGTGGTAAACGAGTTGCATGGGCGCTTCGTAGAGGAGATGCTGCGATGCGGAGGACCCCCACCTGATTGCGAAGACGCAGGGTGGTATCAGGGTAGCGTCAAGGTAATTGCTTGCCAAGACGCGAAGTCGGTAGAGACTTACAAGCGTATGGTTGCATCGCTTGGAGAGGTCTACCCAGGAGCTAAGCTGGTGGCGGTTGACTGGGACGAGATCCCCAGCAAACCGAGGGCGCGAGTATGGCTCACCGAAAAGCCAGCCGACCCTAAAACCATCCTTACAATGCTTAGGATGTGCAACCCGACGCTTCCCACGGCGGACTGGAGAGTCGCCAAGGTCGAGGAAGCGGAGGGACTGCGGAGACAGGTCGTCCTCACGCTCAATGAGGAGACCGTAAAAGCCCTGGAGAGGACGGAGCACCGGCTGAAGTACGGATTCGAGCACGTCTCGGTCCGTATCTACAAATCCGATGCGAAGGCCAAACCAGGGGGTATAGAGCTGGAGGCGGACACGCAAGAGCCAGACTTGGAGGAGCCGACCGAAGAGAAACTCCCGGAAGGATTGTCGGATGAGGAGGAGGACATCCTGGAAGGGTACACCTCGGAGGAAAGCGACTTGGCAAGGGCACTTAGTGGAGTCGGAATGGAGGAGGACTCTCTGCTGAGCTCCGAAGCGGAGGCGGAGATTACTGTGGTGGAGGTTTGTAAGGATGTCCCTGACGATCTTACAAATAAACCTCCATCACAGTAAAGCGGCGTCAGCTGCCCTCCTACTCCACCTCGCCGAGAGTGGAGCTGATGTGGCCCTCATCCAGGAACCCTGGATCCTAGGAGACAGGATTCTTGGGCTGGGGGCGTCGGAGTTTAGGCTCTGCAAAGCCGATACAACAGGTAAAAAGCGAGCCTGCATCCTTGCAAAAAAGAACCTTAACCTCTTTTTGCTACCCAATTTCAGCAATGAAGACCACGTAGCCGCAGCCATAGAGAGCCCTAATGGCCCTCTAAGGATATGCTCGACGTATATGGGCCACGACCAGGAGGCCCTCCCTCCGCACCCGCTACTCAAAAGGCTGGTAGAAGACAGCAGGAAGCACAAGGTCGACCTGATCATAGGTTGCGATGCTAACGCCCATCATCATCAGTGGGGAAGCACTGACACGAACGAGAGGGGTGAGTCAATCTTCGATTTTATCCTAGGCTCGAATCTTCTGGTGGGTAACAAGGGTATAGAACCCACTTTCATAGTCAAGAACAGAAGGGAAGTACTTGACGTCACTCTCTACTCTGAATCCCTAGCAGACAGGATTGTTAGCTGGAGAGTTCTAGAGAAACACTCCTTCTCTGACCACCGATACATAGAACTCGTGGTCAACTTTGAGAACTTTAATCGACTAACGGTACGCAATCCGAGGAAAGCGAACTGGGAGTTATACAGGAAAAAACTAGAAAGCTCCTTGGGGAAACCTCCAACAGAGGACGCTGATAGTAGGGAAGCCCTGGATGCCATGGTGGACACGCTTACGGCAGCGTGCGCCAGGGCATTCGACAAAGCTTGTCCCAAAAGCAGATCGCTGGGCAATAGCAAGTCAAAGAAACCACCATGGTGGTCGAAAACACTCGCGCCCTTTAAAACCAAGGCCCGAAAGGCCTTTAATTTTGCGAGCAGAACAAACTCGGAGATAGCCTGGGAGTCGTATAAAGCGGCCCTTAGGCAATATAACAAGGAACTTCGCAGGGCAAAAAGGAATGCATGGGCCAAGTTCTGCACGAACATTCAGGAAACATCAGAGGCCTCCCGACTAAGGAAGGTCCTTGCAACTACTACACCAAACGTAGGATATATCAAAACCTCAGAAGGTAACTGGACATCGTCCAGCAGAGAAACCCTAGAGGCCCTCACAGAGGCACACTTCCCGGGTTGCTCTCGAGCAGACACAACCCTGGAAATGCAGAGACAGGGAAATAACCCTTCCCTCCCCAACCAACTGGAATACCTATTGAGTGACAGGTATCTCAACTGGGCGATAAATAGCTTCAAGCCTTTCAAATCCCCAGGCCCAGATGGCATTGTCCCGGCTCAACTAATTAGAGCCGGTCCCAATCTAAGGTCCTGGGTCAAGAAAGCTTTCTCAGCAATTTTCAGGATAGGCATCGTACCCGCAATGTGGTTGCGGACGAAAGTCGTATTCATACCCAAGGCGGGAAAACCGTCGCACTGCACCCCTAAGGACTTCAGACCAATAAGCCTGTCGTCCTTCCTTCTCAAGACAATGGAGAGACTAATCAGCCTCCATATTAACCTTTCTTTAAACCCAGATGATATCTCGGGATCACAACATGCGTATAGGAAGGGCCGATCCACGGAAACGGCACTCCATGAAATCACTACTTTTGTCGAAAAGGCACTTAGTGACAAGGAATACGCACTCATTGCTTTTCTAGACATAGAAGGTGCGTTCAACAACATCCTACCGAGCTCGATAATCAATGCGCTGACGACACTAGGAATAGACAATCAATCCTTACGCCTAATAGAGCAGATCCTGGTAAACAGGACTGTTGAGGCGTCACTAGGAGGAGAATCTATTCATAGATACGTCAGAAGAGGCACTCCGCAAGGAGGCGTACTCTCACCCCTACTCTGGAACGTGGCGGTTAATAGCCTACTGCGTTCCCTAGAAGGTGGTGGCTGCAAAGTTATCGCCTACGCGGATGATGTCGCAATTGCCTTCTCCGGAAAATTTCCCCAGACTCTATGTGACCGCATGACGGACAAACTTAGGGTCCTCTCAACATGGGCAGTCAGGAATGGACTAGGGGTAAACCCGTCCAAAACTGAGCTCGTCCTTTTCACCAGGAAGTACAAAATACCAAACTTAAGGCTTCCGAAACTATTAGGAGAAACACTATCCCTTAGCGATAGTGCCAAGTACCTAGGGATTACACTAGACAGGAAACTGGACTGGAAGTCAAACACCATGGATAGAGTGAACAAGGCAACAATCGCGCTCTATACTTGTAGAAAAGCCATTGGCCTTAAATGGGGAATGTCCCCAAAAATAGTAAGATGGCTTTACACAGCGGTCATAAGACCCATCCTTTTCTACGGGGTGGTGGTCTGGTGGCCTGCTCTCTCTAACTCCACAATACGAGAGAAACTTAGGAAAACGCAAAGGATGGCGGAGGTCTGCATCACAGGTAGCCTACGTACCACACCGACGGATGCCCTAGACTTCATACTCGACCTATTACCGGTAGAGATAATGGGGGTCAAGATAGCCACGCTATCAGCAATCAGGCTACGCGAGACGGGCATATGGAAATGGACTGACTATGGACATACCAAGTTAGATCTACACCACTGCACGCCAACGGGGTCTACGGACTACTGCGTACCTATCGAACATCCCACCTCAAAATACAAGGTCTCCATTCCAACAAGGGAGGAATGGGCCACACAAATCCCGGGACCAGCCGGTTCCCTACATATCTACACAGACGGTTCAAAATTGAATGGCCAGGTGGGAGGCGGTTTCCATTGCGAACGGCTGTGTCTAAATGAGTCCTTTAGACTCCCCGACCACTGTAGTGTGTTCCAAGCAGAAGTAATAGCTATTGGAGAAGCACTCAGATCCCCAGCACTTACTGGCAATCAGGACACAATATGTATCTTTTCAGATAGTCAAGCGGCACTCAAAGCCCTTGACGGAGTTTCATCCAACTCCAGGACAGTAAACGACTGTCGCAGATCTCTTAACGAGATGGCAGAGCAGCATGACATCCACCTCATATGGGTGCCCGGGCATAGGGACCACGAGGGTAATTGCGCCGCCGACGAACTAGCAAGAGCAGGTACTACCAATCCTCTCCTACCGGAGAAGGAAACAGTAGGTATCCCCTTAGCTACGTGTAGGCTAAAATGTAGGGATCACTTTGACCTCGCATCACTAAGGAAATGGAGAAATCTCCAAAACTGCAGGAACTCACGCATGATATGGCCCATCCGATCTAGGAAGAGGTCAATGATGCTCATCGCCCTAAATAGGCAGGACTGTAGTCTGGCAGTCAAGGCCATTACGGGACATTGGTTAATAGGAGCACACGCGGCTAGACTAGCGGTGCCACATTATGACTACTGCAGGAGCTGTGGGGACGTGGAAGAGGAAGAGACAGTCGCACACCTTCTGTGTCAATGTCCTGCGCTGGGGCGCAGCAGACTAAAATTCCTGGGAGCAGCAACACTCACGGACTTAACAGACCTCGCGGAGGTCGCTCCACACAGACTCGTTGCTTTCATCCGGAAATCTGGATGGGACCGCGAGCCGCCGCAGGAAGGATGAAACACCCTGGGCACACAAGTAAACAGGAAGGGAGAGGTCCTCTAGTAGGATCCTGCCTATGCGGTATCACAAGGAGCCCAAGCGGTTTAAGTGGATGGGGGTGTCAGTCACCGACACCGCATCGCCGCCTTAACCTAACCTAACCTAACACAATTGCTACAAACTTTTAAACTAAAAATTGAATTTTTAAACAATTTAACTTTAACTTTCACTTTCGCCATCTAAGATGTTTTACTCCTAACTTATTCAGAAGCTAAAACGCAACTAAAAAACCCACCCCGCTTATATTACTGAGAGAGCGAGAGTGCATGTCAAATTTTTCATCAACAGAGAGGAAATGAGAGCACGATTGCCGACTGAAAGTGTCGGTTCTGCCGACGTCGCAGTCGGCACGTTGATGAATTGTTGATTACAAAGGCCTATTGATGACAAGTGGTACTGCAGGGTATATATCCGTTCATTTACTATTATTATTGGTAGGTATTTTTCCACCTACGCAAACAGTGCGACATTTCGTTCCCCATTCTGCGGCGTGGTTTTTTAAGGATAATAATTTAAGAGTTGGATATTGTGTCAATAGGTGCCACAACGCGCGCATATTCATCGGTCACCAAGTCGATTTCGTGATTCGTTTCCTCCAATTGCTGTTTCCTTTCAAGGCCGTCAGTCGATTGTGTTGGGGTTCTTAGCTTCGAGTTTGGGTTTCTTATCGGCTCCGTGAGGTCAAGTGTGCCCGCATTCATTTTTAGTCGATTGTTTCATTCAAGTGTGTCAACACTATTGGGTCAGTCGCAACGTCCGTAGTCGAGCATGCCAGTAGGAAACGATAAAAAACCACAGGCGAATCTATCAGTCCGCTTGCAAAGATCCTAATCCGTGTTTCCGCGCTGCTCTCCACTTAGGTCAGGGTCCACCGCTGCCCGATCAAGGCCGAACAGTAATGACGCTTTAGATACTCGCCCAGGTCCAACGTCGAAGGTCACTCGATCGACCACGAAAATGGCTGAGCGCCATCGACATTGCTTTAAGGAGGTTTATTGCCACGACAGACCGTGTGAGTCAATTTGAGGCTAATATCCACACTCCGGGAACCCCGGAAACCACCCAGGTTTCTCCGTACATGTGTAAAGTGCGTCGCGACCAGATTCGTTCACTTTGGGAAAAGGTGGACAGGGATTATATATATATGCACGTTGATGCAATACGGTCAGTACACTCAAGTGGCCATTATGAAACCAGGCACGTGCCTGTTAGGGTTAGGTATTAGTAGACGCGATGGAAAATAAAGAAAAGAATGCGAGGAAATAAACTACCGGCGAGCAGCCTGAGTGTTTGCATGCATGCGATCTAAGTGGGTAAGGATTAAAGTTTTTAGTTTAGGAAGACTATCGACATGTGAGATCACCGAATACAAATCATTATAACTTGCACACAGTACTCTAAAGGGATCATGCAGTTCATAGGAGGTTCTACAATGGCGCAAAACTAAGGGAATGTACGATCTAGTATTTCTACTCGGAACGTGGAAATTGAGCTGACCTAACAAGTCAGTACTTTCCACATCGACGTGAATAAGGTTATAAATAAATGTAATACCAAGCATAGTTCTACGATTAGGGTAGGTTAATTAGGATAAGTCTACTATAATGGTGGGGTAATCTCTGTTCAGCATCCCAGTTTAAGCCGCGTAAAGCGAAAAGCAACAAGTTCTTTTGAATCGATTCGATGCGTTTACTGTGGAGGGCTCCAAACGCAAGAACCGTATTCTAAGATAGGATGAACTAGTGAAATATATAAAGTTTTTGTTACATAGGGGTCGTCGAGTTCTTTCGACCACTGTTTAATAAATCCCAGCATACCTCTGGCTTTATTCACCATGCACGAAATATGATCGATAAAGTCAAGTTTGGGATCCAGGCGGACACCCAAGTCCTCAACTGAGTTAATTCTTTCCAAAGAGCAAAAGTTAAGCGTGTAAATTGCAAGCTTGGGAACGACACGAGAGAATGTCATTAGCTTACATTTAGAGCCATTTAAGTTTAGTAGGTTTATGCAGCACCAGGTTTGGAAGCTATCAAGATCTGTTTGTAAATCAGACTGGTAAGCAACGTCCTTGTATTGCACACAAAGCTTGACATCATCAGTGTTCATGAGTGCTCTAGAATTTGTCAAAACTTCGGGCAGATCATTAAATAATGTAAACAACAAAGGACCAGGTGGCCCCTTGCGGGGCACCTGAGGTTGGCTTGCCCCCTTTATTGTCCGATCTAAGATGTTTATGCAGGACATCTGGCTCCAGGATCTAGGGTGGGACGACGTTCTCCCCCAGGAATCGGCTCAAAAATTGACCGAATTTCTAGAAAGTTATTCCTCGCTCGGTCAGATCCGCATTCCGCGTTGGGTCGCATTCCGGCCAGGACTGAGGGTAGAGCATTATGGTTTCTGTGATGCGTCGCAAAAGGAGTATGGTGCGGCCATCTATGTCCGAGTTGAAGTTGGGTCTTGGGTCAGGCTTGCACTGTTGGACAGATTCGACGATCGTGGTGGCGTGGCTAAGCAAGCCAGCGTGTCATTGGACAACGTTCGTCGCTAATAGGGTGACAAAAATTACGCAGTCCACAGATGCGGAAAGATGGGCACATGTTCGCTCCGAACAGATCCCTGCCGATCTCGCAAGCAGAGGAGTGTCGCTTAGAGACCTTGCCGTCAGTCAGCTGTGGTGGCACGGTCCGGCCTGGTTGCGGGTGCTCCGCTCTTAATGGCCATCGTCAGGCGGCGAGTCGCCCGAAACTGACCTTGAGAAACGAGCGGTCCAGGTCCATGTCGCGGAGGTACTCCCAGAGGATATTCTCGAGCGATTCTCTAAGCTCGACAAGGCACTGCGAGTTTTCGCATACGTATATCGCTTCATTCAACGGTCGCGACGAATAACGGGTCCCTGTGAAGAGCAGCTTTCCCCGGGTAAAGAATCTGGTCAAGTCCGTAATCTTCTCCTGCAAGGTATGCGTGATCCACAAAAGGAAACTACAGACCCAGCTCATGGGTGAATTGCCCAAGGAGCGGACATCTTTTTCGCGTCCATTTACATATACAGGCATGGATTATGCGGGTCCTTTCGATATTAAGAACTACACCGGACGAGCCTGTCTCGTTACGAAAGGGTATGTGCTAGTGTTTTTGTGTTTCTCTACAAAGGCAATCCATTTGGAACCCACATCCGACCTGAATACCGAGAAATTTCCCGCAGCCTTCTCTCGTTTTGTGTCCCGGAGACGGTGTCCGCGCCAAGTTCAGTCAGACAATGGGAAAACCTTTGTTGGGGCAGCCGTGGTGTTGACCAGGGAATTTCTGCAGGCATTGAAGGAATCAGTGACGAGTGCCTATAGTCACCAGCAGATTGTGTGGCAGTTTATTCCTCCGGGAGCGCCCCATATGGAGGGTTTGTGGGAAGCGGGAGTCAAGTGCTTCAAAACCCTGTTTTATAAGTCCACAGCCACTCGAAAATATACTTTCGAAGAGCTTTCCACGCTTCTCGCCAACGTCGAGGCCTGCCTGAATTCGCGGCCAATCGCTCCAATGTCCGAGGACCCACAGATTTGCTGGCACTCACGCCGGGGCATTTTCTTGTCGGGGGGCCCCTCCTCGCTATCGCAGAACCTGAAATAAAGGGTGCCACGACTTCTATAATCAACCGTTGGCAGCACCTTAAGGCTATTCATCAGCAATTTCGTCTGCGGTGGAAAGAGGAGTACCTCAAGGAGCTCCATAAACGCAATAAGTGGCAAACACCCACAGAAAACCTTGCCGTGGGCGATATGGTTGTCATCAAGGACGACAATCTGCCATCCAATGAGTGGCGGCTCGGCAGGGTCGATGCTGTGTCTCCCGGACCGGACGGTCATGTCAGAGTAGTGACCATTCGCACTGTTCGGGGTTTCGTTAAGCACCCTGTCGCAAAGGTCGTCCTGCTACCATGGATAGCCGTCAATCGGCCGCAGTGACTAGTCTCTCCCTAAATCCATAGTCCTCCGCACCCCCTAGTCTAACTCCTACCGCTATCTCCTACTATTTTTGTTTTTTATCTTATCAAACAGATCAAGCACCATGTCTCCACGTTCACGCAGTGCCGTCGTTCTTGAGAGCAGACGAACTCGAGGTATAAATTCCTACCGCTGCCGAGTCTGCCATGGAGTTGATCCGCTACGGAAGTGTCGCCGTTTTCTTCGGCTGAGTGTGGAGAAGAGGCTCCGCGCTGTGCTCGCCAACCGTTACTGTGCGAATTGTCTGGCTCACGAGCACTCCGATGGAGCGTGCCGCCGGGGTGATCTTTGCAAGGTGTGCCAGCAGGATCACCATACACTGTTGCACATGCACGAGCGTCCGGCACCTCGTCGACAGTCACATTAACCGGCGTCTCCGTCCTCTCGGCGTTCGTCCATCGCGCCCTGCCCACGTTCACCGCACGTGAGTCTGCTCCTAGCGTTCCTCGGGACGCGGCGGTCCCCTCGCAAAGCGCTGCCGACCCGGCAATGGCGCCGTCATTGTCGTCACTGCTGCAGCGGCACAGCGTAAACGTCCTTCCGACAGCGGCAGTGCGGATCGATACCGGGACGCGAGTCTTCGATACCGCGGCTCTCATCGACCTATGTACACCGACGAGCTGTATCGACGCCTCTCTGGCTAGATGCTTCCGCCTGCCGACGACCAACGTGGGTGGGGAGCAGATTTGTTCGCCCGTCGTGGGGTCGGAAGTGGATGCCAATCTCCGGCTAAATCTCCTCTTCAAGATAGAGCCGCACGTGCGTGTCCGCACTCCAATCCGTGCGCTAAGCGAGACCGTGCGGGCTCATTTTCGGGACATCACGTTAGCAGATGACTGTTTTTATCTCCCGGCGACAATCTCCGTGCTCCTTGGTGCGGACATGTATCCGCAGGTGATGCAGCCAGGTTTCCTCAAAGCACAGAAGGGACTACCGGTAGGTCAAAGCCCCGTATTTGGCTGGGTCCTGTCCGGAGCCTGCCACCAGTCATGAGGAGCAGCGGACCAAGTTGCAACCCGCATGGTTACAAGGGGGGCCGGAATGTTCAGGCCAGGAGCCACTGTACGGCCGCCGGGCAGAGCGGGTCGAAGAGCACCGCTCTTAGCAATCGGTCGTCCGATCTCTGCTCTGTAAAGCGAGGGTCGGGAGCGAGATGTGCCGATCGCTGTTGCACTCCCGCTCGTTTTTTCTGAAGTTCTGTAAGCGGGAGCGGGGAGTTAATTCTGTAAGCTAGTTCAGTTAGTGACATATATGAAGTCGAATAAAGCAGACGTGCGTCTACATACAAATTCCAACAAATTACGATCTAATTCCTGGGCCCGCTATTGGCGGGATTTTCTACAGCATTCTACACAGAAACAGACAGGTTCCCAGAATTTTTGCCACCGACTTTTTTGAGAAAATTTCGAGTAAAATGCGTTTAAAGTTTGAGAAGCATTTGTCCATTGGACGGAGCGATAAAAAAATTCTATCTTCGTTTGTTTTGCTGGGAAATATGCACATACACTTGGATATTTATGAAGCCCGATCGTGTCAATTATGCTGATACTTGCACTTTCTGTTAGCCAGCCCTTGTGTATAGGTCGACTGGAATTTCGGCCACTTGGCTTTTTTATACACTGCGCGTCACCAGATTAGCGCCCCCCGTAGTAGCCTCTTTTGAAGTGAAATATTTTCTAAACCATTAAAGATAGAACAGTACAATTTTTATCCACCTTGGTTACCTCGGTTAATTCTCTAACTTAAAACATATAATAGTATTCAGTTGGACTTTGTATGGGTTTTTAATAAATTAAAAAAACCGATTTTTTCGTCCGGGAAAACTGCGTCATCAGAATAGCGCCCCCCAAACATTATTTTAAATATCTTTCTTAATTTGCTTAGCACAGCAACCAATTGTTTTTCGCTGTTTTATTAAACAATTTTCTTTAAATTGATGGGCAGAGGATTTATCTTATCTCCGCAGGAAAAATCGAAAATCGGTTTGCGAACTTTATTTTCACAAAATCGCCGAAAAAATAGAACAACATCGCAAAACCATTGCTAATATTCTTTTAAATAAGAAATCGAATGGAAAACCTTCCAAAAAAGTAAAAACTGTGTTATTAGTTAAGCGGATCGCAGAGCTATACTCCGACAGGATTCCGACTCCCACGAGTCGACCGGCAAAATAATACAAAAAACTAGTGTTAAGGCAAGCACCTCTTAACCAGGTCCGAACGAAAACGCGCCCTAGGTTTGGTCAAACGCATTATGGCAACTGCAAATTGCACCTCATTGGCCTACGTCATATGCGTTTGACCAAACCTTATGAGACCAGGCACGTGCCTGTTAGGGTTAGGTATTAGTAGACGCGATGGAAAATATAGAAAAGAATACGAGGAAATAAACTACCGGCGAGCTGCCTGAGTGTTTGCATGCATGCGATCAAGGTAGGTAAGGATTAAAGTTTTTAGTTTAGGAAGACTTTCAAAATGTGAGATCACCGAATACAAATCATTATAACTTGCACACAGTACTCTAAAGGAATCATGCAGTTCATAGGAGGTTCTACAATGGCGCAAAACTAAGGGTATGTACGATCTAGTGTTTCTACTCAGAACGTGGAACGCGTTTACTGTGGACCCCATACTGGGGGCTCCAAACGCAAGATCCATATTCTAAGATAGGACGAACTAGTGAAATATATAAAGTTTTTGTTGCATAGGGGTCATCGAATTCTTTCGACCACCGTTTAATAAATCCCAGCATACCTCTGGCTTTATTCACCATGCACGAAATATGATCGATAGTCAAATTTGGGATCCAGGCGGACACCCAAGTCCTCAACTGAGTTAATTCTTTCCAAAGAGCAAAAGTTAAGCGTGTAAATTGCAAGCTTGGAAACGACACGAAAGTTTAGTAGTGCGGCACCAGGTTTTGAAGCTATAAAGATCTGTTTGTAAATCAGACTGGTAAGCGATGTCCTTGTATTGCACACAAAGCTTGACATCATCAGTGTTCATGAGTGCTCTAGAATTTGACAAAACTTCGGGCAGATCATTAATAAATAATGACAACAACAAAGGACCAGGTGGCCCCCTTGCGGGACACCTGAGGTGACTTGGAGAACATTAGATAAATAATTTTTAAAGAGGAATTTTTGCGTCCTGCCAGTCAGATAACTAGAGATCCACCTAAGAAGATCAATTGGAAAACCCATTAAGTCGAGTTTCCTCAGGAGAAGGGAATGATAAACGGAATCATGTGCTTTAATGAAGTCAGTATAAATTACATCCGTTTGAAGGTTATTCTGGAAACCCCTTATAATGAAGGAAGTGAGCTCCAGAAGGTTTGTAGTTGTGGATCTTTGCTTAACAAATCCATGCTGACATGGAGAAATTACTGATCTACAAAGGTGCTGCAAATGTAGAGTAATAATATTTTCAAAAAGTTTAGGGGATGCCGAAAGCTTTGAGATTTCTCTATAGTTATTGGCCTTCGATTTGTTACCTTTTTTATGGAGAGGAATAATGAATGATTCCTTTCAAATAAGGAAAAAGTACGAGGTTTTTAAGGATAAAGTAAAAAGAAGGCGAGGAAGGGTGAGTCAACGGTTTACGTGTAGTGTTAACAAAATTGTACAACTGTTTAGGATCCTGTGAAAATTTGACGCTACAACGAGTCAAATAGTTTTTGTAAAACTGCACGTTTAGCACGATGAAGTTTGACCGAGCCGATATATAGTTAGAAAAGTCAGAGCGATATTAAAATCACCGAAGGTTACTAAATGGTCCTTATCAAAAAGTATACTGGGAACCATCCGAATGGCGGAAAGGTCGTCCCAAAAAAAGGAATGTTGGAACACGTAATATAAATAAAGGTACCATTAAATGATAGCTTCACGCAAAGGAATTAAACATCCTTGCAATTCTCGGTAGTTAATAATTCTGATGTAAGACTGGCCCATCTAGCCGATAAGTCGTGTACGCAGCTGGACGGAATTGGAGGATGTAGAGGGCACAGTGGTCAAATCAGGTTTGGGGAGAGTTATTCCAACAGGCCGTTTTCTTAGCTTCATATTCTTTGACGAGAACATACTTAGCAAATTTTAATTTTTCCACCTTTAATTTAAATTTTTCAGCTCTCGTATAAAGGCAATGACATCCTCAGATGTTTGAGGGGAGAGCCGCGAAACAAATATCTGTTTCCTAGGTGGGATAGCAATGAGGGCTTGTGGTGAGACAGGCTGAGTGCCTGGAGTGCCCATATTGATCGGTAGTTCCTTGGGGAATAAATTTACGGGGCTATTGGGGGTCAAAATTTGTGCTTCCATAGGAGACGAAAACGAAATTAGCGGTGGAACGTTTAGACCCACAGCACCTTCGGATACCGACTCTTTCCTAACACTTGACCTCAGAATTTTGGGATTTAATTGTGAGGTCGAGGGCTGTGTCGTGGGCGGCTGCTGTTGAGAGCCCGTCGCGAGTTGTTGGGATCCGTCACAATGCTTCACTCCAGTTGCAGTTTTTTGCGCCTTGGAGACTCGTTTAATAGCGTTAGGCTATTAAACTGCTTACCAAGCGCTAAGAAAATGTTATGAGTTTTGTTGAAACTCGATAACCACTCCTTAAAACTTCCCTTGGCTTGCCGCAAAAAAGACAACATTTCCCTTTCAACTTCACAACAGGCATCGCAACAGTAGCGCAAACCGATGTTTTTCCTCACGTCATCAACAGACCGGCCGGCAACACCAATGCACTATGCATGCAAAATGCCAGCAGCCGATGGTAAGATCGGTAGACAAAACAGCCTTTTTGCATGTTTTGAAAGAGAAGACAATATCAGAAGGCATTTTCATGAACTTACCACTGACTTTTAAGTATAGGATGAGGGGGCGACAGATAAAAAAAGAGAAGTGCAGCTGCAAAGTAGAAGTTTTAGGTAACCCCGGTGGTTTTAACGTGACGTTATTACACAAAAACGAGAGCGCAAGAAAAAAACACAACCGTTCACTTGGAAGAGAGAAAGCGTAATTATACAACGTTACTCTTATTATCGTTGCTTATTTTCCGCATAATAAAAATATTAATTAAGTGCAAGAAAAAAAATATTTTTTTTAAAACAATCTTAGGCTTTCATATTGATTGGTACTGAACGTAATCGTGACTACTAGTAAACATCAGATGGAGTGGACCAAAATGGAACTCAGCTTTAATTGGAAGCTTTATGATGGAGCCTTACCACATGAACCTACCTACCATTTTAAAGCAGCATTTTAAAATCGTTAATAATATAAACCTTTTTGTATTTATTTTCTGTCCATTATCCGAAAACTGTATTCTAATTATAAAGCAAATCACTATTATGTATATTGTTTCTAGTGTCTCCTCTTTAATTAAACTGTCCTCTTTAAATAGATTTATGTTGTCAATCGCACAATCCAAATGTGGGAATTAAGCCGGGCAAGAAAAATATTTTCATTACTTTTCATGTAGCATGACTCAACCGATTTTGGTTATCTGATAAAACCAGCTTTAAGGAGGAAAACGCCCGCTTTATTGGTACCTATAAAAATAGGAAATTTAAGCACTTGTTTATTTCATATAAAAACTATTTTTACTTCAATTGGCGGTAACACAAGATTTCATAGATGGCAAGTGCAACGTTTCAATCTTCCTATCATTTAAGAAGAACGAAATTATTTTCTTTATCTTCAATATCCGAAGCCATTGAATGAGTTGATGATGTCGAATTTGGAATGGGACAGTGGATTTTGATTTGTGCCCACAATTTCTTTAAAACCTGAATTGCTATCAATTTTCAGAGACAGCAATCGCTTTTTACACCCTTCTTGTATTTATATGATGATCTCTGCTGTTACCTTTTAAAGTACAGCTTTGCATTTGTTTTCATTTAATGTAATACGTTTTCCATTTTTTCATTTAGTCGTTCACATATGGGGTGAATAATTTTCGTCATGTTTTGAGAGTTGAGCACATTGAATGGTATATTGCCTTCGGTGACCAGACCAATATAAGACCAGATTAAATTATTTTTATTGATTTTAACTTAAGTCTGTTCATGTTTTAATTTTTTTTTATTAGCATGCAGATGGCTTTTAACTGCAAATTAAAACCACGGAATCCGAGAACATTTCTTTCATAACACGTGACCAGCATTACGCTCATCGAAGTATTTTAAAATGTTCTGGGCTTTATTTCTCGATGCCATTGTTACAAAACGAATGAACTTATATTTGAAAGTGTAAGAAATATTTTCTCTAAACACCTTTCAGAGAGGCATATTGTGATGGCATAGCACATACTAAAATGTCATTTGCTCTGCTTTCATCTTGCTCTAAAATTTTGACTAAGACTACTAATCCCCAGGGCATTTTCTAGATATTCTGATGTAGGTTAAAGTTAACAAGTCAGAAAACTCGAAGCAGAGCATAGCACAAAGTTTTCAATTTTACTGCTACGGCTCTGCTACTGCTCTCGTCAAAGTGACAGCGCCTGCCATAGCAACATTTTTATGAATCTCGCTGCTATGGAGTAGTAAATGCAAACCCTGTATGGTATTGTACTATTTAAAAGTAAGAACTACATTTATTCTTTATCCTTTACCTTTATCCTAACACCACTGTACATCAAGCAAAACAGCTTGTTTACAGCTGAATTCAGTATTCCAAATAAAAATCTATAAAAACTTAAACTCTTATTTAAAAAAGTCTTAAGCAAAATCACCTTAAATTACAACAATCTATATAAAATTTACACATATAAAAATGTAAATTTAGCTTGTAGAGAAGATTTTGTTCTGAAAAGCGTTTCCGTAATTTTCAAAATTAGTTGTAGAATATTTGGAGTTCCGGTAAAAAGTTCAGCATCTCTTTCTGTAGAAAAAAATTAAAGCCGTCGTGCGACGCCCGAAAGAAGCTAAGCGCTTTTTTTCAGTTTTTAAACATTAAAAAAAATTTTTTTTTTAATTGTTACAGGGGTAGATATAGTGTTTTGTGAGTTGTTAGAAAGATGGAGTTCCTTTCCGAAGAAATAGAATTTGGCCATCACGTCATTATTTTGAGACATTTGATGTTATGCAACCGAAAAATATCGTTTTTTCTGAAAAAATATCTCAAAATTCCAAATTCTGATGCCGGATTTGACGCACCCAATTCCTTTGGAAATTAACCATGTCTTTCCAACAATTGATTCATAACAAATTATTTTTGATTTGGGAATATTTGATCTTCCAGCAGGATTAACGCTGCATAGCTATGACGACCATTTTTTCTCATTTTACTCCCCATATGTTTTGCAAGAACATCCGTAAAAAAGCTTAAAATTACAAAAATGACGTTCGCCCACCCATTAAAACTAATAATTTAAAAAAAACTTCTGCTCACCTATTAAAACTAATCATGTCCACCCCTTGAAACTAAAAAAAAATAAAAAAATTTATCAAAATACGTTTGCCCACCTCATAAAACTAAAAAAATCGTTTGCCCACCCCTTAAAACTAAAAAATTGAATCAGAAAACGTTTGCCCACCTCTTAAAACAAAAAAATATCGTTTGCCCACCCATTAAAACTAAACAAATTTAACAAAAAACACCTCTTAAAACTAAACATACAGTCGGGTGTCCCGACAGTAGAATACCTTGTACCATTACAAGGCGCGTGTCAATATTATATGAAAGAAAGAGAATAAGCAGACCTAATTTTTCCACGTTTTATTCTATTTTTTTCTTCTCACGCGTTTCGTGCCGTACGTCAGTCGGTTGGGCGGGAGGTGGGACTGGGATTCGCGCGAAAAAAAAAATATAATTTTTTTCAAAAATTTTTCCGATTGGTCCTATGGCAGCTATGTGATATAGTCTTCCGATCAGGCCCGTTCCAACATATGTATTTAGGAGTGAGAGCATATAGAAGACTAACTGAAGTTTCATTCAGATAGCTTTAAAACTGAGGGACTAGTTTGCGTATAATCGGACGGACGCACAGAGGGACGCACAGACGGACGCACAGACGGACGGACAGACGGACCTGGCTATCAACAAAACACACGAATAAACCCCATTAAATCGTTCAAGCCGCTGGGCTTTATGAAAGTGGAAGGGGGAATCATCACCTATATATAAAACTGATCATTTCTGTAAAAAATCTAGACCCTTCAAATTTAGTTCTCTACATAATAAAGATTATATTGGATATTTTAATGTTTACTATTTTTATAAATTTGTGGAAATGGGGATTCATTTTAATTTCTGTGATAAACTGAAAGTGTGAGAAAGAAAACCACAAAATCACCGGGCAAAGGCCATTTTTTAAAAGTTGTCCAAATTAATTGATTTTGGTTGCGATCGAGTGGCATGCCCCTAATTTTCATAGGTGGCACCACTTTCGAGCACGGAGCTGTTAAAGTCAGCTGTTTGCTCACAAAAAAATGGGCAAAGTTAAAGTGCGCAAAAAATCACATTTTTCAAATTATGAAAACTCGGAAAAAACATTCCGAACTGAACTTTTTTCTTGTTGAAATATATTGTACAATGTTTGAATTATTTGTTTTAAAATTTTAAATGACCTCAGCTGTTGTTATGATTTTGTAAATATACGTTATAAAAGTCTTCCAAAATATGAAATTTTTTTTTAAATCTCCTTTTGAAAAGGTATATCTAGAGGGTCCCACCTAGTCCCACCTTAAGACCTATTGGGTCTTTTATTATTTATTATTTTGCATATAGCCAGAAATGCCACATTCGACCACATTTCTTACAATTTTTAATAAAAGATTACCTTATTTTGTATGAAAATTACATCTTAAAATCGTCCAAAAAGGTCGTAAAACTAATGAAAACTTATAAAAATCCACTAAAAACTATGAATTTAATTCATTCAAATAATATACAATATAAAACAAAAATTTTATATCGGTTAAAGTTTTTATATTCAATTTTTCTGGCAAAAACAGCGCAGTATTCCGATTCTTATAACATTTTAAAAATATAGGTAAAATTACATAATCTTAGAGTAACAGAATTTTTGTAAATTTATCACAAGAACAAATTTTGTTGTTCCTATGAAAGCTATTAGATGTAGTTTTCTGATCCGCATAGTTTTAATCCAGTATCATCCTACTACTACCAAAATACGATTGGTAAAGTTTCAAGTTTATACATTTTAAATTAACGGAGTTACTAATATTGGTCAAGAAAAGTTGTCCGCTGGACCATAGTGGATCGTCACGGCTGTTGACGCTGATCAAGAATATATATACTTTATAGGGTCGGAGATGCCTCCTTCTACCTGTTACATACATTCCCTGTCGGCACAAAGTTATAATACCCTTCTACCCTATGGGTAGCGGGTATAAAAACATAGGCAAATGTTCAATACATATAATAGTCCACTACGTGGATGGCGATCCACATTGATATTTATGTTTAAGTAAAATATTTATTAAAAATCCTTACCTCATTGTATCTTGAACTTGAAATAAAATGTTATCCCTTAACTGGATTGCTATAATAACTTCACTCCATGCTTGAGCAAGGCGCTTATGTTCACTTTGCAATATTTCCAGATCTGTATTGGCGTCAGATATACTCATATTTAAAATATTGACAACATCTTCCATAGTGGTTTCTTCTTCGTAAATTGAGTTCAATTCGGTTTCTCTTTTTTTAACTTCCATATCTAGCCGGTAAAAAAGAATATCCGATTTTCGCTTTTCCCGAGATAATTGCTTTTGCAACTGTGCATCTCTGCTAACGATACGTTTTGCATTTTTTACTTCATCTTCTACGTCATAAGCCCATTTTTTAATATTACTACTTAAACTTTGCAAATCTTCTAGCTCCACCATTTGCTCACGATATAATGTTTTTTTAGTTTTTGTTAGTTTGACTTTTTCTTCATATTCCTTTTTTAAAGAGTTAACACAAAATTCTTCGTCTTGGCGATTTAGTAAGTGCTTCTCAATTACCACTGATATTTCTTTTATTTGTTCCTCTTGAATTCCCATTTTTTGTTGCATGTCATACAATGCTAAGCCTTCCTCTTCTCGCCGTTGCTCTTTTAGTTTTACTCGGTATTTAATTTCTGCGATTTCATTTTCAAGCTCATGTTTAGTACGCAATAGGTGATCCTTTAGCGAACTTTGAAATTTGCGTAAGAGTGGATGATTCGGAGGAAGAAGTGCCAATTGATCTGGTTCAGGAGTAAACCCAGGATCGACCTCTGACAAATTTGCAAAATCGCACGAGCCGATATCTTCCGGCTCAGACATGATAATAATATACTTAAATGTGTGGTCCCGAATAACTTTATATTTAGAAATACTTGTAATATAATGTTATATGTTTTTTATAATGTCAAAAATGTTTGACAATAACAATATTAATGCCTGTGGTTGCTGTGGGAGTTTTTGTAACCTGGATGTCAAGGTTTCAAACACTCCCATAGCAACCAGAGGCATTATTATAATTTTCAAACATTTAGGATTGCATTTGTAAAAAAACATATTGTTACTCATTTCATAGCACTCATTTTATACGTTCAACCCCAACTTTACCTATGCTAATTTTTTGTTTTATAAAACAAAGTCTAAGGAGGTATAACAGAACAATTAAAAAACCCATTAATGTGTGTGTAATGACATGGATTTAACAAAACCATGTTTCTTTTTGGCAACGGTGAACGTGAACGGTTTAATATACTCATTGTTTTATTTATATAATACTTTGGGATTTGGATTTTAATTTGTGCCCACAATTTCTTTAAAACCTGAATTGCTATCAATTTTCAGAGACAGCAATCGCTTTTTACACTCTTCGTGTATTTATATGATGATCTTTGCTGTTACCTTTTAAAGTACAGCTTTGCATTTGTTTTCATTTAATGTAATACGTTTTCCATTTTTTCATTTAGTCGTTCACATATGGGGTGAATAATTTTCGTCATGTTTTGAGAGTTGAGCACATTGAATGGTATATTGCCTTCGGTGACCAGACCAATATAAGACCAGATTAAATTATTTTTATTGATTTTAACTTAAGTCTGTTCATGTTTTAATTTTTTTTATTAGCATGCAGATGGCTTTTAACTGCAAATTAAAAACACGGAATCCGAGAACATTTCTTTCATAACACGTGACCAGCATTACGCTCATCGAAGTATTTTAAAATGTTCTGGGCTTTATTTCTCGATGCCATTGTTACAAAACGAATGAACTTATATTTGAAAGTGTAAGAAATATTTTCTCTAAACACCTTTCAGAGAGGCATATTGTGATGGCATAGCACATACTAAAATGTCATTTGCTCTGCTTTCATCTTGCTCTAAAATTTTGACTAAGACTACTAATCCCCAGGGCATTATCTAGATATTCTGATGTAGGTTAAAGTTAACAAGTCAGAAAACTCGAAGCAGAGCATAGCACAAAGTTTTCAATTTTACTGCTACGGCTCTGCTACTGCTCTCGTCAAAGTGACAGCGCCTGCCATAGCAACATTTTTATGAATCTCGCTGCTATGGAGTAGTAAATGCAAACCCTGTATGGTATTGTACTATTTAAATCCTTTACCTTTATCCTAACACCACTGTACATCAAGCAAAACAGCTTGTTTACAGCTGAGTTCAGTATTCCAAATAAAAATTATAACAACTTAAACTCTTATTAAAAAAAGTCTTAAGCAAAATCACCTTAAATTACAACAATCTATATAAAATTTACACATATAAAAATGTAAATTTAGCTTGTAGAGAAGATTTTGTTCTGAAAAGCGTTTCCGTAATTTTCAAAATTAGTTGTAGAATATTTGGAGTTCCGGTAAAAAGTTCAGCATCTCTTTCTGTAGAAAAAAATTAAAGCCGTCGTGCGACGCCCGAAAGAAGCTAAGCGCTTTTTTTCAGTTTTTAAACATTAAAAAAAATTTTTTTTTTTAATTGTTACAGGGGTAGATATAGTGTTTTGTGAGTTGTTAGAAAGATGGAGATCCTTTCCGAAGAAATAGAATTTGGCCATCACGTCATTATTTTGAGACATTTGATGTTATGCAACCGAAAAATATCGTTTTTTCTGAAAAAATATCTCAAAATTCCAAATTCTGATGCCGGATTTGACGCACCCAATTCCTTTGGAAATTAACCATGTCTTTCCAACAATTGATTCATAACAAATTATTTTTGATTTGGGAATATTTGATCTTCCAGCAGGATTAACGCTGCATAGCTATGACGACCATTTTTTCTCATTTTACTCCCCATATGTTTTGCAAGAACATCCGTAAAAAAGCTTAAAATTACAAAAATGACGTTCGCCCACCCATTAAAACTAATAATTTAAAAAAAAACTTCTGCTCACCTATTAAAACTAATCATGTCCACCCCTTGAAACTAAAAAAAAATAAAAAAATTTATCAAAATACGTTTGCCCACCTCATAAAACTAAAAAAAATCGTTTGCCCACCCCTTAAAACTAAAAAATTGAATCAGAAAACGTTTGCCCACCTCTTAAAACAAAAAAATATCGTTTGCCCACCCATTAAAACTAAACAAATTTAACAAAAAACACCTCTTAAAACTAAACATACAGTCGGGTGTCCCGACAGTAGAATACCTTGTACCATTACAAGGCGCGTGTCAATATTATATGAAAGAAAGAGAATAAGCAGACCTAATTTTTCCACGTTTTATTCTATTTTTTTCTTCTCACGCGTTTCGTGCCGTACGTCAGTCGGTTGGGCGGGAGGTGGGACTGGGATTCGCGCGAAAAAAAAAATATAATTTTTTTCAAAAATTTTTCCGATTGGTCCTATGGCAGCTATGTGATATAGTCTTCCGATCAGGCCCGTTCCGACATATGTATTTAGGAGTGAGAGCATATAGAAGACTAACTGAAGTTTCATTCAGATAGCTTTAAAACTGAGGGACTAGTTTGCGTATAATCGGACGGACGCACAGAGGGACGCACAGACGGACGCACAGACGGACGGACAGACGGACGGACAGACGGACCTGGCTATCAACAAAACACACGAATAAACCCCATTAAATCGTTCAAGCCGCTGGGCTTTATGAAAGTGGAAGGGGGAATCATCACCTATATATAAAACTGATCATTTCTGTAAAAAATCTAGACCCTACAAATTTAGTTCTCTACATAATAAAGATTATATTGGATATTTTAATGTTTACTATTTTTATAAATTTGTGGAAATGGGGATTCATTTTAATTTCTGTGATAAACTGAAAGTGTGAGAAAGAAAACCACAAAATCACCGGGCAAAGGCCATTTTTTAAAAGTTGTCCAAATTAATTGATTTTGGTTGCGATCGAGTGGCATGCCCCTAATTTTCATAGGTGGCACCACTTTCGAGCACGGAGCTGTTAAAGTCAGCTGTTTGCTCACAAAAAAATGGGCAAAGTTAAAGTGCGCAAAAAATCACATTTTTCAAATTATGAAAACTCGGAAAAAACATTCCGAACTGAACTTTTTTCTTGTTGAAATATATTGTACAATGTTTGAATTATTTGTTTTAAAATTTTAAATGACCTCAGCTGTTGTTATGATTTTGTAAATATACGTTATAAAAGTCTTCCAAAATATGCATTTTTTTTTAAATCTCCTTTTGAAAAGGTATATCTAGAGGGTCCCACCTAGTCCCACCTTAAGACCTATTGGGTCTTTTATTATTTATTATTTTGCATATAGCCAGAAATGCCACATTCGACCACATTTCTTACAATTTTTAATAAAAGATTACCTTATTTTGTATGAAAATTACATCTTAAAATCGTCCAAAAAGGTCGTTAAACTAATGAAAACTTATAAAAATCCACTAAAAACTATGAATTTAATTCATTCAAATAATATACAATATAAAACAAAAATTTTATATCGGTTAAAGTTTTTATATTCAATTTTTCTGGCAAAAACAGCGCAGTATTCCGATTCTTATAACATTTTAAAAATATAGGTAAAATTACATAATCTTAGAGTAACAGAATTTTTGTAAATTTATCACAAGAACAAATTTTGTTGTTCCTATGAAAGCTATTAGATGTAGTTTTCTGATCCGCATAGTTTTAATCCAGTATCATCCTACTACTACCAAAATACGATTGGTAAAGTTTAAAGTTTATACATTTTAAATTAACGGAGTTACTAATATTGGTCAAGAAAAGTTGTCCGCTGGACCATAGTGGATCGTCACGGCTGTTGACGCTGATCAAGAATATATATACTTTATAGGGTCGGAGATGCCTCCTTCTACCTGTTACATACATTCCCTGTCGGCACAAAGTTATAATACCCTTCTACCCTATGGGTAGCGGGTATAAAAACATAGGCAAATGTTCAATACATATAATAGTCCACTACGTGGATGGCGATCCACATTGATATTTATGTTTAAGTAAAATATTTATTAAAAATCCTTACCTCATTGTATCTTGAACTTGAAATAAAATGTTATCCCTTAACTGGATTGCTATAATAACTTCACTCCATGCTTGAGCAAGGCGCTTATGTTCACTTTGCAATATTTCCAGATCTGTATTGGCGTCAGATATACTCATATTTAAAATATTGACAACATCTTCCATAGTGGTTTCTTCTTCGTAAATTGAGTTCAATTCGGTTTCTCTTTTTTTAACTTCCATATCTAGCCGGTAAAAAAGAATATCCGATTTTCGCTTTTCCCGAGATAATTGCTTTTGCAACTGTGCATCTCTGCTAACGATACGTTTTGCATTTTTTACTTCATCTTCTACGTCATAAGCCCATTTTTTAATATTACTACTTAAACTTTGCAAATCTTCTAGCTCCACCATTTGCTCACGATATAATGTTTTTTTAGTTTTTGTTAGTTTGACTTTTTCTTCATATTCCTTTTTTAAAGAGTTAACACAAAATTCTTCGTCTTGGCGATTTAGTAAGTGCTTCTCAATTACCACTGATATTTCTTTTATTTGTTCCTCTTGAATTCCCATTTTTTGTTGCATGTCATACAATGCTAAGCCTTCCTCTTCTCGCCGTTGCTCTTTTAGTTTTACTCGGTATTTAATTTCTGCGATTTCATTTTCAAGCTCATGTTTAGTACGCAATAGGTGATCCTTTAGCGAACTTTGAAATTTGCGTAAGAGTGGATGATTCGGAGGAAGAAGTGCCAATTGATCTGGTTCAGGAGTAAACCCAGGATCGACCTCTGACAAATTTGCAAAATCGCACGAGCCGATATCTTCCGGCTCAGACATGATAATAATATACTTAAATGTGTGGTCCCGAATAACTTTATATTTAGAAATACTTTTAATATAATGTTATATGTTTTTTATAATGTCAAAAATGTTTGACAATAACAATATTAATGCCTGTGGTTGCTGTGGGAGTTTTTGTAACCTGGATGTCAAGGTTTCAAACACTCCCATAGCAACCAGAGGCATTATTATAATTTTCAAACATTTAGGATTGCATTTGTAAAAAAACATATTGTTACTCATTTCATAGCACTCATTTTATACGTTCAACCCCAACTTTACCTATGCTAATTTTTTGTTTTATAAAACAAAGTCTAAGGAGGTATAACAGAACAATTAAAAAACCCATTAATGTGTGTGTAATGACATGGATTTAACAAAACCATGTTTCTTTTTGGCAACGGTGAACGTGAACGGTTTAATATACTCATTGTTTTATTTATATAATACTTTGGGATTTGGATTTTAATTTGTGCCCACAATTTCTTTAAAACCTGAATTGCTATCAATTTTCAGAGACAGCAATCGCTTTTTACACTCTTCGTGTATTTATATGATGATCTTTGCTGTTACCTTTTAAAGTACAGCTTTGCATTTGTTTTCATTTAATGTAATACGTTTTCCATTTTTTCATTTAGTCGTTCACATATGGGGTGAATAATTTTCGTCATGTTTTGAGAGTTGAGCACATTGAATGGTATATTGCCTTCGGTGACCAGACCAATATAAGACCAGATTAAATTATTTTTATTGATTTTAACTTAAGTCTGTTCATGTTTTAATTTTTTTTATTAGCATGCAGATGGCTTTTAACTGCAAATTAAAAACACGGAATCCGAGAACATTTCTTTCATAACACGTGACCAGCATTACGCTCATCGAAGTATTTTAAAATGTTCTGGGCTTTATTTCTCGATGCCATTGTTACAAAACGAATGAACTTATATTTGAAAGTGTAAGAAATATTTTCTCTAAACACCTTTCAGAGAGGCATATTGTGATGGCATAGCACATACTAAAATGTCATTTGCTCTGCTTTCATCTTGCTCTAAAATTTTGACTAAGACTACTAATCCCCAGGGCATTATCTAGATATTCTGATGTAGGTTAAAGTTAACAAGTCAGAAAACTCGAAGCAGAGCATAGCACAAAGTTTTCAATTTTACTGCTACGGCTCTGCTACTGCTCTCGTCAAAGTGACAGCGCCTGCCATAGCAACATTTTTATTAATCTCGCTGCTATGGAGTAGTAAATGCAAACCCTGTATGGTATTGTACTATTTAAAAGTAAGAACTACATTTATTCTTTATCCTTTACCTTTATCCTAACACCACTGTACATCAAGCAAAACAGCTTGTTTACAGCTGAGTTCAGTATTCCAAATAAAAATCTATAACAACTTAAACTCTTATTAAAAAAAGTCTTAAGCAAAATCACCTTAAATTACAACAATCTATATAAAATTTACACATATAAAAATGTAAATTTAGCTTGTAGAGAAGATTTTGTTCTGAAAAGCGTTTCCGTAATTTTCAAAATTAGTTGTAGAATATTTGGAGTTCCGGTAAAAAGTTCAGCATCTCTTTCTGTAGAAAAAAATTAAAGCCGTCGTGCGACGCCCGAAAGAAGCTAAGCGCTTTTTTTCAGTTTTTAAACATTAAAAAAAATTTTTTTTTTTTAATTGTTACAGGGGTAGATATTGTGTTTTGTGAGTTGTTAGAAAGATGGAGTTCCTTTCCGAAGAAATAGAATTTGGCCATCACGTCAGTATTTTGAGACATTTGATGTTATGCAACCGAAAAATATCGTTTTTTCTGAAAAAATATCTCAAAATTCCAAATTCTGATGCCGGATTTGACGCACCCAATTCCTTTGGAAATTAACCATGTCTTTCCAACAATTGATTCATAACAAATTACTTTTGATTTGGGAATATTTGATCTTCCAGCAGGATTAACGCTGCATAGCTATGACGACCATTTTTTCTCATTTTACTCCCCATACGTTTTGCAAGAACATCCGTAAAAAAGCTTAAAATTACAAAAATGACGTTCGCCCACCCATTAAAACTAATAATTTAAAAAAAAAACTTCTGCTCACCTATTAAAACTAATCATGTCCACCCCTTGAAACTAAAAAAAATTTATCAAAATACGTTTGCCCACCTCATAAAACTAAAAAAAATCGTTTGCCCACCCCTTAAAACTAAAAAATTGAATCAGAAAACGTTTGCTCACCTCTTAAAACAAAAAAATATCGTTTGCCCACCCATTAAAACTAAAAAAAATTAACAAAAAACATTTGCCCACCTCTTAAAACTAAACATACAGTCGGGTGTCCCGATAGTAGAATACCTTGTACCATTTCTTCTCACGCGTTTCGTGCCGTACGTCAGTCGGTTGGGCGGGAGGTGGGACTAGGATTCGCGCGAAAAAAAAATATACAATTTTTTTCAAAAATTTTTACGATTGGTCCTATGGCAGCTATATGATATAGTCGTCCGATCAGGCCCGTTCCGACATATGTATGTAGGAGTGAGAGCATATAGAAGACTAACTGAAAAGTTTCATTCAGATAGCTTTAAAACTGAGGGACTAGTTTGCGTATAATCGGACGGACGCACAGAGGGACGCACAGACGGACGCACAGACGGACGGACAGACGGACCTGGCTATCAACAAAACACACGAATAAACCCCATTAAATCGTTCAAGCCGCTGGGCTTTATGAAAGTGGAAGGGGGAATCATCACCTATATATAAAACTGATCATTTCTGTAAAAAATCTAGACCCTACAAATTTAGTTCTCTACATAATAAAGATTATATTGGATATTTTAATGTTTACTATTTTTATAAATTTGTGGAAATGGGGATTCATTTTAATTTCTGTGATAAACTGAAAGTGTGGGAAAGAAAACCACAAAATCACCGGGCAAAGGCCATTTTTTAAAAGTTGTCCAAATTAATTGATTTTGGTTGCGATCGAGTGGCACGCCCCTAATTTTCATAGGTGGCACCACTTTCGAGCACGGAGCTGTTAAAGTCAGCTGTTTGCTCACAAAAAAATGGGCAAAGTTAAAGTGCGCAAAAAATCACATTTTTCAAATTATGAAAACTCGGAAAAAACATTCCGAACTGAACTTTTTTCTTGTTGAAATATATTGTACAATGTTTGAATTATTTGTTTTAAAATTTTAAATGACCTCAGCTGTTGTTATGATTTTGTAAATATACGTTATAAAAGTCTTCCAAAATATGAAATTTTTTTTTAAATCTCCTTTTGAAAAGGTATATCTAGAGGGTCCCACCTTAAGACCTATTGGGTCTTTTATTATTTATTATTTTGCATATAGCCAGAAATGCCACATTCGACCACATTTCTTACAATTTTTAATAAAAGATTACCTTATTTTGTATGAAAATTACATCTTAAAATCGTCCAAAAAGGTCGTAAAACTAATGAAAACTTATAAAAATCCACTAAAAACTATGAATTTAATTCATTCAATTAATATACAATATAAAACAAAAATTTTATATCGGTTAAAGTTTTTATATTCAATTTTTCTGGCAAAAACAGCGCAGTATTCCGATTCTTATAACATTGTAAATATACGTTATAAAAGTCTTCCAAAATATGAAATTTTTTTTTAAATCTCCTTTTGAAAAGGTATATCTAGAGGGTCCCACCTAGTCCCACCTTATAGGTAAAATTACATAATCTTAGAGTAACAGAATTTTTGTAAATTTATCACAAGAACAAATTTTGTTGTTCCTATGAAAGCTATTAGATGTAGTTTTCTGATCCGCATAGTTTTAATCCAGTATCATCCTACTACTACCAAAATACGATTGGTAAAGTTTCAAGTTTATACATTTTAAATTAACGGAGTTACTAATATTGGTCAAGAAAAGTTGTCCGCTGGACCATAGTGGATCGTCACGGCTGTTGACGCTGATCAAGAATATATATACTTTATAGGGTCGGAGATGCCTCCTTCTACCTGTTACATACATTCCCTGTCGGCACAAAGTTATAATACCCTTCTACCCTATGGGTAGCGGGTATAAAAACATAGGCAAATGTTCAATACATATAATAGTCCACTACGTGGATGGCGATCCACATTGATATTTATGTTTAAGTAAAATATTTATTAAAAATCCTTACCTCATTGTATCTTGAACTTGAAATAAAATGTTATCCCTTAACTGGATTGCTATAATAACTTCACTCCATGCTTGAGCAAGGCGCTTATGTTCACTTTGCAATATTTCCAGATCTGTATTGGCGTCAGATATACTCATATTTAAAATATTGACAACATCTTTCATAGTGGTTTCTTCTGCGTAAATTGAGTTCAATTCGGTTTCTCTTTTTTTAACTTCCATATCTAGCCGGTAAAAAAGAATATCCGATTTTCGCTTTTCCCGAGATAATTGCTTTTGCAACTGTGCATCTCTGCTAACGATACGTTTTGCATTTTTTACTTCATCTTCTACGTCATAAGCCCATTTTTTAATATTACTACTTAAACTTTGCAAATCTTCTAGCTCCACCATTTGCTCACGATATAATGTTTTTTTAGTTTTTGTTAGTTTGACTTTTTCTTCATATTCCTTTTTTAAAGAGTTAACACAAAATTCTTCGTCTTGGCGATTTAGTAAGTGCTTCTCAATTACCACTGATATTTCTTTTATTTGTTCCTCTTGAATTCCCATTTTTTGTTGCATGTCATACAATGCTAAGCCTTCCTCTTCTCGCCGTTGCTCTTTTAGTTTTACTCGGTATTTAATTTCTGCGATTTCATTTTCAAGCTCATGTTTAGTACGCAATAGGTGATCCTTTAGCGAACTTTGAAATTTGCGTAAGAGTGGATGATTCGGAGGAAGAAGTGCCAATTGATCTGGTTCAGGAGTAAACCCAGGATCGACCTCTGACAAATTTGCAAAATCGCACGAGCCGATATCTTCCGGCTCAGACATGATAATAATATACTTAAATGTGTGGTCCCGAATAACTTTATATTTAGAAATACTTGTAATATAATGTTATATGTTTTTTATAATGTCAAAAATGTTTGACAATAACAATATTAATGCCTGTGGTTGCTGTGGGAGTTTTTGTAACCTGGATGTCAAGGTTTCAAACACTCCCATAGCAACCAGAGGCATTATTATAATTTTCAAACATTTAGGATTGCATTTGTAAAAAACATATTGTTACTCATTTCATAGCACTCATTTTATACGTTCAACCCCAACTTTACCTATGCTAATTTTTTTTAACAAAACCATGTTTCTTTTTGGCAACGGTGAACGTGAACGGTTTAATATACTCATTGTTTTATTTGTATAATACTTTGGGAAGTTGAAAGGCTAATCCCGCTTCAGAATCAACATGAACGGAAACTTACCTAAGATGCCAACTTTGCATCACTTCATTTAGTCAAATGAAGAAAACCTTATAGCGTTATATAAATTTACAATATTGTCCAATACATCATTGTAACTTTCTATGACAGCTAAATGATTTTCGATTTTATCAAATTAAAATCATTATTTTAAAATCGCGAATAACATTATATTTGTGAGATTTTATGCCAATCTCCTTATAAGTAATAAAGTAACGTTATTGTTCATATTAAAATATAAAAAAAAATTACAACGACAATTAAAATATATAATCTACTAGTAAGGTGCCCGCAGCGTTGCTTGCGGTGGATAATTTTGCATATCTATATATTCCTTATTCGCATTTATCTTAAAGCTGGAGTTCTTATTTAAAAGTAATAGAGCATTAACTATATAATTTCGTGTTATTGTGGTTTTCTTTCTTACACTTTGCTATTGTGGTTTTCTTTCTTACACTTTCAGTTTATCACAGAAATTAAAATGAATCCACTTTTTCACACCACCCGGATACGGCGGAATACGGCGATACGGAAAATTGCCTGATTTTCTAAAATTGATAAAAATAGTAAACATTAAAATATCCAATATTATGTAGAGGACTACATTTTTAGGATCCACATTTTTTTAATAGAAATTATCAGTTTTATATATGATGATTACCCCTTCCACTTTCATAAAGCCCAACAGCTTGAACGATTTGTTGGGGTTTATTTGTGTGTTTTGTTGATATATTTTAATTTTAAATGTTTTGTTATACACTTGCAGGGTATTTTAATTTCAGTCAAAAGTTCGCAACACAGTGAAGGAGACATCTCCGACCCTATAAAGTGTATATATTCTTGATCAGGATCAACAGTCGAGTCGATCTAGCCACGTCCGTCTGTCCGTCCGTCCGATTATACGCGAACTAGTCCCTCAGTTTTAAAGCTATCTGAATGAAACTTTGCAGTTAGTCTTCTATATACTCCACATACATATGTAGGAACGGACCGGATCTGACGACTATATCATATAGCTGCCATAGGACCGATCGGAAAAATTTTCGAAAAAAAATTATAACTATGTCAGTTTTCAAGAACTTTTCACCAAACTATGTATTTAACCGTATTATTTTATTTCAGAATTTAGGTTTTAATTTCATAAAAATCGGTCAACTATATCCTATAGCTTCCATAGGAACAATCAGGAAAATAAAAAAAAAACAAGTAAGAAAGCTACAGTCGAGTGAGCTCGACGGGGAGATACCCGCTACCCATAGTAAATAAATACATTTTTGAACATAACGGACAAATGCAAGTGTAATATAATCACATGCAAACAAAAATTCATACACATGTATCTATGTGTATTCTTTCTCTCTTCCAAGTGAACGGTTGTGTTTTTTTCTTGCGCTCTCATTTTTGTGTAATAACGTTACGTTAAAACTACCGGGGTTTACCTAAAAATTCTACTTTATGTTCTATTAAGTTCCCGTTCACTTCGCGAGTGCATGCAGCTTTATTAATTTTTATTAATCCCTTTATTTTCAATATTTAATTTTGCTGCCAGTGTTTGTTTTTCTTGACTTTATTGCATTTCATCTTTGCACCTCTCCCGTTTAGCCGTTGTTGCTCTGTCGCGACAGCTAAACGTTTATCTAAGCTCGCTCACTCTCACGCTCCCCTGCTCTCTATCGCTACAACTCTCTCGGTGCAGCTGCACTTCTCTTTCTTATCTTTCGTCCCCTCAACCTCATAAAAGAGTACAGTGGTAAGTTTGTGAAAATGTCTTCTGATATTGTCTGCTCCCTCAAAACATGCAAAAAGGCTGTTTTGTTTACCGATCTTACCATCGGCTGCTGGCTGTGTGACAACATTTTGCATGCAAAGTGCATTGGTGTTGCCGGCCGGACTGTTGATGACGTAAGGAAAAACATTGGTTTGCGCTACTGAACAAGTACAGTGGTAAGTTTGTGAAAATGTCTTCTGATATTGTCTGCTCTTTCAAAACATGCAAAAAGGCTGTTTTGTTTACCGATCTTACCATCGGCTGCTGGCTGTGTGACAACATTTTGCATGCAAAGTGCATTGGTGTTGCCGGCCGGACTGTTGATGACGTGAGGAAAAACATCGGTTTGCGCTACTGTTGCGATGCCTGTCGTGAAGTTAAAAGGGAAATTATGTCTTTTATGCGGCAAACCAAGAGCAGTTTTAAGGAGTTGTTATCGAGTTTCAACAAAACTCATAACATTTTCTTAGCGCTTGGTAAGCAATTTAATAACCTAACGCTATTAAACGAGTCTCCAAGGCGCAAAAAAATTGCAACTGAAGTGAAGCATTGTGACGGATCCCAACAACCCGCGACGGGCTCTCAACAGCAGACGCCCATGACACAGCCCTCGACCTCAGAATTAAATCCCAAAATTCTGAGGTCAGTTGTTAGGAAAGAGCTCTATCTCTTATAGTCTCTGAGATCCAGTGTTTTATACGGACAGACACACAGACAGACAGTCGGACATGGCTAGATCGTCTCGGCTGTTGACGCTGATCAAGAATATATACATTTTATAGGGTCGGAGATACCTTCTTCTACCTGTTACATATATTTTCTGCTGGCACAAAGTTATAATACCCTTCTACCAAAGACATTAGAATATATAAGTTGCTTAATGCCATACAATTATTTTTCACATGATTTTTTCATGCTGGCTTTGAAATTTGAAAGTTGGAATCGATTGTCCATCGCTTGCCCACCTTTTAGTTTTTTTCCACTTCCGGTTTGGAACATATAAAGTGATGTAAATTTACATCATTTTTTTTTTTTAAATATAAAGTTGAAATCGCAATAATTTCGTTTACCCACCTTTGCCCACCTTTTAGAATTTTGAAAAAATGTACACTTAAAAATATATGGAAACTTAAAGATTTGCTCCTGTTTACCATAGAAAATTAACTTTTTTAAAATTTTGTTTTCTTGAATTCGTAACTAAATTTATGTAAAATAAATACCCACCCCTTAGAATTTTGAAAAAATAAAAACTAAAAAAAAAATACATTTTTAAAAATTGGAAAAAATTAAAAAAAAAAAAAAAAATGCCCACCCCTTAAAACTTAAAAATTGTATCCAAAAACATTTGCCAACCTCTTTAAACTAAAAAAATTACAATTAAAGTTTTTTTCATATACAATTATATTTTTATTAATGTTAAAAATCATTTACAAGCTCTTTCTTAAACTAAATAAAAACAATCAAATTAAAGCTATTTTTGTATAAACATTTATTTTTTGTTTTAACTATTTCTTATCACCTTCTTAAACTAAATAAAAACTATACAAATTAAATCCTTTATATTTATTCTTATTTATCTTAAAAGTAATTCATAATCTCTTTTATAATAAATTATAAACATTCAAAATTAAGTCTTAAAGTTATTACCAATTAAGTTTTTTATTAAATTTTACTTTACTTTAACACAAAACTTCATAATAAATGGTTTAAAACAAATACAAAATTACAAAAAAAAAAAAAATTTGAATGCAAAACGAATAATGACCAGTGAAGTTGACTGTTAGCTTCACTGTTAAATTTTTTCCAATTTTCAAAAATTCATATTTGTTAAAGTATTTATTTTTTCGAAATTCTAAAGAGTGGACATTTTTTTTTACATCAATTTAGTTACGAATTCAAGTTTTCTTGAATTTGAAAAAATGTAATTTTCTATGGTAAACAGGAGCAAATCCTTAAGGCCCAATATTTTTTAAGTGTACATTTTTTAGCTTCCCAGCTTATCTAAGCTGGCTCCAGGCTCTCTTAAATTTTGTTCAAAAGCCAGTGAGAGTGCACTCTAGATCCCGCAGCTCTCTTGTACACATACAAGCAGTGTTGCCAGTTTAGCCTGTTTCAGGCTAGATCTAGCCTATTTTTAAATGATCTAGCCTATAAAATTTGTAAATAGCCTATAGCCATAAATCTAGCCTATTTTTAAAAATAATTTAGCATATTTTTTTGACGTATTTGTGACCAACGAAAAATTTTATTTTTGGTGTTCAATGTTTTGCTGGTTCTTTTTTGCCGATTGTTACGTGAACTTTATTCATATTACAGTACAAGATTTGTATTTGGGATATGCTTTTGAACAAAAGATAAAATCTTTTGAATGCAAAGAGCAAGAACCGGAAATAAGGCAGGTTTGCGTTAATTTTGTGAAACGATTAATAATGCAACTCCGTAAAAGGTACGAATAAGCTGCAGTTGATTAGATTATCACCATATTTATAATACACCTTTCCATTTTAGACTTCCCGACAACTTCAATATTTTAAAAAGGGTCAATATATTTGCAGTGGATAATATACTGCGACCCCACAAAAATATATTTGATTTCACAAATATTTTTGAATATTTTAAAATAACTGATATCGATGAATTAAAATCACAATTGGTCAAAATTCACCTGATAAAATGGGAAAAAACAGAAGAATCGATGCAATTTTGGGCAGAGGTGCTAGCGTATAGAGACGCAGGAAACAACAACCCCTTTAAGGCGCTTGCATTATTTGCCATCCAGTTGTTTTCCCTGCCATGGTCCAATGCAGAGGTGGAACGAGTGTTCAGCCAAATGAACATAGTGAAGTCAAAATTGCGCAATAAAATGGGATTAAGAAGCTTGAATGCAATATTGAACATAAGGTTTGTTTTTAAATTGTGTCAAACTTATTTATATTTTAATAATAATATATTTCAATATTACAGATATGGGTTACGAAGACACAATGAATGCTGTCATACGTATTCGTTGCCACAAAAATATCTTGCCCAAATTAAAAAAAACGACAAATATTTGAATGACGGGGAGAAGGACGATATTGAAAGTTTGTTATCGTGTTTAATATAATAAAAACATGAAAATTACTTTAATTTGGTTGATATTATTGGATTTTAACATATAGCTTATTTTTCAGCATATTTTTCTGAATTTTAGCCTATTCTAGCCTATTTTTACACAAAATCTAGCCTATTTGCGAGCTCAATACCTGGCAACACTGCATACAAGGTGCGCTGATGCAATAGCATTATGCATGTATCTGCATATCGCCATCGTCATTCAACTTGGCTACGTGGTGCGATGTGTAAGCGGCTGGTCTGAGAACCACAGAGAGACCAGTTCGAATCCCACTCCAGCGGAAACTTTTTTTTTTTAAATAGCATGTATGACCCCATGAACGTTGCACGTAAATTTAACAGTGAGACGAGCAGCCACGTCGGCCGCCCATGTCTAAAAAAGAATTAAAACTTTACATGACCCGTGGCCCTACCCCATGAGCGCTTCGGTAGGAACAGCATGTAGATTTCATAGTGAAAAAATCGACTGGGAAGTTTGAGATCACCTGCCCAGTCGGACTTTTTTGTAGGAAATCTACATGGTTTTCTAACCGAATCGCTCATGGGGTTGTACCCTACCGTCCATGTAAAGTTATAATTCGCTTTTATACATGGGCGGCCGGGGTAGTTCATGATGCCGACGCCGCTGCTCGTCTGCTTGTGAAATTCACGTGCAACGTTCATGGGGGTAATTCATGGGAAATTCAAATAAAAAAAAGAGAAAAAAATTTCGGCTGGACTGGGGTTCGAACCCGGGACTCCGCGTTTCTCAGACCAGCCGCTTACACATCGCGCTACGTAGCCAATTTAATGTACAACGCCGATATGCATATATATATGCATAATGCTATTTCATCAGCGCGCTGCTTTGTAACTGCTTGGAAACTGCTTAGTAACTGCTTGGTAAAAAAATATCCCGAAAGGGAAAGAGGGATTATTTTTTCGGGAAATAAAAATAAAATCCCATGCCCGCTCATGTAGTTTTTCTTGATCAGCAGCTCATGGCCTGAAGCGAAGTCCGACTGGGTGTTTCTACTGCCACCCTTGGTCCCCCAGTCGGACTTTTTTGTAGGAAATCTACATGGTTTTCTACCCGAATCGCTCATGGGGTTGTACCCTACCGTCCATGTAAAGTTCTAATTCGCTTTTATACATGGGCGGCCGGGGTAATTCATGATGCCGACGCCGCTGCTTGGCTCATACTGAAATTCATGCCTAGCGCTCACAGTGAAATTCTGGGAAATTCACGAAAAAAAACTTTCAAAAATTATAAATAAAAAATGTAGCCATTTTAGTTTATATAAAGTATTTTTATTATATTAATTAAGGCACTATATAGGAAAGTAAACATATATAAAAAATTGTAAACAGAGATATATAAACTTATTATTAAAAATATATTTACGCAGTTCGATGGTGTCGCTGCAATCTTAGCGTCGATGATGTCATCTTCGGTTTTCATGGAAAACGAAAACAGATTAAAAAGTGTTCAAATAATTAGAATTAGCGATAGCTAGGCATATAGATAGTTAGGGATATAAATAATATAAAAAGTAATAAAGTTAAATACATACCTTTTTCTTTTTAATTTCGCACTCACTCACGATCACAAAAAAAAAAACACAACGGATGACGTAATAACGCAGCGCGATCTACTTGCAACTCTTTGTTGCACTTTAGTGTGACCACCCACATGCTAACGCTAATTTGCATATTCGCGACGGCGATATACGACAGCGCACTTCACGTTTATGAAATATCCCAAAGGGGAATTTGAGGCCACCATAGTGAACTAGGGATCATACAGAAAGCCATACCCACTGCGGATAGCTTTCCACTGTGAGCAGCTCATGGCGTGAGGCGAAGTCCGACTGGGCCCCTTTCTACCGAAAAAGCGGTCAGTGGCACAAAGTATAAAAATTCAATTTTTGGTGCTTCCCAACAGAAGCGCACACGTATTCACGCACACATACGCACTTCCTTGTTGAGTTAACTTATACAAACAAGCGCATTCTGTTTTTATATTTTAACGCTTTCAACTTTATGAGAGCGGATAAAGAGCGATTGTCGTTGCCATCAAAAAAGCAGCTTCATATTGCAAAACGATTGTATGGACGTTCCTCATCTTTGTGTATAAACCATAACTTAGCCGTTTTCCAACCATTTTCATCAAATTTGAGATTTGGCAACTAATTATTATTCCAGATTTTCGGTTTTATTTTTTGTTTAAATTCTGCGAGGGTATACAAACTTCGGTGAGCCAAAGTTAGCTTCCTTTCTTGTTAAGTTTAATTTTATTTAATGTTTGTAATTTTTAAATATTAATTCAATTCAATAATTTTGCTTTATTTAAATAGAATTTGTTCCTATTTTGCTTAAGCTAAAAAATTTTTTTTCTCAAGAGTTTAGTTTATTAAATATATTATATTATATTAAATATTTACAATTATAAAATTATGTTATTTTGTTAATTTAATATTTAGTTGTACATTTTTCTATTATTTAAATACCAAGAAAATGGAAAAAATTTGGCTCCAAATGAGCTTACAAACTAAGATAAACTAAGACTGGTACTTCGTGATTAGCGTAATACTAGAAAGGGAAGGACCTGTCAGCAAGTAGTTGTGCGATATAAGATTTTCAAATAATAAATTTGTTTTTTGAATAAGAGATGATTGCATCGATCATTTTGATGCAGACGGTTGGTCGCATAGAAAAATGGTAGATCACAAATAATTTTTAAAATTTTGTTTTGAGCACTTTGTAATTTATTTATATGGGTCTTTGCACTACAGCCCCAGATTTCAAACCCATAAAGCATTATCGGTAAAAATATTTTTTTGTTTATATATTGACAGTTTATTGTGATTGGACAGTTTTGATCTGCGATTTATTAAAGGGTACAATAATCGGATGATCTTATTTATTTTGTCCAGCAGACCACTTTGTTTGGTCAAAAGCCATTTTTTAAAAGTTGTTAAAATTAATTGATTTTGGTAGCGATCGGTTGGAAATAGAGTGACCATCTATGTGGCATACCCAAAATTTTCATAGGTGGCGCCACTTTCGCGCACGGAGCTGTTAAAGTCAGCTGTTTGTTTTCCAGAAAATCGGCAGAGTTAAAGTGCGAAAAAAGCACATTTTTAAAATTATGAAAACTCGGAAAAAACATTCTGAACTGAACAATTTTTTTGCTGAAATTTATTCTAAAATGTTTGAATTATTTATTTTAAAATTTTAAATGACCTCAGCTGTTGTTATGATTTTGTAATTTGAGGTTAAAATATGTCTCCCCAAATATGAATTTTTTTTTTTTAACTTCTTTTTTTAAAAAGATATATCTAGTGAGTCCCACCTAGTCCCACCATGAGACCTATTGGGTTTTAAAGGGAAACGTATACTTAATCAGTAACATATAGTCAAAAATGCCACATTTGACCACATTTCTTAAAATTTTGATTTAAAGAGTACTCTATTTTTTATGAAAATTACATCTTAAAATCATTAAAAATGTTCTAAAACTAATGCAAACTGATAAAAATCCTCTAAAAACTATAGAGTAAAGTTAACTCGATAAGATAGAATGTAAAAAGAAAGTATAAAACTATTAAACGATGTTATAATCAATTTTCCATGCAATTATAGGCAAAATTGTCTATATATTCAGATTTTTCCTATGAAAACTTTAGTTACTCGTGATCCGATTTCGATAAAATTTTTAAAATTTAATTAAAATTATATAATTTTAAAGAAACCGAAGTTTTATGAATTTATCTGAAAAATTTTTTTTCATTCCTATGAGAGCTATAGGATATAGTTTTATAATCTGGATAATCCAGTATCATCCTAAAAGCACAAAATGACGATTGCCAAAGTTTCAAGTTGATATCTTTAAAATTTACGGAGTTATGTATTATGGCCAAAAAAAAGTGGTCCGCTGAACCATAGTGCGATGAAAATAGGTATTTTGTCAATATTTATGCCTAGATACTTTTTTTTACCCTATAGGTAGCGGGTATAAAATGAAATTAAAATCGGCCGCAATTAAAGTTTCATAGTATACAGAGTTAGAGAGAGAGAGAGGGCGGCATATGGACGTTAATGTACTACGGACAGTACACTCAAGTGGCCCTTATGAGACCAGGCACGTACCTGTTAGGGTTAGGTACAGGGTGCGCCGTCTTTTATTACGGGATGTAAACATTGAATAACTTTCGCATCTGTCATGCGATTGACATGGTCAGACATTTTTTGGAAACGTCAATTTAGTACAATTGTAACCATGAATCGCTACATGCTACCAGGACGCTTGGATTAAGGCAAAACAGTCGCTCAGAAGGTGAATGCTGAACCTGACTTTTGGCAGCGATTTTGATGACCGATGAGGCCCATTTCACGCTATCTGGTGGCGTCAACAAGCAAAATTGCCTCAGCTGGGGGACAAAGAATCCTCGTGTGATTCATGAAGTGCCATTACATGATCAAAAAGTGACCTTTTGGGCCGGCGTTTGCGCCAAAACCATCATTGGGCCATATTTCTTTCGTCAGAACGAAACCGTCGATGGATACCGCTATCGGTGGATGTTGTCGCACGTTATGTTCCCGCAAATGCGCGAAAAAGGTTTGAACAACTTCTGGTTCCAACAGGACGGTGCTCCTTGCCACACTGCCAATCAAACAATAGCCCTATTGAAGAGAAACTTCCCCGGACGCTTGATGTCAAAATATGGCAGTATTGACTGGCCGCCGCGTTTACCGGATTTGACGCCACCAGACTTTTTTTTATGGGGCTATTTGAAGGGAAAGTTTACTCCTGTAATCCTCAGACTATCGACGACCTCAAGGCCAGCATTCGAGCCGAAATGGGTGCTATACCGGTCGAAATGCTCGAGAAAGTAATGGAAAATGCAGCAAAAAGAGCCAGTTTTGCTTTGACCCATAATGGCGGCCATTTAATCGATGTTATGTTCCAAAACTAGTCCAAACAAATTGAAAACGACCAAATTAAATAAAAATGCCTCATTTGTGAAAATCGGTTGTTTTTTCAAAAAGTTATAGCAAATTCACATCCCGTAATAAAAGATGTATTAGTATGGAAAATTTTTTGACAAAATAAATCTTATCAGATTAGTTTACTGTTGTAGGAATTGATTGGTAAACAATTTTAATAGGGTCATTTAATTGGATTTGCCTGTGCGTTGATTCTTTGTTTTTAATTAACACTTTATAAATATAGATGAAGATAGTAGTATAAAAATTTCAGTTTCGGGAGCTTTGATGCCGGCAAAAAGGGTAATTAAAATGTATTTAATGGGTTAGCTGTCAAAATTTAAGTGCTTTAATAATAAAAATTCTATTTATTAGGGTTAAATGTCAACCTGTCAATAGGGGAGGGTAATAAAGACGAAATTAATTATGGTCAGTGCATCTAAAAGGGTACTTGAGAAAACAAACACACCGACAAGGATATGAACACGTGTGTGAACCTGGAGCGCATGTACACTTTCACCCATGTCCGTCACTTAAAAAGGAACAGGGAAAGGGTCCTCGTCACCGCACCGCAACGATCCTGAAACATACGTGGGCGGGGGACCTACGATCCTCACTTAAAAAGGGATAAAGATGTAATTGAAGAAGGGTTTTGATCTCGTATCGGAAAAACCTCACTTTATTTGTCTTCTAAGGACAGTCACCCATGACCCTCGTTTTAACAAGGGACGGGGATGTAATTGAAGTAATTTGCACAATCAACCAATCCCAGTGGGAAGACCGTCTAATCATATATAGTAGGGTCTCTAACCGTTCTCATCACGTAGTAGAACTTAAGAGCCTCTAAAATTTCTCATTGCATAGTAGACCTTAAGGGCTTCTAAAACTGTTCTCAGTATATAATAGACCTTAAGGGCCTCTAAAACTTATCTTTATAGAGTAGACCAGTGGTCGGCAAGTCCCTATCCCATGGGGTTGGAAGAGCCTCTGCTGGCTGCGCTGCCAGCACACAGACAGGACGAAGACTTCGTGTGGCCTCGGCAAATGCCTTTGGCTCTGCTGCTCAAAGAATCAGTGCTATTACTCTGGCTAAATCTCTCCACTTTTAGCAGAAAATAGCTATTTTTATAGTAATATTTAAAACTTAAAACTTCTCATTACATAGTAGACCTTAAGGGCCTCTAAATCTTCTCATTACATAGTAGACCTTAAGGGCATGTAAAATTTTTCATTGCATAGTAGACCTTAAGGACCTCTAAAACTGTTCTCGGTACATTAAGGGCCTCTAAAACGTCTCGCATTACTAGTAGACCTCAAAGGACTCTAAGAGTGTTCGCTTTTATAGTAGACCTTAAAGGCCTCTAAAGTTATCCCCACTAACTGGTAGACCCCAAAGGACTCTCAATCTGTTCGCTTTTATAGTAAAAAGGCCTCTGGAGCTAACCTCACCTTGTAGAAGACCTCAAGGGTCTCTCACCCACCCACAGGTAACCAGAAGCTCCCCGATACGACCCGACGAAACCCATGTTCCTGAGAACCTGAGGTGTATTCACTACCAACAATCTAAAAACTGTTCAACTGTATTACACATAAGCAGCCCCACCCATTATTGTAACTCTACTTTTCCCTGGCTACGGGTCAATAAAGTTTAAACAACCAATTACTGTGCAATTCCCCGCGCCTTCACCTCTGGGATATACCGAGCAACGAAGGAAGAGCTGACGGAAAATTTAAATTAATTTTCTCAAATGGCATAAAACTTCTTACCCGACGTATTTTGAATCACAAGCACCGAAATATTAAAAGGGTGTTTCTCAGATGGCTTCAAATTTTTGGATTTTCCCATTAATTTCTGGGTAAAATCACACTTAATACACTCTGTATCATAATTATACGACACCCCGAAAATGCAAGTTTCGACCGTCGTAGGGGAATGGGAAAGCAAAATAAACCAAAACCAACTATACAGAATGAAAGCTTAATCAATTCTGCTTGAAATGAGATACTCTCTTTTCGTATTGCATCTTTCGTTTTCAAGTTAGAGTAAAAAGAGCACAAAAGTACGTTTTTTGCCCTGCCTGCAACTGTTTCAAAATGATACGACACATTTCGATTATTTCGGCTGGGAAGATAAACTTGCTTTCCAATAATTTTTTTTTATTTTCTGTTAACAATTTAATGAATTTGTAATAAGATTCCGCGGCGACGTTTGCTATCCGACGAGATAAATATAAGATTAATAGCCTAAAATGATCCTGATGATGATCGTTAAAAAAGGATCGAAAACGTTGTGTTATCCTTAAATTTGTAATCAATTCAGATAAATATGATGTTAAGCATAGCTGTGGAAGAAAACCAAATTTATCTGACTGCGGTAACATCCCAAAATTCGCTTTATTTGCTTCGTGCTCCACACTTGCCGCAAGTTGCAGTAAGCCTGCGGCACGAAGGAAAATTCGGGGGATGCTGCAATTACTACAGTGCATTGTCAGAGGAGCTTTAAAAAAGACCTCTTACCAAAAATCACGCCTAAAAATCGGACGACTTTAATAACTCAGCGAGCCTCCGCCGCGGCTAGCTCCTTGGCTACCACAACTATAGCCACGTCATCAGGTTGGTACTGGCAGGCATCGGCAGCCGAAGGACTCCGTCGTACATGGAATTCCAGAGCAGGGGTCCCAGAACGGAGCCCTGCGGGACTCCGGCTGAGAGTTTGTGTGCCCTGGAGCCCAGAATAGTTTCCATGAGGAGCACTCTGTTGCTGAAATAGCTGTGCGCTATCTTCAGCAGATATCCCGAACATTGCAGTTCCTAAGGGTATCCCAGACAATGCCCTTTATCCTAGAGGGAGCAGCAATCGATTGGTAGAACACGACTCCAACAAAGATCAAAACATGGACACAACTGACCATGGAGCTGCTGGAATATTTCCTACCACCAATAAACGAAAAACAGGTGGAGACACAAATCGCTCAATTAAGACAGCATGAGAATGAGCCGATAGGAGAGTATGCGATGGGCTTGAGAAAGCTGATGCGATTTTTAAAACTATCCGAGGAGGAAAAACTCAACCGGATATTTAAGAACTGCAGGAGCAAGATTAATGCCCAGACAATGCCCTTTATCCTAGAGGGAGCAGCAATCGATTGGTAGAACACGACTCCAACAAAGATCAAAACATGGACACAACTGACCATGGAGCTGCTGGAATATTTCCTACCACCAATAAACGAAAAACAGGTGGAGACACAAATCGCTCAATTAAGACAGCATGAGAACGAGCCGATAGGAGAGTATGTGATGGGCTTGAGAAAGCTGATGCGATTTTCCAAACTATCCGATTAGGAAAAACTCAACCGGATATTTAAGAACTGCAGGAGCAAGATTAAGCTATATACACACAGGTCGGGATTCCAGACACCAACGCAGCTTCTCAAACTGACCGAGGAAGTAGAGGAAATAGAATCGTCGGAAGGCCGGACACGGACAGACCAGCCGGGGCAGCAACAACTGCGACCGCATGTATATATGCGATGCGGCGGAACAGGACATACGGCGCGAACATGCGGAAACCCACCAAGCCTATTTTGCTGGGTATGTTGACGGAACGGTATACGTACAAAAGAATGTTGTAGATCAGGACCGGGAAACGCAGGAGGCCTGAGAAAGTAAAGCTGGCGGCTCAGCCAGCGGAACAAAGACCAGCAGGAGGAAGACAGATTCCAAATCACGGTAATACTTGTAGGGCACTTGTCGTTAATATTTTCAATTTTTAAATTTCTCACTTCAATTTAAAATTCCCGCTAAGCTTTGAAGTTGCCGCCAGGAATTAAAATGGCAGACCAAAATTCAAATAATTTCAGTTGTTACAACACTGGAAAGACGTGTTCGATAAAGATTTTTGAGTAACTCTGTTCCCACATTTGTTCGATAAACAAGCCTAGCTTCCTGATGCATTTCGATTATTCGGTCTTTCCGTTTTGGACCTTGGCCGAGAGAAGATCGTTCTCTCGTGAACATATTTTCCTCAGTGTTATATATTTCTTCAACCAAACCCAGATTATTCTGAAACCAAATCGTGGAAAATATCAGACATCCTCAGCCTTTTATAAGGTTTTCTTTTATCAGCGGGTTCCTGTTGATTAAAGGAAGTAAGTTTAACTATTATTTCGTGGAAAAACCCCTCTTCTTATAAAGTGATGCGTTTTATACGAAAATTCTTGGAAGTCGGATTTACTCCTTCACGTGGCTTACGGCCCAGGAAAAATTCTGCTCAGGTTTTCGTCTGCATCGTGGAAAATTTAAGTCGAGTTCCCTTCTTTTATTGGTTCCCGTTTTTCTGGGAAAAGTGTATACAGCGCCACCAACGTGATCGTCAGGATTTTCATCAGTTTTCCACACTCACCATAAAACATCAAACAAAAATCGGATCAAGAAAGTGAACGTAAAACTGTGAAAATTTCAGCTAGCGTTGCCACCTAGCGTCCACGCTGAAAATTCTTGTGAATTCTAGTCCAAACAATTCTGTACAAATTCATGCACGTCCATGCCAACCACATAGTGCACCCTGTGTCTTACATACTTACATAGTAAAGCCCTCTGCTGTAAGTGCACAAGTGGGCAGGCCCAAGCCTGCAACACCCACTCTGTGATCCAGTCTAGTACACCAACACAATTTAAATTCCAATCAGTTAAATTCTTATCAACTAAATTCCTATTCGTAACTTAAATTAAATTTCTTTATCACTAAATGAATTAAAACATAAATATTTAATAACCAATCAATGTAGATTACTCAAATCCTAGGGTAATCAAAGAATTCGTTATGCAGTAAGCGAATATCGTCATGAGAGCAAGTGTTTAAGCCCCTGGAAGTGGTTTTCCCTGCTTAATCTTTACCTACAGTCAATTGAAATGCAGTTTTTTAAATTTATAAACAAAACTACAGTCAATAATACAACATATTGAAAGCGCTTTCAACGTTGGATATTTTGGGTAAGTGAACGGCTCCGGGTGTAATGCTATATATTTTGATTGACTGTCTACTATAATATTCCAATGATTTTGATATTGTAAAACGAATTCCCCCATGACTAAAATACTTGCTCAGTGAAATCAATTACATTTGATAAATTTTGAAACCAATTTTTAATTTAAATTAAAATTTCTTGCTTTGATTTAAATGTACTAATTTAATATGAACTTAGCACAAACCTTATATGAAATCCAACTTTGTAACCTTAATGAACACCTCTGTTAATATTCATTTTCTTACATTAAATCTATTACCAACATGAATTGCTAAATATTTTTTATGGAAGCTTGCAGCGATGAAGATGTGTAGGAGTTAAGCGTGTGTCGAAGGGATCACCAACCTGTGTCAGGTAATGGCCTTAATGATTCTCTCCCAGGTGGCAGGAGGAATATTGCGGGGATGTATTTTTTAGCAGGAGTCGGAAGCATGTTACGATTTGACAATCTGGAACTAGAAATAACAACAACAAGTCAGAACGTACGATGGAGGAGAAAGAAGAGCCAACGGAGGAAGAAATATAAACATTTCTGGATAAACAAAGGCAAGTATTCGAAAACACCCAGGGTGTCAGTAACATCACTACTCACAAAATCTATCTGAGGGATGACAAACCAATAAAACATAAACGTAGATGAGCTACTGGCACTGGGGCTAATTGAACAATCACATAGACCATATAGTACAGCAGTGGACCTAGATTATCGGCTGGTGAACGACAAGACCGAAAAAAGACGCCTACACAGTGCCGAGAATGAATTTTATTTTAGACCAGCTAAGAGAGGCGAAATTGATTAGAACGATCGAAGTCTGGATACTGCAAAATCCTATGGAAGCAAGCAGCCGGCAATACACCGAATTCACGGTACCAGGACGAGGACTTTTTCCGTGGAAGGTAATGCTATTCGGGTTAACCACAACACCAGCAACGTTCCGGTAGAAGCAAGCGAGATCACATGGAAAAGTATCGGGAAGTATTCATATGGCTGCAACAGGCTAACCTGAAAATCAACCCAGACAAGTGCTATTTCTTCCAGAAGGAATTGAAATACCTAGGACAAATTGTAAGCGACCGAGGTATCAGAACGAACACGAAAAAGGTGTCGGCAATCCATGAAATACAAACCCCAAAAACAACAAGGAAGGTGCACAGTTTCTTGGGAATGGCATCCTAGTATAAAAGATTCATACCTAACTTCACGGAAAAGGCCGGAGCATTACAAAACCTGATGTGGAAGGGACAGAAGTTAGAATGGGGACAACCCCACCAGTAAGTAGAGAACTAAACAAGTAGAAGACTAAACAAAGTGAAGAAAAAATACATTGCAACGGAGAAGGAATGTCTGGCGATATACTGGGTACAAGTACAAGATGTACCTAGAAGGATACAGATTCGTCGTAGTAACAGACCACATGGCGTTAAAATTGTTGAACTTAATATAAACTCACTCAGGGAGAATAGCATGATGGGCACTAGGCTTGCAGCAATTCCAATTCGAAGTACGCAGGCAATGGCACACACCTTTCTCAGAACTTTTCGGGAATGGGGGATGGTAAAAATAGGAGCACCGAAAATCCTGGTTTCAGACAACGGTGTGCAGTTTACGGGACGGAAGACAAAAATCACCATGGAAAACTGGGGAATACATCAACAATTTACGGCGCCATATACGCCACAAGAAAACCCAACAGAACGAACCAACAGAACCATAAAAACCATTGTAGCACAAGCGACTGGGGAAGATCAAATTAGGTGGGACGAGAACAGTTTTAGAGGCCTTCCGAGATCTAATAGTTAGTGGGGATAACTTTAGAGGCCTTTGAGGTCTACTATAATAGCGAACAGTTTTAAAGACTACTAGTAAGGGAAGAGGTTTTAGAGGCCCTTAAGGTCTTTACTTTATTTTACGACAGTTAAAACTGTCAAAATTTGAACAAACTCTGACGTTAACAGGTTGCGCAGGGCACTTAAATAAAATAAAACAATATTTCAAAAATATTGCAACCACCAAATGAAATAAATTTACTACAAAAAAAACTACGACTAATAATAAAATTAGCAATAAAGACAATTTTAACTTAATTTTACAACAGTTAAAACTGTTCAAATTTTCCCTAATTCTGCCGCCAACAGATTGCACTGGAGAATTAAATAAAACAAAATTTATAAAATATTGCAACCACCAAATCAAATATTTAAAAAACACAACAAATATACAAACAAATTTGCAATTAATGAAATTAATTTACTTTATTTTACAACAGTTTAAAATTTCAAATTTGTCCAAATTCTGCGGCCAACAGATTCTACTGGGCACTGTAATTTTATTTATTTATTTTTTTTTATAATTAGATATCTTTATTTTCATCTGCCCATGGAGCACTTAATTAAATGTTTTGATTACATTGGCTATAAGTTATGTTTGCTTGGATGAAGAATGTATATCTTGTAGTGAATTGTAAACTATGGACTTAGGGAACTCTGAACGGAAAGTCCAGTGGGTGCCATCTATGGAGACGTCTTCGGTGGTTGCTGGTTAATAGAATACTGGTGGCTGGTGGATTCTCGTGGTCTTGTACTTTATCTAGATGCCTCTTGCTGCACTTCACTATTTCCTCCATGACTGAAGACAAATTTAAATCACCGTTTATAGTTGTGTTGCGCACATAGTACGTCGCAATGATGATTTGCCGTAGTATTTTATTTTCTGCTCTTTTCAATCTCTTTATATTTCTGCGTGAGGCTACGACCCACAGCTCAATGCCGTATGTCCAGACTGGTTTAGTGATAGCCTTGAAAATATGGAGCTTGTTGTTGATGGAAAGTTTGCTCCTTCTTTTTAGTAGCCAGGACAATTGCCTATTTTTATACCGGAGGAGATTGACCTTCCCCATGATATGATCTTTCCATGTCAGCTTTGCATCAAGTGTCATGCAGTTGAATTCTGTGGGATGACTGCACCATTGATGAAGACTGCCGGAGAGATGCCTGGTCTAAGACTGAACGTTATATGTGATGATTTTTCGGCATTTATTACAATATTCCACCTCTGTAACCACGGCTGCAAGTTGTCCAGAGTCTGTTGTAATCCTTGAACAGCCATTGCAAGAGTGTTGGCTGAAGTACTTCTGCACAAAATTCGTGTATTGGAGATTCTGCGTGGTTATATCTAACGTAGAACCAAGTAGGCATTGATTATAAAATGGCGTTGGCACTTGTACAGAAGTCCTTTATGCCATACCCTGTCGAAGGCTTGCTTGACGTCCAAGAAGATAAGTATTACTTCCGCGCATTTCCACTGAGATGGAAAATGGCCAAGCCTCAGGCATTGGTTCAATATAACTTTTAGATTTTCAATGCAGTTCGATGGAAGGTGCTTTAATGCTGCAGCGTCTATACAGTCGTAACCGGGAGATTTCGATGTGTGAACAGCAGGTTGTGGTCCCGGACAAGATGCTATTCGAATAACCGATAGTTATAAGATATAAAGTAGCGTTAGATGATACGATAGAAAAAGAAGAAGCGTTGAAGTTGAAAAAAGAGGAAGAACGTACAATTTGTTAAAAGAGCTAGAGTTTAAGTTTCGTTTAATTTTCTTATGTTCACGGATCATAGTCAGAGCCAATAAACTTATCCACCACTCGAAAAAGCCATACCTTACAGTTCAGAAGTGGGATAAGGCGAGTTGGCTAATGGGCAAGAGGCAGTGACAGGAAGAAATATTGAACGGCAGAGGCAACAGATAGGGATAGGTGTTCCTAAAGGTCTAGGTGACAGGAGATTGCAAATTACGGATAAGGCATCCTTTTCTACGTGGCTGATGGATTCAAAGCGGAGTACTCAGGAATCTTGGTGAATCGTTGAGGTTATGTACATGCAAAAAGCTTGTGTGTATGCGTAGCGTTGTTGTGAAATTCACAGGTTGTGAAATTCAGGGGTGCTGATCTCGCTTGCAGACGGGCATAAGGAGTTGATCGTCGGTGCAAGATTGTGTGCGCAAACGATTGTGGTTGAGCATACAAAAGGAAAACAGTCGAGGACTTGGATAAAGGCGATCATTTTTGGAGAAAATGGTCAAGATAGCAGAACTCAAGGCGGACCAGTTGCGGTACCTGCTGAGAGAGAGAAACTTGGGAGTTGCAGGCTCCAGAGCGGAACTAGTGCAGAGACTAGTGGAACACGAGGGTTCTGAGGGCGTGGACTTGCCACAAGCCGCTGGAGTCCTTAGCCAGCATGAGGAATCATTCGCAGCACAGGCGGCTGCAATTTCACAATTACAACAGCAGATGATGACACTGACAGACATGATGGCTCAGTTCGTCAACAATATGCCAACAGCTAACCAACAGCAGCAGCAGGCGGAGGAGATAGATGCAGGTGACCTATATATCAACCGGAATACAGGAGATCAGGCGGTGAACAGCCCCTGTCGACAAGCATCGGTGAAGGAAATAGCAAATACCTTACCAGAATATGACCCCGGAGATGAGAACTCGATCTCAGTCAACCAGTTCATTGATCGTGTCAACAAGGTGGTCGATGCGTATCAATGGGACCAGAAGTTTGTTTTGCTGGCAATATATACAAAGCTGAAGGGTCCGGCCAAAATGTGGTTTGACTCTTATCAGGTGCTCCACACTACCTGGAATAGCTTTGCTGCAGCACTCCGAGCAGAATTCGGAGCAGAACCGGACGAGGCGGAAGTGTATTTTAATATGGCAAATGCTACTAGGAGATCCAAGGAAACCGTAAATGAGCATTGTTTCCGCATGTCAGCCGTTGGGGTGCGATTAGCGAAGCAGCAGTCATTCGATATGCGCGAGCAGGCTTACAACACAGAGAGTTGCAAAACAGTATTGCAGCCATTCAGTTTTCATCCATGAAGGAGTTCCGTGACGCCGAGTCTTATTATATTAATAGAGGTCGGCCAAATGCCAATAAAAAAGAGTGGATACCCAAATCCAGTACGTTTGAGGTAAAGCAGGAACATGAGATTAAGCTTCCGAAGTCAAGAGAGCCTAAAGCATGTTTTAATTGCGGAGAAGTCGGGCATTTTGCTAATGTGTGCCCAAAGGAGAGGAAGAAGACACGCTGCTCCATTTGCAATAAGTTTCATGCCGCCAATGAAAACTGCCAGGTCGCACAGGTGATGCGTTTGGGTGCATCTAATCAGGATAAGCTGTTCACGAAGAAGATCTACATCAACACGACAGGTTATACCGCTTTCGTTGACACAGGAAGCCAAGCCAGTATAATACGCCAATCAGTTGCTGACGCTTCTTGTTAATTTCCAGATCGATGAAGAAAGGAGCAAAGTACGCAGTCTGCTCGAGGAGTTTGCTGATGTATTCTCCACAGGATTGCGAGGCATAGGCAAGACAAACGTCGTTCAGGCAAAATTGTTGTCGAGAGTAGCCAAATAGTTTCCCAAGCGCCATATCGAGTTTCCGAGCCAAAGAAAGAAGTTGTTGCCAAGATGGTCGACGAGCTATTGGACCAAGACATCATTACTCCATCTACGTCCGAATACGCCAGTCCGGTGGTGCTTATCAAGAAGCCGAATGGTAGTGATCGACTTTGCATCGATTATCGCCGCCTCAATAAGTGGATCAAGAAGGAGAACTTTCCAGTACCGAATACCGAGGAGAGGTTGCAGGAAGCGAAGCGTTTTGCATATTTCTCATCACTAGATCTGAACAGCGGTTACTACCAGATCGAGATGGAGCCAGAAAGCAGAAAATTTACTGCATTTATCACGTGGGAGGGATTATTTAAGTTTAAACGTCTTCCGTTTGGGCTAAAGAATGCACCTGCTGCGCACCTACAGAAGCGTGTGCAGAAAGGCGACATGATGCATTACATGGACGATATTCTAATTGGTTTGATGAGATGTACGAAAAGATCGAAAGGATTCTTCGAGTATTGCGAGACTGCGGATTAACTTTGAATCTAAGTAAATTCGAGTTGTACAAGCAATCAATCACATTTTTAGGTCATCAAATACATACTGATGGCATCAGCCCCGGAGAAGTCAAAACTAAAACTGAAACTGCTGAAATTGTAAAGCCAAGAAATGTCACTTGTGACGCGTGCCGCGCACAAATGCAAAGAATGTAAATAATGTAAATATGAAGCGAAAATAAATGAAATGAAGTTACACAGTGGAATTAAATTTGAAGCAAATACGCGCGCGCGCCGATAAAGGGCAGTACTAGCGGCTACGGGCACACAAGAAAAGAAGAGGAAGCAGCCGATCGCGGCGGGCACACTGGAATCCGCGGCCCGCTATATAAGGCGAGCTGCTGGCCTAAGGAAATCACTTAGCGGCCGACAGCGATCGGGAGCGGTAAGCCTCTTGCAGCACACTCCTTGTAGTCAGCAGCCAAAGTCACTTTTTTGGAGGCGACCCGAATCCGAGGATTTGGGTTACCTATCAATTGTCGAAAGACTTGCGAGTCGAGACATTGAATTCGGCCCGCCGGATTCTTTTCCCTCTGAAGACTTACGAGTCCGCCCGCCCTCTCTCTCTGAAGACTTACGAGTCCGCCCGCCCTCTCTCTCTGAAGACTTACGAGTCCGCCCGCTCTCTCTCTCTCTGAAGACTAACGAGTCCGCCCGCTCTCTCTCTCTCTCTCGCAAGCCGAAGACTTACGAATCCGCCGCGCATTCTCTCTTTGAAGACTTACGAGTCCGCCCCCCTCTCTCTCGCAAAGCGAAGACTTACGAGTCCGCCGCACCTACTCTCTGAAGATTTCCGAATCCGCCCTCTGGGAAGACTTCCGAGTCCCCACCGCTTCTCTGTTTTTCTCTCTCCACAGGCTCCCGGGCACATCCCCATCCGAGCTGACCTGTCGGGCGTCCCGAAGCGCCGACGTATTCCGGGCCGAACTGACCGGCGGTCGCAGTCCGGAGCATCGAAGACCACGCTGCAGCAGAACCACGAGCCAGATAGTAAACTCTGTACCTTAAGCGTTAAATAAACAGAAACCTACTTAAGTCACCGAATTCTCTCCACCTGTTCTTAATGGGAATCGGGGAATCTCTCTTACAGCTACCACTCCGACTACTAGGCGGACTCTGGCCGTCCCTGAGCTATCTGGGAAATTGGGCGGCAGACCGTCACATTGGCACCCGAGCAGGAAGAGTGGTAGTAGGAGAAACCCGAGACCAGGAGAACATGTCCAGCTGGGTGTACATGGCATCAAAAGCCGAGCTGGCCGAGTACGCGGAGGAATTCGGGTTAGACCAGACAGGGAAGTTGGAAGACTTAAGGAAGGAGCTATCGGCATTCTGTAAGAAGGCGGATTATACGGAAAGCTTAAGTCAGAGACTGGCAGCCTTGGCGGAGAGGTACAGGAGGGAGAAAAGCCCCGCAAGAGCACCAACGATCCTGGTGGAGGGCGAGAGGAGCAGCCCGAGGATGGAGAAACCGATAAGGAAGGTGGAAGTAGAAATTATCGACCGAGTGCGAGGATGGGGGATAAGGTACCAGGGAACATCAAACCCACTAGAGTTCTTTGAGAAGATAGAACAGTGGGCCGGAGGGTACGGAATGGCAATGGATCAGTTAATCCAAACCATGCCATTCATCCTGGAGGGACTCGCGGCGGATTGGTGGAACACCACGCCAACGGAGATCAGGACATGGAAACAGCTAAAGGAGGAGTTACTGGAATACTTTCTGCCACCGAGGTACGAGGAACAGTTGGAACAACAGATCGCCCAGATGAGACAACGGGAGAACGAGCCAGTGAGAGAATACGCAACCGAATTACGGAAGCTGATGCGATTCACGAAGCTGTCCGAAGGCGAAAAATTGGACAGGGTGTACAAAAATTGCAGGAGCAAAATAAAGTTGTACACGCGGAGGAACGGATTTAGTACCTTAACGGAGTTCCTGAAATTAGTCGAGGAAGTAGAGGAAATAGAAGCAACGGAGGGCGCAATACGACCAACGCAGCAACAGATAAGGCAAGAGATATGCTTTAGATGCGGCGGCTCAGGACATGCAGCACGCAGTTGTGGTAACCCACCGAAGCTGTTCTGTTGGGTATGCGGAAAGAACGGGGTGAGAACGACAAAATGTTGCAGGGCGCCGACGGGAAACGCATAAGGTCTGAGCAACTAAAACTGGCAGCTCAGACCACGCATCAAAGGCCAGACCCGAGGGACGACGTGACATGCGACGGATTCCAAATTGTGGCAAGGATCCGAGTCGGGGAGAGAACCGTGAAGGGAGTCATAGACACCGGAGCAACACGGAGCGCGATCAGCAGGAACTCGTACCAAGATCTTCGAGAACACGGGAGATGGAGCGGAGTTCGGGCGGAAATAACGCTGGCGAACGGGATGAAGCAGCAGGCGATTGGAGAATTTCACGCCGAGATCAGATTCGGAGGAGCACGGGTCGAGACAGCGTTTATGATCATGACAGAGGTGGCAGGAGGCATCTTGTTGGGAATGGATTTCTTGGCAAAGGTGCGGAGCACTCTTCGTTGCGGGAATCTGGAGCTGGAGATAAAGGAGGCAGGGAGCAGCAACGACGAAGCAAGGGAAGTAGAGGACGCACAGGACCCGGAAAATACGCTGGACGAAAGGATAAAGGACTTCCTGCAGGAGCAGAGGCAAGTATTCGAGAGGATGCAGGGGGTCAGTAACGCAGCAACGCACAAGATATACCTGACGGACGATAAGCCGATTAAACAGAGGTACTACCAAAGAAACCCGAAGCAGCAGGCAATTATCGACGAGCAAGTGAACGAGTTATTGTCCCTGGACCTGATAGAGAGGTCAAGAAGTCCCTATAGTGCACCTGTAGTACTGGTCAGGACAAAGAACAACGAGTGGCGGATGTGCATAGACTATCGGTTACTGAATGACAAGACCGAAAAGGACGCATATCCGGTACCACGGATGAACTTTATCCTGGATCAGCTACGGGAGGCAAAGTACATAAGCACTATAGACCTAAAGGCGGGATATTGGCAAATTCCAATGGACCAGGGAAGTAGGCAATATACGGCATTTACGGTACCGGGGAGAGGATTGTTCCAATGGAAGGTGATGCCGTTCGGACTGACGACAGCACCGGCAACATTCCAAAGGGCATTGGACACAATCACCGGTCCGGAGATTTAGCCGTACGCGTTTGCATACTTGGACGACATAATTGTGATAGGAAGGACCAAGGAGGAGCACTTGCAGAGGTTACGGGAAGTGTTTCAACGGCTGCAGGGGGCGAACTTGCGGATAAATGCCACTTTTTCCAAGAGGAGCTGAAGTACTTGGGGCATGTGGTGAGCAACCAGGGCATCCACACAGACCCGGAGAAGGTAGCGGCGATTCAGGAGTTGCCAGCACCTAAATCCACAAAGGAGGTGCACAGTTTCTTGGGGATGGCGTCGTGGTATAGGTGGTTTGTGCCGAACTTCACCGAGTGAGCCGGGCCGCTGCAGGAGCTGATCCGGAAGGGACAGAGATTTGAATGGACGGAGAAGCACCAACGAGCGTTCGATGGCCTAAAGCAGGGCTTAACACAGGCACCAGTTTTGGCATGCCCAGACTTCTCAAGGCGATTCAAGCTACAAACGGATGCGAGCGACTTCGGGTTAGGAGCTGAGGATCCTGACGCAGGATGCGGAGGACGGGGAACATGTGATCTCGTTCGCAAGCCGAAGGTTGAATAAGAAAGAGCAGAAGTACAGCGCGACGGAGAAGGAATGCCTGGCCATTTATTGGGGCATCGACAAATTTAAGATGTACCTGGAGGGATATCCATTCACGGTGGTAACGGATCACATGGCGCTGAAATGGCTGAACTCGATCAAAAGCCCGGCAGGGAGAGTCGCTAGGTGGGCGCTAGGTCTACAACCGTACCAGTTCGATGTGCAGTACAGGAAGGGGAAACTTAACGTGGTAGCGGACGCCCTATCGAGACTACCACAGGTAGAAGTCAAGGGATTGCGACACCAGGACGACTGGATAAGGCGGAAGGTGGAGGAGCTACAAGGAGGAACACATAGTGAGGAGTACCAGATGTCGGAAGGACGCTTGTACAAGCGGGGTGAACAGGAGAGAGACCAGCAGCGATGGAAGCTGTGCGCAACCGCAAGCGAAATACCGCAGATCATGAGGGAGAACCATAGCGCAGCGGAAGCAGGGCACCTTGGAATATTCAAGACCATTAAAAGAGTACAAGCGAGGTACTTTTGGCCCGGATTGACCAGGGACACGAAGAAGTTCGTGCGGGCATGCGACAGTTGCCAGAAGTACAAGGTTTCACAGCAGAAGGCAGCCGGAAAGATGCTAACGCAGGTGGTGGAGAAACCATGGGAGACGGTATGCGTCAACTTCGTGGGGCCATTACCACGGACAACTCATGGGAACTCGGTACTGCTGGTGATGATCGACAAGTACTCGAGGTGGGTGGAGCTAGCGGCGATCAGGCAAGCAACGGCGGAAACATTTTTGCGGATATTTCGGGAGCGGATATTGGCAAGGTTCGGAGCACCGAAAATTCTGGTATCAGACAACGGGGTCCAGTTCACGGGAAGGAAGACGAAACAGGCGATGGAACGATGGGGCATAAAACATCAGTTCACGGCACCCTATACGCCGCAGGAAAACCCGACGGAACGAGAGAACCGAACAATAAAAACAATGATTGCCCAGATAACAGGAGAGAACCAAACAAGATGGGACGATCAACTGCCAGAATTGATGTTGGCGTTCAACAGCAGCATGTCGGAGACAACAAAGTATAGTCCCGCACAATTAATACTGGGGAGAGAGCTAAGGCTGCCAGGTATAGTGTTCGACAAGGCCACTAAAGGGTCGGGAATTCAGAAGGAAACAGTCGAAGACAGGTGGAAACGCATGGAGGAGCAAAGGAAGGGAGCTACAGAGAACATGATTGGCGCGGCGGAACAGCAAAAGACACGCGATGATCTGAGGAAGAGAGAATGGAGACCAAAGGTTGGCGACTCAGTACTGTGTAAAACACACCACCTGTCAAACGCAGTACAGAAATTCAACGCAAAGCTAGCACCAAGAGGCCGTCAGCCAACGGGTACAACAGGGGGACCTACACGCAAGCAATTGCGTGCCGTAACTGTGTACACCGCTGGTAGTGCGACTATACTCTCCACGTGAGGGCGGCTGGTAACAGGTCCCGGTAAGGTCATGTCTCTGCCGAGGATGCTGCCTAATGGTAGTCGGGCGGGGAGAAGAACACTCCCTTCCTTAAAATCACCCCAATCCAAGGTGAAACAGCATATGCCGAAGGATGCGTGTCCGAGGGGGGGCTCGGACGTTAATATGCGAACTCTGGGGGACCGGCTGACCTCCCAGTTTCAACCAGGCTTATCATGACAAGCGGGCTATGTCATGATGGACGAACCCCTTCCCGTCTACTCGTGGGACCAAAATATGAACACCATTCCAACAAAAAACCAAAGTGGAGAACGGAGCTCCCTAAAAAAGTCCGGAAATGGGGTCACTGACCCGTCAAACTCCAAGGCCCTCAAAAGCCAAGGAGTTGCTGAGATGAAGAAGCCCCCCACAGAGGGGCAACATCTGGAGGCGGGACGCACCGGTACGGAGAAGGATGCTAAGGCTTCCTCTTCCAAAGCGGGGCTAGCCATGGGACCACCGAACGGCGTGGAGAGGAAGACTCCCGGGTCAACCTCTAAACCAACCGGCGGGGCCCCTAAGGCGAACCCTGGTCCGGGAGCGTCTCACTCGACGCAGCGTAAAGGCTCCTACAAAGATAGGAGAAGAGCAGCCTTCATCCTAATGAGGGCGGACCCATCGGCCGAAGCCAACCCGGACCAGGCCGAGATTATAAAGTGGGCAAGGGAGATCCTGCCCGATTTTAATCCGGAAAAGGCGGGAGTGAGGCTGGATCCGCTTAAACGAAATGGGTCAGACCCTGCCAAAGAGACGGCGCAAAGCGCAAAAAGGCAGAGGTCCACGGAGGGAGAAACCCCCCAGGCCAAGAAGAGAAAGCCGCAGCCGCAGCAGTCCAACCGCTCGTTCGCCGAAGTAACGAGGGGAAAAACCCTAATCGGAGTCCTGGACAAGGGCTCCAAGGATGGGCTTATTCCCAAGGATCTTTGGCGACGAGTGGTAAACGAGTTGCATGGGCGCTTCGTAGAGGAGATGCTGCGATGCGGAGGTCCCCCAACTGAATGCGAAGACGCAGGATGGTATCAGGGTAGCGTCAAGGTAATTGCCTGCCAAGACGCGAAGTCGGTAGAGACTTACAAGCGTATGGTTGCATCGCTTGGAGAGGTCTACCCAGGAGCTAAGCTGGTGGCGGTTGACTGGGACGAGATCCCCAGCAAACCGAGGGCGCGAGTATGGCTCACTGAAAAGCCAGCCGACCCAAAAACCATCCTCACGATGCTTAGGATGTGTAACCCCCTTCCCACGGCGGACTGGAGAGTCGCCAAGGTCGAGGAAGCGGAGGGGCTACGAAGGCAGGTCGTCCTCACGCTCAATGAGGAGACCGTTAAAGCCCTGGAGAGGACGGAGCACCGGCTGAAATACGGATTCGAGCACGTCTCGGTCCGTATCTACAAATCCGATGCGAAAGCCAAACCAGGGGGCATAGAGTTGGAGGCGGACACGCAAGAGCCAGACTTGGAGGAGCCGACCGAAGAGAAGCACCCGGAAGGATTGTCGGATGAGGAGGAGGACATCCTGGAAGGGTACACCTCGGAGGAAAGCGACTTGGCAAGGGCACTTAGTGGAGTCGGAATGGAGGAGGACTCTCTGCTGAGCTCCGAAATGGAGGCGGAGATTACTGTGGTGGAGGTTTGTAAGGATGTCCCTGACGATCTTGCAAATAAACCTCCACCACAGTAAAGCGGCGTCAGCTGCCCTTCTACTCCACCTCGCCGAGAGTGGAGCTGATGTGGCCCTCGTCCAGGAACCCTGGATCCTAGGAGACAGGATTCTTGGGCTGGGGGCGTCGGAGTTTAGGCTCTGCAAAGCCGATACAACAGGTAAAAAGCGAGCCTGCATCCTCGCAAAAAAGAACCTTAACCTCTTTTTGCTACCCAATTTCAGCAATGAAGACCACGTAGCCGCAGCCATAGAGAGCCCTAATGGCCCTCTAAGGATATGCTCGGCGTATATGGGCCACGACCAGGAGGCCCTCCCCCCGCACCCGCTACTCAAACAGCTGGTAGAAGACAGCAGGAAGCACAAGGTCGACCTGATCATAGGTTGCGATGCTAACGCCCATCATCATCAGTGGGGAAGCACTGACACGAACGAGAGGGGTGAGTCAATCTTCGATTTTATCCTAGGCTCGAATCTTCTGGTGGGTAACAAGGGTATAGAACCCACTTTCATAGTCAAGAACAGAAGGGAAGTACTTGACGTCACTCTCTACTCGGAATCCCTAGCAGACAAGATTGTTAGCTGGAGAGTTCTGGGGAAACACTCCTTCTCTGACCACCGATACATAGAACTCGTGGTCAACTTTGAGAAATTTAATCGACTAACGGTACGCAATCCGAGGAAAGCGAACTGGGAGTTATACAGGAAAAAACTAGAAAGCTCCTTGGGGAAACCTCCAACAGGGGACGTTGATAGTAGGGAAGCCCTGGATGCCATGGTGGACACGCTTACGGCAGCGTGCGCCAGGTCATTCAACAAAGCTTGTCCCAAAAGCAGATCGGACAATAGCAAGTCAAAGAAACCACCATGGTGGTCGAAAACACTTGCGCCCTTTAAAACCAAGGCCCGAAAGGCCTTTAATTTTGCGAGCAGAACAAACTCGGAGACAGCCTGGGAGTCGTATAAAGCGGACCTTAGGCAATATAACAAGGAACTTCGCAGGGCAAAAAGAAATGCATGGACCAAGTTCTGCACGAACATTCAGGAAACATCAGAGGCCTCCCGACTAAGGAAGGTCCTTGCAACTACTGCACCAAACGTAGGATATATCAAAACCTCAGAAGGTAACTGGACGTCGTCCAGCAGAGAAACCCTAGAGGCTCTCACAGAGGCACATTTCCCGGGATGCTCTCGAGTAGACATAACCCTGGAAATGCAGAGACAGGGGAATAGCCCTTCCCTCCCCAACCAACTGGAATACCTATTGGGTGACAGGTATCTCAACTGGGCGATAAATAGCTTCAAGCCTTTCAAATCCCCAGGCCCAGATGGCATCGTCCCGGCTCAACTAATTAGAGCCGGTCCCAATCTGAAGTCCTGGGTTAAGAAAGCTTTCTCAGCAATTTTCAGGATAGGCATCGTACCCGCAATGTGGCTGCGGACGAAAGTCGTATTCATACCCAAGGCGGGAAAACCGTCGCACTGCACCCCTAAGGACTTCAGACCAATAAGCCTGTCGTCCTTCCTTCTCAAGACAATGGAGAGACTAATCAGCCTCCATATTAACCTTACTCTTAACCCAGATGATATCTCGGGATCACAACATGCGTATAGGAAGGGCCGATCCACGGAAACGGCACTCCATGAAATCACTACTTTTGTCGAAAAGGCACTTAGTGACAAGGAATACGCACTCATTGCTTTTCTAGACATAGAAGGTGCGTTCAACAACATCCTACCGAGCTCGATAATCAATGCGCTGACGACACTAGGAATAGAAAATCAATCCATACGCCTTATAGAGCAGATCCTGGTAAACAGGACTGTTGAGGCGTCACTAGGAGGAGAATCTATTCATAGATACGTCAGAAGAGGCACTCCGCAAGGAGGCGTACTCTCACCCCTACTCTGGAACGTGGCGGTTAATAGCCTACTGCGTTCCCTAGAAGGTGGTGGCTGCAAAGTTATCGCCTACGCAGATGATGTCGCAATTGCCTTCTCCGGAAAATTTCCCCAGACTCTATGTGACCGCATGACGGACAAACTTAGGGTCCTCTCAACTTGGGCAGTTAGAAATGGACTAGGGGTAAACCCGTCCAAAACCGAGCTCGTCCTTTTCACCAGGAAGTACAAAATACCAAACTTAAGGCTTCCGAAACTATTAGGAGAAACACTATCCCTTAGCGACAGTGCCAAGTACCTAGGGATTAAGCTAGACAGGAAACTGGACTGGAAGTCAAACACTATAGATAGAGCTAACAAGGCAACAATCGCGCTCTATACTTGTAGAAAAGCCATTGGCCTTAAATGGGGAATGTCCCCAAAAATAGTAAGATGGCTTTACACAGCGGTCATAAGACCCATCCTCTTCTACGGGGTGGTGGTCTGGTGGCCTGCTCTCTCTAACTCCACAATACGAGAGAAACTTAGGAAAACGCAGAGGATGGCGGAGGTCTGCATTACAGGCAGCCTACGTACCACACCAACGGATGCCCTAGACTTCATACTCGACCTATTACCGGTTGAGATAATGGGGGTTAAGATAGCCACGCTATCAGCAATCAGGCTACGCGAGACGGGCATATGGAAATGGACTGACTATGGACACACCAAGTTAGATCTACACCACTGCACGCCAACGGGGTCTACAGACTACTGCGTACCTGTCGAACATCCCACCATAAAATACAAGGTCTCCATTCCAACAAGGGAGGAATGGGCCACACAAATCCCGGGACCAGCCGGTTTCCTACATATCTACACAGACGGTTCAAAATTGAATGGCCAGGTGGGAGGCGGTTTCCATTGCGAACGGCTGTGTCTAAATGAGTCCTTTAGACTCCCCGACCACTGTAGTGTGTTCCAAGCAGAAGTAATAGCTATTGGAGAAGCACTCAGATCCCCAGCACTTACTGGCAATCAGGACACAATATGTATCTTTTCAGATAGTCAAGCGGCACTCAAAGCCCTTGACGGAGTTTCATCCAACTCCAGGACAGTAAACGACTGTCGCAGATCTCTTAACGAGATGGCAGAGCAGCATGACATCCACCTCATATGGGTGCCCGGGCATAGGGACCACGAGGGTAATTGCGCCGCCGACGAACTAGCAAGAGCAGGTACTACCAATCCTCTCCTACCGGAGAAGGAAACAGTAGGTATCCCCTTAGCTACGTGTAGGCTAAAATGTAGGGATCACTTTGACCTCGCATCACTAAGGAAATGGAGAAATCTCCAAAACTGCAGGAACTCACGCATGATATGGCCCATCCGATCTAGGAAGAGGTCAATGATGCTCATCGCCCTAAATAGGCAGGACTGTAGTCTGGCAGTCAAGGCCATTACGGGACATTGGTTAATAGGAGCACACGCGGCTAGACTAGCGGTGCCACATTATGACTACTGCAGGAGCTGTGGGGACGTGGAAGAGGAAGAGACAGTCGCACACCTTCTGTGTCAATGCCCTGCACTGGGGCGCAGCAGACTAAAATTCCTGGGAGCAGCAACACTCACGGACTTAACAGACCTTGCGGAGGTCGCTCCACACAGACTCGTTGCTTTCATCCAAAAATCTGGATGGGACCGTGAGCCGCCGCAGGAAGGATAGAACACCCTTGGGCACATAAGTAAACAGGAAAGGAGAGGTCCTCCAGTAGGATCCTGCCTATGCGGTATCACAAGGAGCCCAAGCGGCTCAAGTGGATGGGGGTGTCAGTCATCGGCACCTCATCGCCGCCTCAACCTAACCTAACCTAGCACCAAGATACGACGGCCCATGGGAGGTAGCAGGATTCGTCTCACCTGTCATTTTGACGTTGAAAATCAAACGAACACGTAAGATAAGGCGGGCACATATTGGTGACACAAAACCAAATGTGGAATTATCGCACGACCCCGATCACGATACATCGAGTGAAAACGATATCGATACATCGATACATAGCGGGCGGGGGGTCACGCTCATCCCTGATTCTACCCTCGCGCTCATTCAGCGCCGACCATTGAAACCTGTAGATAACAAGATTGCACAAGACAAGTGGAGGAGATGTACTAAAGAAATTTGTGTTCTCGTTGCAGGCAAGATGGGAAAATTCGAGGAGAGCATGGAGAGGTTTAAGCAACGGCACGTGGCGGCGGCAGCAGCGGCGACACGGGCCAGGCTGGTAGAGGCAGCAGCAATCCCGGTAGCGGGCAGGAAGCGGACGGAGCCGGCAGCAGCGGCAGGAGCAGTGAGCCACGAAGGCGCGGGCAGGCGGCGAGTGGCGCACGTGCCACGGCAGATGGGGCTCAGAGGGCAGGGGACGATCACCCTGGGGGTGACGGCACCCGGCTCAACCAGGGGAGGTCAGGTCCCTAGTGGCAGGCCCAAAGATGCCGAACCCGATGTCTGGAGCGCAGGAGGAAGAGGGCCCACCGCCCTTGGTACGACGGCCGCCGACGCCGGATCGGGACGTGTTGGAGCTGCACCCGCTGGAAGTAAGCGAACGGGGCTGGACGTTGCCGGCCGGGGCGGTGCTCTCGGATGCATGCGTGGCGGCAATCGAGGAGAAGCTGGCCCAGAAGCGCTACGGGCAGCAGAAGCGCTGGCTGCAGGAGGACGGAGGTGTGGTATGGAGAGTGGTCTCCAACCGGGGGAACCATGTGGCGATCATGCGCCACAAGTGAAACGAGGGGGGAGTGTGACGCGTGCCGCGCACAAATGCAAAGAATGTAAATAATGTAAATACGAAGCGAAAATAAATGAAATGAAGTTACACAGTGGAATTAAATTTGAAGCAAATGCCTCTTGCAGCACACTCCTTGTAGTCAGCAGCCAAAGTCACTTTTTTGGAGGCGACCCGAATCCGAGGATTTGGGTTACCTATCAATTGTCGAAAGACTTGCGAGTCGCGACATTGAATTCGGCCCGCCGGATTCTTTTCCCTCTGAAGACTTACGAGTCCGCCCGCCCTATCTCTCTAAAGACTTAAGAGTCCGCCCGCCCTCTCTCTCTGAAGACTTACGAGTCCGCCCGCCCTCTCTCTCTGAAGACTTACGAGTCCGCCCGCCCTCTCTCTCTGAAGACTTACGAGTCCACTCGCTCTCTCTCTCTCTCTCTGAAGACTTACGAGTCCGCCCGCTCTCTCTCTCTCTCGCAAACCGAAGACTTACGAGTCCGCCGCGCATTCTCTCTTTGAAGACTTACGAGTCCGCCCGCTATCTCTCTCCTGCGACTGAAGAATTCCGAGTCCGCCGCACCTACTCTCTGAAGATTTCCGAATCCGCCCTCTGGGAAGACTTCCGAGTCCCCACCGCTTCTCTGTTTTTCTCTCTCCACAGGCTCCCGGGCACATCCCCATCCGAGCTGACCTGTCGGGCGTCCCGAAGCGCCGAAGTATTCCGGGCCGAACTGACCGGCGGTCGCAGTCCGGAGCATCGAAGACCACGCTGCAGCAGAACCACGAGCCAGATAGTAAACTCTGTACCTTAAGCGTTAAATAAACAGAAACCTACTTAAGTCACCGTATCTCTCCACCTGTTCTTACTGGGAATCGGGGAATCTCTCTTACAGCTACCACTCCGACTACTAGGCGGACTCTGGCCGTCCCTGAGCTATCTGGGAAACTGGGCGGCAGACCGTCACACACTGAAGTGCGACAGTTTCTGGGTCTGACAGGATATTTCCAGAAATTACCCGGATATGCAATAATATCGGAGCCATTGCGAATCCTATTGCGGAAAGACCACCAGTTCAAATGGGAACAGCCACAAGACGATGCGTTTAAAGAACTGCAGAAAAGCCTTACGTCGAAGCCTGTGGTAGCGAGCTATCGCTTAGATGCGGAACATGAAGTGCATACAGATGCGAGCGCCGTTGGATTAGCCGAAGTTTTGATGCAACGAGATGACAGTCAACTTAAGCCAATCGCATACTATAGCCGAGCAACCTCCAAGCCAGAGAAGAACTACCATAGCTACGAGCGATTCAAATATTATATTTATGGAAAGATAAAAACAATTGTTGCCGATATGAAATCTGAAAAGAAATCTGAAAATGACGAATATGTAATCCAGCAATATCGCCTTTTTCGCAAGTGTGGCGACAAGATGCTGTGGGTTGTGCCGAAACAACTGCGATTCCATATTTTGCAGGAATGCCACGACAAAGCCGGACACATGAGCACAGATAAAACTATTAGTCGGATCTTGAATTTGTTTTGGTTTCCCAAAATGCGTAATTTTGTCAAGAGCTATATAAAATCCTGTGTTGGCTGCGCAATGTACAAAACACCAGGCGGACGACAGGAAGGTCATTGACGTTGCATATGGATCACCCGGGACCGTTCCCGAAGAGTTCAAAGCGTGTGACGACGGTCACGATATGGCCGCCGCCACAACCATTATAAATATGTAAATATAGTGTAAATATTAGTATGTAAATAGTAGGCTAAGTTTTGGGAGTGAACATGTAAGATACATAGACTAAGATTAGGGTTAGTAGGCGTTAGGGAATCATAGGGCCGGGCTCACACCTCGGCCACACCAGGACTGACGTCACGGGCAACATAGCCCGCACCGTTAGCAACATCCTCAAGGAACGAGAGGAAACAATGCCGCAGTGGCTGGGACACGAGATCCGCCAATCAGCGATCGGCAGAGGAGGCCGGAGAGCGCGATCCGGGCAGAGACCCGCGGCGAAGGCGCCGACAGAGCAGTGGAATGCAAAAACGGAATTTGCATGGGCCACCTGCCGCCCAGGAGAGAGAGCGGGACGGAAAGCTTGCCATGCAGAAGAATGCATGGAATGCGGAACGGCGCGTGCCAGCGATCATGGCAACGCTGCCAGCGGGACAGCAGAATGAGGTCAAGGCGGAGTTTGCAACAAGATTTGCAATGACTCGTAATTAGACCAGCGGCAAAACAAGTAGTGAAACAAGAAAATCAAGTGACCAGTGACAAAATAAAATCAGGAACCAAACCCAGGACGACGAGGACCCCCCCCCCCCCACGACAAGGATAACGACGACACGGAATTTGGACAATTGGAGAGACATACATCGGGTAAGCGAACCGCGCCCGCCGCAATAAAAACTATAAAATTGCCCCGAAGGGTGTGGGCAAGAGAAACAGGGCGAAACATAGAAAAGGATAGGAATAAAGCGAAATACTTTTACAAGCAAACGAGGGGCAAGCACAGATAAACAGAACCTGAAAATAAAAAGGGGAATGAAAACGTTAAAATTAGTCTTATTATTTTCCTATCCCAAATCGAAACCTCACCTTACCCACTGTGCCCCTCCTACCCACCTCAGTCGCAATTGGGTAATTCCAGGCACTGATTTGGGCAGGACGGGGACAGGAGAGTCACGTCGCTGGGGTTAAATTCCGGACGTGGACTCGGGCGGCGGCTGCGCCATAGGGATTAGCCCGGGCGCCGCCGCTGGGGAAATTGCGAGTCAAGGGGCATATTTAGGGGAGGGCGACGGCCCACCGTTGGGATACCACGGTGGAGCCGCCGGGCCGCGGCAGCTTGGGCACGCCAGCGTCGCGGTTTTAGGTTTGAGTCGCGGGCGCGGGAGCGGGCTGCTGGGTTCCCCGGGCCTCTGCTCCAGTCTTTAGTGGAGGGTCCGGCCGCTGGGAAACTCCAGGGCCGGTAGCACGATCCCGCCCAGCGTGGGCAATCGGGGCGGCAGTTATTTGAGTCAAAACCCACCCCCTAAAAATCCTCAAAAACCATTTCCTGGCGTTTCCAATTATAAATTTAACTGGAAGGGACTCTGAGCCGCTGAGTTCATATCTCGGCCGTAGTGCATCCTTACAGTTTGGCGCCCGTAAACAGGGACCGTCAGGAAATGGGGAGATGTAGGAGCCCTTACTAAGGTGGATTAAAGCCCCACCAGTCGAACGAGGTTTTTAGCGGTGTGTATATGCACATATATATACATATATATATGCACGTACAAACGGCCAGAAACTTCCGAATTCGCGACGCACATGCAGCCGCCATAACGGCACCTTATTTTTTTTCGGGCAGCTAGAAGAGACGGGGAAAGAAGAAATCGCAATAGGAAAATTCCATTCAAGTCAAAGAAATACAGTCTCGGCAAAACAGGCCGCAAATACGTAGTCAATAAGAAGAGTTACAAAATCGCTGCCGACGCCGACGTCGGCAGAGCAGAGAGAACCGCCGCTGCACGTGCAGATCACGGGTCGCGGCCATACATACATACATACATACATTTACATATACAAGTACTAATTTTCGCTCTTGGTTGCGCCGCCATCAGGGCGGGGACCAACTTATATATTGGCTCTTCTGACTAAGCTATGACACTCAGTAAATACCCTTCGTCGAACACACATCGGAAAAATATATTCAAGGAAAATCAAACCGTCGCGAATGCATAGAATCCTGGAAATTTAACAGAGAAATCCTGCGAATATAAAACAAAGAATAATAATAGTCCTTCGGCCCCGAGGCCGCACAGTGAAGAAATCACAGAATAATAAAAAAAAATAAATAAATTAACCAAACAAAATAAAAGGAATAAAATAAATAAATGAAATAAAAGCATTAAATAAAATAAACGGACCCCTTAAATAAATTAAATTAAAGAAAATAAACGAATCAAAAGGATACACTGAGAGAAATAAACTAAAATAAATTCAATAACTGGCACAGGAAATTAAGCAAAGGAAAAACGTAGCAAGCGTAACAAATTTAAATTAAACGATACACCGGGAGAATTTAATAAGACAATCGAGCGCGTGGAAAATAAACAAAGCCAACGGAGTAAATAAATAATTCAACTGAGCAAACGGATAAAACCATAGAACAAGGATAGGCATTAAATTAATAAATAAAAATAAAATAAAATAATAATAAAATAAATAATAAAATAACGGAATTAATAAATTGATAAACGCAGGGAGATAAAAGAAAAAAAAAGGATGGGTACATCCTAACATAAATAATAAAAATTGCGGTAGATGAATGAATAAAATAATAAAACAAAGCGAGGCAAAAAAAATTAGTAAAGTCGGACTACACTGAAAAAAAGGGGAGATAAAACGAAGGAAAATAAAAATAATTAAATGATAAATAATAAAATAAATAAAAATAATGAAAAAATAAATAATTAAATACAATACATAATAAATAAATAATAATAACAAAATAAAAATAAAGCAAAAGAATAAATGATAAAATAACATAAACGAATTAATAAATTAATAAACACTGAAAGAAATAAAAAGACAAAAGGCTGGTTACGCCCTAAAATAAATAATAAAGTACAATAAATAATAAAATAAAAATACAGAGCGAAGGAATTACGTCGAAAATTTACCGTTACACTGAGAAAAAAAAAGAGGGAAAAAATAATTAGATAAGCGAAAAAAAAGAGATATACAAAGAAAACACCCGGAGAAAAGCAGAATAAATAAAATAAATATTATCAAATAACGAATAATAAGATAGAAATACACGACCAGGAAATAAAATACAGTAGGATAGCGAAATAATATACGGAAAATATATGAATCGAGGAAATAATTGAACATAGATAACATAAGGCGAAAAAAAAAAATAATAAATATTAGATAAATAAATAAAGGAATAAATAATAGATAGTAACTAATAAATAAACACGCGAGGAAATAAGTAAACAAGCCAACGAAGGCAAGGAAAATATATACAAGGAAAACAAGGAACCATAGTCGGGAAAAATTAAGAAAATAAATAAAAGGAGGATAAAATCAGGAAAAGAAAATTTAATTAATTGGATTTAATTAATTAATTAAGATTAAGGAAAGGAATTTAATCAGGATAAAAGCGGAAAAGAATAAGGAAAAAGAACAAGAAAAGAAACGAAGGAAAGAAGAGTAGGAGAATCAACGGCACGAAAGAAAGAAAAATAAAAGGAAAGGAAAATCAAGTATTAATAACCAGAAAGAAAAATAAGAGAAATAAAAGGAAAATAGGTATATATACAAATAAGGCAAAAATAAAAGGAGAAAAGGCTAGAATAATTAAACAAAGATAAATAGTGGTAAAAGGAAAAAATTTTAATAAGGACAGGAGGTTATAGCAAAAAATATAAATAATAATAATAAATAATAAAATATAAATATTAAAACAACGAGAACAGAGAAGAGAATCATGGGCGTCACGTGGATCAGTTATCGCAAGAAGTTGGAGTTGGAGACCATCCTTCTCGAGTTTAATTTGGAGCGCGGAGGCACAGTGGAGGAAATGCGATCGCGGCAGATTGCCTTTGCGCGTCAGCAGGATCCGCCTCCATTCGGAGGCGGTACAGATCCGCCTGGAGGAGTTAGAGAGGAACTTTGGGAACGCCCCCACGGGAGACGCAAAGCTGCTGTCGCCCATGTATTTGGACTCGGAGACAAATTCACCAGGAATTGCGGCAACGACGGCGCCTCTCACTCTTTTGCTGCCTAGGAGTACCTCTCCTGCCGCAGGGAGACGCCTGCCAACGAAAACAGAGGAGCTACCGCGCGCAGCGAGCTACCATGGGGACCCGGGAGCCGCACTATTGGATCGGATGACCAAGTGGGGGCTCTCATTCGACGGGACGACGGATCCGCTCTGCTTCATAGAGCATATCGAGGAACGGGCCGACACTAGCCGGATCGATCAGAAGTATCTCGCCCCAGCTTTAATAGTACTACTGACTGGCCGCGCTGAGAGCTGGTACAGGACAAGTGGCCTTCGGAATGCCGCTTGGACGGAGGTTCGCAGGGAATTTTTGGATTTCTTCCTGCCACCGCGCTATTATCAGCGGCTGGAGGATGAGATTAGGACTCACTTTCAGAGGCCCAACGAGCCCTTTAAGGAATATCTGGTAGACCTGCGCCTGCAGATGCGCTTGGCCGGATTTACAGCTGAACGAGAGCTGGAAAGAGTCTACGACAACATGTCGCCGCATCCGAGCCACCATCACTATGGGAGGGCGAAGATTCGTGGCCACCCTGGACACGGGAGCTACGGATAGCTTCATCAGCGAAGAGTTGGCCAAGGAATTGGATAACAAGAAGAACACGAGGGATGTACGGACACAGGTCAAGCTCGCCGATGGGACATGCCGGGAGTTGATCAGGGCACTAGCGGCAAATATCCATTGCGGAAATCGCAGCGCACCGACCATCCTACTGGTCATGGCGGACGCGCTGGACTACGTATTATTAGGGATGGATTTCCTGTGTGGAATTGGGGCCACCATCCAGTGCGGGGGACAAACCCTTGACTTGATGCCGGACGAACACACGAAGCCACCGTGGGCACGGACTCAGGGAACAGGGGACGACGAACAACGCGGAATAAAACGAGGAACACAGGAGGATCAGCCACGCACGGAACAGCGGGAAGGATCGCAGGAAGACGAGATGCAGGAGAGGATACAAGCGGAAAGACGACCAGGACGAACCCCCAGGGAAGCCCTTAGCATGCCACCAGGAGTTCGTCAAGGAGTCAGACTCCCAGGGAAGCCACGAGCGGGCTACCAGGAGCCGGATCCCAGGGAAGCCCTTAGCAAGCCACCAGGAACCGGACTCCCAGGGAAGTCACAAGCGGGCCACCAGGAGTCAGACACACTCGGGCCTTCTGCGGAACGAAGAGGAGTGTCGACGAGGAGACAATCAGGAGGATTGACAGAGGAAACGCATCAAGGATTTGGCACGGTTACCCAGGAGGGGCCGACCGCCACACAAGAACCAGTACCCAAGCCGCGTACTATACAAAGACAACCGCCGACCCCTGCCCCGCGGGCAACGACAGAAGTCAGCTGAAGCCATATCACGGCGAGGAGGCCGATACAGAGGAGGATGAGAACGAGGAGGTCGCTTCAACTGCCGGAAACAACTCTGCGCTCGGGAGACCAGAATAGGCGGTATCGCCATCCGGATACTCTGCCCCAACGGACAGAATTCGTAGAGTCACTTGATGACGGGTGCGCCCGTCCAACACTCTGCTTCCCCGCCGGGGAAAGAAATTCGCGAAAATGTACACAGTATAGGTCAGACTTCCCATCGCGGTGAAGATAGATAGGGCTACCTAGGGACCGAGATAGGCACACTATAGGTAGGGATTGGCTAGGTAACATAAACTAATCATCCCCTCTCCCACAGAAACCACCAGCGATGGCAGGACGCGGGATGCCGATTTTTATGTGGCCACCCGGTCGCCCCCTCACCCGAGTCGGGGTGACGGCCGCCCTGATGGGCCCGCCACCACTGACGGCAGCGGCGCACGCTCGCCAGCCAGGAGACCCCCCGGCAGTCAGGGATTATTCCTGGCTGACGGCGGCGGTGGAGGAACACTTCCGGGAGCTGCACATGGACGGGCGAAGGCGCCCAGTCCCCGGGGATGACCCGTTGGGGGTGGCCGCCCCTGCCGCATCGGTGCGGCCCCTCTATGTCGATGTGGGCAGTGCCCCACAGCGGGACCCACGGCTACAGCGCGGGCCTCCGCTGATGATGATGGTGCCGGCCACCGGAGTGCCCCAGCAATCACCCGACGTCGTGGTGGTGTCAAGTGAGACGGTGGAGGAGGTGGAGCCCGACGACCGCTTCGGCGCAGCCCGGTGGGAAGCGACCCCGCCGCGGGAGGTAACAACGCCCACATGGGAAATGTCGACCCCGCCGTCACTCGCCGACCCTACTGCCATGGGAGGCCCCACCTCAGCCGGAGCGTCGCCCCCAGATCACGGAGGAACAGCAGGCCGAGCTGCGGGATTGTACCGGTCCCCGAAGCGCAGGAAGGGCACAAGCAGGACTCCGATGGGGACACCGGACCCCCACCGCTAGTGGCGAGCCCCGGAACGCCGCCGAGGACCCCGGGACGGGATATCCCCTGGGAAACGGCGCCCTACAGCCCCCTACGGGAGGGCTATAGAGCCACTGTGGACCCCAGCACGCTAGTCTCGCCCACGCCGGACGAGATATTCGGCCGCGGACCGTTCCTGGCTCGACGCCCACCCACCAAGTGTGCGTCTGCCGTGGGAGGATTCGCCCAGCAGCGCGTCAGAGGAGGAGGAGCCACGGGCACGGAACGTGCCATGGAGCCACCCGGAACCGTGGGTGACGGCCCCGGCGGAATGGTCGACCCCGGACGGAAGGCTGCCGGCGCCCTTGATCCGGCGGGTGCAGGATCGCCTGCGAACCCGGATCCGAAAGAACCGCCGATATTTGGACAAAGAAGGCGGTCAGCGCTTCCGGATCCAGATAAGCATTTTGGGGAAAGTACGGGTGTTCCTCCGCACCATCCGGAAGTAGGTGGGGAGTGTGACGACGGTCACGATATGGCCGCCGCCACAACCATTATAAATATGTAAATATAGTGTAAATATTAGTATGTAAATAGTAGGCTAAGTTTTGGGAGTGAACATGTAAGATACATAGACTAAGATTAGGGTTAGTAGGCGTTAGGGAATCATAGGGCCGGGCTCACACCTCGGCCACACCAGGACTGACGTCACGGGCAACATAGCCCGCACCGTTAGCAACATCCTCAGGGAACGAGAGGAAACAATGCCGCAGTGGCTGGGACACGAGATCCGCCAATCAGCGATCGGCAGAGGAGGCCGGAGAGCGTGATCCGGGCAGAGACCCGCGGCGCAGGCGCCGACAGAGCAGTGGAATGCAAAAACGGAATTTGCATGGGCCACCTGCCGCCCAGGAGAGAGAGCGGGACGGAAAGCTCGCCATGCAGAAGAATGCATGGAATGCGAAACGGCGCGTGCCAGCGATCATGGCAGCGCTGCCAGCGGGACAGCAGAATGCGGTCAAGGCGGAGTTTGCAACAAGATTTGCAATGACTCGTAATTAGACCAGCGGCAAAACAAGTAGTGAAACAAGGAAATCAAGTGACCAGTGACAAAATAAAATCAGGAACCAAACCCAGGACGACGAGGACCCCCCCCCCTCACGACAAGGATAACGACGACACGGAATTTGGACAATTGGAGAGACATACATCGGGTGAGCGAACCGCGCCCGCCGCAATAAAAACTATAAAATTGCCCCGAAGGGTGTGGGCAAGAGAAACAGGGCGAAACATATAAAAGGATCGGAATAAAGCGAAATACTTTTACAAGCAAACGAGGGGCAAGCACAGATAAGCAGAACCTGAAAATAAAAAGAGGAATGAACACGTTAAAATTAGTCTTATTATTTTCCTATCTCAAATCGACCCCTAACCTTACCCACTGTGCCCTCCTACCCACCTCAGTCGCAATTGGGTAATTCCAGGCACTGATTTGGGCAGGACGGGGACAGGAGAGTCACGTCGCTGGGGTTAAATTCCGGACGTGGACTCGGGCGGCGGCTGCGGGACCTTGCCCAGCCGTCTTGCCCAGTCTCAGTATGCGCCATAGGGATTAGCCCGGGCGCCGCCGCTGGGGAAATTGCGAGTCAAGGGGCATATTTAGGGGAGGGCGACGGCCCACCGTTGGGATACCACGGTGGAGCCGCCGGGCCGTGGCAGCTTGGGCACGCCAGCGTCGCGGTTTTAGGTTTGGGTCGCGGGCGCGGGAGCGGGCTGCTGGGTTCCCCGGGCCTCTGCTCCAGTCTTTAATGGAAACTCCAGGGCCGGTAGCACGATACCGCCCAGCGTGGGCAATCGGGGCGGCAGTTATCTGAGCCTAAACCCACCCCCTAAAAATCCTCAAAAACCAAGGCCCCTCCATTTCCTGGCGTTTCCAATTATAAATTTAACTGGAAGGGACTCTGGGCCGCTGAGTTCATATCTCGGCCGTAGTGCATCCTTACAAGCGGAACGAGCATATGTTGGTACTTGTTGACGCGTTCACGAAATTCACCATAATTCGAGCAGTAAAAAGCACGGCGACCAAACATGTCTTAGATACTTTGCAAGAAGTCACCAGCTACGTGGGAATGCCAAATAGAATCGTTACCGATCGAGGTACCGCATTCACCTCAAAGGACTTTGAGAAATATTGCTAGACGAACAACGTAAAGCACATTCATATCTTTCTCGCTTCAAAGTGAACGGTCGTGTTTTTTTCTTGCGCTCTCGTTTTTGTAAAATTATTTACGTAAAAACCGCCGGGGTTTGTTTAAAACTTCTACTTTGTTTTCTATATACATAGCTCCCGTTCACTTCGCGTGTGCATGCATCTTTATTAACTATATTAATTTATTTAAAACCTTTATTTCACAACTTAAGTGAGCTGCCAGTGTTTGTTGTTCTTGTGTTTTTTTTGCATTTCTTCTTTACACCTCTCTCGTTTAGCCGTTGTTGCTCTGTCGCGACAGCTAAACGTTTCTCTAAGCTCGCTTACTCTTACACTCCCCTGCTCTCTAGCGCTTCAACTCTCTTGGTGCAGCTGCACTTTTCTTTTCATATCTTTCGCCCCCTCATCTATTGCTACAAGTACAGTGGTAAGTCTAAAATAATGTCTTCCGATATTGTCTGCTTCTCCAAAACCTGCAAAAAGGCAGTTTTGTCTAGTGATCTACTATCGGCTGCTGGCTGTGCGACAACATTTTGCATGCTAAGTGCATTGGTGTTAACGGCCGGACTGTTGATGATGTAAGAAAAAACATCGGCTTGCGCTACTGTTGCGATGCCTGTCGTGACGTTGAAAGGGAAATGATGTCTTTCATGCGGCAAACCAAGGGCAGTTTTAAGGAGTTGTTATCGAGTTTCAACAAAACTCATAACATCTTCTTAGCGCTTGATAAATAATTTAATAGCCTTACGCTATTAAATGAGTCTCCAAGGCGCAAAAAAACTGCAACTGGAGTGCAGCAGAGCGACGGATCCCTACAACCTGTGGCGGGCGCTCAACAGCAGCCGCCGTTGACACTGCCTACGACCTCAGAATCGAATCCCAGAATTCTGAGGTCAAGCGTTAGGAAAGAGGCGGTATCTGAAGGGGCAGTGGGACTAAACGTTCCACCGCCTATTTCAATTTCGTCTCCTACGGGAGCACAAATTTTGACCCCCCATAGTCCCGTAAATTTAAATTTATCCCCGCAGGAACTACCGGCCAATATGGGCACTTCAGGCACTCTGTCTGTCCCCCCTCAAGCCCTCATCGCTATCCCACCTACGAAACAGATATTTGTTTCGCGGCTCTCCCCTGGTCAAACATCTGAAGATGTAATTGCCTTTATACGAGGCAAAGTTAGAGCTGAAAATTTAAAATTAAAGGTGGAAAAATTTTAATTTTCTTACGCTAGGGATATTTCATCTTTCAAAATAAATGTCCCAAATGAATTCTTTGGCACGATATGTTCAACCAAATTCTGGCCTGAGTATGTTGTCGTCAAAGAATATGAAGCTAAGAAAAAGAAACGGCCTGTCGGGATAACTCTTCCTAAACCCGATCTGACCACTGTGCCCTCTACATCCTCTGCCTCTGTTCAAAAAAACTAAATACTTCTCTGTTAATCTCCTATCAGAATGCAAGAGGCTTGCGTAGTAAGCTGTCTAAGTTGTATTCTGATAGTTTTGCATTCTCATCCCATGTTATTGTGTTCACAGAAACCTGGTTAAAGCCGGAGATTCTTAGCTCCGAAGTTTTCCCAGCTGCGTTCACGATTTATCGGCTAGATCGGCCTGTCAGGCGCGGGGGTGGGGTCCTCATAGCGGTCAACTCCACTCTCACGTCAGAATTATTAACTTTCGAGGAAAACAACGAAGTTGAATTCCTTTGTGTGAAGCTATCATTTCATGGTCGCTTTGTTTTTATTACATGTTCCTACATTCCTCCATTGTCGGAACTACCTGTTTTTTGGAACCACCTTTCCGCCATTCGGATGGTTTCCAATATGCTTTCTGATAGAGATCATTTAGTAGTCTTGGGTGATTTTAATATCCCTGGGGCTATTTGGTCCCTAAATAGCTCCTCCAACACACTTCAATCCTCAACACAACATGATTTTATTGCTGGCTTGTTCGACATTTCGCTGTCTCAAGTCAACCATGTACGAAATTCCTTAGAGCGCTTGCTTGATCTTTGTTTTGTCTCTGATCCGGCGAGTGTTAGTTTACTGAGGGTGGCGCCGCTGACGCAACCTGAAGATCCCTATCATCCTACTTTCGATGTGACACTCGACATTGGTGCTGATATACTGAAGAAATCTGATAGACCAGCCAAAAGAGTTTACTGCTTTCGCAAGTCTGATTTCGACCGGCTAAATAATCTTATTTCGGACTTTAACTGGTCTGATTTGTACAAATGCACTGACATGGCTGATGCCGTGGACATTTTTTACAATGCGATGAATTCATTCTTCTCGGAATGTGTTCCCTTATACTATCCCTCTATTTCAAATAAACCTCCTTGGTTTACTAAAGAATTGAGTCGCTTAAAAAATGTAAAGTCAAGGCGGTACACGAAATTTAAAAAAAACCGGTTCTCGTTCTGACCTCTCTAACTATTTATCGGCTCGGTCAAACTTCACCGTACTGAACGCACAGTGTTATAAAAACTATTTGACTCGTTGCAGGGTCCAATTTTCTCAGGATCTTAAACAGTTTTATAATTTTGTTAATACTAAACGTAAGGCGGTAACACATCCTTCATCACTTTCGTTTGCAAACGCAACTGTGAAGGGCGATCAGGCAATTGCTGATCTTTTTGCCCAATTTTTTCAAACAACATATTCCACTTCCACTGACCTAAATCAGACGTATTCTTATAGCTTGCCCAGATCGAACTTAATTTTCAGTCCATGTTTAAACGAAAGCTCCCTCCTTTTAGATCTTCATCGTGTAAAGCCTGTTTATCTGCCAGGTCCCGACGGAATACCGGGCTGTGTGCTTAGGTATTGTGCCGATGCCCTGTGCTCGCCCCTTCTGAAATTGTTTACCTTATCCTTAGAAACCTCGCACTTTCCCCTTATTTGGAAGGAATCATTCATTATTCCTCTCCACAAAAAAGGTAACAAATCGGAGGCCAATAACTATAGAGGAATCTCTAAGCTTTCGGCCATCCCTAAACTTTTCGAGAACATTATTACTCCTCATTTGCAGCACCTTTCTAGATCAGTAATTTCTCCATGTCAGCATGGATTTGTTAAGCGAAGATCAACAACCACAAATCTTCTGGAGCTCACTTCCTTCATTATAAGGGGCTTTCAGAATAACCTTCAAACGGATGTAATTTATACTGACTTCAGTAAAGCATTTGATTCCGTTAATCATTCCCTTCTCCTCAGGAAACTCGACTTAATGGGTTTTCCAATTGATCTTCTTAGGTGGATCTCTTGTTATCTGACTGGCAGGACGCAAAAAGTCCTCTTTAAAAATAATTTATCTAATGTTCTCCAAGTCACCTCAGGTGTCCCGCAAGGGAGTCACCTGGGTCCTTTGTTGTTTACATTATTTATTAATGATCTGCCCGAAGTTTTGACTAATTCTAGAGTACTAATGTACGCTGATGATGTCAAGCTTTGCGTGCAATACAAGGACGTTGCTTACCAGTCTGATTTACAAACAGATCTTGATAGCTTCCAAACCTGGTGCTGCATAAACCTACTAAACTTAAATGGCTCTAAATGTAAGCTAATGACATTCTCTCGTGTCGTTCCCAAGCTTGCAACTTACACGCTTAACTGCTGCTCTTTGGAAAAAATTAACTCAGTTGATGACTTGGGTGTCCGCTTGGATCCCAAACTTGACTTTATCGATCATATTTCGTGCATGGTGAATAAAGCCAGAAGTATGCTGGGATTTATTAAACGGTGGTCGAAAGAATTTGATGACCCCTTTTTAACAAAAACTTTATATATTTCACTAGTTCGTCCTATCTTAGAATATGGATCTTGCGTTTGGAGCCCCCAGTATGGGGTCCACAGTAAACGCATTGAATCGGTTCAAAAGAACTTTTTGCTTTTCGCTTTACCCGGCTTAAACTGGGATGGTGAACAGAGATTACCCTCCTATTATAGTAGACTTCTCCTAATTAACTTACCCTCCTTGGCTAATCGTAGAACTATGCTTGGTATTACCTTTATTAATAACCTAATTCACGGCGATGTGGAAAGTACTGACTTGTTAGGTCAGCTAAATTTCCATGTTCCCAGTAGAAATACTAGATCGTACATTCCCTTAGTTTTGCGCCATTGTAGAACCTCCTATGAACTGCATGATCCCTTTAGAGTACTGTGTGCAAGTTATAATGATTTGTATTCGGTGATCTCACATGTTGATAGTCTTCCTAAACTAAAAACTTTAATCCTTACCCACTTAGATCGCATGCATGCAAACACTCAGGCTGCTCGCCGGTAGTTTATTTCCTCGCATTCTTTTCTTTATTTTCCATCGCGTCTACTAATACCTAACCCTAACAGGCACGTGCCTGGTTTCATAAGGGCCACTTGAGTGTACTGACCGTAGTGCATCAACGTCCATATATTATATTATTATTATTATATTAACGCAGTGAGAACCCCAAGAGCCAATGGTCATGCAGAAAGGACAAATCGAATTATTTTGTCAATGCTGCTGCCTTCAAACGAAAACGAAAAACGCTGGGACGAAATGTTGCGATCGATCCAGTGGAGCATCAATACTATGGTAAATAGCACTACTAAATGCTCCCCATTCCAGCTTCTATATGGTTATGAGCTTCAAGATGTCCTTAAAAACACATTGACAAGCGTGATTCAGAATCAAGAGCTAAGTATGATGACTGATGCCGAATTGGAGAAGCTTCGAGCTGACGCTGCGACCACAGTTAACGACCACAGAGCCGCTGCAAAGAAGCGATATGATGCCAGCCGTTCCAAACCAACTGTCAATGGCGCTGGAGACATTGTCCTAGTCGAAAACGAGCCGTTTAGCACGGGTACCTCTCGCAAATTGGAACCGCGGTACAAAGGTCTTTTTATTGTATCCAAGGTGCTGCCCAACGACCGATATCTTGTCGAAGATATCCCCCATGCACAACGAAAGCAGAGACACTACAAATCAGTGTATTCATCGGACAAGATGAAATGCTGGTGTGAACTTCCCCCTGAAGAGCCAGATGCAGATGAAGATGACAACGAGGAGGACGACCCAGACCCGTAATCTCGCGAGGACGCTGCGATTGTCAGGAGAGGCCGAATGTGAACAGCAGGTTGTGGTCCCGGACAAGATGCTATTCGAGTAACCGATAGTTATAAGATATAAAGTAGCATTAGATGATACGATAGAAAAAGAAGAAGCGTTGAAGTTGAAAAAAGAGGAAGAACGTACAATTTGTTAAAAGAGCCAGAGTTTAAGTTTCGTTTAATTTTCTTATGTTCACGGATCATAGTCAATAGCCAATAAACTTACCCACCACTCGAAAAAGCCATTCCTTACAGATGGCTTTAAATTATTGATTTCTTCTTGAATTTCATCTGTAGCAATTTCAGGTATGGGAAGGTCCATGGGACACGCAATATCCAGGAACTGCGTGGTATCAACCAAGTCTGCTGGGTCACACAGGTTAAAGGCCTGGAAGCTGGCTCTCAGATGATCGCGAAAGCATTGGTTTTTTCCTGGTTGGACCGACACCAAACTCCAGTATTTGTCTTGACAGGTGCTATCCTCTTTACAGGCCTTTTGAGATATTTGGTGGCGTTCCAGAGATTATGTTCAGGGCTATATGGCTCAAGTTCTACCAAGTACTCTTCCAGAGATTTACGGCCAAATAGCATTCTGCTCAGGTTCTTGCATGCCCTGTTGAATGCAGTCTTGTCACTCCGACTTCTGCTAACCTGCCAATCTTCTCCTCTTTTACCATCGATGCAGTTCTTTCGACCAGAGGTAGTTATCTCTGCGGGGTCTATGATTTGTTGTATGAGCTTCTACCGTTGGAGTTGCAATGCTTGCAGCCATCTGTAGTTCTCTGGCGAGCATCTCCACCGCATCGTCTATTTCCACTAGAGTTTGGATTTCCGGCTGAGGGTCAACGTGTTCTTCCAGCCATCTTTTGTACGTACGGATATTTGTATTGCACCTTATAAGCTTTACAGCGGCTGGGTTCTTTAAATACGAACTGTTGAAAAGGATCTTGACCATGCTATTTCCGAACAAAGATCGTAGCAGGGAACTGTAGATATTTTTCCTGGGTTAATTCCTTTACTAACTGCAAAGTCTAGAAGGTCCGGGATTCTTGCTCGGTCAGTGGGCCAGTAGGTGGGTTCTCCAGTTGAATGGACGCTACAACCCAGATCCCAAATGCATCTGAGAAGTATATTTCCTTTAGGGTTGATGATTCTTGACCCCCACCAGGTATGTTTTGCATTGAAGTCGCCGCCAATTATAAATCTGGGTTCCAAGCTTGACAGAACTTGGGCCAGGTCTGCTTGGCCTATCGTGAAACGTGGAGGCAAATACGCTGCGGCTAAGGATTTTCGCACACTGCATCCACTCATGCTGAATGGGCTCAAGCTCCCCGTATTGTAAACCGCGTCTTATAACAATTAAAGCTCTGTCGCCAGGGTGCTTCGCATTTATGATGTCATAGCCAGGGATGATAAAGTGAGTTCTGGTGTTAAAACGAGTCTCAGACACGAGCATTATATCAACTTGGTTTGTTTTGATGTAGTGCTCTACATTACGCTTTCAAAATTATTATTTGAGTATTTATGGACATTTAGTTGATTTGAGAACATGACCATCATTATGTTTTTAAACTGCGTAAACATGATGTTTATCATAGCTTCCATTCGCCTCATCAACCTCTGATTCGTTTTCGATGGGACTCTGATTGAAGAAATTGCCAAAAGGTTGTGAGTCACCTCTCCTGGCAATGTCTGCATAGGGACACTTAAATAAAACAATATTTCAAAACTATTACAACAACCAAATCAAATAATTAACTACAAAAAAAACTACGACTAATATTAAAATTAGCAATAAAGCAAATTTTAACTTTATTTTACAACAGTTAAAACTGTTTAAATTTGCACAAATTCTGTCGCCAGCAGATTGCGCCGGAGACTTAAATAAAGCAATATTTCAAAACTATTACAACCACCAAATCAAATAATTTACTACAAAAAAACTACGTCTAATATTAAAATTAGCAATAAAGCAAATTTTAACTTCATTTTACAACAGTTAAAACTGTTGAAATTTGCACACATTCTGCCGCCAACAGATTGCACTGGGCACTTAAATAAAACAATATATCAATACTATTACAACCACCAAATCAAATAATTTACTACAAAAAAACTACGAATAATATTAAAATTAGCAACAAAGAAAATGTTTATTTTATTTTACAACAGTTAAAACTGTCCACATTGCCCAAATTCTGCCGTCAACAGATTGCACTGCGCACTTAAATAAAACAATATTTCAAAATTATTGAAACCACCAAATCAGAAAATTTACTACAAAAAAAACTACGACTAATTTTAAAATTAGCAATAAAGCAAATTGAAGCTCTATTTTACAATAATTAAAACTGTTTTTTTTTTTTTAATGTTTACTTAATTTTACAAGAGTTAAAACTGTCCACATTGCCCAAATACTGCCGCCAACAGATTCTACTGGGCACTTAAATAAAACAATATTTCAAAACTATTACAATCACCACATAAATAATTTACTACAAAAAAACTACGTCTAATATTAATATTAGCAATAAAGCATATTTTAGCTTTATTTTACAATAGTAAAAACTGTTCAAATCCGCCCAAATTCTGTCGTCAAAAGATTGCAATGGGCACTTAAATAAAACAATACTTCAATATTATTGCAACCTCCAAATCAAATAATTTACTACAAAAAAAAAACCACCACTAATATTAAAATATTTTGCTACAGAAAAAACTACGACTAATATTAAAATTAGCAAAAAAATATAATTTTTACGTTATTTTACAACTCAAATTCAAATTTTTCCCAAATTCTGCCGTCAACAGATTGCACTGGGCACTTAATAAAACAATATTTGAAAATTAGTACCAAATCATATGTCTTATAGTAAAATTAGCAATGAAGCAAATTTGTAATATTTATTTATTTACATACTGCAGGCTTAAAGTTATAAACTAAAGCTACAGGAGGGGGAGCAGCCATAGCTACTTAGGCTTTTTGGCTGACTTAAATTAAGTAATTACATATCATATTTTTCTCTTAGTGTGTAAGGTTTTGATTTTGTTTTTTTTTTTTTGTTTTGTTTTATTTTTTTTAATTTAATTATTAATTATTGTTATTATTACTATTAATATTATTATTTTATTAATTTATATGTTCAGGGTTCGTCTCTTATTCCCTATTTAGGAAATGTAATTTTGTCTTAAATGTAATAACCATCTTATAGAAGATATAAGAGGTTTGTTTTTTTTTAGAAAATCGAGGAGTTGAAGGATGTTGTTTGTTGTGGGATTGGAGAGGAGCGAGGTGAGGTTTGAGTTAGGGGATCTGTGATTTTGAAATGCTGTACAACATTTAGTATATGTGTTAAGGACATTTTGTTATTGTCTCAGAATTGGCATGGATTTGTTGTTGCTTTCATTAGTCTGTATTTGTGTGTGAGCTGAGTGTGTCCCAGGCGCAATCTAATAATTTTGGTTTGTTCTTTCCTAGGAAGTTTGCTGATGTCCCTTGCGTAGTTGAAGATATTGTAGCTGTCTTGGCTTATTGTTTGATACCAACTGGAGGAGTGTTGAAGCAAATTGAGATGGCTTATAGAGAGTGTCGATTTTATGTAGCTATTGATGTCTCTGCGGTTAATGTTAGGTGATGTGATAAGAGGTGATTTTGTTGCATTTTTGGCGGTGTCGTCCGCGAATTCATTACCGCTGATTCCCACATGGTTCGGGACCCACAATATTTTAATTTTTGGGTAAGAATCGTTTATTAATCCCCGGATTCTTACGGGGAAGTATGATGAGTTATCGCTGCTTTTTATAGAGTAAATAGCAGATAAGGAGTCGGAGCAAATGCATATTCTTCCTTTAATTTTGAGTCCTATTTCAATAGCGTCTAATATAGCAATTATTTCCGCTGAATAGACTGAGGAGTAGGGTGGTAAAATGGTCTGTTTTATTATTTCGTTTTCGGTGGTTATTGCATAAGCAATTGGTTTGTTACTCATTGATCCGTCTGTGTATATGAAAGTGTAGTTGGGGAGTTCTGATTTGGTCTGTGGTTTGTATTTGATTTTAGATATTGACTTAGATGTGTGTCTATGGCATCTGCTTTTAAATGCCATGGAGGTTTCTTTTTAGCTGGTATTCTTATTGGGTCCGTGGGGATGTTTATGTCTCTGCATAGATCTAAGGCTTTTTGAAGTACTGAGTTTTTAAATTTCCAGTTATTCTTTTTTACTATCTTCTCAATTATTGATTTAAGTGGAGTGTCCGTGGAGTGTATAATTGTATGCGAAAGTTTGGCTTGAAGCTGTTTTGTTCTAACGTCTAACGGGGAGATATTTGCTTCGATGTAAAGGTTATATGTAGGCGTTGAACAGAAGGCTCCTAAGGCTGAACGCAGTGCATTGTTTATCATGGTTTGTATTGGTTTCGTGACTGTCTTGGGTGATAATCCATATATTGGTAGCCCGTAGTCTATTTTGGACAGACACAGACTTCTAACTATGTTCACTAAGGTTCGTTTTCGATGGGACTCTGATTGAAGAAATTGCCAAAAGGTTGTGAGTCACCTCTCCTGGCAATGTCTGCATAGGGACACTTAAATAAAACAATATTTCAAAACTATTACAACAACCAAATCAAATAATTAACTACAAAAAAAACTACGACTAATATTAAAATTAGCAATAAAGCAAATTTTAACTTTATTTTACAACAGTTAAAACTGTTTAAATTTGCACAAATTCTGTCGCCAGCAGATTGCGCTGGAGACTTAAATAAAACAATATTTCAAAAATATTGCAACTACCAAATCAAATAATTTACTAAAAAAAAAACTACGTCTAATATTAAAATTACCAATAAAGCAAATTTTAACTTCATTTTACAACAGTTAAAACTGTTGAAATTTGCACACATTCTGCCGCCAACAGTTTATAAAACAATATATCAATACTATTACAACCACCAAATCAAATAATTTACTACCAAAAAACTACGAATAATATTAAAATTAGCAACAAAGAAAATTTTTATTTTATTTTACAACAGTTAAAACTGTCCACATTGACCAAATTCTGCCGTCAACAGATTGCACTGCGCACTTAAATAAAAAAAATATTTTAAAATTATTGCAACCACCAAATCAAATAATTTACTACAAAAAAACTACGACTAATATTAAACTTAAATAAAACAATATTTCAAAACTATTACAACCACCAAATAAATAATTTACTACAAAAAAAACTAATATTAATATTAGCAATAAAGCATATTTTAGCTTTATTTTACAATAGTTAAAACTTTTCGAATTTGCCCAAATTCTGTCGTCTAAAGATTGCAATGGGCACTTAAATAAAACAATACTTCACTATTATTGCAACCTCCAAATCAAATAATTTACTTTAAAAAAAACCACCACTTATATTAAAATTAGCAATAAGGCAAATTTTTATTTTATTTTACAACAGTTAAAACTGTCCACATTGCCCAAATTCTGCCGTCAACAGATTGCACTGGGCACTTAAAAAAAACAATATTTCAAAAATATTGCAACTACCAAATCAAATATTTTACTACAGAAAAAATTAGCAATTAAGATAATTTTTACGTTATTTTACAACTCAAATTCAAATTTTGCCCAAATTCTGCCGTCAACAGATTGCACTGGGCACTTAATAAAACAATATTTGAAAATTAGTACCAAATCATATGTCTTATAGTAAAATTAGCAATGAAGCAAATTTGTAATATTTATTTATTTACATACTGCAGGCTTAAAGTTCTAAACTAAAGCTAAAGGAGGGGGAGCAGCCATAGCTACTTAGGCTTTTTGGCAGACTTAAATTAAGTAATTACATATCATATTTTTCTCCTAGTGTGTAAGTTCTTGATTTTGTTTTTTTTTTTTTGATTTGTTTTATTTTTTTTAATTTAATTATTAATTATTGTTATTATTACTATTAATATTATTATATTATTAATTTATATGTTCAGGGTTCGTCTCTTATTCCCTATTTAGGAAATGTAATTTTGTCTTAAATGTAATAACCATCTTATAGAAGATATAAGAGGTTTGTTTTTTTTAGAAAATCGAGGAGTTGAAGGATGTTGTTTGTTGTGGGATTGGAGAGGAGCGAGGTGAGGTTTGAGTTAGGGGATCTGTGATTTTGAAATGCTGTACAACATTTAGTATATGTGTTAAGGACATTGTGTTATTGTCTCAGAATTGGCATGGATTTGTTGTTGCTTGCATTAGTCTGTATTTGTGTGTGAGCTGAGTGTGTCCCAGGCGCAATCTAATAATTTTGGTTTGTTCTTTCCTAGGAAGTTTGCTGATGTCCCTTGCGTAGTTGAAGATATTGTAGCTGTTTTGGCTTATTGTTTGATACCAACTGGAGGAGTGTTGAAGTAAATTGAGATGGCTTATAGAGAGTGTCGATTTTATGTAGCTATTGATGTCTCTGCGGTTAATGTTAGGTGATGTGATAAGAGGTGATTTTGTTGCATTTTTGGCGGTGTCGTCCGCGAATTCATTACCGCTGATTCCCACATGGTTCGGGACCCACAATATTTTAATTTTTGGGTAAGAATCGTTTATTAATCCCCGGATTCTTACGGGGAAGTATGATGAGTTATCGCTGCTTTTTATAGAGTAAATAGCAGATAAGGAGTCGGAGCAAATGCATATTCTTCCTTTAATTTTGAGTCCTATTTCAATAGCGTCTAATATAGCAATTATTTCCGCTGAATAGACTGAGGAGTAGGGTGGTAAAATGGTCTGTTTTATTATTTCGTTTTCGGTGGTTATTGCATAAGCAATTGTTTTGTTACTCATTGATCCGTCTGTGTATATGAAAGTGTAGTTGGGGAGTTCTGATTTGGTCTGAAGAAATTCTTTTCTAAATATTGTGTGGTTTGTATTTGATTTTAGATATTGACTTAGATGTGTGTCTATGGCATTTGCTTTTAAATGCCATGGAGGTTTCTTTTTAGCTGGTATTCTTATTGGGTTCGTGGGGATGTTTATGTCTCTGCATAGATCTAAGGCTTTTTGAAGTGCTGAGGTTTTAAATTTCCGGTTGTTCTTTTTTACTATCTTCTCAATTATTGATTTTAGTGGAGTGTCCGTGGAGTGTATAATTGTATGCGAAAGTTTGGCTTGAAGCTGTTTTGTTCTAACGTCTTACGGGGAGATATTTGCTTCGATGTAAAGGTTATATGTGGGCGTTGAACAGAAGGCTCCTAAGGTTGAACGCAGTGCATTGTTTATCACGGTTTGTATTGGTTTCGTGACTGTCTTGGGTGCTAATCCATATATTGGTAGCCCGTAGTCTATTTTGGACAGACACAGACTTCTAACTATGTTCACTAAGGTTAGTGGTTGGCAATTATATTTTTCGTTTGAAAGACATCTTATGATATTCGTCGAATTAGTGAGAGACTTTTGAAGTTTCTTTATGTGGGGGTTGAATTTATATCTAGATGTAAATGATAGCCCTAGTATTGTAAGTTCTTGAACTGTCTCTATTGCGTTAAGATGAGTGGAAAATTGGCAACAGAGGTTTTGTTTCCTGCATATGTGTATGTGTTTACATTTTATGATGGATAAAGATGCTCCTGATGTGTTGCACCAAATGTTTATGTCGTCGAAAAGATTGTCAACATTAATTTGTGGGTTTTTTTGCTTGTTGAAGTCGATAATGATGTTGTAGTCGTCAGCGTATGCAGTAAAACTAAAACGTTTGTGTCTGCTAATTATGCGATTAAAAATAGGATTATAGATAGTGGGATCCCTGTGGGATTCCGTTGTAGAGTGGATGGATTAAGGAGTGGCCGTGGTTGACTCGAAGTCGTATTTTGCGATTGGTCATGAATTGTGATACATATTTTAAAATTGTTGGCCCACAGCCCCATTTGGATAGTTGATTATATATCGCGTGTAGTCCAACCTTCTCTAAAGCCTTTTCAAAATCACATGATATTATTGACAAGTGTCTTTTTTCTCCAAGGGCCCTGTTGATCAGAGCGTCTACGTATAATAGACAGTCTGACACAGACTTCCCCTTTTTGAAGCCTGTTTGTCGACTATTTAGGAGTTAGTTGGATGTAACAAACCACCAAAGTCGTTTGGAGTTGATTTTGTCTACGGTTTTAGACATACATGGATTAAGGCTGATGGGTTTACCAGGTTTGTGGATGGGGACTATTGTACTGATTTTAAAGGCTTGAGGGAAAAAGATTTTAAGATGGAGTTAAAGAAGTTAATTATTCTGATTTTAACCGGTTTTCCTGTATGCTTTATCATGTCATAGGTTATTTTATCGTTACCAGGTATATGGCTTTAAGGCTGTTTAGTGCTATGCAGAATTCAAGATATTCAATATTTTGTTCCATAAATTCCGCTTTTTTGTGAGTAGATTCGTTGTTGTTCTGTCTGAAAATGTCTTGCTTGGCTTCTAGGAATGCTTGGGAGAATGTAGCGCTTGTACTTTGCTACATGTAGAGTGAAGTCAGCGCCATATAGGAGTCGCTCGGAGGCACAAGAGGGGGAAAAAGAAAAGCAGCAAGGAGAGTAACAGTCCTGAATGTCAATGTCTCTTGCTCCTTCTCGCATATTCGGCTAGGGGTTACCGCCACTTTTTGGGCGTCTAGATCTTTCTTTTCCGATCAGTGCGTCAGAGGGTCAAGTTGCATCCTAAAGGAGATTTTTCCCAAATTGTGATTTTTCTACATAGAAGTCTCAAGCAGCCTTAAAACCGGAGAGGAAAAGCGGATTCATATCTATGTATATCCAGCCTAGCGCTAAGGCCTAGCTGGAAAGTTGCAAAAGCGGAGGTATTGGTGGATTTTGTATTGTTAGGCTCATTATAAAACTGCGGCCAAGAGCCGAAGCACGGACAGCAACCCCGAAGCAGAAGAAGGGAGCGGAAGCTCAGCATCTCGACGCTCAGGCGTGAGTTTTTTTTGAGTCCCACAGTCGTCGCGCAGCCGCCGTAAGGGGCAAATTTCATTGTCGCGCAGCCGCCGTGTGGGGCAAGTTTCATCGTCGCGCAGCCGCCGTGTGGAGCAGAATTCATCGTCGTGCAGCCGCAGCAAGGGACAAGCCCCAACATCGCCGGGGGGAGTGCTCAGAGAAGTGATAATTGTGGGCATATTAGTTTCTTTATGGGAGGGAAAAAAACGAAATAGAAATGTGTGAATGTGTGCCTTTTCCTGAAATTTAAAGGTTGAGTTTTTTTTGAAAAAAGAAAGAAAAAAAAAATGTAAAAGAGAACCAAAATCAGCAAAAGGAAGAAAGGCGAAAGAAAGGAGAAAAAGTAGAATATTTATGTAGGATTTGCAGTCCTTTTTTATAACAGATCAGTTGTTCTGTTCTATAACATTTTCCTGTAGTGTTAAGAAGCGAAAAAGATGCAAAAATGAGAGTAGAGATTGAGCTTCAGCAGAGGAAGGTCGCGTGTGTCTCAGAGATAAAAAAGAGTCTAAAAACTGTATCAAAACTGTATCAAAACTGTATCAAAACTGTATCAAAACTGTATCAAAACTGAATGCATCGAAGAATAAATTGTGTGAATTAATTTAAGTAATTAATGGAAGCCTTTCTCTACAATTTTGGGGGCTCATCCGAGAACAATCCACAAGCGTGCCAATTTGAGTGTGATACGCGGCCAAATAACCATCAATTTTTTGTGCTAAGAATCCATCGATCGCAGTTTAATAACTAAAACTAAACAGAGAAACTAAAACTAAACAGAGAAACTAAAAAGTTATAAAGCTGAAGTGATTACAAGAAAGAGAGACAAAAAACCATCCAGAAGAGCTGAGAATTTTCATATTGCGCAATTCCACCAAGTTTTGCAAAGTATTGTGAAATTCTGCAACTACAAGACTACAAAATTTATTGTGCAGTTTGTCAATCTGAGTACAGAATTGGTTTTGTGGCGACAATTAAATTCCTGACGGAAGACGACGAAAGGCGTGTATACAATCCGTTGTCACAGAGAGCTACAATAATGGCTAAAGCGACAACTTGACCAGGAGGAGAACTTGGAAACGTACAATCCGGAGGAGATTACGATGGAGCAGAGATCCAGAGAGTGGAGCAGAGAAGGTTATTGAGACGAGGCGGTAAAGTGACGCCACTGAAGTTAAAGGCGATTTTGAAGGCGCGGTTGAAGGCGATATTGAAGACGAAGTTGAAATTGAGACGAGGCGGCAAAGTGACGCCACTGGAGTTGAAGGCGATATTGAAGGCGCGGTTGAAGGCGATATTGAAGACGAAGTTGAAAAGCAGCAAAAGACGAGAGACAGCAGGCGGTTCGCAAGTATAAATCCGTACAAGCATTAATCAATACCACAAATCTGAAGTTAAACAAAACAATTTAATGTAACGTAAACAATATTTTATTCCCATTTAAATTGTTCTTTTGTATTAATTTAAGAGAAAATTATTAGAAAATAAGTTATGTAAGTGTAGAAAATATGAATGTTGGAGAGATCACACGATTTTCTGTTGCAGAGCTGAAAGACAACCTAAAAGAATTAAGATTACCAAGCTCAGGCCTCAAAGCTGTGTTACAGGAAAAACTCATCTCCTATTTTGAGGGGGAAAATATCGACCAAGAGGAAAGCGGAGAAAGTTCAGAGGAGTCAGTGTACGAGGAAACCAACGTCGTAGAGTCAGATTCTTCTAATCCTCAACCCTCAGCCATGGCGTTCACACTGAGAGATATTGAAGATTCGCTTTCAGCATTCACTGGAAATGGTTCTCCAGATATTGATGAGTGGCTTGCAGATTTCGAGCTTAATTCTATTACAGTTGGGTGGACTGATCTTCAAAAATTCATTTACGGCAGACAGTTGGTAAAGGGAGCCGCAAAATTATTTTTGGGTAGCCAACCAGGAATAAATGATTGGGATGAATTAAAAGAAGCTCTAAAAAATGAATTTGGAGAGAAGCTTACAGCAAAACAGGTGCACAAGATGCTCGAAAATAGGAAGAAAACCCAGAAAGAGAGTTTGATAGAATACTTCTACAGTATGACCGCATTAGCAAATCAGTCAAAGTTGGACGAAGAAAGTATTATAGAATACATAGTGGAGGGTATACCATATTCGAAAACTAACCAAGATGGCAGACGTTGCTTTAAGTGTGGTGGCAGCAATCATATTGCAAAGGATTGTAAGGAAGTAGGTATAAAATGTTTCAAATGCAATCAGTTAGGTCACAAGGCAAATCAATGCGGTACCAAGGAAGCTCGTAGGGAAGTGAAAAATGAAAACTCAAACATTCAGCAGTTGTCACAGTTCACTTTTAACAGAGCGTTTAAAAACGTTAACATTGGTAGCGAACAGATTAGGGCGTTATTCTGGCAGTGATATTTGTACCATTTCCGAGACAGCGTACACTCGCATCTTTCCTGATGTCGACGCCTTAAGCCGAGTACATACCTTGTTGCTTCAAGATTCAGTCAGACATCGAATCCAACAGGCTCAACGTCAGGATGAATGGATAAAAGCCATTTGTAAGGTCCTGAAAACAAATACCTACGATGACTTCTATCTGAAGCACGAAGTTCTCCACAAGAATCCTATAAAAAAACTTATAGTAATCCCATCAGCCATGGAGAACGAAATAATCAACACAGCTCACCGACAAGGGCACTTTGGAGTCAAAAAGACAACTGACTTGGTGCAGCGCGATTATTACATCCCAGATTTAGAGAAGAAGGCTCAAACTATAGTGAAGTCCTGTATAGAGTGCATAGTTGGCGAGGCTAAGTATGGGAGAAAAGAGGGATTCTTAAACGCAATAAACAAGGCAACGGGCCGTTACAGACCTATCATATTTATCTCATTGGCCCCATGGACATGACAAAAAAACAATATAATCATGTTTTAGTAGTGGTCGAAGCTTTCTCTAAATTTGTGTGGCTTTACCCCACTAAGAGTACCGGCGCTGACGAAGTAGTGGACAGAATGGAAAGGCAGTCTGAAGTCTTCGGTAACCCAAGTCGTATAATCTCAGATCGTGGAACGGCATTCACAGCCAGTGTTTTTCAGGAATACTGTAAGGATCACAATATTCAGCATTTGTTGGTAGCCACAGGAGTGCCACGTGGCAACGGTCAAGTAGAGCGTATTAATAGGATCGTCATCACTTTGTTGACAAAACTTTGTGCGGAAGACCCGAAAGGTTGGTATAAGCATGTAGGTAAGGTTCAACAATTTATTAATTCCTCTCCACCTAGAAGTACCAAGATAGCTCCATTCAAGATTCTTACTGGGATGAATATGAAGACCAAGTATGATAAGGAGTTAGACAAGCTGTTACAGGAAGAGTAGGAGATGATTCGAGAGGAAGCTAAGGAAAACATCTCAAAGATTCAGGACGAGAATCGCAAGTCATTCAACAAATCAAGGAAGCCAGAGTCTGAGTACAAACTTGGCGATTTAGTAGCTATTAAAAGAACGCAGTTTGGTGTAAGGTTGAAGTTAAAAAAAAAGTACTTAGGGCCGTACGCCGTAACTCGTAAGTTGAGATATGGTCGATACCTTGTTGAAAAGGTAGGAGATGATGAAGGTCCAAATAAAACAAACACTGTCGCCGAATATATGAAGTTGTGGTCGTCCTCATTCGGGTCGAATGAATTGTCAGAATAGCCGAATGTAGGATTGGTAGTTCTTTTTTATAACAGATCAGTTGTTCTGTTCTATAACATTTTCCTGTAGTGTTAAGAAGCGAAAAAGATGCAAAAATGAGAGTAGAGATTGAGCTTCAGCAGAGGAAGGTCGCGTGTGTCTCAGAGATAAAAAAGAGTCTAAAAACTGTATCAAAACTGCATCAAAACTGAATCCATCGAAGAATAAATTGTGTGAATTAATTTAAGTAATTAATGGAAGCCTTTCTCTACATTTATGCGTGCCGAAAATCTTAAAGCCCATCCATAGAAAAGCAACTGAAATTGCCGAGAGAAAAAAAAAGAAAAAAAAAATTAATTAAGAAAACTGCAGATGAAGGAATTTTAATAATATTTTAGTTAAATTTGTATTTAAGAGGTTTTTTTTTGTTTTATTGTGTGATGTAATGTTGACCATAAAAGAAAAGAAATAATTCTTTTTTAGGGAAAATGATGATGAATAGGCAAAGGCAAATTGAGTGATATTCGAGTATATTGAGTGAAGTTTGTGATGTTTAGATGAGACTTTATTTTTGGTTGTCTCGTTGGGTTGGAAAAAAACATATTATCTAAATTTTCAGATTTCTCGCAGGAACGCGCTTTCTTCGAGGAGGACAGAAAAACATTTTGAGTGAAAAAATTTTGCTCCATTTAATTTTTCCAAACAAAATCTGATTCGCCTTTGCTAATGAAAATGAAGAGAAAAAGTAATTCTGGCCGAGTTAATTTAGAATATTTTTAAAATTCGTTTGCTTATTTAGATTTATATTTAAAATTTATATTCATATTTATACCTCATCTATATTTATATCCATATTTATATTTTTATTTATCGAATACTGCATTTTCATCCAATTCATATATTTTACACCTTTTACCATTTATATATTTTATTTATGTGTTATTGTATGTTGTTTTATAAGTCTTATTGCCATTTTTGACTCGACGTAATATGATCCTCTGACAACCGAAGACACCCATGGGACCACTAAAAACAAAACAAGTTAGGAAATGAAGTGGTCAAAGGAAGGGAGGGCAATGAGAATCTCTACTGACAGCTGAGATTTTCCGGTGTTCAAGGATAGGAAAAAGTGCAATAGACCTTTAAGTAGTTTCTGTCCAATTTCCGTAAAGTCTGGCTAAAATAGGTAGTGTTTCGTCACTTTGTTTTGCTTGTCCTTTTCACGCGATTTAATGAAAATAGGCAATCTGGAAGAAGTAGCAAATACCTACACCACTAGTCGACGAGCCCAGCCGGAGAAAAATTCGCGAGAGCGCTTCTTTCCAACAACACCCCTGCCTGGATAATTATTTATGTTCGTTACATATATAATTATATTCTAATTATCATTATTATTTTATGGCGCCCAACTTCAAGGCCACGTTTTTCTGACGTTGCTCTCGAAATACATATCTATACCTTTGCTAGGAAAGAAATATATGATTGTACCTATAGCAAAAATCGAGCAAAGAATTCTCGTTTGCTAGAGTTAGGGATTTTCTGTTATTTTCACTCAATTCAGCTTCGAACCTCGCTTAAAATTTAGCTCAAACGCATCGGACACGAAGAGGCAGAATCCAGAAAGATGAGCCATTCGTCCACGTTTGACCGAAAATTTTGGGAAGAGGAATGGAGCTAGGATACCCTTATATTTTCAAGTCCATAAGTTCGGCCATTAAACGCATAGGAACTGCAGGTATTGAGTCTTTATTAGATTCGCTTCCTGACCACGGTTAATGAACAAACATACAGATAATTAAACAGGACATCACCAGACAGATAAGCTGGCCATAATTCGCATTGGATATGCAGCGGATTTTGTTTAAATAAAAAATCACGAATCAGTCGGCTTGGATTATAGGCGCCGTCGCCTAGCCGCTGTCTGCAAGCGGTACCTATCGTAGTTGTTGTTATTGCAAATCGATAAGATCAATGCAAATGCACTTGCAATGTTTTTGTTTTTCTATGCACTTCTCTTATCTTTGTTCGGTGTGTCAGAGGGGGAATATTTATGTTCGACGTCAAATTATTTTATGTTTTTTTTTATTTTATTTTTTTGTTTTGTTTAATTTCGAATTTGTTTGATTTTTTTTGGCATTTATTTATGTGTGTTAATATTTGTTTACATGTTTTCATATTTGCTGACGATTGATTTTGGTTTTCTCTGTGTTATCTTGCAGTTTGATTCGACTTAGGATCGTTTTGGTTCGAAGGTGAAGTGAGTTTGCACAGAGAGTTGGGCAGCTGATTTCTAAGACGAGTTCATTGACCTGCGAGGTCAAAAGAAGATAAGAAAATCTGTTCAGGCAAATTACTCACTCATTTTGCGCAACTTCGTTCGCTGTATTCAACTAGCATCTAACTTCGAATTAATCCTTATCATTAGAACATTTAGTTTATATCTCAGGTTATACATTTTTCCAGCTATTCGCCAAGGGTTAACTTATATTCAATATGGAAGAGAGTGCAAGCATCGAAACCCGCCAGTGTCCGCTGTGCGAGTGCTACTTAGACTCCGCCAAAACATATACGACTAAATGTATGCATGAGTTTCATCAATCCTGTATTGCAACATATTCCAAGTCCCATACTACATGTCCTACTTGCCAAACCGTATGCTTCGATAAACCATAGACTCCCTCTCAGAACACCAGACAGCAAAAAGGCCAGGTACTTACGGCAAGTGGCAACACACCTATTGCACCTCGGGGTTCAGCAGGAGTGGGGGCGTCTCAAGCAGAGCTAATTCAGAGTTCGATTAAAAACCGCAATAGAAGGCATGCAAAATGAATTGCTTAAAAAGTTGTCCGATAAGATGGCTCAGTTAATAGACATTAATCTGGCAGCACGCCTTCAGCCAACCGGTGTGATTGCCTCTGAGCGAGAAAAAGGTCTATATATGGAGCGTTAAATGCCAAATCTTGGTACGGGTGTTCGAGCAGGCTCAGGACGAGGAACTCCTAGGAGCTTCACACCCGATCTAAGCCAGAGGCCTGATAAGGTAGGGCATATCTTAAATAGCTGGAAGTTGCGTTTCAGCGGCAGTTCGGATGGTATTAGCGTTGATAACTTTATTTATCGGGTTTAGGCTCTCACAGAACAGACTTTGGAGGCGAATTACTCGGTCTTTAGTAGCAATGCAAGCCTGCTGTTTGAAGGAAAGGCTAGGGAATTTTATTGGAGATGCCACAAGCGAACCACGGATCTTCAGTGGGAATCCCTCTGTAACGCTCTGAGGAAACAGTTTCGTGATGCTCGGACGGACATGGATGTAAGGGAGGCTATTTGCGATAGGAAGCAGCGAGAGAAAGAAGGATTTCATTCTTTTTATGACTCTGTCGTTGAAATGATGGACAGTTCGGATATGCCATTATCGGAATTGGAAGTCGTCGAAATCCTGAAGCGTAATCTAAGGCCGGAAATAAGACATACGATTTTAAATCTGCAGGTACGCACTATGGAAAAATTGCGAGAAATTTGTCGTCGAAGAGAAGACTTCTTGGAAGATGTGAGAAAGACTCAGGGCTATCAAAAGATTGTTCCATTTAGGAAACATGTCTCCGAAATAGTCGAGGAAGTCCAGTGGGAAGACGCTGAGGAATTTTCTGAGGTCGACGGCAGTTGGGAAGTAGGAGCAGTGGCTCTTATATGCTGGAACTGCCATAAAGAAGACCACCGATATCAAGACTGTAAGTCTAGGAAGAAGGTTTTTTGTTTCGGGTGTAGCCTTGTGAATACTTATAAACATACTTGCGTTCGGTGCAAAAAAAAACGCAAGGACGAACACAGGCAGCCATCGCCAATTGACATGTGTTCAACCAAGCAAGGCGGCCAACAAGGAACCGAATCCCCAATAAATATTGATATTTCCTGTGAGTCTAAGTTCAATCAAGAGCAAGAACTGCCGATTTGTTGGCCTAAGCTAGTTAGTATTAAGGTTAGTTTAAATAGTCAGGAACGTTATACAAAGAAAATATCGAGAAATACTAAAAGATTAAGATTATTTTGGAATTCAATCAAAACTATTAACTGTATACGTTTCAAAAATCATGATAGTCGTCCTTATGCAGAAGTCAAGTTGTTGAATAGGGTAGTGGTAGGATTGTTGGACACTGGAGCAGATATAAACGTCATCGGAGGCAAGCTAGCGGAGGAAATTATACGCAGTAGGGTCAAATTCAAGAGTGTCGCTATGGTAGCGCACACAGCTGACGGAACGAAGCAGGAAGTCATAGGGAAGTTGAAAACCGAAGTGATCTTTAAGGATATAGCTAAGGAGCTCGAATTTCATATTGTGCCATCCTTGGGTCAGGACTTATACTTAGGGATTCATTTTTGGAAGATGTTTGATCTGTTACCACCCTCAATGCAAATTTCTGAGATTAGGTCAGGTAATCATATACTGTCCGATAGGCAGCGGAGTACTCTAAGTGAAGTGGTGGCCAAATTCCCGTCGTTCGCCCTGTCCGGGCTGGGGAAAACTACATAAATTTCCCATGAGATTGATGTCGGGGATGCGAAACCGGTTAAACAGCGCCATTTTCCTGTATCTCCTGTGGTAGAAAAATTGCTATATGCTGAAGTCGACAGAATGTTGGAAATGGGAGTGATAGAGGAGTCTCAGAGTGCTTGGTCGTCACCGGTCGTTCTGGTTCAGAAGCCAGGGAAGGTTCGTCTGTGTTTAGACAATCGAAAAGTCAATGCTGTGACGAAAAAGGATGCTTATCCTTTACCGCAAATCGATGGTATTATGTCTAGACTCCCGAAGGCATTGTTTATCTCGAGTTTGGATTTGAAGGATGCTTATTGGCAGATCCCTTTAGATCCTAAATCGCGCGATAAGGCGGCTTTCACCATTCCGGGAAAGCCGCTCTATCAGTACAAGGTGATGCCTTTCGGGCTTACAAACGCTTCACGAACTATGACGCGCTTAATGGGCAAGGTCATACCAGCCAATCTACGCAATGAGGTTTTTGTTTATTTGGACGATCTGTTGGTGGTTTCGGATAGCTTTGAAACCCATCTAAAGGTGTTGGGCTTAGTAGCTGAACAAGTAAAGATTGCTGGGTTAACCCTTAACGTGGAAAAAAGCCATTTCTGTATGCGATCTGTGAGGAAGGAGTTATACGGACTGACCCTGAGAAAATATCGGCTATGTCGGAGTTCCCGCTTCCAAAAAGTTTAAAATCTCTTCGAAGTTTATTGGGAATGGTTGGCTGGTATCGCAAGTTTATCAACAATTTTGCCTCGGTAGCATCCCCACTAAGAGACCTGTTGAAACCCAAGAAGAGTTAGTGGGAGAAGTTTTGTAGAAGTCCCACGATGACCCACTTGCTTCACATGGAGCCGTGCATAAAACTTTGGAAAGGATTCGCAGGTATTATTACTGGCACGGTCTGATTAATAATGTCAAGGCATACATTCAATCCTGTGAAATTTGCAAAACTACTAAGTATCCAAATAGGATACACAGAATCACAGCGGTTCTTTCAGCGGTTGTACATTGACTTTCTAGGCCCTTATCCCAGATCTCGTTCAGGCAATGTGGGAATATTTATTGTTTTGGACCATTACTCCAAGTTCGTTTTTCTAAAAGCGGTCAAAAAGCTCGCAGCAGACGTGGTAATAAAATATATGCAACAAGAGTTGTTCCACACATTCGGATTCCCAGAGATCATAGTATCGGACAACGGATCACAGTTTAAGGCCTTTCAGAAGTTTCTAAGGGAGTATCAGATATCGCACACCCTGACAGCGGCCTACTCGCCGCAAGCGAACGCGGCCAAGAGCCGAAGCACAGACAGCAACCCCGAAGCAGAAGAAGGGAGCGGAAGCTCAGCATCTCGACGCTCAGGCGTGAGTTTTTTTTGAGTCCCACAGTCGTCGCGCAGCTGCCGTAAGGGGCAAATTTCATTGTCGCCCAGCCGCCGTGTGGTGCAGAGTTCATCGTCGTGCAGCCGCAGCAAGGGACAAGCCCCAACATCGCCGGGGGAAGTGCTCAGAGAAGTGATAATTGGGGGCATATTAGTTTCTTCAAGGGAGGGAAAAAAACGAAATAGAAATGTGTGTGTGTGCCTTTGCCTGAAATTTTGAGGTTGAGTTTTTTTTGAAAAAAGAAAAAAAAATGTAAAAGAGAACCAAAATCAGCAAAAGGAAGAAAGGCGAAAGAAAGGAGAAAAAGTAGAACATTTATGCGTGCCGAAAATCTTAAAGCCCATCCATAGAAAAGCAACTGAAATTGCCGAGAGAAAAAAAAAGAAAAAAATTTAATTAAGAAAACTGCAGATGAAGGAATTTTAATAATATTTTAGTTAAGTTTGTATTTAATAAGTTTTTTTGTCTTTTATTGTGTGATGTAATGTTGGCCATAAAATAAAAAAAAAAATCTTCTTCAGCGAAAATGATGATGAATAGGCAAAGGCAAATTGAGTGATATTCGAGTATATTGAGTGAAGTTTGTGATGTTTAGATGAGACTTTATTTTTGGTTGTGTCGTTGGGTTGGAAAAAAACATATTATCTAAATTTTCAGATTTCTCGCAGGAACGCGCTTTCTTCGAGGAGGACAGAAAAACATTTTGAGTGAGTTCCTAACGATCTACTGTTTAAAGAAAAAGAGGGAAATGAAAAGCAAATGATACCTCAACGGCAAATAAAAAAATCCCAAGTCCCAGAATCATTAAAATGCGACTTTGAATAGTTTAAATGCTTTAAAAACTGCTTTAAAATCTTGCTCCATTTAATTTTTGCCAAAAAAATCTGATTCGCCTTTGCTTATGAAAATGAAGAGAAAAAGTAATTCTGGCCGAGTTAATTTAGAATATCTATAAAATTCGTTTGCTTATTTAGATTTATATTTAAAATTTATATTCATATTTATACCTCATCTATATTTATATCCATATTTATATTTTTATTTATCCAATACTGCATTTTATATATTTTATTTATGTGTTATTGTATGTTGTTTTATAAGTCTTATTGCCATTTTTGACTCGACGTAATATGATCCTCCGACAACCGAAGACACCCATGGGACCACTAAAAACAAAACAAGTTAGGAAATGAAGTGGTCAAAGGAAGGGAGGGCAATGAGAATCTCTACTGACAGCTGAGATTTTCCGGTGTTCAAGGATAGGAAAAAGTGCAATAGACCTTTAAGTAGTTTCTGTCCAATTTCCGTAAAGTCTGGCTAAAATAGGTAGTGTTTCGTCACTTTGTTTTGCTTGTCCTTTTCACGCGATTTAATGAAAATAGGCAATCTGGAAGAAGTAGCAAATACCTACACCACTAGTCGACGAGCCCAGCCGAAGAACAATTCGCGTGAGCGCTTCTTTCCAACAACACCCATGCCTGGATAATTATTTATGTTCGTTACAAGAAGTTTTGTTCCTCGTACGAGATGACCAATGTCTAGCAAATGCGGCAGCAATATCCTCTGCGTTTGTGGGTGTAAAGTTTGCATGGCTATCGTGAATGCAGTGGATGTGTGTTGCTTTGTGAACTCCACAGAATTGCCTGAAATTGTTCTGAAATTGTGAAATCTTTTCGGATTTTGAATCCGGCGATATGCTTGATGTCAGTGTGTGGATGCTATCTTTTATGCTGGATCTTATTTCTCTTCTATATTGGGCGTTTACTTTTTTATATTCGATTAGATTTGATTGAGACATATTTATATTGAAAGATCTTTTTTTTTTTTTTTTTTTTTCTTTCGCGCGGGGTCCCACGCCCACCTCCCGCCCAACCGACCGAGGGGCGCAGCCGTGTGACGTACGGCACGAAACGCGTACTGGATAGACGCGAGAGAAGGTAAAAAAAATAGAATAGAACGAGGAAAAATTAGGATACACTACGGGATAGTACTACAAGCAATACAGTTTTTAGCTTTTGAAGGCTTTCAATGCCTTCAATGCTACTAAAAAGACGATTGTAATCAGTACATAAAACCCTAAAGGGCTCATGTACTTCAAACTCACGCCTACAGTGGTTAACTACTAGTGGTATAAAAGTTCTAGAAGAAAGACGGGGAACATGGAAATTGAGCTGGCCTAGAAGGTAGGGGCTCTCCACATCACCGTGTATAAGTTTATGTAAAAAGACGACGCCAAGCATCGTCCTACGGTTAGCTAAAGAAGGTAGATTAAGTAGGAGAAGTCTACTAGCGTAAGACGGTAATCTAAGGTTTGCATCCCAGGGTAGGCCACGAAGGGCAAAAAGCAAAAAGTTCTTTTGGACAGATTCAATGCGGCTACTATGGACCCCGAATTGAGGACTCCAGACGCACGAACCATACTCCAATATAGGGCGAACCAACGAAGTAAAGAGGGTCTTCGTTACATAAGGAGAATCGAATTCCTTCGCCCACCTTTTCATGAATCCCAGCATGCCTCTGGCTTTGTTAATCATACAAGAAATATGTTCAGAGAACGAAAGTTTAGGATCCAGGCGGACACCCAGATCATCAACAATAGAAATTCTTTCCAAAGAGCAGTCGTTAAGCATATAGGTTGCAAGCAGGGGAGTAACTCGTGAAAATGTCATCAGTTTGCATTTTGAGCTGTTGAGATGTAAATCGTTAGCATGACACCATACTTGGAAGTTATCAAGATCCGATTGTAGGTCAGATTGGCAAGAAATGTCCCTATACTGCAAGCAAAGTTTAACGTCATCAGCGTACATAAGTACTCTGGAATTGGTTAGAACCTGCGGCAAATCATTGATAAACAATGTGAACAGAAGTGGTCCAAGGTGACTACCCTGTGGGACGCCAGATGTGACCCTAAGGCTATTGGATTGAACGTTTCTGAACAGAACCTTTTGGGTCCTATCACTTAGATAACTCGAAATCCATTTAAGAAGATCACTAGGAAACCCCATTGAATCGAGTTTCCTAACCAGAAGAGAATGATTAACCGAGTCGAAAGCTTTACTAAAGTCCGTGTAAATAACATCGGTTTGAAAGTTTTGTTGGAAGCCCCTAATAACGAAAGAGGTAAGTTCCAGAAGATTGGTTGTGGTTGATCTTCGCCTCATAAAACCATGCTGGCATGGAGAAATGACGGATCTGCATAGATGTTGCAAGTGAGGAGTGATTACATTCTCGAAAAGTTTGGGGATAGCCGATAACTTAGAGATACCCCTATAGTTACTGGCATCCGATTTGCTACCTTTTTTGTGGAGAGGAATAACAAATGATTCCCTCCAAATAAGGGGAAATTCTGAGGATTCTAAAGACAAGGTAAACAATTTAAGAAGGGGGTTACACAGCGCCTCAGAGCAATACCTAAGCACAGAGCCAGGTATACCATCGGGACCTGGCGAATAAACTGGCTTAACACGTTGAAGATCAAGAATAAGTGAGCTTTCGTTTAAAATAGGACTGAAGATTAAGGACGAACTGGGCATAGCTGTAGAAAATGTATGATCTGAAGATGTTGAGGGCGAATATGTCGTTTTAAAAAACTCAGCAAAGAGATTAGCAATTGCTTGATCAGAATTTACTGTAGTATTCTTAAAAGACAGCGAGGGAGGATATAACGTGGGTTTACGTTTAGAGTTAACAAAGTTATAAAACTGTTTAGGGTCCTGCGTGAACTGGACCTTACAACGAGTCAAATAATTTTTGTAACACTGAGCGTTAAGCACGGTAAAGTTAGATCGAGCACTAAGATAAGATGAGAAAGCCGTTTTTGAACACATAAAGAGAAGAATGAATTCATGGCATTGTAAAAAATGTCAACGGCGGATGCCATGTCAGAGCTCATGTAAAGATTAGACCAATCAAATTCTGCTATTAAAGTGCTTAGCCTCTGATAGTCAGGTGTAGTAGCTAAGACTGTCCCAGTGTCGATAGTCACATCGAAAGTTGGATGATAAGGATCTTCAGGTTGCGTCAATGGAGGAACTCTAATTAGGTTTACACCTACAGGATCAGAGACAAAGCATAGATCAAGCAAGCGGTTTAAAGAATTAAAAATATGATTAACTTGCGATAAGGATAAATCAAGCAAGCCATTTAGGAGGTCATGCTGTGCCGCAGTGTGAAGAACATTAGACACCCCATCAGAAGACCAGTGAGCTCCGGGTATGTTGAAGTCACCCAAAGCCACTAATTGGTCCCTATCAGAAAGCCTATTGGAAACTGCCCGAATTGCCGAAAGGTGTTTCCAATAAATTGGCTCTTCCGAAGATGGAGGGATGTAAGAGCAGGTTACATAAATGCAACTACCTGTGAAAGATAGTTTTACGCAGATAAATTCGATGTCCAAAAAGTCATTAGATACCACCCGTTCCGAGATGAGGCTGGAGTCAACGGCAATTAAAACTCCGCCACCACGCTGGAGAAGACGGTCTAGTCTGTAAATAGTGTACTTACATGGAAGAATTTCGGAGCAGAGGATCTCCGGCTTCAACCAGGTTTCTGTAAATACAATCACCTGGGATGCGAAAGAAAGGCTATCAGAATATAATCTAGAGAGCTTACTGCGTAAGCCCCTAGTATTCTGATAGGAAAGTAGTAGGGAAGAGGTTAGTTTTTTGGGACAGAAGGTGCTTGAGTAGACACTGAAGGTTGTGACGGCTTGGGCAGTTGAACTCCCACAGGCCGATTTCTTTTCTTCCGTGCCTCGTACTCCTTGACTACAACGTACTCGGGCCAGAAGTCACCCGAGCAAATAGTGTCAAAGAGCTGGAATGAGACATTTATCTTAAATGACGAAATGTCTCTGGCATACGGAAATTTGAATTTTTCCACCTTGATATTGCCAGCTTGGGTTTTGCCTTGAATATAGGCTAGAACATCTTCCGATGCGAGATCAGGGGCAAGCCTCGAAACAAATATAGTTTTCGAAGGTGGGACTGCTGTTAGGGTCTTATGTAACGAATTGTTACCAACAACGGCCGGTATTCCGGGCAATGTTGGACCCTGGGTAGAATTTTCTACGGTTGTTTGCGGAGCCAAAGAATTTGGCTGCGCATCAGACACCACGGACGACGCGGAAATTGCTGGCTGCGCGGCTTCCGACACCTCTACGACCGATTCGGTTACCGAATCTTTGATCGTTCCTGACCTCAGAACCTCGGGGACCAGGAGCTGAGGCAACGGAGAGTGGCAGGAATTCGGTTGCTGTGTCTCACACAGTTGCAGCCGACTAGCAGCGGATTTTTTGCGTTTCGGCGACTCATTTAATAGCTTCATACTATTAAATTGAGCGTCCAGCGCGGAGAACAGGTCATTCGCCTTGCGAAAAGTAGCCATGATCTCAGAAAATCCACTCCTTGTCTGACGCATGAAGGATGATATTTCCTTCTCAACCGGTCGACAGGCCTCACAGCAATAACGCAGGCCCTTTTTGCTGGACACTGCGTCAGCCATTCGACCCGTCATCTCGATGCACTTAGCGTGCACAACTGCCTCGCAAAGCCAGCAATGGAAACTGGGCTGGTCTGCCAAAACATTTTTTTGGCAGTTCTTAATTACACAGACAATATTCTGGGACATGTTCACAAACCCTAGAACCACTGTGCACACTATCAATACCAAAAAACTAAGAGATAAAGAGAAGATAAAAGAGCGCAAGAGTTAGAGCAGCAGAAAATCACAAGAGCGGTGAGAGCTATGAACAGCTTGGATGCAGCTAATAGCAAACGGCACTCGAGCGGGGGAGAGAAAAATAGAAACGGTAAAAGAGCAAAGAGGAAATATAAAATAAGATAAACCGTCTTAGCACAAAACTAACAAGTAATTATTTATGCAAATTAACTACACAGAAAAGTGCATGCACGCGCGGTAGCAAAACGGTATATCGTTATAAATATTAGGTGATAAGTTTAGATAAAACCCCGGTGGTTTAGATTCAAAATAACACAAAAGTCGGAGCGCAAAACAAAAACACGACCGTCCGCTACGAAGAGAAAGATCGACTTTTGGCTAGGTTTTTAGTTTGTTTTAGTTCTTCAAGTCTTTTGTTCCACCAAGGGACATTGTGTTTGCTTTTGGGGGGGTGGGAGTGGGGGATACTATTACAAGCCCTGTTTAGTATTATCTTGTTGATGTTACTGTATTCTGATATTGGAATTTGGATATTGAATAAATTAGACAGTTTTTCGAATTTGTCCTAGTCATCTTTCTTTGTTAAGAATTTTTTTGTGTAGTTAAATTTTGTATTTTCCTGATTGAATATTTTTATTGTAATAGGAAAGTGGTGATTTCAAGATTCGAGTGTATACATAGGTTTGGTGAGCAGAATGGAAGGTCTTTATGAGTGTATGTATTGTGTGTGGAGAAATGCGTTGGCTAGCCATTGTTCAGAATTATGAAGTTTTTCTCTTGGATATATCCTTCAAAAATTTTTCCTCTGCAATTATCCTTGGGCGATCCCCAAAGGGTATTCCACCCGTTAAAGTCTCCTGTGATTAATGTATTTGTAGCTGTGTTCTGAATGGTATTTTCTAAATCTGATTTGGTGAATGTTTGTGTGGGTGGTATGTATATGGAAAAAATATTAATTTTTTGTTTTGAGTGGACTTCTAGTGCAATAGCATCCAGTCCTGTTCCTACGGGGATAGATTTATGTTGGAATGACTTATGAATCAGTAAAGCAACTCCTCCTTTTGCGACAACAGATTCGGTGGAGTACATTTCAAAGTTAACGGGGATGGGAATTGGTTTATTGGGTGTTATGTGTGTTTCTTGGAGGGATATAATGTTGGGCTTATGTGTTTTTAAGAGAATTAATAGTTCATTGTAATTATTTGTGTAGCCATTAATGTTCCATTGTAGTAGAGTGAGAGCTATATTTTAATTCGAGCTATTTTTAAGCTCTGATATAATCGAGTCCCTAATCTTAGATCTAGTTATAATGGAGCTAATTGGTTTTTCTTTATCAATAAGGTTTCTTTTTGTTCTTTTGCTAATATTCTTTGGGAGTATGTTAATGTTTGTTTTTCCGTTACCGTTATCCAATTCATCGACCGAGCTAGTCGACATAGCTGCCTCGTCCTTGTCGTTGTATGAGATGGTATTTCTTCTGTTGTCTTCATGGGTGAGTGGGCGTTTGGAGGTTGATGCGAATGAAGGGGTTGTGTTTGGTAAAGTTGTGGTGATAGTGTTTGGGCCTCGTCGTGGGGGTTGAGCAAGTCGTTGTTGGGTTATGTTGGCTGCCGATGAGTACAGGGACCCGTCTTGTTGGTGTTTTTCTTGTATATTGTCCGTGCCGTTCGGTTGTCAACCTTCCCGAGTGTTTTTACGGCTTGGATTTCTTGATTGGTGATGAATACGGGGCATTTCTTGTCTCTGGGGTGGTGGTCGAAGTTTGGTAGTTTTTTGTCAATGCAATTGATGCAGGATTGGTCGTTTTCACATATTTCTCCGTTGTCAATGTTGATGTGGGCGTCTCGACTGCACATAAAGCAAGATTTTGGGCTTCTGCAAAACTTTTCCAGATGTCCCAGACGGAGGCAATTGTTACAACGCATTGGTGGTGGTATATATTTGTACTCTTTCATATCCTATGTATATATATTCCGGAAGATCAAGTCGCGAGAATGTCAAGATGATTAAACCAGATTCAGTGTCGTCGATCATTTGGCGCTTCATTATTTTCTGTACGGCACATACTTTTTGGGATTTCAGATTTTCGAGTATTTCTACTTCTTTAATACCTCTCAAATCATTTGAGTAAATTACGCCTTTAGAATAATTCAGTGTTCGGTGTTCTGTCACCGATACGGATGTTTGTTAGATTTAATAATTTCTCGGCTTGTTTATGGTCTTTTGTTTGGGTCAGCAGGTTACCATCGCGTGTTTTTTTGCAGTTGGCAACTTCGCCTTCACAGGTCACATCAATTACTTTTTTAATGGTAAATGGAGAGACTCCAGCGAGGGATCCCTCATCCGATCTAGTGATCACTAGGAATTTGCCATTAGGAGAAGGCCTATCCTTCCAAATGTCCGGGGGATCCCGCATTTTGGATAGGTCTTTTATTTTTTTTTCAAAAAACAATGTGCGAAGTGTTTTTCGAACTGATGCAACAACTGATAAGAAGTCTCTTTTTTTCGTTTTGCTTTGATTTTTTTTTGTTTTTGTCACTTAGGTTTGACTCTGGAAGCAAATTTTTACTTTACTTTAGAACAGTTTAAACTGTTCAAATTACTGTTCAAAATACTGCCGCCAACAGATTCTACTGGGCACTTAAATAAAACAATATTTCAAAACTATTACAACCACCAAAAAAAATAATTTACTACAAAAAAACTACGACTAATATTAAAATTGGCAATAAAGCAAATTTTTATTTTATTTTACAACCGTTAAAACTGTTCAAATTTGCCCGAATTCTGCAGTCAACATATTGCACTAGACACTTAAATAAAACAATATGTCAAAACTATTACAACCACCAAATCAAATAATTTACTACAAAAAACCACGACTAATATTAAAATTAACAATAAAGCAAATTTTTATTTTATTTTACAACAATTAAAACTGTCCACATTGCCCAAAATCTGCCGTCAACAGATTGGACTGGGCACTTAAATAAAACAATATTTCAAAATTATTGCAGCCACCAAATCAAATAATTTACTACAAAAAAACTACGACTAATATTAGAATTAGCAATAAAGCAAATTTTAGCTTTATTTTACAATAGTTAAAACTGTTCAAATTTGCCCAAATTCTGCCGTCAAAAGATTACAATGGGCACTTAAATAAAACATACTTTCAAAACTATTACAACCACCAAATCAAATAATTTACTACAAAAACCCACGACTAATATTAAAATTAGTAATAAAGCATATTTTTATTTTTTTTACAACAGTTAAAACTGTTGTCCACATTGCCCAAATTCTGCCGTCAACAAATTGGACTGGGCACTTAAATAAAACAATATTTCAAAATTATTGCACCCACAAAATCAAAAACTTTACTACAAAAAAATTACGTCTAATATTAAAATTAGCCATGAAGCAAATTTCTACTTTATTTAACTACAGTTTAAACTGTTCAAATTTGCCCAAATACTGCTGTCAACAAATTGCACTGGGCACCTAATAAAACAATATCTGAAAATTAGTACCAAATCATATGTCTACTACAACAAAACTACGTCCTATATTAAAATTAGCAATGAAGCAAATTTTTACTTTATTTTAGAACAGTTTAAACTGTTCAAATTTGCCCAAATACTGCCGCCAACAGATTCTACTGGGCACTTAAATAAAACAATATTTCAAAACTATTACAACCACCAAATCAAATAATTTACTACAAACAACCACTACTAATATTAAAATTAGCAAGAAAGCAAATTTTTTTGTTTATTTTACAACAATTAAATTTGTCCACATTGCCCAAATTCTGCCGTCAACAAATTGCACAGGGCACTTAAATAAAACAATATTTCAAATTTATTGCACCCACCAAATCAAAAAATTTACTACAAAAAAATTACGTCTAATATTAAAATTAGCCATGAAGCAAATTTCTACTTTATTTAACTACAGTTTAAACTGTTCAAATTTGCCCAAATCCTGCCGTCAACAAATTGCACTGGGCACTTAATAAAACAATATCTGAAAATTAGTACCAAATCATATGTCTACTACAAAAAAACGACGTCCTATATTAAAATTAGCAATGAAGCAATTTTTTACTTTATTTTAGAACAGTTTAAACTGTTCAAATTTGCCCAAATACTGCCGCCAACAGATTCTACTGGGCACTTAAATAAAACAATATTTCAAAACTATTACAACCACCAAAAAAAATAATTTACTACAAAAAAACTACGACTAATATTAAAATTGGCAATAAAGCAAATTTTTATTTTATTTTACAACCGTTAAAACTGTTCAAATTTGCCCGAATTCTGCAGTCAACATATTGCACTAGACACTTAAATAAAACAATATGTCAAAACTATTACAACCACCAAATCAAATAATTTACTACAAAAAACCACGACTAATATTAAAATTAACAATAAAGCAAATTTTTATTTTATTTTACAACAATTAAAACTGTCCACATTGCCCAAAATCTGCCGTCAACAGATTGGACTGGGCACTTAAATAAAACAATATTTCAAAATTATTGCAGCCACCAAATCAAATAATTTACTACAAAAAAACTACGACTAATATTAAAATTAGCAATAAAGCAAATTTTAGCTTTATTTTACAATAGTTAAAACTGTTCAAATTTGCCCAAATTCTGCCGTCAAAAGATTACAATGGGCACTTAAATAAAACATACTTTCAAAACTATTACAACCACCAAATCAAATAATTTACTACAAAAACCCACGACTAATATTAAAATTAGTAATAAAGCATATTTTTATTTTTTTTACAACAGATAAAACTGTTGTCCACATTGCCCAAATTCTGCCGTCAACAAATTGGACTGGGCACTTAAATAAAACAATATTTCAAAATTATTGCACCCACAAAATCAAAAACTTTACTACAAAAAAATTACGTCTAATATTAAAATTAGCCATGAAGCAAATTTCTACTTTATTTAACTACAGTTTAAACTGTTCAAATTTGCCCAAATACTGCTGTCAACAAATTGCACTGGGCACCTAATAAAACAATATCTGAAAATTAGTACCAAATCATATGTCTACTACAACAAAACTACGTCCTATATTAAAATTAGCAATGAAGCAAATTTTTACTTTATTTTAGAACAGTTTAAACTGTTCAAATTTGCCCAAATACTGCCGCCAACAGATTCTACTGGGCACTTAAATAAAACAATATTTCAAAACTATTACGACCACCAAATCAAATAATTTACTACAAAAAAACTACGACTAATATTAAAATTAGCAATAAAGCAAATTTTTATTTTATTTTACAACAGTTAAAACTGTCCACATTGCCCAAATTCTGCCGTCAACAGATTGCACTGAGCACTTAAATAAAACCATATTTCAAAATTATTGCACCCACCAAATCAAAAAATGTACTACAAAAAACTACGTCCTATATTAAAATTAGCAAATGAAGCAAATTTTAACTTTATTTTAGAACAGTTAAAACTGTTCAAATTTACCCAAATTGTGCAGTCAAAAAATTGCACTATACACTTAAATAAAACAATATGTCAAAACTATTACAACCACCAAATCAAATAATTTACTACAAAAAAACTACGACTAATATTAAAATTAGCAATAAAGCAAATTTTTATTTTATTTTTCAACAGTTAAAACTGTCCACGTCGCACAGTGGCACTTTTCTGGCATTTGACTTTGCAAAAATCATAACTTTTGAACCAAACAAGATAATCAAATAATTTAAACGGCATTTCATAGTGAATTTATGTAAAATTTATATATCTAGTGGACAATGTGCCACGCCTATCCATTCGCCCATTTATAGGGCGTCAAAGTGAAAAAATCGAATTTGCTCATAGAAAACGATTTTTAAACAAAAAAAATTGTTTAATTTTTTAGCTTTATTTTTATCGATTTGCTCAAATAAAAATATTTTAAAAAATGTAAACAAATATTTTACACAAAAATTTTTTTAAAATTTTGATTTCTTTTATTTTTTGATCATTTTTCTAACATTTTGACTAACAATAAACCTATATTAAGGGAATTTCTGATAGCTGAAGCATTTCTGGACTATAAACATTTGATTCCTCATCCTTTCGCGTCTTAATATTATTTAAAACAAAAAATCACGATTTTAACACTGCAAATGCCCTTGCGCGCTGTCGGTACCCCTGAAGCGTTTTCACCCATATTTCGTGTTTTTTGACCCTGACGCTGCCAAAGGTGGAGTCGCAGCTAGACGCAGACTATCTAAACGGATCCTGGTTCAGGAAAGATACACGGAACTGACCTATATAGTGTAGTTGAGTGCTCAGTGGTGCCAAAAAAGTTCTAGACTACTTTATGCAGAAAAAGTTGTTAAAAATGGACACCTGCAGGTAACGATTTACCTGTACAAGCCAAACCCAAACTGCCGGTTTTTTGCTTTAATTTACAGTTTATGAATGTATCTATAATTTAAAACCAAAATCAGTCCGATTGGTTGTCTAGTTTTTGTGTAATATTAGCTGAAAGTCAACCAAATTCTCTCTTTTTTTTGTGTCGCAAAAACGGAAGAATTTTTCAACTTTGAATGCTCAGAACTATAAAAATGGTCCGATTTCTCAACGGATTTGGAATCGTCGTGAAATTCTCTGTTGATTTGGACTGGGCACTTAAATAAAACAATATTTCAAAATTATTGCAACCACCAAATCAAATAATTTACTACAAAAAAACTACGACTAATATTAAAATTAGCAATAAAGCAAACTTAAGCTTTATTTTACAGTTTTCTTTTTTTAATTTTTACTTAATTTTACAAGAGTTAAAACTGTCCACATTGCCCAAATACTGCCGCCAACAGATTCTACTGGGCACTAAAATAAAACAATATTTCAAAATTATTGCAACCACCAAATAAAATAATTTACTACAAAAAAGTACGACTAATATTAAAATTGGCAATAAAGCAAATTTCTTATTTTACAACAGTTAAAACTGTCCACATTGCCCAAATTCTGCCGTCAACAGATTGGACTGGGCACTTAAATAAAACAATATTTCAAAATTATTGCAACCACCAAATCAAAAAATATACTACAAAAAAACTACGACTAATATTAAATTTAGCAATGAAGCAAATTTTTAACTTTATTTTACGATAGTTAAAACTGTTCAAATTTGGCACTTAAATAAAACAATATTTCAAATTATTGCACCCACCAAATCCAAAAATTTACTACAAAAAAACTACATCTAATATTAAAATTAGCAATGGAGCAAATTTCTACTTTACTTTACTACAGTTTAAACTGTTCAAATTTGCCAAAATACTGCCGCCAACAGATTCTACTGGGCACTTAAAAAAATCAATATTTCAAAACTAATATGTAGAAAATAACAATGCACGTTTGTATAGATAAAGAGATCTCGAAAGATCTATATCTGTCTCGCTCTAAGAAATAGAGAATAAGAAAACATGTATATCAATTTTGGTTTCCTTTTTCAAGTTCTGTTTAGTCGCAAATAAAAGTCCGCAGAATACACACGTAATTTTAACGTTTGCAATTGTGTCATTCAAGATAATACACCCCCAAATCAAATAATTTACTACAAAAAAACCACGACTAATATTAAAATTAGCAATAAAGCAAATTTTTATTTTATTTTACAACAGTTAAGACTGTCCACATTGCCCAAATTCTGCCGTCAACAAATTGCACTTAAATAAAACAATATTTCAAAATATTGCACCCACCAAATCAAAAAATATACTACAAAAAAACTACATCTAATATTTAAATTAGCAATGAAGCAAATTTCTACTTTATTTTACTACAGTTTAAATTTGCCCAAATACTGCCGGCTACAGATTCTACTGGGCACTTAAAGAAAACAATATTTCAAAACTAAAATAAAAATACAACCACCAAATCAAATAATTTACTACAAAAAAACTACGACTAATATTAAAATTAGCAATAAAGCAAATATTTATTTTATTTTACGACAGTTAAAACTGTCCACATTGCCCAAATTCTGCCGTCCACAGATTGCACTGGGCACTTAAATAAAACAATATTTCAAATTATTGCACCCACCAAATCAAAAAATTTACTACAAAAAAACTACATCTAATATTAAAATTAGCAATGAAGCAAATTGCTACTTTACTTTACTACAGTTTGAACTGTTTAAATTTGCCAAAATACTGCCGCCAACAGATTCTACTGGGAACTTTAAAAAATCAATATTTCAAAACTATTACAACCACCAAATCGAATAATTTACTACCACGACTAATATTAAAATTAACAATAAAGCAAATTTTTATTTTATTTTACAACAGTTAAAACTGTCCACATTGCCCAAGTTCTGCCGTCAACAGATTGGACTGGGCACTTAAAAAAAAACAGTATTTCAAAAATATTGCAACTACCAAATCAAATAATGTACTACAAAAAAACTACGACTAATATTAAAAGTAGCAGTAAAGCAAATTTTTATTTTATTTTACAACAGTCTGCAGTCAACAAATTGCACTTAAATAAAACATTATTTCAAAATTATTGCACCCACCAAATCAAAAAATATACTACAAAAAAACTACATCTAATATTTAAATTAGCAATAAAGCAAATTTCTACTTTATTTTACTACAGTTTAAACTGTTCAAATTTGCCCAAATACTGCCGCCTACAGATTCTACTGGGCACTTAATGAAAACAATATTTCATAACTATACAACCACAAAATCAAATAATTTACTACAAAAAAACTACGACTAATATTAAAATTAGCAATAAAGCAAATATTTATTTTATTTTACAACAGTTAAAACTGTCCACATCGCCCAAATTCTGCAGTCAACAGATTGCACTGGGCACTTAAATAAAACAATATTTCAAAATTATTGCACCCACCAAATCAACAAATTTACTACAAAAAACTACATCTAATATTAAAATTAGCAATGAAGCAAATTTCTACTTTATTTTACTACAGTTTAAACTGTTCAAATTTGCCAAAATACTGCCGCCAACAGATTCTACTGGGCACTAAGAAGAAAACAATATTTCAAAACTATTACAACCACCAAATCAAATAATTTACTACAAAAAAACTACGACTAATATTAAAATTAGCAATAAAGCAAATATTTATTTTATTTTACGACAGTTAAAACTGTCCACATTGCCCAAATTCTGCCGTCCACAGATTGCACTGGGCACTTAAATAAAACAATATTTCAAATTATTGCACCCACCAAATCAAAAAATTTACTACAAAAAAACTACATCTAATATTAAAATTAGCAATGAAGCAAATTTCTACTTAACTTTACTACAGATTGAACTGTTCAAATTTGCCAAAATACTGCCGCCAACAGATTCTACTGGGAACTTAAAATAATCAATATTTCAAAACTATTACAACCACCAAATCGAATAATTTACTACAAAAAAACCACGACTAATATTAAAATTAGCAATAAATCAAATTTCTAATTTATTTAACGACAGTTAAAACTATCCACATTGCCCAAATTCTGCCGTCCACAGATTGCACTGGGCACTTAAAAAAAACAGTATTTCAAAAATATTGCAACTACCAAATCAAATAATTTACTACAAAAAACCTTCGACTAATATTAAAAGTAGCAATAAAGCAAATTTTTATTTTATTTAACAATAGTTAAGACTGTCCACATTACCCCAATTCTGCCGTCATCAAATTGCACTTAAATAAAACAATATTTCAAAATATTGCACCCACCAAATCAAAAAATATCCTACAAAAAAACTACATCTAATATTTAAATTAGCAATAAAGCAAATTTCTACTTTATTTTAGTACAGTTTAAACTGTTCAAATTTGCCCAAATACTGCCGCCTACAGATTCTACTGGGCACTTAAAGGAAACAATATTTCAAAACTATACAACCATAAAATCAAATAATTTACTACAAAAAAACTACGACTAAAATTAGCAATAAAGCAAATATTTATTTTATTTTACAACAGTTAAAACTGTCCACATTGCCCAAATTCTACAGTCAACAGATTGCACTGCGCACTTAAATAAAACAATATTTCAAAATTATTGCACCCACCAAATCAGAAAATTTACTACAAAAAAACTACATCTAATATTAAAATTAGCAATGATGCAAATTTCTACTTTACTTTACTACAGTTTGAACTGTTCAAATTTGCCAAAATACTGCCGCCAAGAGATTCTACTGGGAACTTAAAAAAATCAATATTTCAAAACTTTTACAAACACCAAATCGAATAATTTACTACAAAAAAACCACGACTAATATTAAAATTAACTATAAAGTAAACTGTCCACATTGCCCAAATTCTGCAGTCAACAGATTGCACTGGGCACTTAAATAAAACAATATTTCAAAATATTGCACCCACCAAATCAAAAAATATACTACAAAAAAACTACATCTAATATTTAAATTAGCAATGAAGCAAATTTCTACTTTATTTTACTACAGTTTAAACTGTTCAAATTTGCCCAAATACTGCCGCCTACAGATTCTACTGGGCACTTAAAGAAAACAATATTTCATAACTATACAACCACAAAATCAAATAATTTACTACAAAAAAACTACGACTTATATTAAAATTAGCAATAAAGCAAATATTTATTTTATTTTACAACAGTTAAAACTGTCCACATCGCCCAAATTCTTCAGTCAACAGATTGCACTGGGCACTTAAATAAAACAATATTTCTAAATATTGCACCCACCAAATCAAAAAATTTACTACAAAAAAACTACATCTAATATTAAAATTAGCAATGATGCAAATTTCTACTTTACTCTACTACAGTTTGAACTGTTCAAATTTGCCAAAATACTGCCGCCAAGAGATTCTACTGGGAACTTAAAAAAATCAATATTTCAAAACTATTACAAACACCAAATCGAATAATTTACTACAAAAAACCCACGACTAATATTAAAATTAACTATAAAGTAAATTTTTATTTTATTTTACAACAGTTAAAATTGTCCACATTGCCCAAATTCTGCAGTCAACAGATTGCACTGGGCACTTAAATAAAACAATATTTCAAAATATTGCACCCACCAAATACAAAAAATATACTACAAAAAAACTACATCTAATATTTAAATTAGCAATGAAGCAAATTTCTACTTTATTTTAGTACAGTTTAAACTGTTCAAATTTGCCCAAATACTGCCGCCTACATATTCTACTGGGCACTTAAAGAAAACAATATTTCAAAACTATACAACCACAAAATCAAATAATTTACTACAAAAAAACTACGACTAATATTAAAATTAGCAATAAAGCAAATATTTATTTTATTTTGCAACAGTTAAAACTGTCCACATTGCCCAAATTCTGCAGTCAACAGATTGCACTAGGCACTTAAATAAAACAATATTTCAAAATTATTGCACCCACCAAATCAAAAAATTTACTACAAAAGAACTACATATAATATTTAAATTAGCCATAAAGCAAATTTCTACTTTATTTGACTATAGTTTAAACTGTTCAAATTTGCCAAAATACTGCCGCCAACAAATTCTACTGGGCACTAAGAAGAAAACAATATTTCAAAACTATTACAACCACCAAATCAAATAATTTACTACAAAAAAACTACGACTAATATTAAAATTACAATAAAACAAATATTTATTTTATTTTACGACAGTTAAAGCTGTCCACATTGCCCAAATTCTGCCGTCCACAGATTGCACTGGGCACTTAAATAAATCAATATTTCAAATTATTGCACCCACCAAATCAAAAAATTTACTACAAAAAAACTACATCTAATATTAAAATTAGCAATGATGCAAATTTCTACTTTACTTTACTACAGTTTGAACTATTCAAATTTGCCAAAATACTGCCGCCAAGAGATTCTACTGGGAACATAAAAAAATCAATATTTCAAAACTATTACAACCACCAAATCGAATAATTTACTACAAAAAAACCACGACTAATATTAAAATTAACTATAAAGTAAATTTTTATTTTATTTTACAACAGTTAAAACTGTCCACATTGCCCAAATTCTGCAGTCAACAGATTGCACTGGGAACTTAAATAAAACAATATTTCTAAATATTGCACCCACCAAATCAAAAAATATACTACAAAAAAACTACATCTAATATTTAAATTAGCAATGAAGCAAATTTTTACTTTATTTTACTACAGTTTAAATTGTTCAAATTTGCCAAAATACTGCCGCCAACAGATTCTACTGGGAACTTAAAAAAATCAATATTTCAAAACTATTACAACCACCAAATCGAATAATTTACTACAAAAAAACTACGACTTATATTAAAATTAGCAATAAAGCAAATATTTATTTTATTTTACGACAGTTAAAGCTGTCCACATTGCCCAAATTCTGCCGTCCACAGATTGCACTGGGCACTTAAATAAAACAATATTTCAAATTATTGCACCCACCAAATCAAAAAATTTACTACAAAAAAACTACATCTAATATTAAAATTAGCAATGAAGCAAATTTCTACTTAACTTTACTACAGATTGAACTGTTCAAATTTGCCAAAATACTGCCGCCAACAGATTCTACTGGGCACTTAAAGAAAACAATATTTCAAAACTATTACAACCACCAAATCAAATAATTTACTACAAAAAAACTACGACTAATATTAAAATTAGCAATAAAGCAAATTTTTAATTTATTTTACGACAGTTAAAACTGTCCACATTGCCCAAATTCTGCCGTCCACAGATTGCACTGGGCACTTAAATAAAACAATATTTCAAAATTATTGCACCCACCAAATCAAAAAATTTACTACAAAATCTACATCTAATATTAAAATTAGCAATGAAGCAAATTTCTACTTTATTTTACTACAGTTTAAACTGTTCAAATTTGCCAAAATACTGCCGCCAACAGATTCTACTGGGCACTAAGAAGAAAACAATATTTCAAAACTATTACAACCACCAAATCAAATAATTTACTACAAAAAAACCACGACTTATATTAATATTAGCAATAAAGCAAATATTTATTTTATTTTACGACAGTTAAAACTGTCCACATTGCCCAAATTCTGCCGTCCACAGATTGCACTGGGCACTTAAATAAAACAATATTTCAAATTATTGCACCCACCAAATCAAAAAATTTACTACAAAATAACTACATCTAATATTAAAATTAGCAATGAAGCAAATTTCTACTTAACTTTACTACAGATTGAACTGTTCAAATTTGCCAAAATACTGCCGCCAACAGATTCTACTGGGAACTTAAAAAAATCAATATTTCAAAACTATTACAACCACCAAATCGAATAATTTACTACAAAAAAAACCACGACTAATATTAAAATTAGCAATAAAGCAAATTTTTAATTTATTTGACAACAGTTAAAACTGTCCACATTGCCCAAGTTTTGCCGTCAACAGATTGGACTGGGCACTTAAAAAAAACAGTATTTCAAAAATATTGCAACTACCAAATCAAATAATTTACTACAAAAAAAACTACGACTAATATTAAAATTAGCAATAAAGCAAATTTTTATTTTATTTTACAACAGTTAAGACTGTCCACATTGCCCCAATTCTGCCGTCAACAAATTGCACTTAAATAAAACAATATTTCAAAATATTGCACCCACCAAATCAAAAAATTTACTACAAAATAATTACATCTAATATTAAAATTAGCAATGAAGCAAATTTCTACTTTATTTTACTACAGTTTAAACTGTTCAAATTTGCCAAAATACTGCCGCCAACAGATTCTACTGGGCACTAAGAAGAAAACAATATTTCAAAACTATTACAACCACCAAATCAAATAATTTACTACAAAAAAACTACGACTTATATTAAAATTAGCAATAAAGCAAATATTTATTTTATTTTACGACAGTTAAAACTGTCCACATTGCCCAAATTCTGCCGTCCACAGATTGCACTGGGCACTTAAATAAAACAATATTTCAAATTATTGCACCCACCAAATCAAAAAATTTACTACAAAATAACTACATCTAATATTAAAATTAGCAATGAAGCAAATTTCTACTTAACTTTACTACAGATTGAACTGTTCAAATTTGCCCAAATACTGCCGCCTACAGATTCTACTGGGCACTTAAAGAAAACAATATTTCAAAACTATACAACCACAAAATCAAATAATTTACTACAAAAAAACTACGACTAATATTAAAATTAGCAATAAAGCAAATATTTAATTTATTTTACAACAGTTAAAACTGTCCACAATGCCCAAGTTCTGCCGTCAACAGATTGGAACGGGCACTTAAAAAAAACAATATTTCAAATTATTGCACCCACCAAATCATAAAATGTACTACAAAAAAACTACATCTAATATTTAAATTAGCAATGAAGCAAATTTCTACTTTATTTTAGTACAGTTTAAACTGTTCAAATTTGCCCAAATTCTGCCGCCTACAGATTCTACTGGGCACTTAAAGAAAACAATATTTCATAACTATACAACCACAAAATCAAATAATTTACTACAAAAAAACTACGACTAATATTAAAATTAGCAATAAAGCAAATATTTATTTTTTTTTACAACAGTTAAAACTGTCCACATCGCCCAAAATTCTGCAGTCAACAGATTGCACTGGGCACTTAAATAAAACAATATTTCAAATTATTGCACCCACCAAATCAGAAAATTTACTTCAAAAAAACTACATCTAATATTAAAATTAGCAATTATGCAAATTTCTTCTTTACTTTACTACAGTTTGAACTGTTCAAATTTGCCAAAATACTGCCGCCAAGAGATTCTACTGGGAACTTAAAAAAATCAATATTTCAAAACTATTACAACCACCAAATCGAATAATTTACTACAAAAAAAACACGACTAATATTAAAATTAACTATAAAGCAAATTTTTAATTTATTTTACAACAGTTAAAACTGTCCACATTGCCCAAGTTCTGCCGTCAACAGATTGGAACGGGCACTTAAAAAAAACAATATTTCAAAAATATTGCAACTACCAAATCAAATAATTTACTACAAAAAAAAACTACGACTAATATTAAAATTAGCAGTGAAGCAAATTTTTATTTTATTTTACAACAGTCTGCCGTCAACAAATTGCACTTAAATAAAACAATATTTCAAATTTATTGCACCCACCAAATCAACAAATTTACTACAAAAAACTACATCTAATATTAAAATTAGCAATGAAGCAAATTTCTACTTTATTTTACTACAGTTTAAACTGTTCAAATTTGCCAAAATATTGCCGCCAACAGATTCTACTGGGCACTAAGAAGAAAACAATATTTCAAAACTATTACAACCACCAAATCAAATAATTTACTACAAAAAAACTACGACTAATATTAAAATTAGCAATAAAGCAAATTTTTAATTTATTTTACGACAGTTAAAACTGTCCACATTGCCCAAATTCTGCCGTCCACAGATTGCACTGGGCACTTAAATAAAACAATATTTCAAATTATTGCACCCACCAAATCAAAAAATTTACTACAAAAAAACTACATCTAATATTAAAATTAGCAATGAGGCAAATTTCTACTTAACTTTACTACAGTTTGAACTGTTCAAATTTGTCAAAATACTGCCGCCAACAGATTCTACTGGGAACTTAAAAAAATCAATATTTCAAAACTATTACAACCACCACATCGAATAATTTACTACCACGACTAATATTAAAATTAACAATAAAGCAAATTTTTATTTTATTTTACAACAGTTAAAACTGTCCACATTGCCCAAGTTCTGCCGTCAACAGATTGGACTGGGCACTTAAAAAAAACAGTATTTCAAAAATATTGCAACTACCAAATCAAATAATTTACTACAAAAAAACTACGACTAATATGAAAATTAAATCAAATAATTTACTACAAAAAAAACACGACTAATATTAAAATTAGCAATAAAGCAAATTTTTATATTATTTTACAACAGTTAAAACTGTCCACATTGCCCAAGTTCTGCCGTCCACAGATTGCACTGGGCACTTAAATAAAACAATATTTCAAAAATATTGCAACTACCAAATCAAATAATTTACTACAAAAAAAACTACGACTAATATGAAAATTAGCAATAAAGCAAATTTTTATTTTATTTTACAACAGTTAAAACTGTCCACATTGCCCAAATTCTGCCGTCAACAGATTGGACTGGGCACTTAAAAAAAACAGTTTTTCAAAAATATTGCAACTACCAAATCAAATAATTTACTACAAAAGAACTACGACTACTATTAAAATTAGCAATAAAGCAATTATTTTATTTTATTTTACAATAGTTAAAACTTTCCACATTGCCCAAATTCTGCCGTCCACAGATTGCACTGGGCACTTACATAAAACAATATTTCAAATTATTGCACCCACCAAATCAAAAAATTTACTACAAAAAAACTACATCTAATATTTAAATTAGCAATGAAGCAAATTTCTACTTTATTTTAGTACAGTTTAAACAGTTCAAATTTTCCCAAATTCTGCCGCCTACAGATTCTACTGGGTACTTAAAGAAAACAATATTTCATAACTATACAACCACAAAATCAAATAATTTACTACAAAAAAACTACGACTAATATTAAAATTAGCAATAAAGCAAATATTTATTTTATTTTACAACAGTTAAAACTGTCCACATTGCCCAAATTCTGCAGTCAACAGATTGCACTGGGCACTTAAATAAAAGAATATTTCAAAATTATTGCACCCACCAAATCAACAAATTTACTACAAAAAACTACATCTAATATTAAAATTAGCAATGAAGCAAATTTCTACTTTATTTTACTACAGTTTAAACTGTTCAAATTTGCCAAAATATTGCCGCCAACAGATTCTACTGGGCACTAAGAAGAAAACAATATTTCAAAACTATACAACCACAAAATCAAATAATTTACTACAAAAAAACTACGACTAATATTAAAATTAGCAATAAAGTAAATATTTATTTTATTTTACAACAGTTAAAACTGTCCACATTGCCCAAATTCTGCAGTCAACAGATTGCACTGGGCACTTAAATAAAACAATATTTCAAAATTATTGCACCCACCAAATCAAAAAATTTACTACAAAAAAACTACATCTTATATTTAAATTAGCAATGAAGAAAATTTCTACTTTATTTTACTACAGTTTAAACTGTTCAAATTTGCCCAAATACTGCCGCCTACAGACTCTACTGGGCACTTAAAGAAAACAATATTTCAAAACTATACAACCACAAACTCAAATAATTTACTACAAAAAAACTACGACTAATATTAAAATTAGCAATAAAGCAAATTTTTTATTTTATTTTACAATAGTTAAAACTGTCCACATTGCCCAAATTCTGCCGTCCACAGATTGCACTGGGCACTTACATAAAACAATATTTCAAATTATTGCACCCACCAATTCAAAAAATTTACTACAAAAAAACTACATCTAATATTTAAATTAGCAATGAAGCAAATTTCTGCTTTATTTTAGTACAGTTTAAACTGTTCAAATTTTCCCAAATACTGCCGCCTACAGACTCGACTGGGCACTTAAAGAAAACAATATTTCAAAACTATACAACCACAAACTCAAATAATTTACTACAAAAAAACTACGACTAATATTAAAATTAGCAATAAAGCAAATATTTATTTTATTTTACAACAGTTAAAACTGTCCACATTGCCCAAATTCTGCAGTCAACAGATTGCACTGGGCACTTAAATAAAACAATATTTCAAAATTATTGCACCCACCAAATCAAAAAATTTACTACAAAAAAACTACATCTAATATTAAAATTAGCAATGAAGCAAATTTCTACTTTACTTTACTACAGTTTGAACTGTTCAAATTTGCCAAAATACTGCCGCCAACAGATTCTACTGGGAACTTAAAAAAACCAATATTTCAAAACTATTACAACCACCAAATCGAATAATTTACTACAAAAAAACTACGACTAATATTAAAATTAGCAATAAAGCAAATATTTATTTTATTTTACAACAGTTAAATCTGTCCACATTGCCCAAATTCTGCAGTCAACAGATTGCACTGGGCACTTAAATAAAACAATATTTCAAAATTATTGCACCCACCAAATCAACAAATTTACTACAAAAAAACTACATCTAATATTAAAATTAGCAATGAAGCAAATTTCTACTTTATTTTACTACAGTTTAAACTGTTCAAATTTGCAAAAATATTGCCGCCAACAGATTCTACTGGGCACTAAGAAGAAAACAATATTTCAAAACTATTACAACCACCAAATCAAATAATTTACTACAAAAAAACTACGACTAATATTAAAATTAGCAATAAAGCAAATTTTTAATTTATTTTACGACAGTTAAAACTGTCCACATTGCCCAAATTCTGCCGTCCACAGATTGCACTGGGCACTTTAATAAAACAATATTTCAAATTATTGCACCCACCAAATCAAAAAATATACTACAAAAAAACTACATCTAATATTTAAATAAGCAATGAAGCAAATTTCTACTTTATTTTACTACAGTTTAAACTGTTCAAATTTGCCCAAATACTGCCGCCTACAGATTCTACTGGGCACTTAAAGAAAACAATATTTCAAAACTATACAACCACAAAATCAAATAATTTACTACAAAAAAACTACGACTAATATTAAAATTAGCAATAAAGCAAATATTTATTTTATTTTACGATAGTTAAAACTGTCCACATTGCCCAAATTCTGACGTCCACAGATTGCACTGGGCACTTAAATACAACAATATTTCAAATTATTGCACCCACCAAATCAAAAAATTTACTACAAAAAAACTACATCTAATGTTAAAATTAGCAATGAAGCAAGTTTCTACTTTACTTTACTACAGTTTGAACTGTTCAAATTTGCCCAAATACTGCCGCCTACAGACTCTACTGGGCACTTAAAGAAAACAATATTTCATAACTATACAACCACAAAATCAAATAATTTACTACAAAAAAACTACGACTAATATTGAGATTAGCAATAAAGCAAATATTTATTTTATTTTACAACAGTTAAAACTGTCCACATTGCCCAAATTCTGCAGTCAACAGATTGCACTGGGCACTTAAATTAAACAGTATTTCAAAATTATTGCACCCACCAAATCAAAAAATATACTACAAAAAAACTACATCTAATATTTAAATTAGCAATGAAGCAAATTTCTACTTTATTTTACTACAGTTTAAACTGTTCAAATTTGCCCAAATTCTGCCGCCTACAGATTCTACTGGGCACTTAAAGAAAACAATATTTCATAACTATACAACCACAAAATCAAATAATTTACTACAAAAAAACTACGACTAATATTGAGATTAGCAATAAAGCAAATATTTATTTTATTTTACAACAGTTAAAACTGTCCACATTGCCCAAATTCTGCAGTCAACAGATTGCACTGGGCACTTAAATAAAACAATATTTCAAAATTATTGCACCCACCAAATCAAAAAATTTACTACAAAAAAACTACATCTAATATTAAAATTAGCAATAAAGCAAATTTCTACTTTACTTTACTACAGTTTGAACTGTTCAAATTTGCCCAAATACTGCCGCCTACAGACTCTACTGGGCACTTAAAGAAAACAATATTTCAAAACTATACAACCACAAACTCAAATAATTTACTACAAAAAAACTACGACTAATATTAAAATTAGCAATAAAGCAAATATTTATTTTATTTTACAACAGTTAAAACTGTCCACATTGCCCAAATTCTGCAGTCAACAGATTGCACTGGGCACTTAAATAAAACAATATTTCAAAATTATTGCACCCACCAAATCAAAAAATTTACTACAAAAAAACTACATCTAATATTAAAATTAGCAATGAAGCAAATTTCTACTTTACTTTACTACAGTTTGAACTGTTCAAATTTGCCAAAATACTGCCGCCAACAGATTCTACTGGGAACTTAAAAAAATCAATATTTCAAAACTATTACAACCACCAAATCGAATAATTTACTACAAAAAAACTACGACTAATATTAAAATTAGCAATAAAGCAAATATTTATTTTATTTTACAACAGTTAAATCTGTCCACATTGCCCAAATTCTGCAGTCAACAGATTGCACTGGGCACTTAAATAAAACAATATTTCAAAATTATTGCACCCACCAAATCAAAAAATATACTACAAAAAAACTACATCTAATATTTAAATAAGCAATGAAGCAAATTTCTACTTTATTTTACTACAGTTTAAACTGTTCAAATTTGCCCAAATACTGCCGCCTACAGATTCTACTGGGCACTTAAAGAAAACAATATTTCAAAACTATACAACCACAAAATCAAATAATTTACTACAAAAAAACTACGACTAATATTAAAATTAGCAATAAAGCAAATATTTATTTTATTTTACAACAGTTAAATCTGTCCACATTGCCCAAATTCTGCAGTCAACAGATTGCACTGGGCACTTAAATAAAACAATATTTCAAAATTATTGCACCCACCAAATCAAAAAATATGCAACAAAAAAACTACATCTAATATTAAAATTAGCAATGAAGCAAATTTCTACTTTATTTTACTACAGTTTAAACTGTTCAAATTTGCAAACATATTGCCGCCAACAGATTCTACTGGGCACTAAGAAGAAAACAATATTTCAAAACTATTACAACCACCAAATCAAATAATTTACTACAAAAAAACTACGACTAATATTAAAATTAGCAATAAAGCAAATTTTTAATTTATTTTACGACAGTTAAAACTGTCCACATTGCCCAAATTCTGCCGTCCACAGATTGCACTGGGCACTTAAATAAAACAATATTTCAAATTATTGCAACCACCAAATCAAAAAATATACTACAAAAAAACTACATCTAATATTTAAATAAGCAATGAAGCAAATTTCTACTTTATTTTACTACAGTTTAAACTGTTCAAATTTGCCCAAATACTGCCGCCTACAGATTCTACTGGGCACTTAAAGAAAACAATATTTCAAAACTATACAACCACAAAATCAAATAATTTACTACAAAAAAACTACGACTAATATTAAAATTAGCAATAAGGTAAATATTTATTTTATTTTACAACAGTTAAAACTGTCCACATTGCCCAAATTCTGCAGTCAACAGATTGCACTGGGCACTTAAATAAAACAATATTTCAAAATTATTGCACCCACCAAATCAAAAAATTTACTACAAAAAAACTACATCTTATATTTAAATTAGCAATGAAGAAAATTTCTACTTTATTTTACTTCAGTTTAAACTGTTCAAATTTGCCCAAATACTGCCGCCTACAGACTCTACTGGGCACTTAAAGAAAACAATATTTCAGAACTATACAACCACAAACTCAAATAATTTACTACAAAAAAATTACGACTAATATTATAATTAGCAATAAAGCAAATATTTATTTTATTTTACAACAGTTAAAACTGTCCACATTGCCCAAATTCTGCAGTCAACAGATTGCACTGGGCACTTAAATAAAACAATATTTCAAAATTATTGCACCCACCAAATCAAAAAATTTACTACAAAAAAACTACATCTAATATTAAAATTAGCAATGAAGCAAATTTCTACTTAACTTTACTACAGTTTGAACTGTTCAAATTTGCCAAAATACTGCCGCCAACAGATTCTACTGGGAACTTAAAAAAATCAATATTTCAAAACTATTACAACCACCAAATCGAATAATTTACTACAAAAAAACTACGACTAATATTAAAATTAGCAATGAAGCAAATATTTATTTTATTTTACAACAGTTAAATCTGTCCACATTGCCCAAATTCTGCAGTCAACAGATTGCACTGGGCACTTAAATAAAACAATATTTCAAAATTATTGCACCCACCAAATCAACAAATTTACTACAAAAAAACTACATCTAATATTAAAATTAGCAATGAAGCAAATTTCTACTTTATTTTACTACAGTTTAAACTGTTCAAATTTGCAAAAATATTGCCGCCAACAGATTCTACTGGGCACTAAGAAGAAAACAATATTTCAAAACTATTACAACCACCAAATCAAATAATTTACTACAAAAAAACTACGACTAATATTAAAATTAGCAATAAAGCAAATTTTTAATTTATTTTACGACAGTTAAAACTGTCCACATTGCCCAAATTCTGCCGTCCACAGATTGCACTGGGCACTTAAATAAAACAATATTTCAAATTATTGCACCCACCAAATTAAAAAATGTACTACAAAAAAACTACATCTAATATTAAAATTAGCAATGAGGCAAATTTCTACTTAACTTTACTACAGTTTGAACTGTTCAAATTTGCCAAAATACTGCCGCCAACAGATTCTACTGGGAACTTAAAAAAATCAATATTTCAAAACTATTACAACCACCAAATCAAATAATTTACTACAAAAAAACCACGACTAATATTAAAATTAGCAATAAAGCAAATTTTTATTTTATTTTACAACAGTTAAAACTGTCCACATTGCCCAAGTTCTGCCGTCAACAGATTGGACTGGGCACTTAAAAAAAACAGTATATCAAAAATATTGCAACTACCAAATCAAAAATTTACTACAAAAAAAACTACGACTAATATTAAAATTAGCAATAAAGCAAATTTTTATTTTATTTTACAACAGTTAAAACTGTCCACATTGCCCAAATTCTGCCGTCAACAAATTGCAAAAAATTTACTACAAAAAAACTACATCTAATATTTAAATTAGCAATGAAGCAAATTTCTACTTTATTTTACTACAGTTTAAACTGTTCAAATTTGCCCAAATACTGCCGCCTACAGATTCTACTGGGCACTTAAAGAAAACAATATTTTAAAACTATACAACCACAAAATCAAATAATTTACTACAAAAAAACTACGACTAATATTAAAATTAGCAATAAGGTAAATATTTATTTTATTTTACAACAGTTAAAACTGTCCACATTGCCCAAATTCTGCAGTCAACAGATTGCACAGGGCACTTAAAAAAAACAATATTTCAAAATTATTGCACCCACCAAATCAAAAAATATACAACAAAAAAACTACATCTAATATTAAAATTAGCAATGAAGCAAATTTCTACTTTATTTTACTACAGTTTAAACTGTTCAAATTTGCAAACATATTGCCGCCAACAGATTCTACTGGGCACTAAGAAGAAAACAATATTTCAAAACTATTACAACCACCAAATCAAATAATTTACTACAAAAAAACTACGACTAATATTAAAATTAGCAATAAAGCAAATTTTTAATTTATTTTACGACAGTTAAAACTGTCCACATTGCCCAAATTCTGCCGTCCACAGATTGCACTGGGCACTTAAATAAAACAATATTTCAAATTATTGCAACCACCAAATCAAAAAATATACTACAAAAAAACTACATCTAATATTTAAATAAGCAATGAAGCAAATTTCTACTTTATTTTACTACAGTTTAAACTGTTCAAATTTGCCCAAATACTGCCGCCTACAGATTCTACTGGGCACTTAAAGAAAACAATATTTCAAAACTATACAACCACAAAATCAAATAATTTACTACAAAAAAACTACGACTAATATTAAAATTAGCAATAAGGTAAATATTTATTTTATTTTACAACAGTTAAAACTGTCCACATTGCCCAAATTCTGCAGTCAACAGATTGCACTGGGCACTTAAATAAAACAATATTTCAAAATTATTGCACCCACCAAATCAAAAAATTTACTCCAAAAAAACTACATCTTATATTTAAATTAGCAATGAAGAAAATTTCTACTTTATTTTACTACAGTTTAAACTGTTCAAATTTGCCCAAATACTGCCGCCTACAGACTCTACTGGGCACTTAAAGAAAACAATATTTCAAAACTATACAACCACAAACTCAAATAATTTACTACAAAAAAACTACGACTAATATTATAATTAGCAATAAAGCAAATATTTATTTTATTTTACAACAGTTAAAACTGTCCACATTGCCCAAATTCTGCAGTCAACAGATTGCACTGGGCACTTAAATAAAACAATATTTCAAAATTATTGCACCCACCAAATCAAAAAATTTACTACAAAAAAACTACATCTAATATTAAAATTAGCAATGAAGCAAATTTCTACTTAACTTTACTACAGTTTGAACTGTTCAAATTTGCCAAAATACTGCCGCCAACAGATTCTACTGGGAACTTAAAAAAATCAATATTTCAAAACTATTACAACCACCAAATCGAATAATTTACTACAAAAAAACTACGACTAATATTAAAATTAGCAATAAAGCAAATATTTATTTTATTTTACAACAGTTAAATCTGTCCACATTGCCCAAATTCTGCAGTCAACAGATTGCACTGGGCACTTAAATAAAACAATATTTCAAAATTATTGCACCCACCAAATCAACAAATTTACTACAAAAAAACTACATCTAATATTAAAATTAGCAATGAAGCAAATTTCTACTTAACTTTACTACAGTTTGAACTGTTCAAATTTGCCAAAATACTGCCGCCAACATATTCTACTGGGAACTTAAAAAAATCAATATTTCAAAACTATTACAACCACCAAATCAAATAATTTACTACAAAAAAACCACGACTAATATTAAAATTAGCAATAAAGCAAATTTCTATATTATTTTACAACAGTTAAAACTGTCCACATTGCCCAAGTTCTGCCGTCAACAGATTGGACTGGGCACTTAAAAAAATCAGTATATCAAAAATATTTCAACTACCAAATCAAAAATTTACTACAAAAAAAACTACGACTAATATTAAAATTAGCAATAAAGCAAATTTTTATTTTATTTTACAACAGTTAAAACTGTCCACATTGCCCAAATTCTGCCGTCAACAAATTGCAAAAAATTTACTACAAAAAAACTACATCTAATATTTAAATTAGCAATGAAGCAAATTTCTACTTTATTTTACTACAGTTTAAACTGTTCAAATTTGCCCAAATACTGCCGCCTACAGATTCTACTGGGCACTTAAAGAAAACAATATTTTAAAACTATACAACCACAAAATCAAATTATTAAAATTAGCAATAAAGCAAATATTTATTTTATTTTACAACAGTTAAATCTGTCCACATTGCCCAAATTCTGCAGTCAACAGATTGCACTGGGCACTTAAATAAAACAATATTTCAAAATTATTGCACCCACCAAATCAACAAATATACAACAAAAAAACTACATCTAATATTAAAATTAGCAATGAAGCAAATTTCTACTTTATTTTACTACAGTTTAAACTGTTCAAATTTGCAAACATATTGCCGCCAACAGATTCTACTGGGCACTAAGAAGAAAACAATATTTCAAAACTATTACAACCACCAAATCAAATAATTTACTACAAAAAAACTACGACTAATATTAAAATTAGCAATAAAGCAAATTTTTAATTTATTTTACGACAGTTAAAACTGTCCACATTGCCCAAATTCTGCCGTCCACAGATTGCACTGGGCACTTAAATAAAACAATATTTCAAATTATTGCAACCACCAAATCAAAAAATATACTACAAAAAAACTACATCTAATATTTAAATAAGCAATGAAGCAAATTTCTACTTTATTTTACTACAGTTTAAACTGTTCAAATTTGCCCAAATACTGCCGCCTACAGATTCTACTGGGCACTTAAAGAAAACAATATTTCAAAACTATACAACCACAAAATCAAATAATTTACTACAAAAAAACTACGACTAATATTAAAATTAGCAATAAGGTAAATATTTATTTTATTTTACAACAGTTAAAACTGTCCACATTGCCCAAATTCTGCAGTCAACAGATTGCACTGGGCACTTAAAAAAAACAATATTTCAAAATTATTGCACACACCAAATCAAAAAATATACAACAAAAAAACTACATCTAATATTAAAATTAGCAATGAAGCAAATTTCTACTTTATTTTACTACAGTTTAAACTGTTCAAATTTGCAAACATATTGCCGCCAACAGATTCTACTGGGCACTAAGAAGAAAACAATATTTCAAAACTATTACAACCACCAAATCAAATAATTTACTACAAAAAAACTACGACTAATATTAAAATTAGCAATAAAGCAAATTTTTAATTTATTTTACGACAGTTAAAACTGTCCACATTGCCCAAATTCTGCCGTCCACAGATTGCACTGGGCACTTAAATAAAACAATATTTCAAATTATTGCAACCACCAAATCAAAAAATATACTACAAAAAAACTACATCTAATATTTAAATAAGCAATGAAGCAAATTTCTACTTTATTTTACTACAGTTTAAACTGTTCAAATTTGCCCAAATACTGCCGCCTACAGATTCTACTGGGCACTTAAAGAAAACAATATTTTAAAACTATACAACCACAAAATCAAATAATTTACTACAAAAAAACTACGACTAATATTAAAATTAGCAATAAAGCAAATATTTATTTTATTTTACAACAGTTAAATCTGTCCACATTGCCCAAATTCTGCAGTCAACAGATTGCACTGGGCACTTAAATAAAACAATATTTCAAAATTATTGCACCCACCAAATCAACAAATTTACTACAAAAAAACTACATCTAATATTAAAATTAGCAATGAAGCAAATTTCTACTTTATTTTACTACAGTTTAAACTGTTCAAATTTGCAAAAATATTGCCGCCAACAGATTCTACTGGGCACTAAGAAGAAAACAATATTTCAAAACTATTACAACCACCAAATCAAATAATTTACTACAAAAAAACTACGACTAGTATTAAAATTAGCAATAAAGCAAATTTTTAATTTATTTTACGACAGTTAAAACTGTCCACATTGCCCAAATTCTGCCGTCCACAGATTGCACTGGGCACTTAAATAAAACAATATTTCAAATTATTGCACCCACCAAATCAAAAAATTTACTACAAAAAAACTACATCTAATATTTAAATTAGCAATGAGGCAAATTTATACTTAACTTTACTACAGTTTAAACTGTTCAAATTTGCCCAAATACTGCCGCCTACAGACTCTACTGGGCACTTAAAGAAAACAATATTTCAAAACTATACAACCACAAACTCAAATAATTTACTACAAAAAAACTACGACTAATATTATAATTAGCAATAAAGCAAATATTTATTTTATTTTACAACAGTTAAAACTGTCCACATTGCCCAAATTCTGCAGTCAACAGATTGCACTGGGCACTTAAATAAAACAATATTTCAAAATTATTGCACCCACCAAATCAAAAAATTTACTACAAAAAAACTACATCTAATATTAAAATTAGCAATGAAGCAAATTTCTACTTAACTTTACTACAGTTTGAACTGTTCAAATTTGCCAAAATACTGCCGCCAACAGATTCTACTGGGAACTTAAAAAAATCAATATTTCAAAACTATTACAACCACCAAATCGAATAATTTACTACAAAAAAACTACGACTAATATTAAAATTAGCAATAAAGCAAATATTTATTTTCTTTTACAACAGTTAAATCTGTCCACATTGCCCAAATTCTGCAGTCAACAGATTGCACTGGGCACTTAAATAAAACAATATTTCAAAATTATTGCACCCACCAAATCAACAAATTTACTACAAAAAAACTACATCTAATATTAAAATTAGCAATGAGGCAAATTTCTACTTAACTTTACTACAGTTTGAACTGTTCAAATTTGCCAAAATACTGCCGCCAACATATTCTACTGGGAACTTAAAAAAATCAATATTTCAAAACTATTCCAACCACCAAATCAAATAATTTACTACAAAAAAACCACGACTAATATTAAAATTAGCAATAAAGCAAATTTTTATATTATTTTACAACAGCTAAAACTGTCCACATTGCCCAAGTTCTGCCGTCAACAGATTGGACTGGGCACTTAAAAAAAACAGTATATCAAAAATATTGCAACTACCAAATCAAAAATTTACTACAAAAAAAAACTACGACTAATATTAAAATTAGCAATAAAACAAATTTTTATTTTATTTTACAACAGTTAAAACTGTCCACATTGCCCAAATTCTGCCGTCAACAAATTGCAAAAAATTTACTACAAAAAAACTACATCTAATATTTAAATTAGCAATAAAGCAAATTTCTACTTTATTTTACTACAGTTTAAACTGTTCAAATTTGCCCAAATACTGCCGCCTACAGATTCTACTGGGCACTTAAAGAAAACAATATTTTAAAACTATACAACCACAAAATCAAATTATTAAAATTAGCAATAAAGCAAATATTTATTTTATTTTACAACAGTTAAATCTGTCCACATTGCCCAAATTCTGCAGTCAACAGATTGCACTGGGCACTTAAATAAAACAATATTTCAAAATTATTGCACCCACCAAATCAACAAATTTACTACAAAAAAACTACATCTAATATTAAAATTAGCAATGAAGCAAATTTCTACTTTATTTTACTACAGTTTAAACTGTTCAAATTTGCAAAAATACTGCCGCCTACAGATTCTACTGGGCACTTAAAGAAAACAATATTTTAAAACTATACAACCACAAAATCAAATAATTTACTACAAAAAAACTACGACTAATATTAAAATTAGCAATAAAGCAAATATTTATTTTATTTTACAACAGTTAAATCTGTCCACATTGCCCAAATTCTGCAGTCAACAGATTGCACTGGGCACTTAAATAAAACAATATTTCAAAATTATTGCACCCACCAAATCAACAAATTTACTACAAAAAAACTACATCTAATATTAAAATTAGCAATGAAGCAAATTTCTACTTTACTTTACTACAGTTTGAACTGTTCAAATTTGCCAAAATACTGCCGCCAACAGATTCTACTGGGAACTTAAAAAAATCAATATTTCAAAACTATTACAACCACCAAATCGAATAATTTACTACAAAAAAACTACGACTAATATTAAAATTAGCAATAAGGCAAATTGTTATTTTATTTTACAACAGTTAAAACTGTCCACATTGCCCAAGTTCTGCCGTCAACAGATTGGACTGGGCACTTAAAAAAAACAGTATTTCAAAAATAATGCAACTACCAAATCAAATAATTTACTACATAAAAAACTACGACTATTATTAAAATTAGCAATAAAGCAAATTTTTATTTTATTTTACAACAGTTAAAACTGTCCACATTGTCCAAATTCTGCCGTCAACAAATTGCACTTAAATAAAACAATATTTCAAAATTATTGCACCCACCAAATCAAAAAATTTACTACAAAAAAACTACATCTAATATTAAAATTAGCAAATTTCTACTTTATTTAATTACAGTTTAAACTGTTCAAATTTGCCCAAATACTGCCGCCTACAGATTCCACTGGGCACTTAATGAAAACAATATTTCAAAACTATTACAACCACCAAATCAAATAATTTACTACAAAAAAACTACGACTAATATTAAAATTAGCAATAAAGCAAATTGTTATTTTATTTTACAACAGTTAAAACTGTCGACATTGCCCAAATTCTGCTGTCAACAAATTGCACTTAAATAAAACAATATTTCAAAATTATTGCACCCACCAAATCAAAAAATTTACTACAAAAAAAGTACATCTAATATTAAAATTAGCAATGAAGCAAATTTCTATTTTATTTTACTACAGTTTAAACTGTTCAAATTTGGCCAAATACTGCCGCCAACAGATTCTACTGGGCACTTAAAGAAAACAATATTTCAAAACTATTACAACCACCAAATCAAAATATTTACCACAAAAAACTACGACTAATATTAAAATTAGCAATAAGCAAATTTTTATTTTATTTTACAACAGTTAAAACTGTCCACATTGCCCAAATTCTGCAGTCAACAGATTGCACTGGGCACTTAAATAAAACAATATTTAAAAATTATTGCACCCACTAAATCAAAAAATTTACTACAAAAAAATACGTCTAATATTAAAATTAGCAATGAAGCAAATTTCTACTTTATTTTTCTACAGCTTAAACTGTTCAAATTTTCCCTAATACTGCCGTCAACAGATTGGACTGGGCACTTAAATAAAACAATATTTCAAAATTATTGTAACCACCAAATCAAATAATTTACATATATATATATGGACGTTGATGCACTACGGTCAGTACACTCAAGTGGTCCTTAGGAAACCAGGCACGTGCCTGTTAGGGTTAGGTATTAGTAGACGCGATGGAAAATAAAGAAAAGAATGCGAGGAAATAAACTACCGGCAAGCAGCCTGAGTGTTTGCATGCATGCGATCTAAGTGGGTAAGGATTAAAGTTTTTAGTTTAGGAAGACTATCAACATGTGAGATCACCGAATACAAATCATTATAACTTGCACACAGTACTCTAAAGGGATCATGCAGTTCATAGGAGGTTCTACAATGGCGCAAAACTAAGGGTATGTACGATCTAGTATTTCTACTGGGAACATGGAAATTTAGCTGACCTAACAAGTCAGTACTTTCCACATCGCCGTGAATAAGGTTATAAATAAAGGTAATACCAAGCATAGTTCTACGATTAGCCAAGGAGGGTAAGTTAATTAGGAGAAGTCTACTATAATAGGAGGGTAATCTCTGTTCAGCATCCCAGTTTAAGCCGCGTAAAGCGAAAAGCAAAAAGTTCTTTTGAACCGATTCGATGCGTTTACTGTGGACCCCATACTGGGGGCTCCAAACGCAAGATCCATATTCTAAGATAGGACGAACTAGTGAAATATATAAAGTTTTTGTTACATAGGGGTCATCAAATTCTTTCGACCACCGTTTAATAAATCCCAGCATACCTCTGGCTTTATTCACCATGCACGAAGTATGATCGATAAAGTCAAGTTTGGGATCCAGGCGGACACCCAAGTCATCAACTGAGTTAATTCTTTTCAAAGAGCAGCAGTTAAGCGTGTAAGTTGCAAGCTTGGGAACGACACGAGAGAATGTCATTAGCTTACATTAAGAGCCATTTAAGTTTAGTAGGTTTATGCAGCACCAGATTTGGAAGCTATCCAGATCTGTTTGTAAATCAGACTGGTAAGCAACGTCCTTGTATTGCACGCAAAGCTTGACATCATCAGCGTACATTAGTACTCTAGAATTTGTCAAAACTTCGGGCAGATCATTAATAAATAATGTAAACAACAAAGGACCCAGGTGACTCCCTTGCGGGACCCCTGAGGTGACTTGGAGAACATTAGATAAATTATTTTTAAAGAGGACTTTTTGCGTCCTGCCAGACTGACAACTAGAGATCCACCTAAGAAGATCAATTGGAAAACCCATTAAGTCGAGTTTCCTGAGGAGAAGGGAATGATTAACGGAATCAAATGCTTTACTGAAGTTAGTATAAATTACATCCGTTTGAAGGTTATTCTGGAAACCCCTTATAATGAAGGAAGTGAGCTCCAGAAGATTTGTGGTTGTTGATCCATGCTGACATGGAGAAATTACTGATCTACAAAGGTGCTGCAAATGAGGAGTAATAATGTTCTCAAAAAGTTTAGGGATGGCCGAAAACTTAGAGATTCCTTTATAGTTATTGGCCTCCGATTTGTTACCTTTTTTGTGGAGAGGAATAATGAATGATTTCTTCCAAATAAGGGGAAACTGCGAGGTTTCTAAGGATAAGGTAAACAATTTCAGAAGGGGCGAGCACAGGGCATCGGCACAATACCTAAGCACACAGCCCGGTATTCCGTCGGGACCTGGCAGATAAACAGGCTTTACACGATAAAGATCTAAAAGGAGGGAGCTTTCGTTTAAACATGGACTGAAAATTAAGTTCGATCTGGGCAAGCTATAAGAATACGTCTGCTTTAGGTCAGTGGAAGTGGAGTAAGTTGTTTGAAAAAATTGGGCAAAAAGATCGGCAATTGCCTGATCGGCCTTCACAGTTGCGTTTGCAAAAGAAAGTGATGAAGGATGTGTTACCGCCTTACGTTTAGTATTAACAAAATTATAAAACTGTTTAGGATCCTGAGAAAATTGGACCCTGTAACGAGTCAAATAGTTTTTATAACACTATGCGTTCAGTACGGTGAAGTTTGACCGAGCCCATAAATAGTTAGAGAGGTCAGAACGAGACCCGGTTTTTTTAAATTTCGTGTACCGCCTTGACTTTACATTTTTCAAGCGACTCAATTCTTTAGTAATCCAAGGTGGTTTATTTGAAATAGAGGGATAGTATAAGGGAACACATTCCGAGAAGAATGAATTCATCGCATTGTAAAAAATGTCCACGGCATCAGCCATGTCAGTGCATTTGTACAAATCAGACCAGTTAAAGTCCGAAATAAAATTATTCAGCCGGTCGAAATCAGACTTGCGAAAGCAGTAAACTCTTTTGGCTGGTCTATCAGATTTCTTCAGTATATCAGCACCAATGTCGAGTGTCACATCGAAAGTAGGATGATAGGGATCTTCAGGTTGCGTCAGCGGCGCCACCCTCAGTAAACTGACACTCGCCGGATCAGAGACAAAACAAAGATCAAGCAAGCGCTCCAAGGAATTTCGTACATGGTTGACTTGAGACAGCGAAATGTCGAACAAGCCAGCAATAAAATCATGTTGTGTTGAGGATTGAAGTGTGTTAGAGGAGCTATTTAGGGACCAAATAGCCCCAGGGATATTAAAATCACCCAAGACTACTAAATTTTTTTTTTTTTTTTTTTTTTTTCGCGCGGGGTCCCACGCCCACCTCCCGCCCAACCGACCGAGGGGCGCAGCCGTGTGACGTACGGCACGAAACGCGTACTGGATAGACGCGAGAGAAGAAAAAAAAATAGAATAGAACGAGGAAAAATTAGGATACACTACGGGATAGTACTACAAGCAATACAGTTTTAAGCTTTTGAAGGCTTTCAATGCCTTCAATGCTACTAAAAAGACGATTGTAATCAGTACATAAAACCCTAAAGGGCTCATGTACTTCAAACTCACGCCTACAGTGGTTAACTACTAGTGGTATAAAAGTTCTAGAAGAAAGACGGGGAACATGGAAATTGAGCTGGCCTAGAAGGAAGGGGCTCTCCACATCACCGTGTATAAGTTTATGTAAAAAGACGACGCCAAGCATCGTCCTACGGTTAGCTAAAGAAGGTAGATTAAGTAAGAGAAGTCTACTAGCGTAAGACGGTAATCTAAGGTTTGCATCCCAGGGTAGGCCACGAAGGGCAAAAAGCAAAAAGTTCTTTTGGACAGATTCAATGCGGCTACTATGTACCCCGAATTGAGGACTCCAGACGCACGAACCATACTCCAATATAGGGCGAACCAACGAAGTAAAGAGAGTCTTCGTTACGTAAGGAGAATCGAATTCCTTCGCCCACCTTTTAATGAATCCCAGCATGCCTCTGGCTTTGTTAACCATACAAGAAATATGTTCAGAGAACGAAAGTTTAGGATCCAGGCGGACACCCAGATCATCAACAATAGAAATTCTTTCCAAAGAGCAGTCGTTAAGCATATAGGTTGCAAGCAGGGGAGTAACACGTGAAAATGTCATCAGTTTGCATTTTGAGCTGTTGAGATGTAAATCGTTAGCATGACACCATGCTTGGAAGTTATCAAGATCCGATTGTAGGTCAGATTGGCAAGAAATGTCCCTATACTGCAAGCAAAGTTTAACGTCATCAGCGTACATAAGTACTCTGGAATTGGTTAGAACCTGCGGCAAATCATTGATAAACAATGTGAACAGAAGTGGTCCAAGGTGACTACCCTGTGGGACGCCAGATGTGACAGCAATACGTAACTAAACGAAAGGAACAGGAAACATAAAAA